>CM072929.1:40407500-41007500 GCA_036971965.1 Nyctalus aviator
ATAAATAAACAAACAAATTAGCTTTTTTCCCCCCACCTCTATTTTGCTTCCAAATGGGGACTGCTTTTCCAGGTGCACTTGGGAGATCTCAGAATGGAAGCTGGTGGAAGACTAAGCCAGCAGCCTTCCCTCCGGGACCCAGCTGGGAGCATCCGGACCTTCACCTTCCACCAGACCCCAAGTGACCGAGGACAGGGGTTGTGATGATCCCTCTCTGGAACCTCAGCACCCCGCATGAGGCGGGCATAAGGCTGGGTTCAGGAAATCTTGGCTGAAATGCATTGAATGGAGCTGAACTGAATTGAATTTCCCCTCTCCAAATGGACTGATTTCTTGGGGCGAGCAATAGTGCCCTCTTGTGTCAGAAGGAGGCAGCACCCCTTCGTTTGGGACGTGTGCCTTTGTGGAAGGAAGGTGTGTGGACCTCCAGCCGGGGACCAGGGAGTCTTGTCTACCAAGGCAGATCTCCACAGGGCCTCTCCTCAGCGACCCTCGGCCAGCAGTTCTTTCTCAAGACTGCAGTCGTTTGAAAGCCACGAAGCTGGCGTTTCCTCAAAACATTCTATAATGCAGACTCAGAGGGGGCTGCTCCCTGCATCGGCAAAGCCGGCCGTGCAGCTGTCTGCAGAGGTCCCTGTCGCCTGGGCCTAACGCAAGCGCAGCCTGAGGCTTTCAGAGGAAGGACTGCAGCCCCCGGACTCATGCCCCAGCCTGGCGGCTGAAAGTGACCCATACGATCCCTTCCAACCGCGGGCCCTGCAGCTCGGAAAGGGGGTCAGTCAGGTCCGAGGGAGGGACTTTACCTGGACGCAAGGTCTCCCAACAGGCTGGGTGGGCCAGAGGAGGCGGGAGGAGTGGTCAGGAGAGAGTGAGGAGGAAGAAAACAGAAAGCATGTTCATTCACCGCCTCTGCCGCCCTGGGGCTCATGCCCACCCACCCCGCGGGGCTGTGGCTGCTCTTTCGGGGGGGAGGGGCGGGGGGGACACACGGAAGGCAGTCACCCTTCCCCAGGGGGCTGAGATCCCATCAGCTCAGCCACATCCCCTCCAGGCCTCGCTGAGCCCCGGGACCCACGTCTGCAGCGGAGACATGAACATGGACCACAGAGCGGCCCCTCCTGGCAGCATTTGGGATTGGAGGAAGATTTCTCCAGGAAGCAGCCCGAGGCAGCCTGGGACCTGCCAGAGCTACCGGACGCGGGGCCTGGGTTTGCGATTCTGAGAGGTCCTATAATTTGCAGCTGGTGTTACCCGCTGCATGAAGCATTATTCTCATGATATAGGGGACGGACGTCGAATGTTATTACCCTGTTTCCCCAAAAATAAGACAGTGTCTTTTATTAAATTTTTCTCCCGAAGTTGCACTAGGTCTTATTTTCAGGGGATGTCTTATATTTCCATGCGCTAGGTCTTATTTTCGGAAGATGTCTTATTTTCGGGGAAACATGGGTAGCTCCCCACCCTTTTTGTAGAAACGCGAGAATTAGAAAAATATCCCTGTGACGACTCTCTAAATCCAAATCAGAAATCCAGGTCCAGAACCACACGTGGGTCCAATATGGGGGGGGAGGTAATTCTTTCTGAGCGCCTCCGGCCCCAGACTGTGCTCCAGGGCAGGGAACATGTCTGGCCCAGGGCCACGACCCCACCCCCTCCCACCCCCACGACCTGAGAGGAGGCGGGGAGACTGCAGGACGTGTTTGGGGGACTGTGTGCGCTTCCTGTTTCTCCGTCTGTAAAATGGGAACGCCAGAACACCTCCCAACCCAGCTGTGGGAGTCCCGGCGGCCCCTTTAGCCATCTCCCCAGCCGATCAGCATGGGCATGAGCGGGGGTGGGTGCTGCACCCTCAGGTAGGGTGCGAGGCACCGAACCCCCTGGACACCCACAGCATAGACTCTGGGACGAACTCCCCCCACCCGTGAGCCAGGATGGGGAGGGGGGGGCCTAGGGAGGAGGAGGGGAGAGGGGAAGGAGGGATAGATAGGGGGGGCAAGGGAGGGGCTGCAGGCCTCTGAAGCCAGAGCGGGTCAGGGGGCAGGGGAGGGAGACGGGAGGAGGAAGGAAGGGGCGAGAGAGGGAGCGGGAAGCCCTGGAGCTTGGTTGGCCCTCACAGCGGATGCAGCTGCGAAGTCCAGCCAGCAGGCAGGACGGGGCGGCGGGCTGCAGGCGGGCAGGGCACGCCCTCTTGCAGGCCGAGGGGCCGGCGGGACCGGAGCACTCACCCGCCCCGAGACACCACCAGCTTCACTTTCACTTTGTAGGACACGATGATGCCCAGGATCTCTCTGTTGGCGCCTTCCCTCAACCTGCAAGGCGACACAGGACGCCGGTTCGTGGAGACCCCTGGGCGGGCGAGACGAGCCGGGGCGCGGGGGAGCAGCCTCCTGTCCCTCTCCCTCTCCCGGGCCCTCAGCCGCCAGGAGCAGGCAGAGCGATGTGCGGAACGGTGATCGCTGCCTTCCGGGCGGGGCGTGGGGAGGAATGACCGCGCGGCAGGGAACCCCTGCCTTTGAGGACCACCCACCTGCCCTCCTCCCTCCAGCCCTCCCAGCCTCTCTGATTGGCCCTCTCCTGTGGGGCCTCCCAGGAGCTCCGCCCAGTGCCTCAGGGACAACCCGTCTGACTGCAGGCACCGGGTTAGGGCTGTGCCCTCACAGGAAGCCTCTCCAGGATGCTCCCCACAAGCAGGTGCTCCCCACAAGCAGGAGCGCAGCCTTGGTCTGGGCCCATCCTGTCTCTGGGTCATTCCTGGATCGGGGGAGGGGGGCCGTGCAAAGGGACAGCTTCCCTGGCCACTTAAGCTCCTGAGGAAGGTGCCTGGACCACTTGGGAGGAGGCTAACCCAGGCCGTGTGCCCGCACTGGTGAGGCCAAGGCGGGTGTGGACGGGGAGAGGAGGGGGGCACAGGGTGAGCATCGGAGAGCCCGGAGCTGGGCGGCGGGTCCTCACAGGGTGCTGGAGGCCAGGTTCGTGTCTTCGTGCTTGAGCTTCCCGTCCAGGGCGAGGCCCCGCTTCTCTCGGTTGTTGGCCAGGAAGGGGGTCAGCGTGTAGACCTTGCAGAACGTGGAGCTGGGCGCCACCGTGTCGCTGGGAAGAAGGGAGGCAGGTGTCGAAACGGCCCCCGGAGCCAGCCCCAGCCCGGCCCGGACATCGCCGAGACCACAGAGTGACATTTTTTAAATGTTTTTTTTTTTTTTTTAGTTGCAAACATACCGATGGCTATTCCATGTAAATAAACCCACACATATAGGACAAATGACATGAAATGCAACTACTCAGACATGTACATGCAGGGTCAGGAGAAAAAACACAACACGTCTTCCAACGGGAGCATCTACTCCTTCCAGGGGAGAAAGAATGTCTCACTTGAGATCTTCCTTCTCTCCTTCGCTGCTAGCAAGCTTGGAACAAAGTTCCACGCTCAGTCATAACAGCGCTCCTCAGACCTAGATTTTGTGAAAATTAATTATTCTCCGCCCTCCCACACAACCCCTGCTATCCGGTGAGCTGGGCTGTTCCTTCATCAGACTAGAAACGCTGGGCACCGGGCGCCTTCACCTCTTTGCTTCGGCTGCCAGGAAGCTCAGAACAAGTAGTTCGCTTCCACATAGCTTTCAGGTACAGTATCATTGTGACCGCAGTGTCCTTATAGTCGTTAGCTCTTATTTTGCTATTCTAGTTTTTATTTTTATTTTTATGTTTTATTTTTTAAATTGATTTTCATTTATTTATTTTTTTATTTATTTCAGAGAGGACGGGAAAGGGAGAGAGATCTCTGATAGACACGTCAATGACGAGAGGAAATCATTGATTGGCTGCCCCCTGCCCGTGCCACACGGGGAACCGAGCCCACAGCCCGGGCAGGCATAGGCCGATGCAGAGCCACTGAGCCACCCCCGCTGGGCTGTCATTCTAGGGTGAGTGGGTCTTTTCCTTGGCGGTAGCAGGCATGTTCTTGCAGCTAAATCGAGCGGATGTTTTTTAACCGCCGCTCTGGTTCAGCTACCGGGAGTGGCGTGGGGAGTCTGAGGCCCAGCGCCCTGCCCGCGGCCTCTGGCCCTGTGAGTGGACCCAGGGTTTCTCTTCCCCACCCGGTCCCATGCGCCCGAGGCGGGCCTCCTGCTCACTTACTCCGCCTCCTCCAGGGCCACCGGGCACTTGTACTGGGCTGTGTTGAAAAGGCAGATGTCTGCATACTGGCGCACTGCGGAGGGAGAGGGAGAGGAGGCGGGTGAGTCCGGGGGGCAGCTCCCTCGCCTCCTAGGCGCCCCTGAGTTGGGGATGGTCAGCCCCAGGCAATGGCCAGAGACCCCTGGGGCTCCCACAGGAGACCGCCCCCCCTCGCCCCCACCCAAAGGGCAGCCCAGACACACCCATCCCTTCCAGAACCAGCATCTTCCCCTCGGGGACAGCTCTGCCCCGGACCCAGGGAACCTGCGAGGAGCCGGCTTACACGGTAAACCCGTTCCCTGGCCATCAGCAGCCTCCAGAGCCTTCCTCTTAGGCCCGGAGCAGCCCTGGTTTCCCTGCAGCCAGGCCGTTCACCAGGGCGGGCGGCGAGAGCCTCCGGCGACCCCCCATCCTTGGGCGGGGTCCCTCGTGCCCGCTCCCCTCTCCCCCGGGGCTGGCCCTCTGCCTGGAGTACCCGAGATCTTGATTTTCTTCACCGTCTTGTTGGTGTTGTTGGTGACGTGGACATTGACGTTGATGGGCTCTCCGTGGTAATAGATCTGGGAGGCGAAAGAAGGGAGAAGGGTTGGGTGGGAGGGCACCAACGCTCTAGAGGGGGGGCGGGGAGGCGGAAGAGGCTTCACACACACACACACACACACACACACACACACACACACACGTCTCCTGGGGCTCCCCAGACGGTGGCCCTCTGACACGGGCCCCTCGTTCACCAGCCACTTCCCGCCGAGGCTAAGCCACCAGGCATGTTAGACTTCGGTTCCACTGGGGGACTTCGAACGACTTTACATCAGAAGGTGATACTCCTGGGCTCCGACCCTGGCTTAGCACCAGAAGCAATAATGACACTCAGAGCGAGAGGGGTGGGCTGGGACAGGCTGCATGAGCCTCAGCTTGCCCCTCTGGACAGCGGGGGAGCTGGCCCGGGCGCTGGCGTATGAAGTCCCAGCCGGCTCTGGCCGCCTGGAAGGTGAGACCCGGGAGGGTCTAGAAGAAGCAGGAAGCAGGTGGGGAAGGGCCTGGAGCACGGAGGAACCAGCTCTGAACCCTTATGGAAGAGCCTCAACGTGAATCTTGCCCCAAGAACTTGCCTTCAGCCGGGACCGGTTTGGCTCAATGGATAGAGCGTTGGATTGGGGACTGAAGGGTCCCGGGTTCGATTCCGGTCAAGGGCATGTACCTTGGTTGCGGGCATATCCCCACTAGGGGGTGTGCAAGAGGCAGCTGATCGATGACTCTCTCCCATCAATGTTTCTAACTATCTCCCCCTTCCCCTCTGTACAAAATCAATAAAATATATTTAAAAAAAAAGAAAAAAAAAAGAACTTGCCTTCAGCTGTTCTGAGACAAGAGGAGGGACGCTCACAGCTCACGGGTGGACGGGGGGCGGGGGGGGTAGAGGGGGGGAGGGGGGGAGGGGGAGATGACCAGGACCCGGGACCCTTCGGGAGGGACACTGGTTTCTGAAGTCAATCACTCCCTTCAGGCGCATGCCCTCTGCTGGTTCCCAGAGGTTCCCCCAAACCCCCAAAGGAAATCTCAGGTCCCCTGCGCCCTGTGATCCTAGAGTTGGGGGCAGAGCTCCTATGGAGGAGTCCTGAGGCCACCAAAGAGCTGGGACCTGAGGCTCCAGCGTGATCAACAGCTCCCTTCCCTCCCTCCCGCCCTGAGGCCCCCCCGGTCCCCCCCAGTCTGAGCAGCCTACCTCCTTGTCCAGGGAGGCCTCGAGGTGCAGGGGCTTGTCCGACATGAGGAACTGCCTGGTGGTCTCGGCCGTGGGCTGGGGGCCAGGCCTCTCGGGGGCATACTGGACCTTCCTGATCACCAGGCGCACAGAATTCCTGGTGGAGGCAGAGGAGCCAACGGTGACCCGAGCCCCCGCCTCCACCCCGTTTCCTGGCCATCCTCACATCCTTCTGCTCCAGAGCCCGCCGTCCCGCCCCACAGCCAAACTGCAGAGATTGGCGTGGGAGCCTTGTCACCATCTGGCACTCCTCCATCTGTTCCAGCCACCCCCACCTCTTCTCTGTCATCCCGGATGTTCTAGCTAGTCATTTCTCTGAAGCTGCCCTTGCACTGGGGCCCCACCTATCATACCCTCTTTCCACTGCTTCTGCCTTCGCTTGCTTTCATCTTCGAGGCCCAGCTAAACGCCTCCTCTTCCAGGAAGCCTTCCTGGATCTACCCTATTTGGATCTTCCCATGGTCTGAACCCCCACAACATCAGAGCCGAACCACCCCATCGCAGCACGTCCTGCGGGTTTGTCCTGGTAGCCCTTCCTGCATTCCTTACGTCGTCTGATAGTGTAAGCTCCTTAAAGACAGACATGTTTGTCTACATCGCTCACTGCTTATTCTCAGCACCTGTGACAGTGTCTGCCCTCTCACAAGTGCCTGCTAGCTATCGATTAAATAAAAATGTGCAGGGAACATGGACCCTGTGGAAAATGGGGCCTTGACGAGGAGGTGGGGTCAGTGATGGGGCATGGACCCTGTCAGGGGGTGCGGCCAGGGAAGAGGATAAAGACTCAGTGTGGGAGAGGAGGCCCAGAGACAAGATGGGGCTCGGTGAAGGTGCCTGGGGCTCAGGGTGGAACAGGACGGGGACAGGGGCTCGGGGAGGCAGTCTCCATGACGTGTTCGATATGCTGGCGCCCCCATTTCTCAGATAAGCCATCTCCGTCCCCTGGAACCAGACAGCCAGGGCTAAAGTCCTTGCTCTCCCCTTACTAACTATGACCCTGAGTGCACGAGCCTCTGTGTCTCAGCTCCTCGTCTGGAAAACAGTAACAGTAGCAGGACCACCCTTTTAGGGTAGCTACGAGGATTCGATTAGTTCGGGCATGCCCACCACTTTGAATACTGTCCAGCACTTAATAAATCTTCGATGAATGATAGCTGCGATACCAGTAGTAACTCTGGTCAGGACTTAAAGTGCCCCATGGATGGTGAGTGAGGGAGGTGGCTCTCAGTGCGGCTCCTCTTTCTTGCTCTGATCAGGCTACACACACACACACACACACACACACACACACACACACCTACTTTTCTCTGGGGACAGAAAAGCAAGAAAGAGGAGTACCATTTCTCCCTCCTCCCCAGCACACAAGCTGCCCAGGAGGAGGTGCCTGCAATACACCTACAGCCACCAGGTGGCGCACTCAGCCCACTCCTTGAGAGATGGCAGTGCCTTCAGCCCGCCTCCTGTAGGAAATGTCCCAGGCAGGGTGCCTGAGTTGAGGCTGAGGAAGCCCACCCCACAGTCAGGGCCGGCTGTTTGGGGGTGCCAGCCTGGGCTCCCTGTGTGCCCCGAGTTGTGGCTCTCCAGGAGAATACTTCCCCTCTCTGAGACATGAGCTGACCTCCCTGCCTTTTCCCTGGGTGCATTCACTTCTCCACTTCCCTCCCTTCTTAGAAGCCTCCATTGACACCCACCACCACCACCACCTGTGGCTGAGGGCCTCCCAGGAGGAGAACTGGGAAATGGGGCCTAGGATGGCCTGGGAATAACTAAGCTCCCTATTTAAGACAGTCTGGATTTCAAGGGTTTTCGAAACAAAGTAAAAATAAATAAAATAAAATAAAATCTGGAGGGGACGAGACTCGAGGCCAGGGAGACGGAGGACGCAGGTACAAGGGTGTAAAGAAAAAAAGTGCCGGGGCCTGAGCCAGGGCAAGTGAGCCGCCGCCTCCAGGAAGCCCTCCGGGACCTGCCGGAGCGCCCTCCGCGGAGCTCCCGGAGCTGGAATGTGGGGGCCCTCCCAGAACACTTCCAGGCATTGTCACTTATCTCTTCCCACACTCCAGCCGGCCTCCCTCGCTCTGCCCACACCCCTGGCCGCCGGGAGCTGCGTCCCCCTGTCCCTCTTCCTCACCGCTTGTGGATCTTCTCCTCCAGGCTCTCGGCGCAGAAGGCTTTGACTTCATAGTCCACACCACAGGCCTGCGGGGAGCGGGTCACTGACCACAGGGCCTTGGAGCCAGCGGGGTCCCTCTCGTTTCACAAAGGAGGGCGCTGGGACGGAGGCCGGAGCTCCCACAGCCCCACAGCCCCTCGGTCTGACCCAGGGCTGTGCCCTCCTCCTGCGGCTGCCACCAGAGCTGTTCCCCAGCTCCCCCGATACAGGCTCCCTCCCCCCACAAAGCACCCTCAGGGGCTCCGCTCTACAGGCTCCTGCCTCGCCTGGGTGGCCACCCTCCCAGGGCAGCCGCCCAGACACACACAGGGGCCTCAGCAGCCCGGGTGGGAGCGCCCCCCCTGGTGCGGACCGGGCCCTGGGGGCATTGCTTCGGAGTCTCGCTCCGCCCTCGCAACCACCCGAGGAGCACGTCCTGTCATCTCCCTCTGGCAGAGGAGGGGACGGGCTCAGAGATCCGGGGCCTGGGACACTTCTGGGGCCACTTCCCTCCCAGAGAGACGCTCCCTCGGGAATGGCCCACCTTCCCCGTGTCTTCCGGCCCCGGCTGCAAGGTCACCGAGCACGGGAGGTTCGGAGGGATCTGCGAAGAGAACGGACAGAATACAGACAGCGTGAGCCTCCTGTCACACTGCCCACCTCCCTCCCCACAGGCCCCGCCCCACCCACAGGCACCAGGCCAGGGGCCCCCACGCACAGGCATGCCTCTCCCATCAGGCCCGCGGCTCCCGAGGACAGACCGGGTCTCCCCTGTCAGACCTCCCCAAGCCACACCCTCCGGGAAAGCCCAGGGCTTCAGTGTGTTGTCTGTATCTAAAGGGTTTAGCCTAGCTGAAGCCGGTTTGGCTCAGTGGATAGAGCGTCGGCCTGCGGACTGAAGGGTCCCAGGTTCGATTCCGGTCTAGGGCATGTACATTGGTTGCGGGCACATCCCCGGTTGGTCGATGTTTCTAGCTCTCTATCCCTCTCCCTTCCTCTCTGTAAGAAATCAATAAAATGTATTTTTTAAAAAATAATAAATAATGAATTAAAATAAAGGGTTCAGCCCAGCCCAGTCCTCGCAGAACAGCGGACAGAGATCTTTCCGT
The DNA here is from genome assembly GCA_036971965.1 of Nyctalus aviator. Lineage (NCBI taxonomy): Eukaryota > Metazoa > Chordata > Mammalia > Chiroptera > Vespertilionidae > Nyctalus > Nyctalus aviator. The sequence goes on from CM072929.1 coordinate 40,416,700, forward strand.
GATGTCCCCTGCGGCGGGCGGGATCATGGCCCCAAAGATGTCTGCAGTCCTTAGTCCCCCAGACCCGTGACTCTGTTACCTTACGTGGCAAAAGGGACTGTAAGGATGTGGTTACGTTTTAAGGACCTCGGGCCAGAGTCCTAAATGGTGGAAGCAGGAAGCAGAAGAGCCAGCACCGGTGATGGGCTGTGAGACTGACTCCACATGGGGGGGGTGTGGGAGGGAGGCTAGGAGCCTAGGAATGAGGGCGTCTCCAGAAGCTGGGAAAGGCCAGGAACCGACCCTGCCCCAGAGCCTCCGGGGAGCACGCAGCCCCGCCGACACCATGGCTCCAGCCTGGGGCGGCCCGCGCCGCACTTCTGCCCGCCAGGACTGTGAGGCGGTGACTGGCGAGGGTCACCGCCACCCGGTGTGTGGTGTGTGGCCACCGCAGCCACGGGAGACCCATTCACGCAGGATGGCGAGGATGACCGTACCCTCTCCCCTTCCCTTAGCCCCCCGAGAGAGCAAGGAGGCTCCACCCCCTTACAGAAGCAGAGTCTGAGGAACGGGGCATTTTAAAACCCAGAGTCTGGGAGTCCCGGGATGGCAAGATGGCAGAGCCCGGAAACCCGCTACTTGCCATCCCTCGTCGGGGAGCGGGGCAAAGGGGCAGCCAGCCTGAGGCAGGAGACAGCCTTGTAGTGACCCAGGGGTGAGGAAGGGCTCCTTCTTTCTCTGCAGCTCCCTCCACCTCCTCCCCCCCAACCCCACCCCGGCGACCTGGAACCAGGAGGGGCTAGGGAGGGGCTCGAGGTCGGGGTGACGCCCCTGGCAGGGAAGAGCCTGACAGTGCACCAGGTCCCACCCCGCCCCGGGAAGGAGGTGCCGTGGAGCCGCTGCCCCCGTGCCCCCGTGTCCCCGTGCCCCCGTGCCCCAGCCCAGAGGGCCTCCTGGAGCCGCGGCCGCTGACCTCGAAGGTGAAGGGGTAGGCGTGCTCGCCCAGCTTCTTGATGAGGCGCTCCTGCAGCCGGGTCAGCGGCTTCTTGTCCTCGGGCGCCGGCGGGAAGGACTGCACGTTGGCCACAAACAGGTCCTTGCGGAAGGTCAGGCCCAGGACGTCCAGGTCCTCCCGGCCGTAGCGGAAGGCGCAGGTCAGCGTCACGTAGACTGTGGGGGCGGGGGGCGCTGAGGACGGCCGGGGGTGGCCACGCATCTCCCCGCCCCCCCACTGCCTCCGCTGTCGCCCTCGGGGACAACTGCAGGCCCGGGTCTGCCCCCACGTTCCCACGGGGAGGGCCCACTGCCCTCGGCACGGGGGCATGGGGTGGTGGGAGCCGGGCACCTGAAGGAGGCGGGGGCCGCCTGCCGGATCGGCTCTGTCCTCCACCCCCGCCCGGCTCCAGCCCAGGGCGTGTATGTGGCGGGCACAGGTGGGAGGGCGGAGGAGCGGAGACAGGTGCTGGGTGGCACCCAGAAGGCACGGGGTCGTCTCCCAGCCTGACCTCTGCCTCCTGTCCGCCCGCTCACCTCCGACACCCCCTCACCTCCCAGCAATCAACTCTCTCTGTACAAGGACTCTGCCTGCTGCCCTGTTCGCAACCCAGCCTCTCGGTCCTCGAGGTACACTGGGGTCAAAGTGCTGGGGCCCTCCCCGGTGGGCCTGGGGCAGGGCACCCGCTGGGACGCGATGGGGGCGGTGGGGACGGGCGGGGAGAGGAGTATCATCGGCTGCTGGCCGGCCTGGGAGTCAGGGAGGCCGCGATGGAGGCTGGGGGGGGGGGGTGGCAGGGGGCATAGGAGGCCTCTGGGCAGGCCGGTGGGCCCTCACCTCTCCTCTCCTTGAGGTACTCGGGATCCACCAGGACCACGCCATCTGGAGGAAGGACAGCGAGTTAAGCAGACCCTCCCCGTGTGACCTCTCAAACCCCTGAGTCCCAAACACAAGCCAAGCCCAAGCCCAAGCCCAAGGCATCAGTCTGCCCAAAGCAGCATGAGAGACGGGGACGCCAGCACCAGGGACGGCACCACCCTCCTGCCTTCTGCCCCCCGCCCCAGGCTGGCCCTACAGACCCTGGGGGGGGTGCCTCGGGCAGTTCACTGGCCTCTCCGTTCCTTCGTCTGCTAGCCCAGTGGTCGGCAAACTCATTCGTCAACAGAGCCAAACATCAACAGGACAATGATTGACATTTCTTTGGAGAGCCATGTTTTTTAAACGTAAACTTCTTCTAACGCCACTTCTCCAACACAGACTCGTCCAGGCCATGGTATTTTGTGGAAGAGCCACACTCAAGGGGCCAAAGAGCCGCATGTGGCTGGCGAGCCGCAGTTTGCCGACCACGGTGCTATACTAAGCGCTCGGTCCGGAGCCCCTATCCTAGGGTGTCACCGGGGATTTAGACGTTGTGGTTGCAGGAAGGCCGTGGGGTACGTCTCCCCTGTGTTCTGAGCCCCTCCCTCCGCAGCCCCGGCAGCGCCCTGACCGAACCCCGGCCGCCTCCGCTGGGAGGCGGGAGCAGTCTCCCGGAGCAGCCGAAGGAGGCACACACGGCCTTCTGTGCGCTCCATCCAGCTCAGCCATGGAACAGACCCTGCATCGCACTGAGGAGCAGCGTTAGCTTTCGGGGCTTCTTGGGTCTGGGGTTTGCAGATCGAGTTTGTCCCTGCCCCGCGGGCTCCGTGAGGACGGGCTGAGTTACCGCGGGGAGAGCGCTGAGCCGTGCGGGCACGGGGGCCGCTGTGGAGAATGTGCCGGGGCCTGGCCTTGGGGGGCAGAGCCCAGCCAGACACAAAGGACATGGTCTCCCCCAGAACCCTCAGGAGGCCGGACACCAGCTCAGGACCACCCCGTGCCTCCATCCCCACAGTCACCTCTGGCCGAACTCCACCCAGCCTCCTAGCACTGAACAAGCTAACGTCTCCTCCCGCCCACCCCCTGACCTGCTCCGCCTGCACCCCCACCTCACGCTGCCCCACGGTGGGCCTCTCCGGGAGTCTGAGATGCGTGCCCACATCTGGATGCGAGTGCCCACATCTGGACGTGAGTGCCCACATCTGGACGTGAGTGCCCACATCTGGACGTGAGTGCCCACATCGGGACGTGGGTGCCCACATCTGGACGTGAGTGCCCACATCTGGACGTGAGTGCCCACATCTGGACGTGAGTGCCCAGAGGGCCTACGTCCCGTCCCAATGCTGGGCAGGTCCGAGTCACAGCTGGCCCGGAAGCGCCCGCCCCTCCCAGAGCCTGCCCTGCACCTTCCCTCCTTTTACTGCGGGCGTTCCTCGGTGCCTGGGCACCAGGGCTCATGGCCCATCAGTGCAGAGGGCACCCTGTGAGGGCACTCCTTCCAGCCAGGCGTCAGGGCAGGCTCTCTGGGGACCAACGGGGTAACCAGGTCTTAAAGGGCAAGGAAGGGTCAGCCCGAGAGGACCAAGGGGGGGCGCTGCAGGCAGGTCTCTGGGGCCCCAGGCCCAGCACAGGGCCGGCCTGAGGCCGGTGCTCTCGCGGACACTGGCTACACGGCTCTCAGGGTGCCGGCGTGCTGCCCCTCCGGCTGCTGCCCTCCCCCCGGCTCTGTGCCCCCTCTGCTGCCCTCCTCCCGGCTCTGTGCCCCCTCTGCTGCCCTCCTCCCAGCTCTGTGCCCCCTCTGCTGCCCTCCTCCTGGCTCTGTGCCCCCTCTGCTGCCCTCCTCCTGGCTCTGTGCCCCCTCTGCTGCCCTCCCCCCGGCTCTGTGCCCCCTCTGCTGCCCTCCCTACCAGGCCCCTGGGCCGGAGGCTGCGCCTGGAATCAGGCCACAGGTGAACTCTGGGTGCTTGCCCACGGCCTCCGAGGGACCCGTTCAGGAAGGAGATGCAGATGGCAGAGGGGACCCTGAGCTTCGCAGCACACTTTCCAGTGTCCCCAACAGGGTGGGGAAGAAGTGGGGGGGGGCGGGGCAGCTTGCTCTGGGCAGGAAGGGGTGGACCTGGACCGGAGCTGACCTCTCTGCAGCCCTGAGGCTCTGCTCACACCTCTCCTGACCCAGGGCCCCGGATCTCCTGCCCCACCGTCCCTGGTCTTCCTCTCAGACAGCTGAAGCTCCGCTCCCATGGGGCCCCGGCCCCACACGGCCCGCTCGGTCCGTCCTCCTGGCCCCGGGCAGCTGTGGCCGGTGTGAGGACCGAGGCCTCCGTCTCCGGATTCTCCCCCGAACTGCAGCTCCTCGTTTCGTCACCCGGACGTGCCTCCTGCAGCCCCAGTGCCCACCTCCCCCTGCCTCACTTCGTTTGCTCGTGTTTTTCTTTAAAAATATCCTTTAACCTCTCTGGACCTCACTGTCTCCATGTGTCCAGTAGGAGTAATTTGGGGCCTCCCTCCCTCCCCCCGACAGTTATGGGAAGGCAGTGAGGTGAAAGTTCTGGTTTTTAGAATCCTAACCAGGGGTCCCTGTGCCTTCCAAGGGGACGCTTAGCGATATCTAAAAACACTTTATGTCCTCCCGGGCTGGGGTGCTCCTGAGGCCTTATGGGTAGAGGCCAGGGATACTCATAAATATCCTCCAGTGCCCAGGACAGCCTCGGCAACAGAGTATTATCCAACCCCAAATGTCACGCGTGCAGAGGTTGAGAAGCCCTGATGGAGAACAAGACGTTGGAAGAAGGTGTCTCAGGCTGTGGGAGGACCTGTGAGAACAGTCTCCATTTCAGAAGCCCCACGGCCTCCCTGCCCTCGCCACCAGGGGGCAGCAGAGCAGAGCCAGTCTATCGGGTTTAAGTCTCTAGGACCCTTGACCTACAAGCTCCGTGGCCTGGAGCAAGTCACTTAACATCTCTGGGCCGCATCTCCTTGTTTGTAAAGCTGGGGTAATAACAGCGGCGCCCCCTGGTGTCTGGCAGAAGCCTTACAGTCAGGGGTGGCTGCTGCCCTCCTCGTCCTCATCCTGCATTATCATCAGGACGCCTTCCCTGTGCCTCACCTCAGTCCTTCCCATGTGGCCCTCAACTAAGGGGAAAGTAGCTGCTCCGTCAATGTTTCCCGACGGATGCGGGAAGCTTCTCACATCCCATTCCTGGCCCAGAGGTCTGGGCTGCGGGAACACACACTTCTCTGGAAGGGGCCTGGCCAGTGCCCCCCCCCCCCCCGCCCCCAGCGCCTGCCTCCTGGCCCCCAGGGACTCACCCACAGGGTCCACGAAGTCGATGTGGTCCACAAAGTCCCGCTTCCCCAGGTAGACGGTGAGCTGGGGAGGAGAGGCACAGGTTAGGGGAGCAGCCGTGGGCCCGAGAACACATTCCCGAGAAGCCATGGCCCTCCCTCGCCCTGGAGAAGACCTTGGGAGCTGCCCTTGCAATGCCTAGGCCCACCCCCACCCCCTCACGGAAACCCTGACTGGCCTCGGGCGTGAGCCCCAGCCTCTGTACCAACAACAGCAAATCTGGTGCGGGTTTGGAAGCACCTACTCATCCCGGACTCCTACGAAGACCTTGCCATTGTTTCCATTGCACGGATGGGGCCCCTGAGCTCTGGAGAGATCTCGCCCAGCACCCCAGCAGAGGTCTGCTAAGCCGGAGTCCTGGGCACATCCCCGAGAGGCCAGGGGAGCGCAGAGCAGGGGTGCCTATGGGACGCTCTGAACACTGAGTCCCACACAGTCTGGCAGGGTGCTGGAGCAGCGAGGGACCCGCCGCTGGTGCCCCACGCGGTGGCCATCCCTCAGGGAAAACCCCGGGCTAGAATCCCGAGGGTCATCCTAGACACTTCCTGCTCCTCCACCACCCCTACACCCTCCCAGGGCACCCTCCTCTCTGTTCGCACAGCCACTCCTGCCCGGACTGCGCACCGGCTGCTCCACGGTCTGCTGCCTGCAGCCGCACACCTTCCCTTAGCCAGCTGGGCTCTCCTGAAACGCTAACCTGCTGATGCCATTCCCATCTGAAAACCCTTTAATGGCTCCTCCGTGCCCAGAGGTAAGATGACAAATGGGTTTCATCCAAATGCCAACGCTGATCGATGGGTAGGAACACTGTGTGTGTGTGTGTGTGGGGGGGGGGGGGGGGCCTGGGCTGAGGCAGGATGGGGATGGAATCCTGGCTCAGCAGGAAAGGTGCCTGGGGGCGTCGGCGCACCCGAGGTGCCACTCGCCAGCCCAGGCAGAGTCCCAGCCACTGAGCCTGCCCCCCGCCCCCCCCCCGGCTCCCCGGGGCCCAGCCCTGCAGCCTCCCCGCCTCAGCTCCGCTCCCTCGGCCTCCTTCTGTGCACTCACGGTCCCCCCCCACGCCCTGTGATGTACGTGCATGCCCACGTGCCTGGAAACCACACCTCCGGGGGGCGCCGTCCCCGGCAGCAGGGCTGGGTCCTGCAGCCCCTGCACAGTCCCTTTCCCTGCTCTCTGCCCCTTTAAATGGAAATGATCACTTGTCATGTCTGCCCACCCCCACCCCCTCTGGCTGTGGGTGGCTCTCGGACTGTGCCTCATTTATCCCCATACGCCCTCCCCAGCCCCCACCCCCTCGCATGAATGATGTCGGTAATATCTGTCTGCTGAACGGAGAGGAAAGCAGGGCAGAGCCGGGGGCTGTGAGGAGAGGAAAGCAGGGCAGGCGCGGGGAGCTGCCCCCGTGGCCGGGATGGCACCGCGGGTCAGCAGAGAGGCTGCAGGCCGCTGCTCACACCTGGGAAGCAGTGCCCTTGAGGCCCTTGGACTTACTCCAGCAGCCGCACCCACACTGGAGTCTCTCTGTGGTGGGCTGCGTCTCCCCACCCCAGACCAGGGGCTCCTGGAAGTCCAGGGGAGTTGTACCACCCCAACCCCCCAGACAGGAAGGCTCCCGAGGAGATTCCTCACCCTCCTTGCCCCCCCCTGCCCCCCCCCCCACCGCGAAGGCTCCTAAGGGCCTCCCGGGAGGGTGTGCCGGTCCTGCGTGATCAGTAGCCATGCCCAAGGGAGGGTGAGACTTGGGGTCAGGGGGGGTGAGAGCTCGGGGTCAGGGAGGGTGAGACTTGGGGTCAGGGAGGGTGAGAGCTCAGGGTCAGGGGGGGTGAGAGCTCGGGGTCAGGGGCGGTGAGAGCTCGGGGTCAGGGGCGGTGAGAGCTCAGGGTGCAGACTCACCTTCCCATTGGGGCTCGCCTTCTTGAACACCCTGTGGAGAGAAAGAGGGTCAGCATGGCCCACCCAGGGGAAGGCCCTGCAGGGCCCAGGACGAGGGGCCTGGAGTGGTTTTCCTGGCACCGTCTAAGCCCTGAGAGCCAGAACAGTGCCCAGCATAGCTAGACCTCACCGTCTCCACCCTCCCACCCACCCCCACCCAAGCCACTGCTGTTGCCAGGATAGCTCTCCGGGCTCTGGCCAGGGCCCCTCAGTCTGTTCTTCAACCAGCAGGTGTACATAAGACCACGCCGCTCACCCGCCCACACCCCGCCCAGTTCACGCAGAGGACAGGTCTGCCCTAGTGTCTGCCCTGCTTCTTTCGTGTCTGCCCTGTCTCCCAGCATTGACTCACACTTTTCTCCCTCCCTCCTCCAGCCACGGGGTCCTGGCAGTTCCTCCAACACACAAGGTGGTTCCTGCCTCGGGCAGGGCCTTCGCTCCGGCAGCCCCCTCCCCGGGGGCACGCTCCCCCACAGCCTGAAGGGCGGGCCTCTGCCTGTGCTCCTTCTCTCCCTCTGCTTTTCCTTTCTCCACAGCTCTCAGGTTGCCCTGCCCCCTAACCGCTGGTCACATGGGTGCCTGTCCACTCTGCTAACCTGTCAGCTCCACCGGGACTGGCATCTTTCTAAACCTTCTTCCCTGACGTGTCCCGACCGCCTAGAGGAGTCACCCAGTGGGGTGTTGAATAAATGTGCTGATAAATGGCAGGTGGCAAGGACCCAATACGTATTAGTTGAGTGGGTGAACGGATGAACGAGTGAAGGAATTAGCCGAGAAACTGAGGCCCAGGAAAGGGGAGGGATGTGCCCCTGATCACACAGCAGAGCCGGGCCCCGGACTCCGCCCGGTGCTCACTCCGCCTTCCGGAGCACGCTGCGGTCTGCGGCAGCTCCCCTGCCCTCCGCCCCGCAGCTGGGTGTGGGAGCCTGAGCCCCCCTCACCTACCCCCCATCACGGAGACCCAGGAATGCTCAGAGTAATGTTGTGAGGGAGAGAAAAAAAAAAGTAGAGAAAGATAGAGACAGTGACCTGGGGGATAGGAGAACATGATGGAGGAGGCAGAAGGCAGGAGAGAGACATGGCCTGGCAGGTGTGAAAATAAAAATGGAATTAGAGCCCTCGCCGGTTTGGCTCAGTGGATAAGAGCATCAGCCTATGGACGGAAGAGTCCCCGGTTCGATTCCAGTCCAGGGCACATGCCTCCGTTGCAACCTCAATCCCTGGCCCTGGCGCATGCAGGAGGCAACCAATCAATGTGTCTGTCTCGCATCGATGTTTCTCTCTCTCCCCTTCTCCCCTCCACTATTTATATATTTTAAAAAAAAAAAGTCAATGGAAAATTATCTTTGGATGAGGATTTCTCTTAAAGGATAGAATTAGAAATGAAAAAAACAAACAGAAAGAGGGAGAGAGGAACAGTCAGAAGCAGAGAGAGACACAGCAGATTCGGGGCCAGGGAGCAGGCCCGCACACAGCCGAGAGGGATGGCCCAGCCCACGCCCTCCCCAGCAGCAGGAGACCCAGCAGGCACCCAGGGCCAGGCAGGGTGAGGCCACCACGTCACAGCACAGTCATTGCTCCAAAAAGGGAAGTGAAAGGGGGCTCTGTGTTATCTCCATAGCGCCCCCCTACCCCCGCCCCGGCCCCCGCACACCTCCCCCTTATCCTGGGGCTCAAGGGACCACAGATGAGTCTGAGTTTGGCTTGCAAGAAAGGGCCTGGCACATTCCTCCCCCACCTCCCCTAGGAGTTCTGAGCTCTTCTCCTCCTCATAAATATTTATCAGTATTTGGAGTGTGAAGATGCCACAGTCAGCTGGAGTGTAATAACTGCTAAAGTGATAAAAAAAAAAAAAATCAGATCACATGGTTTGAACTAGCAGTTCCCAAATTAGGCTGGACCTGCAGAGGGGACTAGACATCCCTCAGAGGAACAGTGACACATACTGGGCAAGGAGGGGGCTGAGGGCTGGGCTGAGATGATAAAAAAGGGAGGAAGGGAGTTAGGAAGGAACTCGAATTTGCTAAGTACTTGGTTAACTGTTTCTCCTGACAACACTGTAAAATGCACAATATAACCTCTATTTTATAAACGAGGGGTTCAGAGAGATGGAGTAACTTGCCCAGGAGCACACAGCAAGCCAGGGGCTCTGTCGGGATTCAGACCCAATTCTGCTGTCTGCCTCTAGAAACTGGGTCCTTCCATTCAACCCTGCTGCTTCCTACAGCGGGTGCTTTTATCCCGATCAGAGGCAGAAAAGAGGGGACATGCGGGCAAGAGAGGGGAGGGGAAGAAAGGAAAGGGAAGGAAGAAAGAAAAGGGCCAGTCAAGGTGAGGAGGAGAATGAGGTGCGAGATGCAGGCAGCAGGGCCAGTGGCGGGGAATGCTCTGTCACTAGCTCCGTCAGCCCCTCAGGCCACCTCCTCATGCTTTCCTCCAACAGCTGCCCATGACCCGAGAGCATGCGATGGGCCGGTCATGCCTTCAAGTGTTCTTCCAAACACACTGCCGATCCTTCAACAATCCCATTCCCCAGATGAAAACTCTGAGGGTCAGGCAGGCGAACTGTGGCTGCGTTTCCACCCTGTCACACAACCAAACCCTCCCTGCAGCAACTCCGCCAGCTTCCTGACCCCAGTGCTGTCAGCAGAGGGCCCCTGTGGGGGTGCTTCCAGGCCAAGGGGCCCCCACATGTGCAGTACCACACAGAAGGCTTCTTCCTGCCCGTCCGCTTTGAAGAGCGAACACCAATGCCCAAGCCTGTGATCAGAGCCAAACTTCCAGACTGCGGGATGGCTGCGTCTGGCTTACCCGACCCCTCACCCCACCCCCACCCCAAGTCTCGTCTCTGTCCCACAAGCCTGGTTCTCAGAGTCACAGCCAGGTCCCACACAGAAAGCACCAGGGGTGCTCTAGCTGATTGAGGCTCCCTGGAGACCAGGAACAGAAACCCACCGAGGGCAGCCCAGGAAAAGGAGGAGGAGTAGGATAAGGAGACAGAAATCTCACGGGAAGAGTGCGCAGGCAGGATGCCCTGGTGCTGGCGCCGGGATCAGAGAAGCCATCGGCCTCTCAGACGGACGCTCTCTCCCTCCACCTCTCCCTCCGGGTCTGCCCGTTCTCCCGGCTGCACTGCTCTCCGTGCGGCTGCTCCATCGTCTCTGTGGACCAACTCTCTCTGCTTACTCGGGCCTTTTCTGCTCTTCCATCACTTTGGCTTGCATCTGGCTCTCACTCTGACCCTCTTCCTACTCTGCCTCTCACTCACTTGCCACTGTTAACTGCTGAATGGCCCAATTCCAGTTCCCAGGAGGGAAACTTCATTGGCCAACTTTGGTCAGGTGTCCCATGCCCGGGCCAATCAGCTCTGCCTAGGGTGTGCCACATGGTCCATGAGACATGGGCAGGAGAGAGTCGACAGAGCAATATTTTTCAAACCAAGGATCTCAGCCCATTAGATAATAATGAAACCAACTTAAAGGACTGCCACCAGCACTTTGCTTTCATTGGTTTAATGGAATAGAAGGTATAAGCATGAGGTACCGGTAGCAAGAGTAGAGTAGATATTACTATATTTACTGACACTCCATCCAGGCAAATTTCTGCCATCCTATGAAGTTAGGCATGCCCGTGTGGCTTGCTCTAGCTAAAGAATCAGGAGTAGAAGTGGCACATCTCATTTCTAGGCAGAGCATTTAAGGGCTGGTACATGCCCACTGTATTCGTTTTTCTTGGAGGCAGGTCAACACTCCATGAACCAGGATGTGGGCTTCTCCAGATAACCCCATTCCCCACCTGCTGACCAACGTTACACTAATACTCTGCTGCTGTTCCGTGAACCACCAGTCCTCCTAGTGTCCACTTGTGCCTGTAGGAAGAGACCTGCACCACAGGGGACCCCGAACAAAGTACCTTCCTGGACAGATTACCCAACAACTGAGAGTTTATAATCCCGTGTGGTACAGCCAAACAATGGAATGCTACATTGCCCTGAAATGGTGCTTGCATCTTCCATAACACAGGGAAATGCCTGTGACAAAATATTAAGCGTAATAAGTCAGGACTCAAAATAATACATTTGTCATGAGCTCAATTTGTACTCAATAAACACACACACACACACACACACACACACACACAAAGATAAGATGGCAACACTCCTCAAATTGATCTACAGAGTTAATGCAATCCCTATCAAAATCTCCACTGGCTTTTCTGCAGAAAGTGACAGGCTGATCCTCAAATTCTTATGAAAATACAAATGACCCAGAATAGCCAAAAAAAAGAAAAGAAAATCTTGAAAAATAAAGCTAAAATAAAGTTGGAGGACTTTCACTCCTGAATTCACAATTTACAACAATGCTATAGTTATCAAGATTCTGTGATACTTCCATAAAGATAGACATAGATTCATTGATTTGAGAGACCAGATATAAGCCATATATTTATAGTCAATTGATTGTTGACAAGGGAGCCAAGAAAAGACAACAGGGTAAAACAGTCTCTTCAATAAGAGATGCTGAGACAACAGGATATTCACAGGCAAAAGAATGAAGTTACTGGCTCACATTGTGTACAAAAAATGAATTAAAAATGGACCAAAAACCTAATGTAAGAGCTACAACTATAAAATTCATAGAAGAAAACATGACCTTGAATTAGGCAATGCTTTCTTAGATCTGATACCAAAATCACAGGCAATGAAAGAAAAAAACATATAAAATTGACTTCATCAAAATTAAAAACTTTTGAGCTCCAAAGGTCACTGTCAAGAAAGTGAAAAGAGCTGAAACCGGTTTGGCTCAGTGGTAGAGCGTCGGTCTGCGGACTGAAAGGTCCCAGGTTCGATTCCGGTCAGGGGCATGTACATTGGTTGCGGGCACATCTCCGGTAGGGAGTGTGCAGGAGGCAGCTGGTCGATGTTTCTCTCTCATTGACGTTTCTAGCTCTCCATCCCTCTCCCTTCCTCTCTGTAAAAAATCAATAAAATATATATTTTTTTAAAAGTGAAAAGACAACCCACAGAATGGAGAAAATGTTTTCAAATCATGTATCTGATAAGAGCTTAGTATCCAGGATATATAAAGGCCTTATTTCAATTCAATAATAAACAAGCAAATAACCCAGTTAGGAATGGACAATGGATTTGAATAGGCATCTCTCCAAAGAAGATATACATGTGGCACCTGACCACACCAGCGAGTCTATATCCAAGAAGATTTACAATAAGCACCTGAAATGTTGTTCAACATCATTAGTCATTGAGGAAATGCAAATCAAAGCCACAGTGAGATACTTCACACCCACTAGAATAGCTGTAATTAAAAGAAGGATAGCTCTAGCTGGTTTGGCTTAGTGGATAGAGCATTGACCTACAGACTGAAGGGTTCTGGGTTCGATTCCAGTCAAGGGCACATGCCTGGGTTGCGCACTGGATCCCCAGTGCGGGGGAAGGGAGGTGGGCTCGCAGGAGGCAGCCCATGAATGATTCTCTCTCATCATTGATGCTTCTCTCCCTCTCTTCCTTCTCCCTTTCTCTCTGAAGTTAATAAAAAATATATTTTTTAAAAGGATAATATCAAATGTTGTCAAAGATGGGGAGAAACTGGAACCCTCATATATTGCTGGTGGTAATGTGATGTGATGTGGTGAAGTCACTTTGGAAAACAGTTTGGAATTTCCTCCAAAAGTTAAGCATAGAGTTAACCTATGACCCAGCAAGTCCATTCCTAGTATATACCCAAGAGAACTGAAGACAGATGTTCACACAAAAACGTGTACATAAATGTTCATGGCAGCATTATCCATTATAGTCCTAAAAGGTAAAACAAATGTCAATCAATTGATGGATGTATTTTTAAATGTGATATATATACACACAATCATATTCGGCCACAAAAGGATACGAAGTGCTGATTCATGCGACAACATGGATGAACCTTGAAATTTTTAAGTGAAAGAAGCTCATCACAAAAGACCATGCATTGTTCAATTCCATTTATATGAAATGTCCAGAATAGGAAAGTAGATAGAGACAAAGAGTAGATTAGTGCTTGCCAGAGGCTGGCGTGAGGGGGCGACGAGAAGTGACTGCTGGAGGACAGGGGTTTCTCTCCGGGGTGATGGAAGTGCTCTGGAATTGGATAGTGGTGATGGCTGTACAACCCTGCGAATGAACTAAAACTGTGACTGTCACCAATTTTGCACTAAAACTGTGGCTATTGTGGTATGTAAATTATGTCTCAATTTTATTTTACATTTTTAAATATATTTTTATTGATTTAAGAGAAGAGAGAGGGAGAGACAGATAGAAACATCAATGATGAGAGAATCATCGATCAGCTGCCTCCTGCACACACCCTTATTGGGGACCCAATACGCAACCTGGGCATGTGCCCTTGACGGCATTCAACCCTGCAGGGCCCAACGCCCTATCCACTGAGCCAAACTAGCCAGGGCATATCTCAATTTAAAAAATAAAACTAAAAACAATACCTACCTCCCCCCTCCCCGAAAAAATGAGTGAAAGGAAAGGGCATATGCCTAAATAGTAACAGAGGCTGAGACTCCCTTCAGCCACCCACCTTCTTCTTTATTTTTCCACTTGGTACAATAAACATAAATTACGTTATAAAGTTTCCAGGGCTCCCCTAACAAGACAGATCTCCAGTGTTGGAGAAAAGAGAGCCTGGGGGAAAAAATACTGTGAGGAAAGTAGAGACATGGGGACCCTATGACTCTGAATCCTTTGGAGTTAGACTCTCCGGTTTTGCTATTTTACAGTCCAGAACCCACATCTCTCGGATCCCTCCCCAGGCCTGCCGTGCCAGGGATTAGAACTTCTGTGCCGTGAAGTTGTCTGCTCAGCGATCTCCTTTCCCAGGCAGCCTTCCCTGACTCCCCTCAAAGCTGGGTTAGACCCCCCCCACAACTCCCCAGGGGTCACAGCATTTCCCACTCTGTAATGGACTGTTCACTCACCCCCTGCTTCACTTAAATCACTTCAATGAGAATAGAGATTTTATTTGTGTTATTGGCACTGACCCCTGGGGTACAGCACAGAGCCTGGGGCACAGCAGGCACTCAGTAAATAAATGCAGGGTGAACGTTGTTGAATGAATGTTCTAACAGAGAATCAGTCAAAAGCGAGCATGGGTGAAGTTCAAATGGATGGTGGTCGGTAAGGATCCTTTTCCCTGGGTGAATGGACCCCAGGGACCTCGTCCGTCCATAGTTCTCGTTGGCTCTCAGGATCAATAAACACCGGGCTTAGAACATGTTTCAGAGGGGCAGGGTCCCCGCCACCACCGGGCCGAGGCAGGAACATAACGGATACACCCAACCCAGGCGTCAGCTCTGCTTTGACCAAAGGCTCTCCCACTTACCCTTCACTTATCCACAGTCACACCGGCCCTGCCACTGCCTGGCTCTGGGGGCACTAAGATCAACAACCAGGGTCCCTGCTGACAACAGGCCAAGTTAGAGACACCCACCAAGCTCAATGTCCTCCGAGCATTACGTTCTCCCTATGAGCGAGGTGCCGTAACGAATACACTTCACATCACGTTAGGATATTGTTATTCCACCTAAATAGCCCCATTTTATTTTCAGAGGAGAAACCTGAGATTCGGTGATTCTAAATAACTTAACGAAGTCATAACGCCAGCATCAGGAAGCAACCCCGTGAATGGGCCCCCTATGGGAAATCATTTCGACAGTACATGTCTGAATATCAGAAAACTCATCCTGGGGCAGCTATCCGTGAATGCGGAGTCCCTATCCGCGACTTGAGAGCACTTGTGACAACTCATTCCTCTGTGAGCACTGGGAAATTCATATGGGAGGGAAACGTTACATATTTTCCAACAGGGCATGTGGGAAGACCTTCAAATATATTCCTGGGTCTTCTGTCAACATCAGAAAACTCACCCAGGGCCTGCTCTGAGAGTGTCCTAAAGAGGAACACGTTTGTTCCTCCAACAACCTTAGAAGGAGGTATTGCTGCCATCCCCATTTCACAGGTGAGAAAACTGAGGCAGAGGGCATCCAAGCCATTTGCCCAAGGTTGCCCAGCTAGTGAGGAGTAGAGCTAGATGTCAGAGCCCAGGCAGCCTGGCTCCAGAGATGGCACCTTTAGCCATCTCTGGGTGCAGCTGTGTGGTTCTGCCTGGGAAGCCAAGAAGGGTTTCTAGGGAGGGCGTAGCCAAGAGGGAGGTAGTGACACAGACTGGTAGTAGAGACAGGAGGTAGTGACCACACTGTAGGCAGAGCAACTGCGTCCCCTGGGTGCTTGGGAGGTAGTGCGCAGACTGATACGGCTGAAATCTGTCCCCAGTGCCTGAGAGGAGCACCAGGGAGGAGGATGGGCCAGAGAAGGGTCCGCTCACTACAGGTGGTCCCGGAGAACCCCGTGTGCCCGGCCATGGGCTAGGTGTGAAGGGTCTTGAAACCCAACCTGAGGGTCTTGGATCACACAGAAGGCAATGGGGAGTCATGGACATTTGGGGGAAGGACAAATGATTGGCCGGGACAGTATGTTGGACCCAGAGATGCTCCGGGCCCCCGAATGCCCCCCCCCACCTCCCACTCCGGACCCCCCATCTGACAGCCACCACGGCTTAGCTGGGCAGGGTAGGGCGGTGCAGGGGGCATTCACTCTCAGGTGCGGCAGCCCTACATCCTGACCCACTTTCCCGGGGGCGGGCACAGCCGTCAGGGAGCGGGAAGGCGTGAGGAGCAGGTGGCGGTGGCAGCAAAGAGGTTTCTAGGGCCCTTATCACACTCTCCCTGGTAGCAGGGTTATTTGTGGACGGGCTTGTCATCTCCGCCAGAACCCAACAGCCGGCCTGTGTCACCACACGGCCTGCCTGTTTACCCACCGTCGGTGCACCTGCTTCTCGGGGCAGCCGGGACGGGGAGGAAGCCGGAAGGCAGGGAATGTCACCCCCGTTTCACAGATCTGTGGAGCCTGGGGAACCGCAGGGCGGCCGCTGCATTTCCCAGATGGAGCGATCAAACCCCAGGGGAGGAAGGAGTCCTGCTCTGGGACCAGGAAACGCGGGCTCAGAGCCTCGAGGGTGTGCTCAGAGCCACTGACACGGAGGTGAGCCTGTCACGTCCCGGCTCACGGTCCCTCGGGGCTCCCCGGGCCTCTGCAGGTGGTGTCTGGCAGGATGGGGGGTCTGGCCAAGCCAAGCCAAACTTCCGGCCCCCGGCTTCTAGGCAGACAGCAATGCCTCCAGCCTCCTGCTGCTGGCACAGCTTCGCGTTTCTACCCGTGATCCATATTTGTGGAGAGGTTCAGGGGGTGCAGAGGACAGAGGGGAGCCACCAGGGGCCATGACAAAGGGGAGAGCTTCTTAAAGGTGCATAACCTGTTTTCTGGCAGCCCATGAAAGTCAGAGGCTAATGAAAATGTCACCAAAGGGGCTGGCAGCTGGATCCCCAAGAGCCCACAGCCGGCACAGCACCGGGACGCTCTCCAGCCTTCTCTGGGGTGGAGAGGCAGGAAGGAGAGGCTGCTGGCAGAGGGAGGAGGGTGGCACTGCCACAAGGAGACTCTGCCTGAGGCCTGTGTGAGCCCGGGTGAGCCTAGCATCCTCTCTGAGGAATACTTTCCCTGATCTTGAAAACGGGGGTGATATTTAGGTTGAAGGTATTTATAAAGAAGCAGTACAACCCTAACCGGATTGGCTCAGTGGATAGAGCGTCGGCCTGCAGACTCAAGGGTCCCAGGTTTGATTCCGGTCAAGGGCATGTACCTTAGTTGCCAGCACATCCCCAGTAAAGGGGGGTGAGGGGGGCGTGGTGCAAGAGGCAGCTGATCGATGTTTCTCTCTCATTGATGTTTCTAACTCTCTATCCCTTTCCCTTCCTCTATGTGAAAAAAAAAAAAAAAATCAATAAAATATATTAAAAAAGAAAGAAAAGAATCAGTACAAAAAAACAAACAAAAAGACTTGGTCCCGAGTAGGGAATTGATAAAGAGAAGCCAGCATCAGTGGTACTATAATTATTACTGTTATTATCATCATTCCCCTGGCCACCACGGTGCCCTCCCCGCCAGGCCCAGGGGAAAGCTCCTGCCAGATGCCGCTCTGGTCTGAAGGCCTTGAGGTGCAGGAGGTGGCGATGTGGCCCCCGCTGGAGACAAGGACTTCTTTTTTTGCAGTTGTCTGTCTTCCTCCCATTTTCAGATGAAAAACAACTAAACTAAACTCCAATTTAGTCCCTCACATTCCAGAAATCGCCAGGGACAAACCCTGCTAGTCTCTCTTTCTGCCCTTGCCTTTCCGTCGATTCTCCCTTGGGCAAGCCTTTCCATCCTTCCTTCCCAATGTCACCTCATCCAAGAAGCCTTCCCTGCTTGCTTCAGCTGAAAGAGTCTTTGTCCTGACTCCTCTTATGGGGGAGACTCTGCTTGCTCCCTGCCCCCCCCCACCTCCTTCCCTTCTTTCCTCTCTACTTCCATTTTTCATTCTTCTTTCCTTTCTTTTCCTCCTTTTATTTTTCCCATCTCTGGCCTTGACACTGTTCTTTTTTTAATATATATATATATCTGATTTTTTACAGAGAGAAAGGGAGAGGGATAGAGAGTTAGAAACATCGATGAGAGAGAAACATCGATCAGCTGCCTCCTGCACATCCCCTATTGGGGATGTGCCCGCAACCAAGGTACATGCCCTTGACCGGAATCGAACAGGCTGACGCTCTATCCACTGAGCAAAACCAGTTTCAGCTTGGCACTGTTCTTACCTGCACTCTGAAGGAGGGAGACAGGTGCTCTACAAATAAACGAACCATCCCTCAAAAGCGGAGCGGGAGGGTAGAATGAGATGATGTGTATGTGCCCAGCTCAGCCCCAGGCCACTGACACAGCTGCACTGCCCCCTCCCTCCCCTCTGTGCTGCTCTGCATCCTCACAGCATCCATCCATCAGTGGACGGCCTTGGAACTGAAACCCTGACACACTCTAGAGCAGAACCCTCTTCCTTCAGGCGTGCATTTTCCTTGGTACACAGATGATGGTGCTTAGCAAATATTTTGAATACATGAATAAACAAGGGCCAAACTCTGAGCCCACAACTCGAAAAAATAGGACCTGGGCCAAGTGGCGAATCCGAAGCGGGCACAGCCTTGCCACCAGGATGAGACGTGGGTGGACAGGTGGACCTGCATGGCCTCAGCAGCAGCCTGTTAGATACAAGGTGACCCCAGACACACACGGTCCATGATTTCCCCAGCAGGAAGCTTGTATTCAGAGCTGTATTTGTTTTGTTTGCCAATTTGAACACATAAACTTTTAGGAATATAGAATCATCCTCTATAATAAAAGGCTAATCTGCAGAACAGCAGGATGACCGGTCGCTATGATGCGCACTGACCACCAGAGGACAGACGCTCAACACAGGAGCTGCCCCCTGGTGGTCAGTGCGTTCCCACAGGGGGAGCACAGCTCAGCCAGAAGCCAGGCTCACCGCTGGTGAGTGCAGCGGCAGTGCTAAGGATGTGGGGAGCAGGCCTAAGCCATCAGTCGGACATCCCCTGAGGGCTCCCGGACTGCAAGAGGGCACAGGCCGGGCTGAGGGACCCCCTGAGTGCACGAATTTCATGCACTGGGCCTCTCGTATTCTGTATTAAAATGAGATATTAATTCAGAAGCATTGTATGTTTCCCATTTTCTCATTTCTTAAAACACCAGAACAGATCAGTATGGTGGTGTATTTGGGACTCCACTTATCAACCACTCTAGGGCTGAGAGCCCTCTGTGGCCCAGGGCTCTGTAAGGACTGACAGCTGTGGCCTATGGGAGCAGCTCTTTCTGAACAAAGAATTCAGGGCTGGGGCTGGGGAATCCATGCCTTACATTTAGCCAGACAAGGTGCCTTCGATGTGCTGGAGTTGGCTCACAAGAGCCAACTGTCACATTCTTAGGAATTTGGCGAGCTAGTTGTTCATACAGCCCTTGCCAGTGGCTCCATACTGGGGGCATTTGGAAACCGTGGAGAAATTCTGGGTTGTTACCACTTGGGGGTGGTTATGAAGGGGCTGCTGGCATCTAGCAGAGAGAGACCAAGGGGATGCTGCCTGCACAACACACAGGTTAGCCCTCTCCCCACCCCAACAAAGAATCTCCAGTTCAAATGCTAATAGTGCTGATGGCGGGAAATCCTGATCTACACTTGTAATGAAATAATTCATTATTTCATTATATTAAATTACAAGGAGTGAAGTCTGAGCAGCAGAGAAGATCAAACTGTAAATTCGTGAATAATGGTTCTGATTATATTTCCATTATCAAGGCTAATTGTTTTTAAGAGGTTTTGCCTTGATTATAGCGATAATAAACAAAGACTTCATGTTTCAAAAAATTAAAATGATAAATAAATAAAAAACAAAGGGAATGCATACTCAACATGTGTCACTAATTATTTTACTAGTTTTTACTGTGATGATCTTGATCTGATATACAATGATGTCTATTAATGTCTACTTATGTCTACTACTCTAGATGGTGGGAATGCTATATGATGGTGTCCTATGGTATACTTCTTCCCAGCTCCATGGTCAATGACATCATGGTAATACTGTGAGAATTTACACCATGGAAATTGGCAAATACCACAACCTCTTGGCCCCTTTTTTTTTTTTTCCTGGAAGGCCAAATTGTTACCAGTGCACTATTGGGTGTAACCCTAAGTAGAGAAGAGAAATTCACAAGCCTAATGGATGCTTCTAAGATCCAGCCCAGGCAGACAGCTCAGCACCAGCCTGCTCTGTGCTGTGTGGAACAAGGATCTGAACACGGCCCCATGTACAAACGCTATACATCTTATCTGCACACACTCCACGCACACCATACCCACCCCACACATACTCACACAGACATGCATCCCACACATACTTACAGAGCCACACCCACCTATGCACACCACACCACACATCACACACATGACATCACAAACATGTTGTGCACAGTTACCACATACACACCACACACATGCCTTATGTACTTCACACCCCACACTAATGTACACTGTACACAGATATGTATACATGCCACACCCATACCACACACATACATAGACACCATGCACACAAATACTAAGCACACCAGCATACCACACCCCACACCATCTCACATACAACCCCCCACACACCTACACCATACACATACCACATCAATGCAATAGCCCGATAGCTAGAGAGGATTAACTCAAATAATGAGAAAATAAAATGATGCCAGTCTGCCTGACCACATTCTTGGATGCCTGAGCAACTTTATCTTTACTGCCTCCTCCTCTGTGGCCCGCCCTTCCCCACACACCCACCAGCCTGCTGAGGTGACAGCCTCAACATCTCCCGGGAGCACCATCCAGGGACCCCATCTCAGTGCCCAGTCCTCTCGGCCCCTGGAGCCCCAGCCGAGGGCCCCATCCTGCTGTGTGCCCAGCTCTCCATGGGCCCTGCTGCTGAGCCTGCTGGCGGTGGCCTTCAGAGCCTGGCCTCCCCCCGCTTCGCAGAGCCCGTGACCAGCAGATCTCTGCATAACTCCACCCCCTGGGCCACGTTACCAGATGCTGGTAAGTCCACACCTCCATCTCCAGCCAGACCCTCTCTGAACCCACACCCACCAGCCTTGGGACATCTCTCCTCGGATGCCCCCTGACTTCTCAGGCGAGTCCCAAACAGGCTTCCTGCATGCCCACACCTGTTCCTACCCTGCACTCTCCGCCTCTGGCCACCCCAGAGGTCAGCACACAGGAAGCGCTCAGTGCACATCTCAATTATATAACTCTTTCATAAAGAGAAAAACCAGCTTCCTTATGAGGCAGATGGGAAGTCTTACCCCATTTCACAGGTGACAGCCCTGCGTCTTTGCGAAGTTACGAAGTTAGGAAGTTACGGGACCAGCCCAGGAGCAGCAGCCCCAGCAGGCAGGCAGGCAGGGCTGTGTGGGACGGAGGGAGACCCTGGAAGAGCCAGAGCCGGAGCCAGGGCTGCAGACAGCAGCGGCCAGGCCAGGGCAGGCCCTGCAGGAGCGGCTCTCCCCAGCCCCAAGTGAGGGGTGAGTTACAAAGAAAAGGAAAAGGCGTTGCTGATACGCGTCCTGTTTCCTCTCCTCCGCTGGGCTTCTCGGGCCGCGGAGGGCGGAGGGCGGGTGTCTTTGGGCTGGCAGCACCGGCCTGTGTATGGAACCGCTGGGGGTGAGGGTCTCCGGGCCCTTCACCTTTCCGCAGTCCGGCCTGCACGGAGACAGGGCTCCCTGTAGCGAGCACGAAAGTCTCCCTTCCAGCCCGGGAGCGCTCCACCCTTTATCCCCAGCGGGTCCTCGGCACAGCTAGGCGACTCCTGGCCATCGTGCTGTCCCATAGAGGCACCTCCACTGGGAACCTTCCATGTCACTCTGACTTCATAGGGGCTCCCTACAGTCCTTCTTCTCCCCTTCCTCCCTGGCGCTCACATTGCTCTGCCCAGCTGCCTGTGGCCATTACCTATAGATCTGGGCTCCCCAAGAATCGGAGTGGGGGAGAGGGAGGGAGGAGAGAGGAGGGAAGCAACAGCAGAAGCCATCAAATAGAGCTTCTTCTTCTTTCTTTCTTATTTTGTTATTATTTATTTATTTATTGTTAATCCTTGGGCAAGGAAATTTTTTCATTGATTTTTAGAGAAAGCAAAGGAAGAAGGAGAGAGAGAGAGAGAAAAACATCAATGTGGGATGAGACACATTGATTGGTTGCCTTCCCCATGCATGGCCCAACTAGGGCCAGTGCTCAAGCCTGCAACCAAGGCACATGCCCTTGATTTGAATCCAACCTGGGACCCTTCAGTCCTCGGGACAGTGCTCTATCCACTGAGCCAAACCAGCTAGGGAAGCTAGGACTTCCTGAGTGAGAGTTTGAGAGATGGGTCTCCCCATCAGAGGGGCCTTCCAGAGGATAGAGGTCAGGTCTTCTCTCTCAGATTCGGACTTCCCGGAGGGAGGTGGCCGTGACTCCTCCATCAGCAAGGAGACTGCTGAGGAAAGGTCACACCTCCTTCCTCAGACAAGGACCATGTCCTGTCCCTCACATAGGAAAATTCCAGGGACCAGGAGCCACCCTCCCCCTCAGACAGGAGCCTGTCTCCTGCAGGACAAGACCATGCCTCCTCTGTCTGACTAGAAACTCCCAGAGGGACAATCCCCATCTGTTATCCCCTCCACAGCTTCCCGTTAGACTTCTGCTCAGTCTGAGACACAGGGAAGGGCTGCCTCCTGGGGCAGAACGGGGGCAGACTTGCCCATATCATCCCTTGCACAGGGCCCCCTGCCAACTTCCCATTCATGCCCTCGGCTAAACAGAAGCTTCCTTGCCATCCTTAAGACAGCCATGTGGATCGATCCACAGAGTGCCATCCTTAAGATAGCCGCAGGGCCAGCGGCTGTCTGTCCAGGGCCATCAGCTTCTCAAGAGATAGTGGAGCCGAAACCGGTTTGGCTCAATGGATAGAGCGTCGGCCTGCGGACCGAAAGGCCCCACCTTTGATTTCTGTCAAGGGCATGGACCTTGGTTGTAGGCACATCCCCCGTGGGGGATGTGCAGGAGGCAGCTGGTCGATGATACTCTCTCATCAATGTTTCTAACTCTCTAACCCTCTCTCTTCCTCTCTGTAAAAAAAATCAATAAAATATATTAAGAGAGAGAGAGAGAGAGAGAGAGAGAGAGAGAGAGAGAGAGAGAGATAGTGGAGTGAGCCACTGGAAGAGCCCTGACCAGAAGAGGCCCAGGACAGGCTGCGTACCTTGCTCTAGCCTGGATGTGTCCAACTATGTAGGCTGAATGCATTTCTGCTCCCAGCTCTGCCACTAACTGGGCAAAACTCTTCCCAAGCCACTAACTTCCACTTCCCAGTCTCCCAACTCCGAAAGCCCACTCCAGCGGAAGCGACGGGGGAGGAAAAACACAGCCCTGCCCAGGTCCCGCCTGGAGGACATCACTGGCCTCCCCAGGGGGCCAGCCCGGTGCCTGGTCTAAGCTGCCTCCACAATCTCCTTCCCTACACACGCGCCAGCTCCAGGGAGCTGCTATTAGTTAGCATCGATCCACAGAGTGCTTGGCCTGCACGTTTTATGAGCTCAGCCTCGGGGGCTGGGAGCAAGAGGTGGGAATGAGCAAGCCCAGGCCACTGGGCAGAGCAAGAGAACAGCGGAGCCCCAAGACGGAGGCCCAGACAGGCCAGTCCTGAGGGAAGCCTGGCCTCCTCCTTGTCCAGCAACCTGTCTGAGGGGACAGCTGCGGAGCCAGCTCATTCCGCCCCAATCTAGACATTATAGTTTAGGATGTAAGAGGTTCTCTAAAAGAGCAGCATTACAATGTAAAACATGTGCTCATTAAAGAAAGAGAGAAAGGACCTCAAAGGGAGGGTGGGGATAAAAGGGAGAGATCAACCAAAGGACTTATGTGCACACCTATGAGCCTAACAAGTGGTCAAGGACAATAGGGGGATGGGGGCATGAGTGGGGAGTGTGGGAGATGGAATGGGGGGCTGAGGACAAATATGTGATACCTTAATCAATAAAGGAATTAAAAATAATAATAATAATAATAAAGAAAAAAAGAAAAGAAAAAGTGCTCATCAGTCAACTAAAAATCATGGTTGTCCTCCCTTTGAAATGTTTAACTGAGTCGTTTTATTAAAATTTAGAAAACAAAAAGCCATTATTTTAAGATTTGTCATTCGTTTGCCATAGGCTAGGTACTTTATGACACGTTGAATACGGAGAAACACAGAAAACACAGGCTTTATTGTGCCTCCCAGCTGAGGGTGCCAATCTCCTGGACGCCTCCTTCTGTCTGCACCCAGGCTGGGAGCTGCTCCAGGCAGGACTGAGCCAGCCACAGAGAAGGTATGTCCCCAAGGGGGGAAGGGCGGGGCCTGGGCAGGCCTGACTGTCCGCCGGCCTGCACCTCAGCCGTCTGCCTGGAGTGCTAGGTGAGGCGCTGGCACATGGGGCTCTGGAAGCGGTGAAAATACGAAGACACGGGCGGGCTGGGGGGCCGGGGGCAGGGCCCTGTCCACGTGGCCTGTGCTGGCTCCCCGGCTCTCTGTGGGGGTCATGTTACCCCGCAGGGGCCTGGGCAGCAGAGAAGAGATAATGGGTCCGAGGAGTTCCTGGGAGGCCAAAGTGCTGGGCAGAGCCAGAGGCCTGTCATTAGGACGAGGCTGGATTATCGAGCATTTTTAAGAAACGCACTCCCATTACTTCCAAGAACACGCAGGCCTGCCGACGAAGTGGTCACACTGGAGTCAGCCAACAGCGGCTGAACGTGAGGCGGCGAGCGGGGAGGAGCGTTCCGGGGCACCTCCAAGCCTCTCCCCAGACCACACCCGGGGCTTAGCAAGGAGCACCCCCAGCCCCACCCAAACCCTGCACCTGCCCCTCACCCCGGCGCCCTCTCGTTTTCCTGGGAGGCTGCGAAACACCTGCCAGGGGCGGGGAATGCTGGCCTCCTCCTTGTCCACCAGCCTGTGTGAAGTCACAGCCTCGGAACCAGCTCCCCGGGCCCCGGCCTAGATGCTCATTTCCCCCTGAGCCCCACCCACGGAGGCCACACAGATGGGGACAGACATGGGAAGAGCAATTGGGAACGGGGTCTGGATCCCCCTCCTGGCACTTGGCGGTCCTTCACCTCACCCGGAGAGTGGGGTAACACAGCCTGCCTCGGGGTGTCGAGGGGAACGAACAAGCGGACGCCTGCCTAGGCCAGGCACACCGTCTGAGTTCGATAGGCGGTAGGATTCGCGCACCGAGAGGCACCGGCAGCGCCAGGGGGGACAGGGCTCTCCGGGCCCCCCCTTCCTGTGGCTGAAGGTCCGGTGGGGAAAGAGCTCACACGCAGAATCACACAGCCGGGGCGTGGAGGGGCCTTTGGCCGCCGTGCCGCGTCTCCCAGCACGGACTTGGCACTGTCTGTGCATTCCGTGGGCCACAGGCACGGGGACAGGGGCCTCCTGGGAGTGTTTGAGTGTGCTGGATGAGATGGTGAAACATGTTCCTTAAGGCCCGGGCAGCCCCTCCCCCCCCTTCAAATTTCACCCTCCTCAGGAAATCCGACAGCCAGCATCCCCCCTCGATGGACTGGTGACCCTCAGGCGGTCTTAGCGTGGGCGAGAGCCTTCACTCACTGGGAGGGAGGGCCTTGTGCCTGGGTGACCTGGCCCTCAGCCTTCAGCTGGGCCTCTTTTGTGTCGGTCATGGGACCCGCTCAATTCTAAGGGCTACCCTGCCATGGGGGACCGTGCCCAGGTCAGACCCCGGGGGGGCCAGCTCCCCCTGTGCCTTCACCATCCTGCTCTGTCCCTGCAGTGAGCTCACTGCAGCGGGCGTGAGAAGCAGAGGGGTCTGTGGGGAATGCAGTGCCCACATACGGTGGATGCGCTGGATGCACCCCCCAACCATCCTGCACAAGGCACCACCCGAGGGAGTTAAAAGAGAGGGACGGTAACTTGGGGGGGGGGGGGGAAGGGGGCAGGGAGGGCTCAGTTCTTCCCAGAAGAGCAGGGGCTGGCTGCTGAGGAAGGTACAGAGAGCAGGGGACATGGGAGCCGAGCCGTGAAGGTTGCTTAAGAGCTGGCCAGGTTGTCGAGGTGTGGAAGAGAGAACGTTAAGGTGACACGCCCACGCACAGAATTACACAGCCTTGTACGGCGGAGTGCACGCTTCGAAAATCATTGTCTCACTTCCTCCTCTCAGGTCCCACAATGGAGTTGTCACCTGCCTCTGCCCCCTTCACGAGAAAAGTGAGGTGCAGTTCAGGCAGATGAGGAGCCCGGGGGCCACCGGACACTGACTTCTGAGCAGAGGGAGGGGTGGGGGCGGACGCTGGCCGGGACGGCCCCCTCCTCACAGAGTATCCCCAGCTGGGCCATGGGTACCGTGCTGGGTATTTCTGCTGAGGGCTTTTCCCCCCATTTAATTGTTTTGTATTATTTTTTCCACCCCTTTAATCCCTTCTCTGCCCCCTTCAATCTCCACCGACCACCCGTCCACCATCACCACTGTTATCCATGTCCCTGAGTTTTCTCTCTTTTTTTCTTTTCTTTTTTGGCTCAGTCCGAGGGGTTGCTTTTTGAGGGCCGCTGGGGGCATCCTAGGGGCAGGGCTCAGTTCTGCTGCTCCCCAGCAATCCCTCACTTCCGGCCCCTGCCGCTCTCTGACTCCCTCCTCCCATCCCAGCACACACACACACACACACACACACACTCCTCCGGTCCAGGGCCTCTCGGAAGGGGTGGCTGGCAGAGGGGCGGAGAGCGTGGCCAGGGCCAGGCGCAGGAGGCAGAGAAAGAGCTGACCGTTGTTGAGGGCCCGGCTCGGAGGCCCGGCCCCACCCTGTCCCTCTCATCCTGAGCCCCATAACCTCGACCTCTCCCCCTGTAAATCTCCTCTCCCCGGGCCTGTCCTCCCTCCTCCTCTCACGGAGGCTGCCGCCAGCCTCTCCCTCTCCTCCCTCCACCCCCCGCCCTCCCCAGGGATCGGTGAGCTCAGCCTTTCCCATCAGCCATCCCTGGGAATGATGGGAAATGCTCCGCAGGCCAGGAACTGAGAGGAGGTCTGTCCTAGTGAGAGAGGAGGTGGGAGGGGGGGGAATTAGGGGGAGGGCTCTTTTAATTTAATTGTTTTATGTTATCTTTTCCATCCCTTTAATCCCCTCTCTGCCCTCTTCAGTCGCCACCGACCACCCATCCACCATCATGTCCCTGAGTTTTCTTTCTCTTTTTCTTTTCTTTTTGGCTCGGTCCGAGGGGATGCTTTCTGAGGGCCACTGGGGGCATGCTAGGGGCAGGGCTCAGTTCTGTTGCTCCCCAGGATCCCCAGCTGGGCCAAGGGTACCGCGCGCGCTAAACAAGGTGAGATCCCACTGCCGACAATGGGCAGGGCCTCATGCTGCGAACGGGGAGCCGGGCCCAGAGAAAGCGGGACAAGAAAGGGTGTTGAGGGACTGAGGGCCACGCCCCAGGCACTGTTGGGGCCTTTCACATGCCTTGTCCCCCATTTACTCCTCAGCACTACCCTGCCTATGTCCTAATCCCCCGAATTGTGAATGTCACCTCCCACATTGAAAGGGGCTTCCCAGACGAAACCGGTTCGGCTCAGTGGATAGAGCGTCGGCCTGCGGACTGAAGGGTCCCAGGTTCGATTCCGGTCAAGGGCATGTACATTGGTTGCGGGCACATCCCCGGTAGGAGGTGTGCAGGAGGCAGCCGGTGATCAATGTTTCTCTCTCATCGATGTTTCTAGCTCTCTATCCCTCTCCCTTCCTCTCCGTAAAAAATCAATAAAATATATTAGATAGGCAAGTAAATAAATAAATAATAATAAATAAAATAAAAGGGGCTTTGCAGATGGGATTCGGTTGAGGATCTGGAAATGGGGAGACTACCCTGCCTTATCTGGGTGGGCCCAGGGTGATCCTTATAAGAGAGAGGCAGGAGGGCCAGAGAGAGGGAAACATCACGGTGACGACAGAAGCTTTGAGATACTGGAAGGTGCCACACTGCGGCTTTACGATGGAGGATGGAGCCGGGAGCCAAGGAATGCAAGCCGCTTCGAGCCCCTACGCGCGCGCGGCAAAGGAACGAGTCTCCCCCAGAGCTCTGGCAGGACCACAGCCGGGGTGACCCACGTCAGGATGACTGACCCGGGACTGAAAAAGCATGCATGGGCGTCGTTTTAGGCCACTAAACCGGGGGTCGTTTGTTACCGACTGTAGGGGACTAATGGGGTGGGGACAGTTCCAATCTCGTTGTGCAGATGAGGAAACGGAGGCTCGGGGAAGGCACGGCACTCCCTCAGGGCCTGCACCCTCCACGCCACACCACCACGCTGGCTAACTGGGCATCTCCGAGGCTCTTACGGCCGGAGCCCCTGGGGCAGGGTTTCGGGGCTGAGGAGACTCCGAGGAGGAGGTGGGGGTCGGCCGGTACAGGGCTGAGGTTGAGGACAGGAAGGGATCCGGGGAAAGTCAAGCCACGCCTGCAAGGGCTTGCAGTGTGGCTGGGCCCCTCTGGAACCAGTGACTGAGTCCCGTCCTGCTCCAAATGGGGAGCCAGGGAGGAAGGTGAGAAGGGTCCTGGCTACACAGCTGGGCTGGGTGGGTCAGTGTTTGCAGGATTAACGGGGGTTCTACGAAATCCCTTCACGATCTCTCTTTAATCCTGATCTAATCCCTGAGAGGAAGACTCCTTAAGCTTCCCACACCGCTGGTGACCGGCCCACGGTCCCACCGCTAGGAAGAGGTGGTTATCTGGGTAATCCTACATGACTAACGCCATGAAAAGCCATGACAGCCGTGACGAATGGCTATAAACCCTACGGTACCTGACACGGTCAGTCATTCCAGACGCAAACCTGACCCAGTCCCTCCTCTGCCTAAAAGCCCTATCCCTGCTCCCCGTGAGCCCTTTTGCAATGAGGCGCCTGCCCTCCCTCTCAGCCTCCTCTCCCATGTTCCCCTGCTCCTCCCCCTACACACCCTCCAGCCACACTGACCTTGGTCAGCTCCCCAGAGCCGCAAACATCTTTCTAAGTTTGGAGTCTCCCGCAGGGCTCCAGCCCCACCGGCCCTGGGCCACATGCACTTGCGGAGGAGAAACCATGGCTCTGGCCATGCCCGCTCCTCCTCCTGGGTAAGGGAGAGGGAGCGGGGCCCGGGCCCAGCCCAGGGTGGCAGGAGGCCCGGGACGCTGGGGCTGAGAGGCCGGAGCAAGCTGGCCGTTTCTTGCACAGTGAAGGCTACGGCAGCCTGGATGCAGGACAGGATGTGTGGTATCAACACCGGGGAGGCAGGCCCGCCCGGGACACTGGGGCTGAGGGCACCTCAGAGGACATCAGGCTCCACCCCGAGGCCCAGAGCCATACGGGGCTTGCCCCCACCCCACAGGGTGAGTCAGTGTGGGGTAGTGGTTCAGGCTTTGGGGTCTGCCACTCGCTAGCCGGGTGACTTTGGGCAAACAGGGGCTCCCTCTGATTCCCCTCTAAGATGCAAGCAGTGCTAGCGCCTTTCTTGACGATGGCCTGGGGAGTGCCTGGTGCGGAGAAGCCTGCGATACGTTAAAGCTGCTGCCACCGCTGAGAGCCAGGCCTGGACTGAGGGCCCCAGATGGGGCAGCTCACCCCTCTCTGTCCTACAGCTGGTGGGCTAACCCCAAGCTGGACCCCCACGGGGAAAATGGCCACTTAGCTGTCGCCAAAGCCTCTGCTTCTGGGCCCCCAAAGCTGGTGGGGAGTCCTTAATCTCATCGGATCACCTCTAGGAAAGAGATTATCAGCCTAATGATCAGCCTTAGAGTTAAAACAAACAAACAAACAAAAAGGACACCCCTCCACCACCACCAGAGACACAAGCTTGGGCCAGAGGGGCTTCGGATCCACACCGGGGCTCCCTCTTCCACACGGATGAGGGTCAGAGAGGCAGAGTGGGGACGGAGCACCCGCTGCGGGCGGCGCTGTGAGGGGCTTCCGTGCAATCACCTCACTTCAACCTCACCGCAGCCGACGGGAGGGGCTCTGAGGCCCATTTTGCTAAAGAGGAAGCAGAGGTTTCCGGAGGATTAATAACTCGCCTGCCTGAGGCACCAGCTGGCAAAGCCACAGTCCCGCCCGGCGGCCGGAGGCATCTGGGCGAGGGCCCCCTCCTACGCCAGCTGTGGCCCACGGCCTTTCCGAAGGGAAGGCACCCAGGCCGGGCCGTGAGGCCCCGAGGCCGAGGCTGCCTCCGGCCTGCCTGCAGTCCCCCCAGGACCACTCCTCGCCCCTCAGCCTGCCCCACAGATGTGTTGTTATTCATCACCAGGAAAACACTTCAGAATGCTGCCGCCCGCCCGCACAACCCTGTCCTCTCCGACCTGCCTTCACACCCACTTCGTTCCACTTCATTGCCGGCTTTCACTCATTCGGCACTTCCTCGGGGAGATCGTCAGTGACCCCCCCCCCCCAACTAGGTCAGGGCCCCCCGGTAGGCACTCAGAGCACTTCCACAGGGTGCATCTCTGGCCGGCTGTCTCCCCGCTCCAGGCCGTAAGCACCATTAAGCCATGGTTTCCCCAGAGGTGTGCCCAGGGCTGGCACACCGCCCCGGGAAGCCACTCTCCAGTGCCCGGGCCAGGCACCACGCCAACTGCTGAGCGTAGGCACCGCGTCTAATCCTCACAATTACCCTAGAACGTGGGGACTCTCACCCCGAGGAGATGAGGGTAGGGAGACTGCGAGATAGAGAGAGAGAGAGAGAGAGAGAGAGAGAGAGAGAGAGAGAGAGAGAGAGAGACTTCCCCCAGGACACCCAGCGGACCGCTCCCAGGACGGGTCACATGATTTGTGGGCCCAGGGCAACATGCAAAGGCAGGGCCCTTGTTGAGATTTTTCCCAGGGGAGAGGGAAGGGCCTCAGACCCATTTGGGAGGCCCTTCTGAGCTCAGGGCGCTGTGTGACTCACAGGACCGTGAGGTCAGACCTCTGGGCGACCATGTCTTCTGACTCCAGGCCCAGGGCTAGGCTCCTGCTCCTGAGATGCCCCTAGGCACCTGTCCACCAGGCAGCAGTTCTTACACTTGAACCTGAATCAGAATCACCGGGGAGGCTTGTGAGAGCCCAGCCTCTGGGGGCCCACCAGAGGGCCCCATCCAGCAGGTGTAAGGCAGGCCTGGGAGTCTGCATTTCTAAAGGTGATGCTGCTGCTGGGGCCCTGAGACACGGGGACCCACTGCCCTAGGAAAATGTACTGACCAGACCCGTGGTGGGCAAACTGCGGCTCGCGAGCCACACGTGGCTCTTTGGCCCCTTTGAGTGTGGCTCTTCCACAAAATACCATGGCCTTGGCGAGTCTATTTTGAAGAAGTGGCGTTAGAAGAAGTTTACATTTAAAAAATGTGGCTCTCCAAAGAAATTTCAATCGTTGTACTGTTGATATTTGGCTCTGTTGACTAATGAGTTTGCCGACCACTGGACCAGAGCATTGCCAATGCAGGGCCTTGCTGGGGGAGAGGTTTAGGGGTAGGCTGTCAGGGCTGAGGATGCTCGGAGTCCTTAAATTTCTCTCAGGCCTCTGTCTAAAGGGCCAGCCCCGCTAAGAGGGAGAGGAGTGTGAGGGAGGAAGGGGAAAAGCGGGAAGGATAAAGGAAAACGTTAAAGTTACCTTATTTCATTTATGTAACAATCTTGAGCGGTACCCTCTATTATCTTTATTGTAGAAGAAACCGCAGTATTCAGAAGTCAATAATCGGCCCAGGGTCACAGCCAGGAAACTATGGAGACCACACAGTTGAACCTGGGTCTATCTTACATGTTGTCAAAAAGCCTGCTTCAGCCAGCTGGCCTTAACAGGTTCTAATCCCACCACCTGCTCAGCCCGGGGGAGCAGCCCAGATACACAGTCCCGAGCCCTGGCCGGGCCCCAGGGCCCGCCCCTGCACTGCCCGCCGCCCCTCCCAGCCCAGGCCTGCAGCACAAAGCCTGGGACCCCACTGAAGGGACGAACAGCTGGCATCACTGCAGCGGGCCAAGGTGTCCACCCCCTGATCAGAGGTTCCTTCCACATCCGCTTCCCCAGCATACCGAAGGCCCTGCTCACACACACCTTGTACCAGCTGTTCCTTTTGCCTGGAATGCCCTTCCCATCTGCCTATTGGTGCAACTCTCACCCACCTTTCAAAACCCCGGGGTCAGTGCTACCTCTTCTGAGAAATGCTCCCTCCACCCCTTACCCGTCCCCACCGCTCTCACACCACGCCCCACCGCCCGGCTGCTCCTGCCACCCCGCTCCAGGCACAGGGATCTAAGGCCCAGGCTGAAACCTGTCGGGCCCACAGGGCATGGGTCTGCTTCACCCTAAGAGAGGGTGGGTCAGGGAGGGTCCCCAGCGGGGGATGGGACCTCAGCTGGGGATGTGGAGAAGTGGGGGCAGGGGCGGGGAAAACGTAATGCCCAATCTACATTCGAAGCCACGGACGGACGGGTTGTGGGGGCAGCTCCCCGATGCCCTCGTGGCCAGGAGTGAAGATCCTTGGCAAAGGAGCACAGAACGACTACCAAATGTGCGCTGTGCCAAGGGCCGGCGAGGGCCGTGGGCTCCCCCCGGAAACCGAGGCCCAGGGCGGGGGATCCCAGGGTCCCACGCAGAACAGGAGGCACCGGGAGTGGGCCTGTAGCCTCCTTTCCCAGGAGATGTGGGTTAAACAACGGAGGGAGGAGGAGGCAACGGGCCCCCACCCCGAGGGCCGCGCCCCGCAGACCCCTCCTCTGGGGCAGAGGCATTCACGGACACCCTGGAAAGCCACGGCCCACAGGAGCCCCGTGTGGGAGCGGACGGCGGCCGCCTGCCCGGGAGGGGAGAGGCTGGAGCAGAGCCAGGCTGACAGAGGAAACATCCTGAGAGGCAAGCCCAAGGAAGGGAGGAGGAATGAGAAAGGAGGAAAGAGCCAGACACGCAAACACCTCCGCCTCCTCTTTCCAACCAAAACAGAATCCCCAGCAGACTGCACTTGTGAGGAAGGAGAAGCAGAGACCTTGTGGGGGGCGTATGGGGGGAGGCGCTGGGGACTGGAGGCTCTGGAGGCCTCAGGGAGACCTGGGGGAAAGTGAGAGGCGGGGAGGCCCCGTCAGTCACCAGCGCCTGCCCGGCTCTGTACCCACAGGGGCAAAGGCTCAGGAAGAAGGGGTTGTGGGCTCCACCCGGTCACTCCTGCTGCTCCTTCAAGACCCACTCAGGTACCAACTCTTCCCAAAGCCCCCAGACCCGGCCTCTGGGCTGGGCCGGGCTGGACTCCACACAGGAGATGGTGCAAACTCAGAAAATAATTGCGGAGCAAAGTTCTCCTACGTAGCTGAGCAACGCCCTCGCTGCAATCTATTGAAAGTCAGAACCACAAGGGTCTGAAGAAAAATCAAACAAAATCGGCCTGATGGGGGAGTCCGGGCCCAGCCCTCAGAGAGCGCACAGTGCCGTGGGAAACCCTGGAATCCAGAGGAGGGAGTGTGGTCACTGAAGCCGCTCTGGACTCCCGGACAGCCAGGGACTGACAGTCCCTCAGGCCAGTCCTCAGAGCCTTAAACAGAGGCCTTTTCTCCGGCAGAACACACTGCTCGAGTGAGGACTCGGGGACCACACACACAACGCGGGGGAGAGTGGCCCCAAAGCAAATCCACTTCCTGTCCAGGGCCTTCTCTCTCCTTCCGCTCTCCCTCCCCACAGGTGTCCTTCCTGTCGTTGGGGAGGCTTTATTGTGATGTGTTGTGTCTGGGCTTTCCTTCACAACCCTCATCTGACTGGCTCTAAGCTGCCTGAATGTAGGGGTCCTCCTTTCACGCACTTTCCTATCACGGTGAACCAGTCTGCCATGGTTGAAACCTTTGCTCGTGAGAGGCTAGCAGTCAGGTGACTCTCCCTCCCTCAGCCTGTTTCTGATTTTATGTAGAAGGGACACAACCCAAAGGGTTGTTCTGAAGATTAAAGGAGCAGAATGCCTAGCAGCTAGTAATACCTATTAGCTCTATTATCTACACTAATAAAAGAGGAAGATGCAAATTGACCGTACCTTTGTGACACCCATCAGCCAATCAGGTGTGAGTATGCAAATTAACCAACAAAGATGGCAGGTTAATTTGCCTATGCAGGTGCTCAGCAGCCAGAGGAGGGGTGGGTTGCCTGCGTTCCACACTGCCCCAGCCACTCTGGGCCTCTGGGGAGTGTGGGAAGGCAGAAAGGTGGCTCCGGGCAGGAGCAAAGGTGGTGCTGGCAGCCAGGAAAAGGAAGGCCCATTCTTGCACAAATCTTTGTGCATCAGGCCTCTAGTTAATAATATTCAATAAATGTTTACTGAGCACCTATTGTAGTTGTCAGATACTGTTGGCCACCAGAGACATAGAGCGACTAGGGCAGATTCGTGCAGTGGAACCTGTCTACGTGAAGTTTCCCTTCTGGCCAGGGAGACAAGAGGGCCCTGCACAACTCCAGGGGGAGCCATGGCACAGATCACAATGCCAATAGTATCCCCTGCAAGTGTGCAATACAACAGCCTGCAAGACAGGCATCAAACAAACACACAGTTCACGTGGTTTGATCAGTGCTGTCGAGTTCAGAGCTGGGAGAGGCCGGGGTGGGGGTGGGGGTGGGAGTCGGGAAGGCTTCCCAAAGAAGTGTCATCGGAGCTAGAAGCTAAAGCAGCAGCAGCATGAATTCTGAAAGGGGGAAAAGGCGGGGATGTCGCATTAAGGTGAAATGGAAGAAAACCTGCCGTGGGAAGGCTCTGGGGGATAAGGCTCCCTGAAGGCCCCGAGGGAGGCGGGTAGCTGAAGCCAGCCGGGCAGGGCAGCGGGGCCTGGTGGCCAGGCAGCCCCGGTCAGGAGTCAGGATTTTATGGTCATTTGTGTTAAGATGTTCACGGAGCTGCAATAGGGAAAAGGCATGATGTCGTTACACTTTCACGCCCTCACTTTGGCCGCTGGATGGAGGATGGAAGGGCCGAGAGGCTGGAGGGGACACGGGGAGACCAGTGAAGGAACAGGGACCATAACGAGGCTGCTCTGGGTTCCAATTCCCGATCTGCCATTTTGTTGGCTGGAATGGAGTTCCCCACAGCACCGGCTTCCCTGGGTTGTTGCAAGGATTACAGGAACAACGTCACGCATGGAAAGAACTCGGAACACTCAGGAAGTGCTGAGTGTTTGGCTGATATTATTCATCCAGGTCAGAAATGAAGAAAGCCCAGATTAGAGAGGCAGCAATGAGAGAGGAGAGAGAAGAAAGAAGAGAGGAGAGAGGAGAGAGAAGAGAGGAGAGAGAGAGAGAGGAGAGAGAAGAGAGAGAGAGAGGTGGCCATGGTCCAGGGATAATACCACCAGGTCCTGTTGTCAGTGCCCACGGCTCCAGACCCTGAGCCAGCTGTGACTACAAGAGACCCTGAGCCAGAACTGCCCAGCTGAGCAGAAACCAGAGAGGAGAAGATGAATGTTGTTGTTTGGGGTTACTGTGCTGTTGGGTGATTGATTCTGTAGCAAAAGATAAATGGAACAACTCAGAGCGAGTGTTACCCGGAGGGGGCCTCCTCGCCCCCACAAGCAAGCTCACCTTACGAGCAAGAAAGGCATGAGGAGGAGGAGGGCGGCAGCCAAACCTGGGCTCTCTGCACCTTCCAGGGTCCCGCCCTCAGGAAGTGATTGGGTAGCTTCAAAGCTAATCATTCAGGCATGATAAGAGCCAAAACCTGGAAATATCGTAAATGCCACAGAAGGGGATGGTTCAATAGCCTGCGGAGAGTTCACATGGGGGACTCTGGCGTGTCATTAACAAATACGGAACTTAGATGCATTAATGGCACGGGAAATGCTTAAGGAAAAAAAAAGCAGGAATCAAACGTGACGTGGATTAAGCACAATATGGTGCATGACCACGCCAATGGGGGCGGCTACCCCAAAGGGAGGCAGAAGCCCAGTGCCCGAAGGCTGACGCTCAGGCAGGATGCCCCGATCACCACCCCCCACCCCTCTCCTGGCAGGCCAGCCCCAAGAGACTGTCCACCTTTTATAAATTAAGTCTTAGCAGGCGTGTCAGAACTAAGGTCTATCCCAAGCATGGGCTAGTGAACTCCATGGTTCAGAGGCCTGGGGGTCTGAAAACGCCGGGTAGAACCCCAGAACTCAGCCAGCCTGGCCTCTCCCGTGACACATCGGGAACCAAGGCCCAGGGTCTTCAAACACCGTGAGAGGGGCCCGCCCAATCCTGCGGGAGGGAGCCGGCGCCCGATCAGGCAGCTCTCCAGAGAAGCAGGAGGTGATGAACAATTCTCATTAACAGCTGAAGCTGCAGACGCAGCACGGGCGGGCGGTGCTGCGGGTGTGAGCCCTGTACCAGGATGTGGGGGAGCTCCGGAGAGCAGGCCCTGAGTCACGCTCACAGCTGCGTCCCCAGGCCCCCGCGGGGGGCTCCGTAAATGGACAAATAAATAAAAATGTGAACGAGTGTTAATAACAGTGGCTAACACGTACACAGTACTTACTGGGCGCCAAGCACTATGCTAAGCACTATTCACAGAGATCATTGAACCCTCAGAGAAAACATGTTCAGGTTTCCATCATAAAAGATAAAGATTCCCATCATAAAAACGTCATTATGACCTTTTTATAGGCGGGGAAACTGAAACAAAGAAGGGTTCAATAACCTGTTCAAGACCATGCAGCCAGGAACCCTGGCCATCTTCTTCTAAAAACTTTGGCGTGAACCAGCCGGCCAAGCTGCCTCCCCCTCGACACCCTGACCCTGGCACAGCTGGTCACTCCCCCGCCACCCTGTCCCCAGGAGCCTCAGGCCAACACCCAATCTCATCTCCAGTGTCCCTTTCTGACAGATGTTTTTGCTTTTTCTTCATTAGCAAATTTTAAAAATAATTGACGGGGGTGAAATCCATATGACATAACATTTACCATTTTAAAGTGAATAGTGAGTGGCATTTAGTACGTCACCGTGCTGTGCTAAACCACCACCTCATTCTAGTTCCAAAACATTCCTATCATCTACAGGAAAATCCCTTCTTCCCTCATCCTCCAGTTCCCCCCAGTTCCTGGCAGCTACCAACATTGGTTTTCTGTGCCAATGGACGCACCTATCCTGGACATTTCATGCAAATGGAATCATACACTGTGTGGCCTTTGTGGCTGGCTTCTTTCACTTAGCACAATGTTTTCAAGGTTCGCTGGTGAAGTGTGGATCGGTATTTCATTCTTTCTGATGACTGGATATTATTCCCTGGCATGGATCCAACCACGGATGGATTTGGGGGCCAACTGTTTCCACTTTTTGGCAACTGTGAAGAGTCACTGTTGCCTTTTTTAAAAATTTTTTTTTTAATTGATTTCAGAGAGGAAGGGAGAGGGGGAGAGAGACAGAAACATCAATGATGAGAGAGAATCATTGATTGACTGCCTCCTGCAAGCCCTACACACTGAGGATTGAGCCTGTCACCCGGGCAGGAATCGAACTGTGACCTCCTGGTTCATAGGTCAATGCTCAACCAATGAGCCACGGCAGCCGGGCAGCTGCACTGCTGCTTTTTGATCATCCCCGTGACCCTGTGAGCGAGGACTGTTACTCTGTCTTATTTCCCAGAAGGCAGCACTGAGGCCCATGTGTATAGAGATGGTGACTTGGACAAAAGCCCACCAGCCTCCTGGACTGGAGAGTCCTTCCCTCTGTCCTTGTCTCCAATCAGCCAGTCACTCACCCCCCGAGTCACACCTTTTCTGGGCATCAGTGACTGTTACATGCCAGGCTCCGGGCCAGGTGCTGGCGACACAGAGTGAATGGCTCGGCTGAGCCACAACCTCCACCATGGCCTGAAGCCACAGGGACGGGCTCCAGGATCCGAGCACGCCATATCCCAACTGAGTACAGAGGCAGGCGTGCCCGGCTCCTCTTCCTCTCTGGGTCTCAGCTTTCCTCCCTGCAAAGAGGGAAGAGAGCCCAGCAGAAGGCTCCAGAGGTCTGCACAGACTGCACACACAGCGGAGCAGGAACTGCTAGGCTCGAAGGGCCTTCAGGAAACACGTAACTCTCAACCCTGGAGGGGAGAGGGCACATGGGATCAGAACAGTCAGGGACGGTTTCCTCTCTCAGACGTAAAGGCACTAGGAAAAAACCCTTGCCAGCAATTCCCACTACGCCTTCCTGCTGTGTCATCTGGAGCCAAACCTTTCCTGAGCCTTCTCTGCCCAGAGGCAGGGGCTCAAGGACTGAGAATTCCAGATTCCAGGCTGGGAGGAACGGGCCGGCCTCA
The DNA here is from genome assembly GCA_036971965.1 of Nyctalus aviator. NCBI lineage: Eukaryota > Metazoa > Chordata > Mammalia > Chiroptera > Vespertilionidae > Nyctalus > Nyctalus aviator. Next base: position 40,454,616 of record CM072929.1, read on the forward strand.
GAGGGAGGGCCCTTCCTGTTGAAGGCTACAGTCCTCTCTCTGCGGAGGAGGGCATGGCTGTGACACTAGCGACCCACAGAGGCCACCCCCTTCCTAGGCCTCCAAGAACCTGCCTTCTGCCTCACATGAACCTGCTTCTGGGACCATCCTAAGGGAGTATCTGGCAAAGAATATCAGCCACCACTGCCTCCTCGGCCCCCTCCACACATGACAGGGCCCAACAGATATGTGATGGGTAAATAAACGCATGAACAGACGGTGGTAGGCAGTTAGACAGACAGGAACAGAGTGAGGACAGTGGGCCAGGTACAGAAGGTCAGCAGGGTGGAAAGTCCAAATGCCTATTAAAGGACAATTGCAGGGTGAGATCTTGCCCCCAGGGGGGCCTTTCCTTCCCTAGCATATCACTGTTCACGTGAACAGTCTTTTTTGTGGGTTTTTTTTTTTTTTTTTTTTTTCGTATATTTTTACTAGAGGCCCGGAGCACAAAGTTTGTGCACTTAGGGGAGGGGGGTCCCTCAGCCTGGCCTGTGCCCTCTTGCAGTCCAGGAGCCCTCGGGGAATGACATTCCGAGTGCTCCCACCATCACCACCACCACCACTGTGCTCGCCAGCTGTGAGCCCCGCTTCTGGCTGAGCAGCACTCCCCCTGTAGGAGTGCACTGACCACCAGGGGGCAGCTCATGCGTTGAGCATCTGCTGGTCAGTGTGTGTGTTGTAGCGACTGGTCGTTCAGCCGTTCAGTCAATTTAAATATTATCCCTTTATTATGTAGGATTGATTTCAGAGAGGAAGGGAGAGGGAGAGGTAGAGAGCGATAGAAACACCAATGATGAGAGAGCATCATTGATCAGCTACCTCCTGCAGACCGCCCCCCCCCACTGGGGACTGAGTCTACAGCCCAGGCATGTAACCTAGACTGGAATCGAACCTTGGGACCCTTCAGTCCACAGGCCAATGCTCTACCCACTGAGCAAACCAGCCAGGGCATTGTCACACTGTTGGGAGCCCCTCCTCTTTCCTCCCTTAGAGATAACATTTAGGCCTCCGCTATATTTCAGTTCCAGGCCCAGAAAAGGAGGAAACCAGACCAGCGACCCCACGGCTGACCTCAGGACCAGTTGCACTGAATAATGACCCCCCTGCTCTGGTGCTGACCCATCAATCAGTGGAGACCGGACCCTGAAAGGACACACCTGGAAAGCTGCTGAATGTCCTATTGAGCTTCCCCTGGGGAGCGGCCCTAAAACCTCCACCCTTAAACTTCTCAGGACAGAGGACCCAGTGCTCTGTCCCTCCGGGAGCATGCCTGTGCTCTTCCTTCCCCTCTTCTTCCCCCAAGCGAGTTACCTTAGCTTCCTCACTCCCAAGCTACTTGAGCCCTTCCTTTATCTCTATAACTTGTTTTCTTTTTTAAAATATATTTTATTGATTTTTTTTACAGAGAGGAAGGGAGAAGGATAGAGAGCCAGAAACATTGATGAGAGAGAGACATCGACCAGCTGCCTCTTGCACACCCCCTACTGGGGATGTGCCCGCAACCAAGGTACATGCCCTTGACCGAAATCGAACCTGGGACCCTTCAGTCCGCAGGCTGATGCTCTATCCACTGAGCCAAACCGGTTTCGGCTATTACTTGTTTTCTAAGCCCATTTTTTTTGTTTGTTTCTATAAATTGCTCCTTCTACCTCTGTGCTTTTTCCAAATAAATGTCCTCTTATAGTTTGAGTCTTGGCTCTGAATTTTTTTTGCTAGCCAGAACCCAAATACTGAGGTTGCTGAACCCAGGTCCGGTCTGACCCCACCAGCGGAACACCTGGTGTGCCCTGCCCACTGCCCACTGCCCACAGCAAAAAGAATGGATGAATGAACGATCCTTTGGCGATTTCCCAATTTCTATCTATCTCCTTTCCTCTGTTTTTCTGCACAACCACCATGGGAACCTTCAGTCCTGCATCCCCCTGCCAGCTGTGTGGCCTGGAGCAAATTGTTTCATTTAGGCTGGTCCTTGATTTCCTCATCCGCAAACAGGACTGCTTATGGGGCAATTAGGAAGGTTCAAAGAGAACACATATACCGGCCCCTCCAGGGCTAAGGAGGAGTCCAGGAAACGCTTCTCCTCCACCCCATCCAACCCTCCCCAGCCTGAACCCTCAATCCCAGTCTGTTGCAAGGGCTGGAGGGCAGAGCCTCGCCCCTGGGCTGGCCCCTGGCTGGATGTAACTGTTTATGCCAAGCCCAGCCTCCCAGGGACAAGTTATTTGCTCTGCTTGTAATTAATTGCAGAAGGCCGGGCCGGGTAATAAACTCTGCTGGGGAAACATAAACAGTTTGCGCAGAGCTCCGAATCCATTGTGAGGGAGGCCCCGCAGAGAGGGTCTGAGGAAAGGAATGTCCTCCCCAGCCTCCTCCCAGCCAGAGCACGGAGGTCACTGAAGGTCGGAACTGGAAGGAGACCTCAGAGACCGACCGTTGGGGAAAACAGCAGCTGACGTGACGGGGCGCCTACCTTGTTCCAGGCACAGCTGAGCGCTTGACTGCCTGGGACCACTATTTCCCTCGTTTTAAAGAAGACCCGGGAGCTGAAAGAGGCAGGGGGACTTGCCTGAACTACAAAGTGGCTGGGCTGGGCGGGACACCAGGCCTGACCTCAGAGAAGGGAAAGAAAAGGAAAGGTCAGCCATTCGTTCAATAAAAAAAAAAAAAATGTATACATGTCGAAACCGATTTGGCTCAGTGGATAGAGCATCGTCCTGCGGACTGAAAGGTCCCAGGTTCGATTCCGGTCAAGGGCATGTACCTTGGTTGCGGGCGCATCCCCAGTAGGGGGTGTGCAGGAGGCAGCTGGTCGATGTTTCTCTCTCATCAATGTTTCTGGCTCTCTATCCTTCTCCCTTCCTCTCTGTAAAAAAATCAATAATATATATATATTTTTTTTTTAATTTTTTTTTTTTTAAATGCATACATGCCTCCTGTGCCAGGCACTGGGACCTGGAAACACAGCTCCAGAGGCCCTGGCATCCCAGGGGGGGACAATGCCGACCAAATGACGGTTCTCTCGGGGGTGCTCAGAAAAAAGAAAACAGTCCCTTGTGCAGCAGCAAGTCGCAAGTGGCCATTTGAGTCCTGCAATGCGGAGACCACACAGTAGGCCTCAGCAGGAGCACATAGTAGGTGCACAGTGAGCTTCTGTCTTTTCTTTTGGCCAGTACAATTTCTCTCCAACCAGTTCAAAGTGTTTCAAAGGCACCGTGCCAGAGCTGGGGGCATAAGGATGGGAGAACAAGACATAACCCCTGCCCCCCAGGGACCCCACAATCCACATGTGGGGTAAAGGGTAAGGTGACCAGGCGTCCCCATTTGGGTGGGACAGTCCCGGTTTTTAACAATTTGTCCCGTGTCCCGCGGCATTTTAAAAAAAAGTCCTGGTTTTTGCCAAAAAAAATCAGGGCTGCAAAAAATCAGGACTTTTTTTTTTTTAAATGCTGCAGAACTCGGGACAAATTGTTAAAAATCAGGACTGTCCCGCCAAAAGTGGAACGTCTGGTCACCCTTAGTAAAAAGTGAAGTGCCAGACAGGTTGATGAGGGTCATGGGACAGAGAAAAAGGACAACCAATATCTGTTGAGCAACTATTTGTGCCAGGCCCTGTGCTATGCCCCACATTATCTCCTTTAGCCCGTATTATAACCCTGCGGGAGAGAGAGAATGCCATCATCCCCATTCCAAAGACGAGAAAACTGAGTTTCAGAGAGATTGCATAACTGTCTCATGTTCACCGGCATAACAAGTGAATGGGAGTGAGATTTGGGATTTGGCCTGACGCCAAAGCCCATTTCTTTCCCCGTACCCCCATGCAGCCTTCTCCCGCCCTGCCATGAAGGGGGCCCTGAGGTTGGCAGGGACAGGAGGCAGCCACCACTCAGTAACCCTCCCGGACACAGCAGGGGGAAGCAGAGAAGGTCAGCTCAGTCTCCCACTCACCCACCGTCCCCACCCCATTCCCCGCTCTATCCACCCCTGGACTGTACTGACAGGTCAGGCTCCTCACTCACCCCCAACGCCCAACCCCAATCCCAACCCCAACTCAGGAGCAGGAAGGTCAGTCCAGACTCCCATCCTGCCTTTCTCCCACACAAGGGCCCGCCCCTTCCCCGGGAGCTGAACTTCGCAGCTTATAAACGCTTTACCCCCTTAGCGCCTCTTACCACCCCCAGTCGGATCCCCAGCAGCCAGCGTCGTCGTCGGACGCCTCACAGGTGGCTTCCCTGGCGGATGGGATCCATCCCCGGGGAAGGAGGGACCTCCTCTGAGCCATCTCCACCGAGCTTCCACCACTGACTGAGCTCCCACGACGAGCCGGGACTCTGCCGGGCAGTTTTATCTCTGCTGCGCTATCTAAGCCTTCCCACAGCCCTCTGGGTAGGAATATGTCCACTTAGCAGATGGTAAGATTGAGGGCAGAGAGGTCTTTTCGGGCGGGGCTTTTATTTGCATAACAAGCAGGAGCTGTGGGCTGGGCCTGACCCAGGACTGGCTCAGCAGGGAGGGAGGGTGCCCACCGATGACCAGGTCCGCTCGGTGGGATGAAATCTCTCTGAGGACACGCAGCAATGTGGCACCGAGGTCCTGGCACGAAGCACCCCCCAGCCAGAGCAGGCACAGACCTGAAGCTCATAGAGTTTGGAAACCCCCTATTTTTCTCTTTTTATTTTTTTAAAAATATTTTATTGATTTTTTTACAGAGAGGAAGGGAGAGGGATAGAGAGCTAGAAACATCAACGAGAGAGGATCATCGACCAGCTGCCTCCTGCACACCCCCCACCGGGGATGCACCCGCAACCAATGTACATGCCCTTGACCAGAATCGAACCCGGGACCTTTCAGTCCGCAGGACAATGCTCTATCCACTGAGCCAAACCGGTCTCGGCTGGAAGCCCCCTTAAAAAAAAAAAAATCTTCCTTTTGCACATTTCACAAAACCCCTGGGCATGCCAAAACCGGTTTGGCTCAGTGGATAGAGCATTGGCCTGAAGACTGAAAGGTCCCGGGTTCGATTCCGGTCAAGGGCATGTACCTTGGTTGCGGGCACATCCCCAGTAGGGGGTGTGCAAGAGGCAGCTGATGGATGATTCTCTCTCATGGATGTTTCTAACTCTCTATCCCTCTCTCTTCCTCTCTGTAAAAAAATCAATAAAATATATTTAAAAAAACAAAAACAAAAACAAAAAAAACAAAAACCTGTGCATGCAGACACATTGCCAGGCCCTGGAAAGGGCCCCGGAGCGTGAAGGGCCTGAAGCCTCAGCCGCCCAGCCTCCTGGTGAAGCCGCTCCGAGCACAACCCGCCTTCACAGAGGCCCTGCCTCCAGCCCAGCAGACAGACGAGGCTCCTGAGGACACTCCTTCTTCTGGTCCTAGAGGCTCAGAAAATGTGTACAGAAGGAAAAAAGGGAGTGGGGGTGGGGGTGTATGCCTTATGGAATCATCTCCAGGCTAGGCATCCCCAGCCTCTCACTGGAAATACAGCCATTCCCCTTCCACCGTGTCTACTGTTCTCCTTCAGCACCGAGGCCAGGAGGGAAGTGAAAAGAGCGAGAGAGCGCTTGCTTGCGTCTCCTTTGGGTCAGCAGCTCAGGGCCACTTCCTCCGGGATTTTCTCGGACTCACTGCCCCACCCAATTCGGGCCCCCACGGATCGGAGGCCCCTGTCGGCGGCTGGGGTCCAACACGTACCAAGCACACATCTGCCCTCTAGCACCGGAGGCTGGCATGTTAACAGCCCGCTCCTTCGCCACACACACACCATCCCGGGAGCCTGCCAGGCGGTGGGGGAGCACGGAGGGGGGTGCCGGCAGGGCGCGAGGAGCGAAGGGGAGGCGTGGTGTCCAAGCACACAGCAGGTGCCCCGTACGCCATGTTCACCTGAACCGTGTGGACGTAAAGAGCAACCTTCACATAGAAGGGAGGTTTCGTCAGTCCCAGCGGAAGGCATTCCAGACAGAGACTGGCTCAAACAAAGGCACGAAGGCATTCCAGACAGAGACTGGCTCAAACAAAGGCACGGACGTGCGCGAAGCACAGAGACTATGGAGGAACATCCAAAAAGTCAGCCCAAACCGGTTTGGCTCAGTGGATAAAGTGTCGGCCTGCGGACTCAAGGGTCCCAGGTTCGAATCTGGTCAAGAGCATGTACCTTGGTTGCAGGCATAACCCCAGTGGGGAGGGGGAGGGGGAGGGTGCAGGAGGCAGCTGATCGATGTTTCTCTCTCATCGATGTTTCTGGCTCTCTATCCCTCTCCCTTCCTCTCTGTAAAAAATCAATAAAATATGTATATATATATTTTTAAAAAGTCAGTGTGGCCAGAGGGCTGTTGGTGTGGTTGGAAGTGTTGGGGAAGGAGTGTGGGGAGGAGTTCGGCACAGACAGGAAGGGCGCCTGAAGAATGTGGACGGTCCTATAGGACACGGGGAACAGCTCATCGGGTTTTAAGCTGGGGAAGGACAGGGTCAGATGTGATTTTCAGGACAAGAGGAGGGTTTGGAGGGTTCAGACTGAGCAGAGGGACAGCGGCCAGAATACGACTTGCGATGGTCCAGGCCAGAAGCGGGGCTGGGACTGAGCTGGTAGCAGTGGAATGGAGAGAAGAAAAACCCCTTTGTGATGGGAACATGTGTCCATCACCTCAGGGTGGGTACCCCAAGGGTTAGGATGAGGATTTCTCTTCTGCACAGAGCTCCCTGCGCATACAATCCCTCCCCCAGCTCCACACGCCACAGGAAGCTGAGGCTGGAGGGAGCCACGTCAGTCCATGTCCAGGGTCAGGGCTGAGTTTGGGACTGGGTCATGGCTCTGTGTTTGCAAGTTCTTCCTATTAAAACTATCACTTCTTTTTTTTTTTCCTTTTGCAAAATCGACTCTGCAAAATGGTGAACATGAGATGGCTGGGTTGTTTCAAGTACCCATACTGAGCTGCTGTTGCTGAAGTCAGTACTCTAAATAATATGAGAAATGAATATATGCCTATTAACTACTTGGTTGTGCCATGTGATCATCTCTGTCTTTTTTTTTTTGGATATTAAAACGATTGCAAAAAAAAAATTTATTCTTACTGAATTTTAAAATGCTTCCAGATTTCTCCCACTGCCCTGGGGCTAAATAGACCCATAATGAAATCAGCCTACTAATGTGCTGGGCGCTTTTATCAGCACAGACAGAACCGAGAAAGCATGGAAATTTATGCCCAGAGGCTGAAAAACTCACCACAGGCACAGAGCTGCTAATAGAGGGGAAAGATGGTGGTGGTGGTGTGGGGGGTGTGTGTGTGTGGAGAGAACCCATCTCTGCTTATCTGCACCGCCCTGGGCCCTCCGAGGGGCAGAGACGGCACGTGTGTCCCCACAGCCCCTAAGTCTGGAGCTGTTTCTCATAGTCATAGCTTCCCAATTATTTCATGTCATTTCTCACCTGGGAACAGCCATCAAGCCCTCCGCAGGGTCTCCTGGGCCAGCGAGAAGCCTTGGCTCCCCCTGCCCTCCCCCAGTTCCTCTGTCCAGGTCCAAGCACTCCCGGGATGCCTTGTGGCAGAACTCTCACTTTCACCCGGGATGTTGTGGCCTCCAGAAGTCTGCGGATCCAGGATACCGCTTACAGACATCAGAGGAAGCAAGTGCCTGGCGCTGCTGCCTGGCACATAGTAGGTGCTCACTTGATGACGTGAGCACCTACTATGTGCTCTCTGATGAAGCAAGTCAGTCCTGGCTGAACACACCGGCCACAAACCCCACCAAGGCCAGGCAGGGTCTGCGCTGGCTCACCTCCAGAGCTGGCTCCCTCCCGTGGAGCCGCCTCTGACCCTTACCCACTGGGCTTGCTCTGTCTGGTATCAGTGGGTTCCCGTTGCCCCGCTTCTCAGAGTGTACTGTCACGATCCAGTTCTTCTTCCCCAAAAGATATGAGCAGCGGAGGGCCAAGCCTTGTGAGTGTCCTCTTCCCACCTCAGGTGCCCAATCCGGGGCCTGCAGGGTGGCAGACGCTCAGAAGTATTTGTCCACGGGCACCTCCCTGGGAGGGCAGCTGTGGCCGAACAGACAGGGTATAAAGCCAACTCTGAAACCCCTGGCCTGTAGGGTGGGGTGCGGGTGTTCGTTGCTCTGGTGTTCCCTGCCACCCCAGGACCCAGGAGGGCCAAACCCCACCCCACGAGAAAGGGCATGGTCCTAAGTGGAGACAGGAGCACGCTGCTCCTTACGTCAGCTTCCCACTGAAAGGGAGGCATGCCACTGGGGTGGGCCGGGCGGCTTCCGGGACAGGCCTGGCACCCAGGGAACCCTGGGAAATATTTGTGAGCTTGAGTGGAACAAACGGAAAAATGTCGGCTGTTTGTTCCTCTGGATACAGAGAAGCACCCCTCTGGGGGCACTCTGCAGGCAAATGATCTCAGGACTCGGCCTGTTTCCTCTCCCGGGGCTTCTCCCCTCTGCGGCCCTGCTCCCAGGAGGGCGGGAACCGGGGCAGGGCGTGGAGACCGCCCCCGTGGCCTGCACCAAGGGAGCGCACACAGCTTTCCTCCCGAAAAGGTATGGGCAGCACCGACCACCTCTCCAAGCAGGGGGATGGTCACAGGGACCTCGCAGGCCCAGGAGTTCTGAGCAGAGCTGTACCTCTTCTGGAGAGAAATGAAAGAAGGAAGCTGGGAGTCATGCTGAGTTATGTAACCGCCTTCCTCAGTCAGAGGCCCGGGCTGCCACAGCCCAGAGCTTTGGGGAGAGGATGGGGGAAGGGAAGGTGGCTTTCTTCCCTGCCTTTGCCTCTCCTCCTGACCCCCGCAGACCTGGGCAGACCCCACACCTGGGCAGGCAGGCAGGCGCGATGCTTTCCGAGCGCCCCAGCTCCAAGGAGGCACACCTCCAGCCAGGGGCTGGGAATCAAGAAGGGTTGTAGTCGGAGTGTATGAAACCAACAGGGGTCTGCTGGTTTCTCTGGCAGAAACCCAGGATCTGGGTTCCTCACTGGCACTAGCGGGGGGAGGGGGGCAGGACGGGAGCTAAAGCCTCGGGCCCTGCACAACGCCCACCCGTGCTCCTAGCTTCCTGCACCCCAAGTTCTCCCCACTTCCTCCTAGAGAATCAGCTACGGGTGAGGGGCCGAAAGGGCGGTGTCCCAGGCTGCCCTAGCACCACTCTGCTCCACCCCTCCCACCCTGGGCAATCTCACTTCCCTTTCCTGTCAGTCACAAGAGCGGCTCCTCTGGCCCAGATCACCCCCCCCCCACCTTCTTCCCCCACACACCCAGCTATGTGCACAGTCCAGGACAGGCAAGAGAGAGGGGGCAGAGACAGGAAAGCTGAGGCCCACTCCAGATCTTGAATAACAATGACTTTTGATCAAGTCCTTACCCTCTCTGCTCCCAGCCACCACTGACTGATGCCCAGACATGTAAATACCTTCACCCAAGGTCATGGATGTAGCCAACAATATTGCTGGACAGCAAACCCAAGTCTCCAAACCTCCTGGCTCTCACTTCGGGGAGCCCCATCCCCACACACCTGGGAGTGCTCCTCGGGAAATTACTAGGCTGACGGAAAAGACACTGCAGGCTTACGTGGTCGCTCACTGAGAACACTAATTTGCTAGGACAATCATGAGGACAGGGCAGGGATTAAAGGTATGACAGAGGTCGAGGGCCTGCCTGCTGCCGCCACAGTCTTGCCTTCTGATGAACCTACAGCAGCTCAGTTTCAGGCTGGATCAGACCAATACACAGTCTGCTCCTTCCAGAGGACAGGGAGGCTAGAGCCCTCTCCCCTTCGAGCTCTAGAATCAAGAAGAAAAGTTCTGCCCGGCCGGCGTAGCTCAGTGGTTGAGTGTCGACCTATGAACGAGAGGTTATGGTTTGATTCCCTGTCAGGGCACAGGACCGAGTTGTGGGCTCGATCTCCAGGGTGGGGCGTGCAGGAGGCAACCAATCAATGACTCTTTCTCTCATCATTGATGTTTCTGTTTCTCTCTCTTCCTCTCCCTCCCTCTCTGAAATCAATAAAAATATATTGTGTTAAAAAAGAAGAAGAAGAAGAAGAAGAAGAAGAAGAAGAAGAAGAAGAAGAAGGAAAGTTCCTAGAGACCTTTTGGGCCAATGTCTCCCCTACTTCCAGATTGGAACACGGGGAAACTGAGGCCCAAAGGGGAAAAGCATCTCTTCCATGGAATCACAGGGACAGTGGAAAAATGAGGTCCTGTCTCCCAGGTCAGAACCCCTGCCCCTGAGTCATGTCACTTTGGCGATGTCTCTACAGGGGACCTTCTCCCCGCTGCCCATTCATCTCTTTCCTCGCTCCCCTACCCCCTTCCTGCTTCCCTTCCAGCTGTGCACCGCAGGCCCAGGGTCTGAACCCCCTGGCATCGCGTCCCTCTCACTCTCACATCTGTTCTGAGCCTCACCGTCCCCCACCCCTTTCCTCTCCACTCCTCTGGCCAAGGAGCAATCCTTGGGTGGTTTAATTAGCTGATTATGATCTCAGCCCGCTGGATGCAGTGCCCAGAACTCAGTCCCCAGTAATGAGGTGGGTTCTGGGTACTTGCCCAGGGGAAGCCGATGGGAATTCCAAGCTCTCCAGCTGCACAAAGAGCTCCTTGATCAACAGCAGATCATCGGAAGCCATGGTCCCCTCCTCATGCCAGGTCAAACCACACTGGAGAGAGCGTAGCCAGATCCAGATGTCCATCCTAACAAGGAACTACCCACTCTCCTGTACCACTGCCCGGACCCAGAGAAGGCTCGGTCATGTCTGATAGATCCTCCCTTCCCTCAGTTGATGGACAGACATAAACCCCACCTGCGGCCAGACATTCCTGAACTCTGAACCACCAATCAGCACCTGCCAAATACCCTAAGCCCCTATTCCTAAGTCCCTAGGTCCCTAATCAATCAGCGTGTGCTGAGTGCCCTAAGCCCCGCCCTCTATCCTTAAAGGTGCTTGTAAGCCCCTCGCTCGCTCTCTTCCGCTCCTCTCCGTGGAAGCAGCCGGCAGGGGTACGCTTCCCTCCAATAAAGCCTGTTGTGTCCTGCCATCCCGGTCTACCTTCTCTATTTAATCTATCAATGTCTCAGGATGGGGATGTTGTGGTGAATGTAGCCCGCCCTCTGAGGGCCAGGGAGGGCTCCACGGAGAGGACACTTATTCAGGAAATAAGATTTGGACAAGCAGGGGGAAGTGAGGACGCGGCACTCCAGGTGGGAGGGGGAGCAGCAGGAACAAAGGCGCTGAGGCTAGAAGGAGCCCGCCATCCTCTTTCCGGGTCGCTCTGGCTTCCAACAAACACCTTCTCCTAGCCAAGCGAAGCCCTTCCTCTAGTGCCCTCCACCCTTTGGGCCGCAAGAATAACCTAACGCCTTGGCTCGGGGCCACCTTTAGACATTTGAGTCATCAATGAGGTCCCATTGTTTCCACCAACAATATTGCCGCTCCCCCCCCCCCCCAGCCTTTTCCCAGTATACCTTTTCCCAGTGAAACACCTCCATTCAGCCTCCTCCGTTCGCTAAACAAATATTTATGGAGCTCCGTGCCATGCCAGGTCTGCACAGGTGCTGGGGACAACAGACGCAGGCGGGGTGCCCTTGGCCTCCGCGAGAGGACATCCACAAGTGTGCACACACCCAAGGCCCACACCGAGAGGGTGGGCCAGTGCCAGGAAGAGGGGGGGGGGCGCCGCAAAAAAAATGTGATTTAACTCATTTAACCCTCTCAGCAGCCTACTGCGCAGGCACTATCACGACCCCATTCCCCAGGCCGGGGAGCTGCAGCAGAGAAAGAGTTAAGTCATCGGGGGCAGGTCCGCCAGTTGGTAAGTGGCAAGGGCTGGCATTTGAAACCAGGAAATCTGGTTTTCTTGCTAGAGCCTACCCAGTATTCTAATCGGCCTCTAATCTATGCTAATCAGATCACAGAGGAGCCTGCGGACACCCAGAGGAGGGTGTCCGTGGGGAGCAGACAGCCTGGGCAGAGGGAAGGCAGGTGCTGTGAGAGGCGGGAGGCTGCCGAGGTGAGGACGTGGAGAAAGCATTACCCAGCGCACCCGGGCCCAGCCGCCCGGCGGGCTCAGCCCCCTGGCCTGTGACGGGAGCCTGAGCTGCCCAGGCCCCCACTCCTGGCCCTCCAGAAGGGAGGTCACCCCCAAACACACCAACAGAGCACAGGACAGGGGCAGCTCGGCCAGGAGGGCCTCATGCGTGCTGGCTGGTTGGATCTCCGTAGGGGCACCAAGACCAGGAGAAGACAAATGCCGTGCCCAGTGTCACACCGCAATGAGTGAGCACCAGGGCGTTACGGGACCTTCCTGAGACGGTGCATCCCAGCTGTCCTCCCCCTCCCCTTCCCCACTGTCCTCTGCCACAGGATGCCCACTGATCGCACGCACAGGCTTGGGGGGGGGGGCTGCCAAAAGAAGCGGTATGCCCCTTCTCTCCCGGAGCACACCAGGAGGCTAAGGGCCAGAACGGGAGGGGCCTCTGGGTGCTGCCCCCAGAGAGAGAAGCGACACCCTGCATGGCCGCTGAGCGGCTCAGGCCTTGAGTGCAGAGTCCCGCCTCCTGCTGGCCTGTCATCAGCCACAGCCTCCCGCCGTGCTCCACATTCTATTTTTTTTTAAATATATTTTTTATTGATTTTTTACAGAGAGGGAGAGAGAGGGACAGAGAGTTAGAAACATCGATGAGAGAGAATCATCGATCAGCTGCCTCTTGCACACCCCCTACTGGGGATGTGCCCGCAACCAAGGTACATGCCCTTGACCGGAATCGTACCTGGGACCTTTCAGTCCGCAGGCCGACGCTCTATCCACTGAGCCAAACCGGTCTCGGCATGGCCTTGCTCCACGTTCTTGAGACCCACAGGCAGGTCCCTCTCCAGGTACAGCGGCCACCCCTGGACTGGTTGTGCTCTCAGCCAGGCCCAGCCCAGACTGAGGCCGAGGGGAAGCGGCTCGGTAGCTGGGATGACTTCAGTCCTAGAGAACTGCAGGGGCCGACCCGGCCCAGGCCCTGGGCCTCGGCCTCCTGGGGGCCTTGTCTGGCACCGGGTCTCCTGGGAGGGAACAAGCAGTTCCTCTGAAGTGGGACTAAAGGCCAGCCCCGGGAAGGAGGGGGCCTGTCTCCAGAGAGATGGCCCTGCCAGCGCTCCTTGGGGGATGCGGAGGGGGGCGGGGACAACAGAGTCCTTTGTTCCCCTCTCAAAGGCAGCCACCCTGTCCTGCCCCGCCCCCCTGCTCTACATACCCTACTAGGACACAGGCCACCCCTGGAGCAGGGCCTCTCTGGCACATAGGAGGGAGGGAGGATGCCTGGGCTAATCCCAGGGATTGTGCTGGAGACCTGCCCCACCCTCAGGAGCCCCCATTCTGATGGAGGAGACATGGCTCCCACCTGCAGAAGTCTGCCTCGTGGGGGAGAAACAGGCTTCACTCACAGTAACCCAATTCTTTTTTATTTTTTAATCACTTTCCTTTAAAAAAAAAAAAATATATATATATATATAAATTGGTTTTCTACAAAGAGGAGGGGAGAGGGATAGAAAGCTAGAAATATCGATGAGAGAGAAACACCGATCAGCTGCCTTCTGCACACCCCCCACTGGGTATGTGCCCGCAACCAAGGTACATGCCCTTGACGGGAATCGAACCTGGGACCCTTGGGTCTGAAGGCCCTCGTTCTATCCACTGAGGCAAACTGGTCAGGGCAGAAACCCCATTCTAACAGGAGTGATACATCCTCTCCCCTCCCAGACTTCCCAATCTGATGGAGGAGACCCCCAGCATCCAGTCTAATGGGGAAAGCATGGCTCCCATCCTTAGCATTCCCCAATGGGAAAGACCTAATTTCAGCAATTAGAGTCCCTAGGCTGATAGCAGAGGCAAGGAGGGAGGAAGTAGTGCAGTCCAGTCAATAAATCCCTGCTAGACATCTCCTATGGCCCAGACCCAGCAGTGAATATTGACCAGCAAACAGGAAACAGAAACAATACTGAGCCACAAGGAGCTTCCCCCGTGGGGAACAGAGCCACCTGGGTATAAACAAATGAGTGAGAAAGCGCCCTGAAACCCACCACCCCAGCACCCAGGGCCCTCCAGCCGGGGCTGCCATCTCCATCGGCAGCCTCGACCCTCACACTCGAGTACCTGCACCTTAGCATTGGCCCTTCATCTGTCTAAAATACCTAAGTCTTGCCGAGACCGGTTTGGCTCAATGGATAGAGCGTCGGCTTGGGGACTGAAGGGTCCCGGGTTCGATTCCGGTCAAGGGCATGTACCTTGGTTGCAGGCATGTCCCCAGTGGGGTGTGTGCAAGAGGCAGCTGATCAATGACTCTCTCTCATCGATGATTCTAACTCTCTATCTCTCTCCCTTCCTCTCTGTACAAAATCAATAAAATATATATTTTAAAAAATAAAAAAATAAAATACCTAAGTCTTGCCCTAACTGGTTTGGCTCAGTGGATGTTTCTCTCTCATCGATGTTTCTAACTATCTCTCTCCCTTCCTCTCTGTAAAAAAAAAAAATCAATAAAATATATATTTTTAAACAATATTAAAATACCTAAGCCTTCCTCATGCCCCAGGACACGGTTCGGAGGGCACCTCCTCCAAGAAGCCTTCCTCACGACTCCTGGATGCCGTTCTCTCAGGAGTCAGCTCAGACATGCCACCCCTGGGACCGGCTCACACTCCCAAAATGTCCCTCCCAGCCCTCGGCGGAGCCCCACCCGCCAGGTCCCCAAACTTCGGGGCTCTCCCCACCACCCAGCGCCTCACCCTTCCTCCGAGAGGCTCAGCCCAGCTCCGGGCACCAACAACAGGGTCTTCCCTCTCTCCTCTGCACCTGGCTTTGTCCTCGCCATTCCACCCAGACCCCCTCCCCGCGTCCACAGTCAGTGCCCTCTGGCTAAATCCAGGCATCTCTCCCCGCCTGGTCCTCCGTGGGTCCTTCCCTATTTCTTTGGCTTCCAGAACACAGCCTGCCCTGTGTCCTCCCTCCGCTCTCCACCCTCAGCCATGGCCATCGGTGCTCTCCAAGGCCCCAGCTGTCCCTAACTATCCTCTCTTCATAAGCCACCCCTTCTCCCGGTGCCAGGACACACCTTCCCCAAGTCAACCACCTCTTTACACAGAAGACTTTCAAATTCTCACCTCCCACGTCCATCCCTCCCTCCCCCAGACCCAGGTCCTGACCCTTCTACGTAGAATAAGAATTCCTACACCGTCTTCACCCTGCAGTCTGGCTTCTTGCCAAGCTGCAGTCCCCCTTTCTCCCTCCCCGCAACCCCCTCCCGCCCCCCACGCAGGCCTCATTAGATGGTCAATATGGTCATGCTGGCAGCAGTTCCAGGAAGCCACCCAGGGCAACCTGACCCCAGCCTGGTGTTCTTCCATAGCCACCGCGCCGAGGTGTGGCCAGCCCACGACTCAGGACCGCTGAACCCATGTTCAATCCTGGGCAAGGAGGCCACGCTTGGAAGGAAGACAGCCATGGAGAGGGCTGGAGCCCGGAGGCCGGCCTGGAGCCGGGGATCGCAGACGTTGTGTGAGGCTCAACACTTCTGTTCCCAGCAGCCCCAGGGTGACCCTGGCCAAAGCCACAGGATTTCCCCATGTCCTAGCCAAGATGGGTCACACCGAGCTTAACCGCCCAGAGAGACCACAGCCAAGGCAGGCAGCGGCCAAGGCTCACAGACAGCTGGTGACTGTGCATCCCCATCGCACCACCCCTCCGCCCCCAGCAAACGAGAAACGTCCGTAAACATCTGTAGGAAAGGAAAATCCATTCCGTCCCACTGCTGCCCGGGAAGTCCCTCCTGTGGTCTCACTCGGATCCTTCGTGTTGCCAAATGAGTGAGCAGAAGGACCAGAAGGGAGGCACAACGTGAGGATGGGGGTCACCAGGGCGGCGGGAGACGCCCATCGTGAGCCAGATAAGCCCCCTCCCTTGGGGTGAGAGCACAGGGCAGCCGAGGGATTGGTGGGCAGAGAGGCCTGCGTTCAGAAGCTTGTCGGCTAAACGGCAGCGGACAAATTCCTTAATTTCTCCTGGTCTGTTTTCTCATCTGTGACATGGGAACAGCAGTCTCTCGTTGGGAGAGCCAAATGAGATCATACATGTAACACCCGACACACACCAGAAGACACCCAACCCCTCCGCTCCATGGCTCCGCCTCCTTATTCATGTTTCTCAGTTCCATCCTCTCCACAGACTTCCTCCAGAGCTCACCTTCTCTCAGGCTCCTCCTCCTCCTCCTCCTCCTCATCCTCCTCCTCCTCCTCACAGGTCTCCTGGCTTCCTCCAGGCCTGCTCTTCCCATCCATTCTCCCTCCGAAATGAAAATACGCCCCCATGGCGCCCCTCCTCACACTCCTCCCCGAGTCACTTTCCACGCGGGAGCAACGCCTCGCTCCTTAGCGTGGCCTTCCAGGCCGCTGATGACGGGCCTGTGTTTACCTCTTAAGGCTCACCCAGCGTCCCCTGCCCAGCCCGCCGGCCACATGTTGCTTCACGCCTCCCAGCCTTTGCACACTCTGCACCCTCGGCCAGGAATGACGTCCCCGATCCCACCCACTTGGCCTCCTCGTCCTTCCAGATGAAACTCGCTGGCCCCGATGCCACCTCCTTCCCGGGAAAGCTTTCCTCAGGAGCCCTGTCGCCTGCCCGGACTGCTGGGGGCTCCTCCTCCGCCTCTCACGGCACATGCCACCCTGCGTGGTGATCACCTCCTCCGCTCTACATCTTCTGGGGACGGAGTGGAGCCATGCACCCTGGCATCCGGTCAGCGTGTGTGGAGTGGATCTATCACTGCTCCCAGCGCACCTGGTTAGAGCAGTCAGCACACTACCTGCCTGCAATGAGTCCTATCCGGGTACCTGTTCCCCCGCCCCCCCCCCCCCGAACCCCAAAGTTCCCAAAGGGGCGTGGCAGTTCCTGACGAATTCCCATGGTCACTTTCCTATATGGGGGACGCAACTCCAGGCACGGGGGTGGATGCGATGACTCCTGATCCCTAGAGTATTGGAGATTTGCCATTTCCTCGTCTGAGTCCGAGATAAAGCGGAGTGTCCCACTGCTTAGGGAACAGGGCAAGGTGCGGCCCATTATTGATTTTGACCCTTTTCTTCCAAATGACGGGGAAAACCTGCCTCGAAGGAAGAGGGAGGCCAACTGGGGCTACGGGAGAGACTGCTGGGGGGAGCCCGGCTGTGGTTGGGTGGAGTGTCGCCAGGCAACACCGCCCACCCCGCCCTGTGGATTCAGTAAACACGAGGAGAGTGCTGAACATCTTAAAGAATCCATAGCTCCCATTGCCAGGTGGGAAAACTGAGGTCCTGGGCGGTGAAGACAATTGCCCAGCGTCTCCAAGGCTCCCCAGGGAGTTGGATGCGGAGCAGGGGGAGTCAGGGAAGAGGTCCCGCCCCCAAGCACAGGGTCTCCAATGGATGCCTGGCCGCTCCTGGTGTCCTCACCCTGCCGACAACCCACGGCCGCAGGGGACCAAGTCACAGGGAGGCAGGCTGAGGGGCTGAGTCACCCCGATGGCGAAGCAGCACAGGAGGGACAAAGGAGAGGAGGCTCCTGGCTCCCCGCAGGGAGAAACGCCTCACCCCCATGGTCAGGGTGACGTGGACGTGGAAAAGAGAGTCACTTCCTCCTGCTGAGGACAGAGACCTGGGCCGCAGGGGATGAGCCATGAAAGTGCATGCAGACACCTCAGAGTCTTCTGAAGCCTCCAGCACCAGCCTGGGCCTTCACACATTGCACAGGGCAACCCCCACCCCTCCGACCCCGGCCTCACCCCCAGGGCCCTCCAGGGGCATGGCTGTGCCCAAGAGCCAGCCACAGAGACACGGGACCACGTGGGCTCCCGTCTAGTCCCTGCCTCTGACCCCTGCTTAAGCGAGACAGGTAACCTCTCTCGCTCTGGTTCCTCTTCAAGAAAACAGGAAGAGGAGAACGAACCCCCTTGAAGAGCTGTCAGGAGGATGGCTAGGACGACGCAGTCTCTAAATCTTGGGAGCACCAGTGACCACTGAGCCTCAGTGGCTTCTTCTGGGAAATGTCCGTGGTCGCTGGAAGACCTCCCTCACGCTGCTGAGAGCGTGTGTCAGGCGGCTGCGGGTGTGAAAACTGCTTTGTCCGTGGTCCCAAACACGATGACCACGGAGGCCATTGCTCCCCAGTCTATGAGCTCCTGCAGCACACCTCTCCGCTCCCCACACCATACCTGGTATCACAGCAAGGGCTCAGCAAATAGTTATTGGAAGCAAGGAGAGAGAGGGGTAGGGTGGAGAGAGGGAAGAGAAGAGGAAGGAGTGGGGCACAAGGATAGGAGAGAGGAAAGAAGAAAATGCAAGAGGGGTTGCAGAAGAGGTAAGAGGGGGAGATACGGGAGACGCTTCTATCGGAACTTAGGAGGTGGGTAGATGGAGAGGGCAGAGGTAGGGTGCAAAGCCGAGCCCCTGACCAGGGCTGAGCCCCTTCCCCCTTTTCTGTCTCCGTTTTCCACTTCGGAGGCCTATCCTCTCCCTTTCTGAGTCCGGGCAGGCGCCTCCGATAGCACCCTCTGCCCCATCTCCAGCTACAAGCAGATCCAGGCGGGCGGGCCAGCCAGGCCTCAGGGAGGTCAGAGGGAAAGGAAACAGAGCGGATAGGATGCGCTTTTCCCAGGCTCCCGGGGGGCCTCCCACTGAGTGATGTGTGTGTTTCCACTTCTCTCCCTGTGGGGGGACCATAACGAGTGTGTCAGCAGCCCCAGGGTCTCCGAGCCTGTGACCACAGGGCACTGTGCGGGCAGCAGCCTGGTGTGTGTCTGCTGGGGTCGGCGTTGGTGGGGTCTTGCGAACACCGTGCTAGCGAGACAGGTGCCAGCATACGCAGTCATGTCAGTCAGGGTGACAACCTGTGTATGCCAGGAAGAGTGTTTGTTGTTACAGTGTCGGAATGTGACAGCGTGTGTGTGTCCAGTGTAGGCCAATACGTATGCCAGCACAAAGGTATGTTAGGGTTGATGTGTGCTGGAGTGTGGCGGTGTATGCCCACGTGACTGTCAGCAAGAATGTGTTGGCAAGGGGTACCCCTGGGTGTGTGACAGTGTCACTGTGTGTGATCAGTGTGTGACAGTGAATGTGTGTGTGTGTGTGTGTGTTGTGTGGTGTGTGACAGCATGAGCATGCCCATGGATGAGTGTGTCCGTCTGTGTGTCCACATGAGCGTGTGTGCCATTGTGTGTCAGCCTGCCCCGTGCGTGGGTCCCTGTGTCTGCTGGCCAGTGCTGTGTGTCAGCGAGCGAGGGTGTCTGCGGAGCCATGAGCCAGATGGGGCAGCCGGCTCCTCTGGGTGCCCCCGCCCAGGACCCTGCCAGCGACTGACTCCCCGGGGAAACCACAGGGAGAGAGAGCCCAGTGCTGCTGAGCCGGAGCCTGGCGCTCCTGCATGACGGCGATCGCAGAGCCAGGGCGGGCGCGGACTGGAACCCCCGCCCGCGTCCAGGCCCAGGTCAGCCCCACGCGCCCCGGCCCGGCGCCCCCCGCACTCACCGTGTCCCTTTGTCACCCATGGTCCGCGGCGGCTGCAGGCAGGTCCCCGGCGTCCGCGCCCCGGCTGGGCTGGAAAATCCCCGGCCGCCGGCAGGAAGAGCGCGGGCAGCCGGCTCCCGGTTCCCTGCTCCGCCTCCTCCGCCCTCCGGCCTCCGCCGCCGCCGCCGCCGCCCCCGCCCCCGCCCGATCGCCGCCGCCGAATCGCCCGCCCGCGGGGCCGCTCAGCACCCAGGCCGCGGCCAGGGCGGGAGCCGTGCGGGGAGCGCGAGTGGGGCTGTGCGCGCGCGTGTGTGTGTGTGTGCGCGCGCGCCGCCCAGCCAGCCGCCGGGGCAGGGCAGCTGGAGGCGTCTGGGCCCGCAGGGCCTTGGCGGTCCACACGCGTGCGTGTCCAGATGCGTGTGTGCAGTGTGTGTGTGTGTGTGTGTGTGTGTGTGTGTGCTGTAATGGGTGTGTACGTGAGGGCTTACACTGGTGTAGATGTCCGTGCACGTGTGTGCACGCGAGAGTGTGCTGGTGCGGGTCCGTGTGCACGCCGTGTGCGCGGGCCGATGAGGAGTGTGTGTGTGTGTGTGTGTGTGCAGATGGAGCGGTGTGCACGCCTTTGTGCAGCTGTGCCTGTGTGCAGGCGCGCTCCCCCGCGCACACAGAGGGCAGGCAGCCTTTATGTGTGTGTGCGGGGAAGGTGAAAGCTGAGGATCTGCCCACCCCAAGGCTGAGTTCCTGGCCGTGCCCCTGGTGGGGTAGGAATGGGGGTTGGAGGGGGACTCTGGGTGCCTGGCAAGGCAGTCGACCTCTGCTCCACCCTCCCCTCAACCCAATTCCCCACCCTTCTGGAAAGATAACACCCAACAACCCAACAGAGACAGGAAGCAGGGGTGGAGGGGGCAGGAGAAGACAGCAGCGACAAAGCTGGGGCACCGGGAGGGGCACCGGAGGGAGCAGGGACAGCGGTAGTGGCTGCCTGAAAAGAGGAAGCCCTGAGAAGAGGAGATAAGGAAGAGGGCATAGGGCTGGCCTGCTCCGCCCGTCCGGGAGTCTGGCCTGGTGAGGTAGCATGATGCAAAGTTCCCTAGCCCAGCTCCACAGGCTGCTGTGGGTGACCCAGGACTTCAGCTCTCTCAGAACCAGTCTCCAAACATGTGAAGTGGGAAGCTAATAGCAGCTTGCAGAATGGGTCATAGGTGTTTACTGATATCCCCTGACACACCATAGGTGCCAAGGAGATGTTAACCCATCCCCCCCGCAGGCCTCAGGAGATGTCCTTTGAAATCCTGGCTGAAACCCGGCTTTGTCTGAGGTTACTCCTGCTTTGCTGGCAGATGAGAGAGTGTGAGGTCTTTCGCGGCTGGGATTTGGCTCATTGGCCCTGATAGGTCCCTAACATTGGCATATTAATGGGAGGAAATGAAGCTATCATTTACTCTGATGTGATTGTGAGTCTGTAAACATCTCCTGTAATTATGCTCAGCAACAGATACCTATGCTGGTTGTATAGTCGGGTAAGGATATCCCGATGGAATTGCCATAATTACGTCCAGATGGCAAGTGATTGGGGGCTTGAGGGACCGACAGGCAGGCAGGGTGGTCCAGGGTCTGGACAATGTTCGGAGCCGGGAGAGGGTGGATGATGGTTTAGAACTCTCCTCCTGGCCTTAGACTCTGGGCGTCACCCTCACTCCCACAGAGGAAGGAGAGGAGGCACCTGCTGTTTCTACGAAGGGCAGAGATCTTGACAGGAATGTACCAGAGTCTTGTCTAATGAGAGGAGGCTCGCTGTGTGAGCCAGAGAGGATCCTTACTGAGATGGAGAGGCCAGTTTCCCTACCTGGAAAACAGAACACGTGATCTCCATTCAGATACCCTCTGCCAGCACACAGCTCTTCCCCGCCCAGTTTGGCAAGCACGGCCCTGACCTTCTTGGGACGCTGAACAGACGGGCGGCCTGTGGAGTCAGCATGCAGGATCTCACGTACATCCCTGCCAGCCCATAAACTTCACTAGGGGGTGTGTGGTGTGCCTGGCACAGCTCGATGCTCACCATTCTGTGAGATAAATGTTCTTTTCCCTTTTTTTTATAAACGAGCAAACTGACACTCAGAGAAGGAGCCAAGTAGTTTGCCGAAAGCCGTAGGATCCTGTGGACCTTGGCCTCTGACTTTCCCTCTCAGGCCCTCCCCAAAGGGAAGCTAACACGTAGTAGAGCCAGAACGTGGCCCTTGATTTACTCCTCACTCAATAACTCTGTTCAACGTGCCACACATGGCTGTAGGTCCTTACAAACAGCCATCAATGGGACAGAAGGAGCTGTCATTCCAGAGTGATGTAGGAGCGAGGAAGCGGAGGGAAGGGGGTATTTTGACTTTACCTGTCAGAAATACAACCTGTTATATATTCCTAGTGTGGTCAAAATCAATAAAAATGTAAAAGTAGTCATCTTGAGGCGACCTCTAGAAATACAAACAATCTAGTTTCAGGCAGCAGTAAGTGTTATAAAGGACATAACACGATGATTAAAGCATACTGGCGGCCAGCGTTCTTAGGAAAAAGCTCTTCAAGGCCATGACCTCTGGGCTGAGACCTGCAGATGAGGAGCCAGAGCTGTGTGGGGAGAGCCAGGGGCAGAGGGAGCAGCAGGTATAGAAGCTGTGCCGTTCGGAAGCCCAGGACCAGGGGGCCTGGGTTTGGGTGACGGGAAGAAATGGTGAGATCGTGCAGGGCCTGTGGCTGGAACTAAGGAGTTTGGGGAGCCAGTGGAGGACTGAGGAGATGAGTAACAGTGACTACACTTTTAAAGGTCACTCTAGCTGTTGGAAAGAGTTATCTTGGAGCAAGACAAGAACAGAAGCAGTCACTGCATTATTGCAGCAGGCAAGAGAGAGTGGGTATGGCTTGGACTCGGGTGGTGGCAGCAGAAATGGGAAGAAATAAAGAGATTCATTTATATTTGGAGGTAGAGCCAACGGCACCTGCTGAGGGACCAGCTGTGGACAGGGGAGGATCCTGGCTTACTCTAAGGGCCCGGGCAGGCCTGTTTTGTTCCACCTCAATGCAGGCCACCTCCCCCTGCATTTCTCCAGGGACACTGATGGTTGAGAGGCTCAGAGGCTCTTTCTTTCCTGCCTCAACCCATTTGTAACACATCTTCCTCCTGAAAACCAGAGCAATTTTTCTAAAAGGCAAGTAGATTCTACTACTGAGGAGATTCTCCATCTTGTAGGAGATGGTTATCTCCAGCCAAGTCCCAATCTGAGCCAATCACATGCTTGAATATTTATCACTCACAATAATAATTCCTTATCCAAAGGTAGAAAGAAATAAAGTATTATCCCTGCTTTATCGATGAGGAAAGAAAGGCTCTATGAGGGAATGTGCCTAAGCCAAGGACATAGCAAATGAAAGGTACAGCTGCAGCTCAAACCCAAAGCTTCTGCTTAGCTGGTCAGATAGTTGAATGTCAGATTGAAATGTGAGTGGGTAGGTGGGTGGGTGAGTTTTCAGCTCCCTGCTTAACCAAGGATGTGAGGCTGACTGGTGCATACCTTGGAGATGTTAAAGGTTAATAAACTAAGGAGCTTCTACCCAAATCAGAAATCTGGTTGTAATCATTGACTCTTCCTTTAATCCTCTCAATCCTTATCAAGCCAGTCTCTATCTCCTATGTGTTCCCCTACCTAGGGGATCATGTTAAGGATTTGATCTTTATCCAAAGATCACTAAAGAAGCTTCGAAAGATTATTTTTAAAAATATTTTTATTGATTTGAGAGAGAGGAAGGGAGAAGAGAGATAGAGAAACATCAATGATGAGAATCGTTGATCGGCTGCCTCCTGCACGCCCCCCCCTTCTGGGAATCGAGCCTGCAACCCGGGAGTGTGGGCCCTTGACTGGAACCGAACCTGGGACCCTCCAGGCTATAGGCCGATGTTCTGTCCATTGAGCCAAACCAGCTAGGGTGACGCTTTAAAAGATTTTAAGCAGAGCAGTGACACATTCAGACATGTGTTTTGCAAAGATGGCTCTGGCTGTCGTGTGAAGAATGAATTGGGCTTGGGCCAGAGGGGACGTGGAGGGGAGACCAATTAGGAGGCCTTGTGTGCAGTTTAGGGAGGAATGGTAACTGCATTCCAGGGAGAGAACATTCAACAGCTGCAAAGCCAGGGAGGAGGAAAAGGGCAAGATATTTTGGAGGAATTCAGATGGATCTGTGGCCAGAGGACAGAGAGGGAAAGGGAGGAGCCGAAAAGGAGGAGGGGCCATATCCTGAGGAAGCAGCTCACAGATGGGTCAGCTTCCAATATTTTTTACATCTATCTATCTATCAAAATTTCTTGCCCTAGCTGGCTTGGCTCAGTGGATAGAGTGTCAGCCTGCAGACTGAAAGGTCCCGGGTTTGATTCCAGTCAAGGTTCTGGGCTTGATCCCCAGTGGGGGTGTGCAGGAGGCAGCCAATCAATGATTCTCATCATTGATGTTTCTATCTTTCTCTCTCCCTCTTCCTTCCTCTCTAAAATCAATATATATAATTTCTTCAGGATGGGATTACTGGTGTTTAACTATCACTAAGTGGACAATTCAAGGTTCTCATCTGTAACCAACAAAACCAATTCTGGCTGCCTTTAATATACAAAGATAACTCATTGGCAGGCTGTCCAGGTAGCTGCTACTGGTGAATCAAGAACACCGCAACTCAGACCACTCTATTGCCAGCACTAAGCCTACCCCTAGAAACTGCATGTGGCCACTGCACCAGAAAGAATTCTTTGCTGGGTCTTATCTTTGAGTCAAAGTTGCCCATGCCTTTGATTGGCTGTACCTAGTCATGTGCCCTTGTCCTGGGCACATGACTAGGTACAAGGACCCAGAAATTGTTGCAAGGACCCAGAAATTGTGTTGTTGGCACTTGTGATTTCCATACTGGGAGGCAGGCTTTAACTGACTCCAAGAATCATAGGATGAAGGATTCCCCAAACACGAGAAGAAGGTTTAGAGGCTGAGTAGCCAAAAAAGTATAAATATCCATTTTACTGCAAAATGCAGCCAAGTGAGCTACAGTAAGAACTCAAAAATAGATCCAATACCCAGGAGATGACAGGAAAGGACAGATATCCTTGTTAACAGAAAGGCCTTTGTCAAGTTGTTTTAATATCGCTAGCTTCCTAAAACAAACAAACAAACAAAAAACAGAGACAATGGTTCAGATTCTAGTTATGGTAAAGTACCTTGTATCAGAAACCCTCCTGCAGATAACAGTTCAAACTTTAACAATACAAAATATAACAACAAGGATTTGAAGGCTCTGGAGAGCAAGCAAACACAGTCAAAACTGGGTGGCATTTCACTCCTAAAAAATGGGCATCACACTGGGTGGAATCTAATTTTATATGCATTTCCCCAGGGGGACTTCCCCGTTCCGGGCAGCATAGGGAAGCTAGAATTTAAACAGAAGCCTTAAGGGAGCAGAAGGCTGCTTGGGTACTAGAGGAAGGAATGTGGGGTTGCTAGAAAGGCTAGAAATTTAAGAGGAGGATCCTGGAAACGAGGAGCCACAGCAGGGTTAAGACTCTAGGTCTGCATGTAGACTGATTTCAGGTCCTTGGTTGACTCCTAACTGTACATACATGGTGATGGCTCTCGGTGGAAAGTAGTAGCTAGAAAGCTGAAAGAACTGAGCAGAGATTTTAGATGTTCCCCACCGTGGAGAGAGATAAATTCGAGTCTCCCCAAGTTATTGCAATTTGGTAAACACCTCAGGCTTTCCACTGCACCCTCAGAAGTACTATGCCTTAACAATAAAGACAATGTCCCAAAACTAGGGTTTGGGCCCAAGATTAAAGGCAAAATAAAATAAAATAAAATAAATCCAATAGCCGAGACCGGTTTGGCTCAATGGATAAAGCGTCGGCTTGGAGACTGAAGGGACCCGGGTTCGATTCCGGTCAAGAGCATGTACCTTGGTTGCGGGCACATCCCCAGTAGGAGGTGTGCAAGAGGCAGCTGATTGATGACTCTCTTCATCGATGTTTCTAACTCTCTATTTCTCTCCCTTCCTCTCTGTACAAAATCAATAAAATATATATATTTTTTTTAAAAAATCCAATAGCCTGGCCCCAGTGGTTCAGTGGTTGAGTGTTGACCCAGTCAGGGTACATGACTGGTTGCGGACTCATTACTGGTGTTTAACTATCACTAAATGGACAATTGATTTAATTGCCCCAGTGAGGGGCATGCAGGAGGCAGCCTATCTATATTTCTCTTATTGATGTTTTTATCTATATCTTCCTCTCCCTTTTTCTCTGAAATTAATAAAAATATTTTTTAAGTAGATCCAATAGCCAACAATTGAAAACAATCTAAATGTCTACCAATATGGGTAAACCAAATGCAGTATATCCATACAAAGGAATACTATTCAGCAATTAAAATAAAATATGAATATGTGCTATGACATAGATAATCTTCAAAAACATTATGCTTTGTGAAAAAAGCTAGATACAAAAGGCCATTGTTGTATAATTTCATTGATATGAAATGCCCAGAAAAGGCAAATATATAGAGATAGAAAGTAGATTAATAGCTGCCTGAGGCAATGGGGATTGACAGTAAATGGCAGAGGGACCTTATTAGGGTGAAGTAAATGCTATAAAAACTTGATACATTTACTAAAAAGAATCATTAAATTGTTAACTTGAAATTATTATGTGACATGCTTATATATAAAAAATGCCTCAATAAGATTATATTTTTAAAAGTAAGTGATAAAATTAACAGAAATTATTTAAACATTAAACCATGAACTGTAACAATTTTTTCTCAGATCATCCCCAAAAGGTCAGTTAATTAAGAGGAAGAGATAAATTCAAAATAGAAATAATGAATATTTCTTAGTTTCTGACAATTTATTTATTTTTAAAAATATACTTTAATGATTCTTTTTTACAGAGAGGAAGGGAGGTGGATAGAGAATTAGAAACCTCAATGAGAAGGAAACATGGATCAGCTGTCTCCTGCACACCTCCCACTAGGGATGTGCCCACAACCAAGATACGTCCCCTTGACCGGAATCAAACCTGGGACCTTGAGTCTACAGGCCGACGCCCTATCCACTGAGCCAAACTGGTTAGGGCAGTTTACTGACAATTTAATTAATGAATAGGAGTTATTCAATTCTTACTAATAAATAGGAGGGATTCAACAAATGAATAGTTTTAATAAACTAACACATTAAAAATTATTTAATGTTTTCCAGATTTGACATAAAATATTGACATTGAAAAAGATAACATAGCCCTGGCCTGTTTGGCTCAGTGGATAGAGTGTCAGCCTATGGACTGAAGGGTCAAGGGCATATGTATGGGTTGTGAGCTAGATCCCCAGTATTGGGTCATGCAGGTGGCAGCCAATCAATGATTCTCTCTCATCATTGATGTTTCTCTTTCTCTACCTATTCCTTCCTCTCCGAAATCAATAAAATAAAATTTTTTAAATAATAAAAGATAACATAAAACTGATAACAGGGCACTACATGGAGGTTCTCAATGACAAACAAGTTAAAGAACAAAAACACATTTCAGATTAGTTACCGTATTCAAAAAATAATGGTAAGAAGGCCTTAAAGTTCATACATGAAAAACACACACATTAGTTTTGTACCAAATCAGATAACAACCTTAAAATTTTGTGACATTATTAATAATAGTTAAGCTAAAAGAAACTTTTCTAAATCACACAAAAATAAAATAAATGAAATGGATCTGCCTTAATAAAGCATACAATTGAGCTTCCACAGGTAAGGATGATCAGCCAGTAATTTAACTGCCTACTAGATCAAAAGTCAACACTCTCCATAGGAGGATGACCAAAATCTAGAGTCTCCACAGCATATCACCTAAAACGTTCAATACAAAAATAAAAATTACTAGACATGTGAAAAATAAACAAACAAAAAAACCTGGAAAATGAAACCCATAGTCAAGCAAAAAAGCAGTCAATAGAAACAGACTGTTGGAATGACCAGACAAGAATTTTAAGTCCGCTGTTGTGGAGGAGCACATGAGACTTGGTTGGAAGGTTTGCAAGGAAGATATTCTGATAAAAGAAAAGCGAGTGGAAGGCTGCCTGCCTGTTTATCAGAATTATGACTTAGGGGAGACATATGGACGGGTGGAAGGCGGTGCCCCTAATTATTTCTTGACCTTCCCAAACACAGTAGACCCCCCCACCCCACCCCCCCAGTGCTTACTGGAATCCTTATGCTTAATTCCTGGATGCCCTTGCCTAGAGGACAGTGTAAACACATGAGTCCTCCCAAGGTTACTCACCCTACTGATTGTATCTAAAGATAAAAATTCCAACAAAAGCCTAACAAGGCAGGCAATCTAGGCTGTCTGGTCACTTCGGCCAGGCTGTCCCTTAGCCCTCTCCCCCACAGTGAAACTGTCGGAGTTATCTGTTCATCCATCATTCGGGGGCTGCTGGTCAGCCCCGGCAAGCTATTATAAATATGTTCAAGAATTTAAAGGAAAATAGGTTCATCATGAGTAAACAAACAGGCAAATTTCAGCACAGAAATGGGAAAACTTTTTTTAAAAAAGAACCAAGTGGGAATTTTAGAGTTCATAATACAGTATTTGAAATGAAAAAAACTCACTAGTTTGGACTTACTATCAATTGGTGGCAGCAGAAGAATGAATGACCTTGAAGATAGATCTAAATTGCCTAACTTGAAGAATAAAGAAAAAGAATTGCCTCACTGACTTATAGACAAAATCGTGTAATTTCAGTCCCAGGAAGAGAAGTGACACCTCTTGCTGTGCAAAAGCTTTTTATTTTGATGTAGTTCCATTTGTTTATTTTCTCAGTAAAGAAACCATCAACAAAAACAACAAGAAGGCCCACTGCATGGGAGAACATATTTGCCAATGGCATCACCAATAAGATTTAATCTCCAGCATCTACAGGGAACTCATACAACTTAACAAAAAGAAGATAAACAACCCAATCAAAAAATGGGCAACGAACCTAAGTAGACACTTTTGAAAAGAAGACATAAGGAAGGCCAAGAGACATATGAAAACATGCTCAAAGTCACTAATTATCCAAGAGATGCAAATCAAAATGACAATGCGCTACCATCTCACACCTGCCAGAATGGCTATTAGCAACAAATCAACAAACAACAAATGCTGACGAGGATGGGGAGAAAAAGGAACACTTGTGCACTGTTGGTGAGAATGCAGACTGATGCGGCCACTGTGGAGAACAGTATGGAGTTTCCTCAAAAAACTAAAAATGGAACTCCCATTTGACCCACTGATCCCATTTCTAGGAATATATCTCAAGAAACTAGAAACACCAATCAGAAAGGATATATGCACCCCTGTGTTCATAGCGGCACAATTTACCATAGCTAAGATTTGGAAACAGCCGAAGTGCCCATCAGCAGATGAGTGGATTAAAAAACGGTGGTACATCTACACAGTGGAATACTACGCTGCTATAAAGTAGAAGGAACTTTTACCATTTGCAACAGCATGGATGGAACTGGAGAGCATTATGCTAAGCAAAATAAAACAGTCAGAGAAAGATAAATATCACATGATCTCACTTATTTATGGAAAATAATGAACAACATAAACTGATGAACAAAAACAGGTCCAGAGTCAGAGAAGCATCTTTCAGACTGTCAAACCTCAGAGGGAAGGTGGGGGGGGGGGGGGGTAAGGGGGAGAGATCAATCAAAGGATTTGTATGCATGCATATGAGCCTAATCAATGGACACAGACAAGGGGCGGGGGGGAGGAGAGGGAGGGCATGAGTGGTGTGGTGGGGGTAGTTTGGGGGGCAATGGGGAGATAAGGACACATATATAATACTACCTTAATCAATAAAATAAAATTTATAAAAGAAGTGACACCTCACCAAAGAAGATATTCAGATGGCAAGTAAGCTTATGAAGATGCTCCACATCATATGTCATCAGGGAAATACAAATTAAAACAACAATGAGGTACTACTATACACCTATTAGAATGGATAAAATCTAAAACACTGACTACACCAGCTGCTGGCACGGATGTGGAGAAAAAGGAACTCCCATTCAAGGCTGGTAGGAAAGCAAAATGGTACAGCTACTTTGGAAGACAGTTCTATGGTTCCTCACAAAATTAAACATATTCTTATCATATCACCCAGCAATCATGCTTCTTGGTATTTTCCCAGGCACATCGAAAACTCACCTTCACACAAGAATCGACATGTAGATGTTTATAGCAGCTTTACTCATAATTGTCAAAACTTGGAAGCAACCAAAATGCCTTTCGGTAGGTGAATGAATACATTGAGATGCATGCAAACAATGGGATGTTTATTATTCAGTGCTAAAAACACATGAGCTATCAAGTCAGGAATCTTTTATTTTTTTAAGTGCCCTGACTGGGAATTCAACCAGTGACCTCTTGGTTCCTGGGTCAATGCTCAATCACTGAGTCACACCAGCCAGCAAGATATGGAGGAATCTCAAATGTTTCTTAACTGTGTGAACAAAAGCTGATCTGAAAGGCTACATGCTGTGTGTGATTCCAACTATATTACATGGCATTCTGGAAAAGGAAAAACTATGAAGACAGTAAAAAAAAAAGATCAGTGGTTGCCAGTCATTGAAGGGAAGGGGAGAGAAGAAGAGATGATCACAGATGATTTTTAGGACAGTGAAAATACACTGTATGATACTATAATAGTGGGTACATATTATAAACTAGAAGCTGTTAAGGAAAAAAAAACATTGAAACCTGTAAAGAATTTTTGTGAGTTTATTTGAGCCAAACTGTCGACATATGCCGGGAAGCAGAACCTCAACGGACTGAGATAATGCTCCAGAGAATGGCGGGTTACATTTCTATATTTATACATTGCAATCAAAGGAAAGGGACGTAGATGAGTTACATGAAATCCATTGGTGACAGATTAGGGAAGTGGGACAGAGCGAAGCGGGAAACCTCTGGGATAGGGTTAAAAGTTAAATGATGGACATGAGCTTGTTTTACAGAGATGGATACAGGATACTCTAACGTAATTAACAGTTGACAATTAACTTGATAACAATAACAATGAGGGAATGTCTCAAGGCTATTTGTTGTGCCCTGAGGGGTATGGGGTAAAAAGGAAGTTACAAGTTACCCTGACATCTCACAGATATGTTATCTTAGATACAGGAAAGCAGATGGGCCTCAGTAAAGTAGATCAAAGTTGATCTTAGTCGCCGAATCCAGTTTGGCTCAGTGGTAGAGCGTGGGTCTGCGGACTGAAAGGTCCCGGGTCCGATTTCGGTCAAGGGCATGTACATTGGTTGCAGGCACAACCCCGGTGGGGGGTGTGCAAGAGGCAGCTGGTCGATGTTTCTCTCTCATCGACATTTCTAGCTCTCTATCTCTCTCCCTTCCTCTCTGTAAAAAATTAATAAAATATATTAAATAAAAAAAGTTGATCTTTGTCAGGTGAAATATCTGGGACATGACTACCTACTATAACCTGTTAGATATTTAATTTTCAAACTATCTTTTGTGGTTATCTTACGTCTCTAGGTTTGCAAGACTGCCACGCAGGCCTTCCCTGAGCTTGTCAGGTCAGCATGTGGCTCTTTTCTTTCACAAAGCCCAGTGCAGGACATTCGTGCACTCCAGGGGGTCCCTAAACACAGCCTGTGCCCTCTCGCAGTCCAGGAGCCCTGGGGGGATGTCCGACTTCCACTATGCTCGCCAGCCTTGAGCCTAGCTCAGGGCTTCTGGCTGAAAAGTGCTCCCCATGTGGGAGCACATTGACTACCAGGGGGCAGTTCCTGCATTGAGCACCTGCCCCCTGGTAGTCAGTGTGCATCATAATGACTGGTCGTTCCACCATTTGGTCAATTTGCATATTAGCCTTTTATTATATAGGAATTGTCCAAACCCATAGAATGTACAACATCCAGAATGAACATTAATGTAAACTATGGACTTCAGGTGATTATGATGTATCAATGTATGTTCATCAGTTGTCACAAATGTACTGCTCTGTGGAGGGTGTTAATAGTCGGGGAGGCTGTCCTTGTGTGAAGGTAGGAGGATTTTGGGAGATCTCTAATCCTTTCTGAATGCTTTCTCTTTAAGATAAAGAACAAGACAGCCGAAACCGGTTTGGCTCAGTGGATAGAGCGTTAGCCTGCGAACTGGAAGGTCCCAGGTTCGATTCCGGTTTAGGGCATGTACCTTGGTTGCCAGCACATCCCCAGTGGGGGGTGTGCAGGAGGCAGCTGATTGATGATTCTCTCTCATGGATATTTCTAACTCTCTATCCCTCTCTCTTTCTCTCTGTGGAAAATCAATAAAATATATTAAAAATATATATATCACTCAAGATTATTAAAAAAAAAAAGAACAAGGCAAAGATCTCAGTTCTCATTGCACTTCTATTTAACTTGCTATGAGAGATCCTAGCCATTGTAATAAAGAATAAAAAGAAATAAGAGGCACAAAGATGGGAAAGAAAATAGAGCTATTTGCAGGTGACATGCTTGTTAACAAAGAAAATACCAAGGAATGTACAGACAACTGCTAGAATTAATAAACTAAATCAATATATAAAAACCAATTGTGTTTCCATGTACCAGCAGGAAGGAATTGAAAATAAAATTTAAAATTCTATTTACAAGAGCACTGAAAACATAAAATACTTAGAAATAAACTTAACAAAAGATATTCAATTAATAATTTATATTTCCACACTGAATATTATAAAACACTGTTGAGAAACATCAAAAGAGACCTAAATACATAAAGAAGTATGCCAAGTAAGTTCCTGGCTTGGAAGACAATATTAGGCTGTTATTTTCCCCAAATGAATCTGTACATTCAACACAATCCCAATCAAAATCCCAATAAACTTTTTTTTTTAAGTAAAAATTTATATAGAAATAGCTAAATCGATTTGGGGGTGGGATGGAGAAGGACAAAGTTGGAGGACCCATACTATATGATTTTTTAAAAAGTTTTATCTTTGGCTGCTCCAGCTGCACGACCCAGGCACCAAACTCTGTGCCCCGTGCTCCGTGCCCTGTGCCCCGAGCTCTGTGCCCCGTGCTCAGTGCCCCGTGCTCAGTGCCCCGTGCTCCATGCCCCATGCTCCGTGCTCCCTGCCCCGTGCTCAGTGCCTCGTGCTCCTGCTCAGGCAGCTCCGCTCTTTCCAGCGTTATCATGATCATCGACAGAGACCTCATCAGCCATGATGAGATGTTCTCCCGTATCTACAGGATGCGGGCGATCGCTGACGTGCTGGGTGGGCCTGGAGGCAGAGGGGAAGATGGTCAGTAGGGACAGAGGGTAACACTGATGACTCACCGATGGGTGGCAATGCCTCCGCTGAAGGCCCTGGGGGTGCAGGGACCAGAGCACAGTCATCACTGGTGTTGACATTGTCCTGAGCCCTCACTTGCAGAAAACCAGCTCCCGGGAGAAGCCTACAAGAAGCGCATCAGAGATGACATGAAATCAATCCAGGGGAAGCGTGAAGCACAGAGACCAGAAAGACTGAGCCTTTTATGCCAGCGGCTACAGAACAAATCGAGCACATCCTTGCCAATTCCAAAAACTACCAGGTCTTTATTGGTGAGAATAGGAGTCCAGAGGGCACGGTGGCTCTCTCTGCTGGACCCTGTGAGGATGGAGTGACCCCATATATGATTTTCTTTAAGGGGGGCTTAGAAAGGGAAACAGGTTAACAAACTGGGCAGTTTGCCTCTATCTCCAGTCATCGTAACTGGCTGCTGATTTTCATCCGCACACCAAGCCTAGGACAGATGGGGCTGACGTTATCTTAAGCTCTTTGTTTGGGGTGGAGGCATTGTTTTTAAGGGTGAATATATATATATATATATATATATATATATATATATATATAGTAGGTTGTCTAAGAACATAATGCATTTAACTAAAAAAAAAATAATTGTTTTTATTGTTGAAAGTATGTCAGATGTCCCTTTTTCCTTGCCCGTGTCCCTCTCCCCCACCGCTCCCAGCCCCCAATGCTACATAATTTCAAAACTTAATATCAAGCTACAACCATGAAGACGGAATGGTACCGGTGTAAGGACAAATGGATTTTAAAAATGCATAGACTCACAGGTCAGTGGCCAATGAACATCCCTTTCTGGTCTGTAAACTCTCTATTGTCTACCTGAATCTGGTTCCTTGCAGCATTTCCAGAGCCTAAAACAGGGCTCAATGGACGAGTTATTGTAATGCAACTTAGTGATCAGAGCATAGTACGTAGTAGAAACTCAATATGTATGAAATACTTGCATTGTGAGGAGTGGGGTGGGTATACCAGTATGGCCTCCTCCCAGAGTCAGTGTATGCCCCCAGACGTGCAATTTTGAAGGCAAAGAAACTGTAACCAGACAACCAAAGGGTCCCCGCTGCCTGTCACTACTTGAGCCAATTAAGCAGAGACAGGGTTGAATCATATGAGTGTCCATTCCAATAATACCAGCAGGATGGAGAGAAGCACGTCATCCAGCTGCTTATTTTGGGTAGAAGGACAAAGATTACAGGAGAACAGAGGAATTACAGGCATCGGAAAGTATGCACGTATTCATTACAGGTTACAAGTCACGCAGGCTCGGTGGGGAGGGCCACCGAGGGCTGATGCCTCCGGGACTAGATGGTGTCAGCCACCAGGCTGTAAATCTTCCCATAAGGGTAGGCAGTTCTCAGAACAGAAGGATGGGCTGCATTCCGATGGTAGCGCCCATGTCCCCGGGTGGATACCTCCCAGCCAGGTTAGAACGTGCTTTCTTTCATCTGAATAAGACAGTCCTGGTTAACAGAGCATGACTGATATTTCTTATCATTGTAGCTAGAGCCCAATATTCTATTTCTACCCCTAACAAAACCACTCTACCATAAGGGATCCCACCCCATTTCTCCTAGTTCCATTCCTTAGAGTCCTCTCTTCCCTTCACCTCAGCCATCCAGAAATCAGCATAGTCAGCTCCCTGGTCTGCTACCTGCCTATCCTAGGACTCCAGAACACCCCCTTGTTCTCTCCCTGCAACACACATCAAATCCAGAAAGCAGAGTGTGTCATCAACTCGAGATGATACAAGCGTGGATTCCTTGGTCTCCGAGGGCAGAACAAAGACCGAGAAGAAGTGAGAGGCAGGGCTAGCACTGCCCCCTGGGCCAGGGCGATCAAGTGCCCACGTTTGCCCAGGACAGAAGGGTTTCCTGAGAGGAAGGACTTTTAATTTTAAAACCGGGACAGTTGTGGGCAATCCGGGAGGGGTGTTCACCATAACTCCCAGAATCCTCCTCTCCCCCTTCCCCAGCCTCCTTCTTCCTGGAAGGAAAGTGCACGTGGACTGTGTACCATTCCCCAGGTGGGGGCCCAGGTCCAGGGTGAGCAGTCTTTTGTAACACCCAGTTTGAACGTCCAGAGCAAAGGTAGCTCCACGGCCTGTGCCCAAAACAGGGTCTGAAACTCAGCCAGAACCAGGTAGACTGTTGAATGAACGGACATGCTGGAGGAGCAGAGGAAAAGGGGGCCCCTGTGTCTGGGAACCCCCAACACAAAGTGGACTGTTGTCTGCAGCCACGATCCTGTGCACACTGCACCTCGTCCGTGTCCCTCCCCACCTGCCATTCTGTCAGGCACCGGCATGATGCTGCATTCAACAGTTACACACATTGAAATTGTTTTTATGAAATACTACTTTTTATCAAACTAATACTTGTTTTTTTTTTGTTTTTTTTTTTAATGCTTCAATACAGAATATTACTAAGTAAAAACTCAGTCTTGCTCCATCCTGTCTGACCCTGCTCTAAGTTGCCTCTCTAAAGTAAACCCATCATCTTTTCTGCTTTGAGAGGTGGTGGCTTTCACCACAAATCTGATTAATATGTATGTACCTCTATTTCTTTATTAACGGAATTCATATTTATTATGAATTATTATATCCACTCATGAAAAAATGAAGAAACCTACTCACACTACTGCTCATCTTCCAATCCCTTCCATGTTGTGTTGGTTAACTGTTGGTTTATTCTTCTAGTGATCATTTCTTCCAAACTCAGTAATTGTTTAAAATCTTTATGTTCAGTCCCATCTGCTTTAGCTGGATCTCATGATTTCTATGTAAAATGAAATCAGTGCCGAGACCGGTTTGGCTCAATGGATAGAGCGTCAGCTTGGGGACTAAAGGGACCCGGGTTCGATTCTGGTCAAGGGCATGTACCTTGGTTGCGGGCACATCCCCAGTAGGGGGTGTACAAGAGGCAGCTGATCGATGACTCTCTCTCATCGATGTTTCTAGCTCTCTATCTCTCTCCCTTCTTCTCTGTACAAAATCAATAAAATATATTTTTTAAAAAAATAAATAAAAATTTAAAAAAATAAAATGAAATCAGCACACATACTGTTTTGTCCTCCACCCCCGACTTTTATGTTGCCAAGAATAATCCTATTTACACATGTTGTAACTATAATTAAGTCTTTCGTGCTTTATCTAGAGAGTGATTCTTATCATTTAAATCCAATAAGCAGCACTTACAACATGATGATCAGAAGTAAATTCTAATTTCGGGATGATATTGAGTCCATAAGACAAGAAAGGACTGCTGATAAAAAGGATCAGTCAGAAAACAGGAAGATGTTCTGGGAAGTGAAAAATATGATTGCCAAAATAAAAGATATATATATATATATATATATATATATATGTGTGTGTGTGTGTGTGTGTGTGTGTGTGTGTGTGTAAAATTTAACTAGAAGCTAGAAACTAGTGCCAGAAAGCAAGGCAATGCTTAAATAAATCTGGATGGGATGTGTCAAAGGGACACAGACACCAACCTGAAAGAGCTCTCAATAACCACGCTGGGACCATTTGAGAAACAAAATAAATAGTGTAGTATTGAAGTATAACCCAAAGTCCAAAATAAATATGCGAGCCCATGCCGATCTAAACAGATGATAGAATAAATAAACACATGGGAGAAGGACAACTTTTCCTTAAAGCGATTCTAAGTAACATATGTAGCTCCGCTCCCCTCCAGATGGGGCTCAATCGGCTGTCCCGACAGGAATCCGCACTAGATTTAGAGACTCGCTCACAGAGAACAGAGTAGGGGAAGGGAAAAAATAGTAGCTTTATGTGGATGAACCTGACAAACTGCTTTCGTCAAGTAGCCAGCGGGCTGGTTACCAGCTGATGTCCCATGACGAGCAGGGCCTGTCACCGTCTGGGCATTCTCCCACAAAATCCCCCGCCCCAGTCCAACCAGGAGGGGGAATCCAAATTAAGGATGTTCTACCAAACACCTGACTCCTCAAAACTGTCTAAGTGATAAAAAAAAAAAAAAGACACAAAATAAGGAAAGACTGAGAAACGGTTACATTATATACTCAGAAGTCATGATGCCCCCCGTTTCAAGAGAGTCAAAATCCAGAGTCTCCGTAGGACCATGCTGAATCTAGTCTCCTGCAAAGAACACTTCCTTGCTTAGCTTTCTTCCCCTGCTCTATTCAGGTGACAGTGACTAACTGAGAGAGTGATCCCACTTTCATCAGAATCCTTATTTCAGGCTCCTTCTGGGAGCCTGGCCTAAGACACATAATATACAAGAAACCATAGGAGAAATCCAGACCCCACATTGAACAGACCCCCAGCCTGCTAATTGTTTTCCTGCACGTATTTGATTTAAATGCGAACAGGAAAGCAGAAGGCTCTCATTAACAGTGTCTTAAAAATGCCTTCAGGAATGAAATGGACCAGACTGGGTAGCTCTTGGTTAGAGCGTCATCCCAATATGCCAAGGTGGTGAGTTCGAGGGTACCAGTACATAGAGGAGCAACCAATAAATGAATGCATAAATGAGTGGAGCAATACCCTGACCTGTGTGGCTCAGTTGGTTGGGCATCATCTCATACACCGAAAGGTTGTTGGTTCAATTCCCAGTCCAGGCATATGCCCAGGTTGCAAGCTCGATCCCTGGTAGGGGATGTACAGGAGGCAGCCAATGTTTCACTCTCACATCCAAGTTTCTCTCGCTTCCTTTCCCTCTCTCTAAAAGTCAATTTTTAAAAATCTTTTTTAAAAAATAAGTGGAACAACAAATCAATGTTTCTCTCTCTCATCAGAAAAAAAGAAAGAAAGAATAATGTGAATTCCAGTCAATAGATAGTAAGATTAAGATGCTAGAAGATCTTAGTCATATGGTAAAAAAAAAAAAAAAAAAAAAAAAAAAAAAAGGCATATGTTTCTCCTTTCAGAAACTAATGAGAAAGGTGCCAAGAAACTCCAAGAAAAACATAAAACTATACCAGAAAATTGTGATTCAGATATGAAGTAAACAAAAATATGGCATGAAGCTAAGCAATTGATGACATGTAAGGAAAGAGAAGTATTTGATCTTAACATTTAAAGGATTCCTTTAAATTCCTTTAAAGGGGTTGGGGGGGTATTTTATTTTACTTTTATTATGGGAAAATAATAAAGGTAAAAAGAATAGCAAAATGAACCTCATGTGCCCGTCACTCAGCTTCAGTGGTGATCAAGATCTCAATCTCAAATAGCTTGTCAGTTTCCAAATTCCCCTAAATATCTCACATTTTTACGGTTTGTTTTCATGCAGTTACTACATCTCCTAAGTATCTCCCAGGCTACAGGGGGTCATCCCACGTTAGACAGCTTCAGTTCAAAAGCTTGAAATGACATTTCTTTCTCTCCTTATCCAGTCCCCATCTCCAATCTGCCAGGGTAGTTTTGCTCTTGTTTTAAAGCCAAACCCTTTGTCTTTAATCACTATCATCTCCAGAAATAACCACGGGGTAGTCTTCCCGTTCAGGCTCCTTCAAGCTCTCTCAAACCTTCAATTTCTTTAGCGTCTGAAGAATCTCCAGTTGCTCTCGGTCTTGAACAACCTTTCCTTTCTGGCCCTGTCCATATAGAAATTTGGGATCCCCCCTCATCCCCCCCACTCCCACCCCCCACCCCTCCCACAGTCCAGTATAAACACTAAGGCAGGTATCCAAGGTCTGAGAATCTTCTGGACCTTTCTGTGTACTGAAGTTTAGTAAGAGCGCCCCTGGCTACAGAGGCTGTAGATGCTTGAGTGCCAGATGTGATGA
Source organism: Nyctalus aviator (assembly GCA_036971965.1). Taxonomy (NCBI): domain Eukaryota; kingdom Metazoa; phylum Chordata; class Mammalia; order Chiroptera; family Vespertilionidae; genus Nyctalus; species Nyctalus aviator. Next base: position 40,493,342 of record CM072929.1, read on the forward strand.
AAGAGAACGAAACAACGCTCAGATCCAAAAAATTCAGGTTAGGAGCCAAAACATGTTTGGAGCTGCGGCAGCAAAAGACCCGCAGGGGTGATCGGCCGCACCCTGAGGACCAGGGAGCGGGCCTGCTCCGAGGCACGCAGATTGCCATCGAGGTGCCTGGTGCTAATCCCTGACTCACAGGTCCTGGACTTTACCCCTCCGCTCCTCTTTATTGTGGCGTCTGCTGCTAGGAGGGGCGGAGAGGACAGCCGGTGCCTGGAACACAGGATGAAGGGAGCTTTGACCTTAGTTGCTCAAGACCTCTTTAGTTACTGAGTTGGCAAGCCAGGATTTGAACCCGGGTCGGTCTGGCCCCAATCCCCCCAGCCCTCTCCTCCCTCCCCACTCTGGTGAAAACGGGGAGCCAATGGCAGAGAGCCTCCTTCAACCTGGAGCTCCCGGAGCGGCCCGGAGGGGAACACCTGGGATCAGAATGACCACGTTTCCTACAGTTACACAGCTGACTCAGACACTCCCAGCAACATGAAACCAAAAGTGAGGCGGGCGACCAGCAAAGCAGCCCCTGTGACAGGTGAGGGGAAGACCAGAGAATTACTCCCGTCATCCTCTTCACCATTGCTCTAGCGCAGTGTTCGGCAAGCTCATTAGTCAACAGAGCCAAATAGCAACAGGACGACGATGGACATTTCTTTGGAGAGCCCACATGTTTTAAACGTAAACCTCTTCTAACGCCACTTCTTCAAAATAGACTCGCCCGGGCCGTGGTATTTTGTGGAAGAGCCACACTCAAGGGGCCAGAGAGCCGCATGTGGCTCACGAGATGCAGTTCGCCAACCATGGCTCCAGAAGCCTGGAGGACTCAAACATCAGCCAGCTCATTTAAAAAATAAATAAGTAAGTAAGTAAGTAAGTAAATAAATAAATAAATAAATAGTTTATTTAATATATTTTTATTTATTTCAGAGAGGAAGAAGATAGAAACATCCATGGTGAGAGAGAATCATTGATTGGCTGCCTCTTGCATATCCCCTACTGGGGATCGAGCCTGCAACCCAAACATGTGCCCGGACAGGGAATCGAACCGTGACCTCCTGGTTCACAGGTCGATGCTCAGCCACGGAGCTCAGCCTGGGCCAGGCTCAACCAGGCTCATTTTTGAGAGGGGTTGGGGATGAGGTGACTACTGAGTTCCGGCCTCAAGGATCCTTCCTAAGTACTCTGTTCCTGTGAACAGTGAGCCCCTGACGCAGGGGTAATTTTCATCATCTTCTCATCATCTGTTCTCACTGCCAGCACAGGGCCAGGCACGCAATAAACCCTCACTCCGCGAACGAATTTCTGTTTTGAAAATCAGCTCAGTCTCTCTGCAAATTTTTTAGAAAGAGAAAACTACCTAGAAAAACTAATTGCATTTGACAAAAAGCTGTTCCTAAAGTGTTAACTAAAACTTTTATTGGTAGTTCATCTCAGGATAAAAATCTCACAAGAAGAAATGAACCTAAAGCAGTCATATTATAGTGCAAAAAATTAAAATTTAAAAGCTATCAAGACTACATTATAAAATTTTCAAAAGCCTCCTAATATTTAAATCAAAAAAAAGGGGGGAAAGTAGAAGAACATCGTGTAAGGAAAAATATCCTGAAAGTAAATTACATCTAGAAAATTTGTACTTTAGAAAATTAATTGTAATGCTTTCAGCAAGACACCCATGAAAAACACATATGGTGCCAAAACAAGCCAGAGGAAAATCATTTGGGCAAAAAATGAAAAAGGATCCCAAGTCAAATTTATAGAAAATATTCCTTTATTAACGTTTGGTCGAGAATATGTTTGTATATTTTCAGAAAACAACTCTGAGACCATGTGGATTCTGGCAACAGGGAGGAATTGACAGGACTACTCCAACCATGAAGACAGAAGAGAAGCAGTCCAGAGATGGAAGTCGCTGATGACGCCTTACCATAATAGCAGTCAGCAGCTGTATATCACTGCAGGTTGCCCAGGACCAAACCAGAGAGGGTTGGACCTGCATTACCATCATTTGCCCACCATCCAGAACTGAAATATCATTGCTGACATGTACACATAAGGAACTGTTTGAAATTGGGTCTCAAAAGAACTGGTGGCCCAGAAAGAAGCTCACTACAGACTGATTCATATGCCTTTGAGCATAACGATTATTGCTTGTCTCATTTTTGATTCTTATAAGTATATTTCCAGTAGGACATGCTCTCACTCATCTGGGGGAAATGGTGAACAACATAGACTGATGAACAAGAACAGACCCAGAGATAAGGAGCCATGGGTCAGACTGTTGGACCTCAACGGGAGGGTAGGGATAAAAGGGAGAGATCAACCAAAGGACTTACGTGCACACATATGAGCCTAACCAGTGGTCAAGGACAATAGAGGTGTGGGGGCATGAGTGGGGACGGGTGGGAGATTGGAATGGGGGTTGAGGACAAATATGTGATACCTTAATCAATAAAATTTTTAATTAAAAAGAGAGAGAGAAAACTGTAGTGAGGGAAGGGAATTGAGAGGTGAAATGAGGCATGCCACCGAGTAGACACATTCTTCAACACCTTCCTGGCAAAGGAAGGGAAGCGGAGGGAGAGAACAGCCAGCCCTGGGCAGCACCCCTGTAGACAAAGGCTTTCGGCTCCTGGAGGGGTTGTGGGATGGGCAGGGACGTGCGCTGGGTTCGGGAGTCTCTCAGGACCCTGAGCCCTGAGGTTGCAGAGGAGGCAGGCTGCAGTGACCCCCTAGGAGCATACCTTCAGGCCTCCAGGGATGGGTTCATTCATTCCACATGTTATTTACTGACCACCTACTGTGTGCCGAGCTGTGTTTGAAGCACTGGGGATGCAGCAGTGGATACAATTTCTAAAAAGTCCTGCCCTTTCCAGGAGCTTACATTCTAGCAAGGAGATCAGGGGAAACATTAATAAGACAAAATTGCAAATGCATTTACCCTTGACCCAGCAATGCGACGTCTGGGACTTTAGGCAAGAGCTTCGTCTGCACAGTAAAATGATGTAGGCGTAAGGTGACCGATTGCAGTGCTGTCTGTAATCGCAAAAGACTGGGCACAACTTCCAATCTCCAACATATCCATTCAAATCAAAACAAGCAAGGAATTTCATGTAGCCCGGCTGGCGTGGAGGTCACGGTTCGATTCCCGGTCAGGGCCCGTGCCTGGGCTGCGGGCTCGATCCCCAGTGTGGGGCGTGCAGGAGGCAGCCGGTCAGTGATTCTCTCTCACCACGAACGTTTCTCTTTCTCTCTCCCTCTCCCTTCCTTTCTGAAATCAATAAAAATACATTTAAAAATATGTAATGTAGATTTTATTAGATGATGATAGAAAGTATTTTGGAGAAACACGAGGAAGGGAACTAGGTAATGCTGGGAGAGGGTTTTTTTTTTTTTTTTTTTTTTTTAAGAGTGAGAATTCCCTGGCCTGTTTTGCTCAGTGGGGAGAGCATCAGCCTGCAGACTTAAGGGTCCCGGGTTCAATTCCGATCGAGGGCATGTACATTGGTTGCAGACACATCCCCAGTGGGGAGTGTGCAGGAGGCAGCTGATGGATGGTTCTCTCTCATCAATGTTTCTGGCTCTCTCCCTCTCCCTTCCTCTCTGTAAAAACTCAATAATATATATATATATATATATATTTTTTTTTTTAAAAAAAGAATAAGAATGAACTGTATTGGCAAAATCAATAGCATGACACCTCTGAGATGCCGTCCCGTGGGGCCCGGAGGCTTCGGCTGTTGCTATTTTAAAGTGGTTGTCGGAGAAGGCCTAACGGAGAAGATCACATTTGAGTAACGACCTGAGGAGATGGGTTTGTACTAGGGAAGCGTCCCAGGCAGTGGTAACAGCAGGTGAAAAGGCCCTGAGGTAGGAGCCTGCCTGGCATGTCCACGGACCTGCTGGGTTGGAGCAGAGTTGGGGGAGGAGGGGGGGACACGGCAGGACCAGCTGGGTTGGAGCAGAGTTGGGGGAGGAGGGGGGGACACGGCAGGACCAGCTGGGTTGGAGCAGAGATGGGGGAGGAGGGGGGGACACGGCAGGGGGTTCGCTAGCGTGGCCACCCCGGGCCCTCGGAGTCTCCAGGGCTGCAGCTTTTGAGCGGCTCATGGCCCTGGGAAGCTTCCTTCTCATAACGGCCTCCCCGGTGCATTCGAATATTTCCCCCCCGAGGACGCCAGATGCTCCTCCTCATCTTCTCTGCATCTTTGTCTTAAAGCGCGACGCCCAGAACAGTGCCGGCTGGTGCCCTCACTGCCACCGCCATCGCCAGCTCGCCTGCCTCTCAGCGGTGCTGGCTGCTGTCGGCGGCTCCCTCCTGGAAGCTCTTCCCCACTGACCTCCCGACATGCCCCACCCACACACACTGACCGTCTCCTCTGAGTCTCCTCTGAGTCTCCCCCGCTGCCCTAAACACCAGGCTCTCAGGCTCTGTCCTCACCCTCTTTTCCTCTGGTACCTGCCCTCGCCCCTTCCTCCCCAGAACCTGTGCCCCACAAATCTCTCCCTAGCCCAGACCCCAAGTTCTTCTGCCCCCTGCGCCTCCGCCCCAGAGGCCTCTGGCACCGTGGACTCCGCATATGTCCAGAGCCTGCTGACCACCCCTCTGTCCCGCAGGCCGGACATACGGGTCGTCTGGACGCCCTCTCTGGAGGGCCCTGTTGCTCTGGGCCTGCACCTTCCATACCTGCCCACCTGAGCAAGGGTCAGCTCCCCCTGGTGGACAACACCTAGCAGAGGGCCGGCACATAGGGAGCCCTCAATAACCTTGATCAAATGGCCGGGTTGCCTCCTGCATTGTTCCAGCTTCTGAATCCAATCCCCGCTCCCAGGGACCCTCGCCAGACCCAGGGGTCCATCCCCAAAGCCCCTGCCTCCCCCAGACCTGAGTGGAGAAGCCCCCGGAGCCTGCCCTTCGAAACCCTCCCAGACCCTGAGGTGTGTGCTCCCAGGGAGACTGGGGCCCAGAAGGGTGGCCCCCGGAGGGAGGTTTCAGTGGCTTCTGCCTGTAGGGGACAGACTATGAATAGATCGTGGAAACCCTGGGGGAGGGGGAGAGCAGTTGGAGTAGGAGGAGGGGGCAGAAGCAGAACCCCGAGGTGAAGGGCCCCACCGGCCAGGCACCTGCAGATCCTCAGTGGCAGCGCCCAGCACAACGCCCGGCTGTGCTTGCTTCCCAGGACAAGCCCGCAGCCCCAGACTGCAAGCCCCCTGGAGAGGGGTCCTCTGCACGTGGTGCCCAGTGGCCCCGGCTGTCTCTCCGCCCCATCTCTAGGTTACTAGATAAAATTCAGGCCACCTGGGTAAGTTTGAGTTTCAGGTAAATAAGTAAAATTTCAGGATAAGTATGTCCTCCTTCCCAGTATTTTCTTTGAGGTGTACTTGCCTAAAAAAATTATTTGTTGTTTATCTGAAATCCCAATTCAAATTTAACTGGATTCTCTCTCTCTCTCTCTTTTTTTTTTCTTCTAAATCTGGCAACCCTACCCCCAAGTGACTTTTAGCAATGTCTGCAGATATTTCTGGTTGTCATGTTGTCACGATGTGGGGGGTAAAGGGAGGTGCTACCGGCATTTCGTGGGTAAAGGCTAGGGATGCTGCTAAACACTCTACAGTGCACAGGACAGCTCCACACCCAAGCATTATCCAGAACAAAATGTCAAAAGTGCCCAGGTTAGAAACTCTCCTGAGGGCATCCAGAGCACGCAGAACTCCCCGCCCCACCCCACCTGTCTGCCTTCCCTCAGGCCACGGAGAGACAGGGAGAGAGAGTCACGGGGCTGTCCCAGACATTAACCAAGGCTGTTATGAAGCTAATGGGGAAGATCGAATATGAAATTGTGTGCCTTCCCCTCACCGCACTGGGGTAAACAATGCATAAAAAAAAAAAAAAAAATGCAGGGGAGGGAAAATGACTAAAACGTCCAGGCAATGGAAAAGGTTTGTCCTCTCTAGCTTTTTCCTTGTCCCACACATTTCCTGAGAACCGTGCTTGTAAAATATTTTTGAATGCTTAAACTTGTAATTATATAAGCAATGCACGGATACGTTCTCATCACATTAAAAAAAAAAAAAATTGGAGACAGGGCATCAAGGCCAGTCTCCTTTGGCCAGTCTGGCCCCAGCCCCCAGAGACAGTGCTTTGAATGGATACTGGCACGTGGGACCACGCTGTCAGAAGGTAGGCATATTTTCTAAAAATATTTTTTTTTTTTTTGTATTGATTTCAGAGAGGAAGAGAGAGGGAGAGAGAGATTAAAAACATCGATGATGACAGAGAATCGCGGATCGGCTGCCTCCTGCACGCCCCACACTAGGGACTGAGCCCCCACCCCGGGCTTGTGCCCCGACCAAGGATCAAACCGTGACTTCCTGGTTCATAGGTTGATGCTCAACCGCATTGAGCCACGCTGGCCAGGCTTCTTTGTTTTTCTTAGATTCCTGCAGGGGGGTGCAGCTATCTCTAGGCTGGCTCTTGTTTTCATTTCCTTAGGATATATGCCCAGAAGTGGAATTGCTGGATCGTACGGTAGTCCTATTTTTAATTTTTTGAGGAAGCTCCATATTATTTTCCATTGTAGCTGCACCGGTCTGCATTCCCGCCAACAATGCAAAAGGGTTCCGTTTTTCTCTCCACATCCTCAACAACACTTATTATCTCTTGCCTCTTTGGTGATAGTCATCCTAACCGATGTGAGATGCCATCTCATCGCAGTGTGATCTGTGTTTCCCTGATGATTAGGGATGTCTTCTCATGTATCTTTTCATGTATCTGTTAGCCATTTGGACACCGTCTTTGGGGAAAAAATGTTATGACTAAGGCTGAATAAATTCAGTATTCTTTTTCATTTTAAATTAGTTAAAAATTTACTCAAGCCCTGGCTGGTTTGGCTCAGTGGATAGAGCATCAGCCTGAGGACAGAGCGGTCCCGGGTTCAATTCTGGTCAAGGGAACATGCCTCGGGTGTGGGCTTGATCCCCATTAGGGAAGGCGCAAGAGGCAGCCAATCAATGATTCTCTCTCATCATTGATGTTTCTATCTCTCTTTCCCTCTCCCTTCCTCTCTGAAATCAATAAAGATATATTTTTAAAACAAACAAACAAACAAATAAATATCTATCAATAGACATGCACACCCTACAGCATTCAGAAAAGATAGTCAGTGAAAAGCCAGCTGTTTTCCCATGTCTGAAGTGCAGCTCAGCCACACCCCTCCCCCCCACTCCTCCTCTGAAAGCAGCTGCTGGCGGCTCCCTCCAGAGATATTCAGTGCACACATACGTCCTCACATAGATAGCCTTTCTCTTTAGCGTTTACACAAATCATAATATTTCCACACTGGTCTGTACTTTGCTCTTTTTTTTTTTTTTTAAATCTGGAAAGTGGTTCATCTCACTGTACATAGAGGCATGCTATTCTTGCTCATGACGTCATAGCATCCCATCGGATGTGATGGGTTTATTTAAATTTGTTTTAAACAGTTCTGCGGTATTGGACATTTTGGCGGCTCTCCTGCTACAATGATTTTTTTAAAACATATTTTATTGATTTTTTACAGAGAGGAAGAGAGAGGGATAGAGAGTTAGAAACATCCATGAGAGAGAATCATCTGCCTCTTGCACACCCCCCATTGGGGCTGGGCCCACAACAAAGGTACATGCCCTTGACCAAAGTCGAACCTGGGACCTTTCAGTCAGCAGGCCAACGCTCTATCCACTGAGCCAAACCGGTTTTGGCTACAATGAATTTTTTTACACATAGATCATGTTTGTAGGTAATCCCCTAAAAGTGGAATTGCTGGGTGAAAGGGCAAGTATATTTAAAGAGTTTCAGATTGGCCGAAACCGGTTTGGCTCAGTGGAGAGAGCATCGGCCTGCGGACTGGAAAGTCCCAGGTTCGATTCCGGTCAAGGGCATGTACCTTAGTTGCCGGCACATCCCCAGTGGGAGGGGTGCAAGAGGCAGCTGATTGGTGATTTTCTCTCATCGATGTTTCTACCTCTCTATCCCTCTCTCTTCCTCTCTGTAAAAAAAAAACCAAAAAAAAAAACCCAATAAAATATATTTTAAAAATAATAATAAAAATAAAGAGTTTCAGCCGAGACCAGTTTGGCTCAATGGATAGAGCATCGGCTTGGGGACTGAAGGGTCCCGGGTTCGATTCCAGTCAAGGGCATGTACCTTGGTTGCGGGCACATCCCCAGTAGGGGGTGTGCAAGAGGCAGCTGATCGATGACTCTCTCTCATCGATGTTTCTAACTATCTCTCTCCCTTCCTATCTGTACAAAAGCAATATATTTTTTAAAATATATTAAAAAAAAAAAAAGATTGCCCAGAGAATTGCAACAAATGATTTAAATAAATAAATAAATAAATAGTTTCAGATTGTACCCAAATTGCCTTCCACATCAATTCACTGATTAATTCATTGTACGATTGTAAAGAAATTATTTTTAATTCAGAGAAACTATGACTTATAAAGAACCTACTTCGTGTCAGGAACTTTATACATATATTGCCAAAAACACACATGGCATCCTTAAGCCTTGTGTGTAAGGCGCCCACAAAGCAGGCGGCAGAGCTAGAAACCGAGCCGTGGCCTGCCAGGCTCCCTCCCCGAGGCCTGGGCCTGGGACTCGTCACCGGGCAGGAAGCTGACAATGTGGTATGAGGAACCAGATTCCAGCATATCTCAGGGCGGTGTCACATGACAGGTGACAGGAGGCCTGAGCCGGGCGCCTGGGAACACCGGCCCAAAGCAGAAGATGGGTAGGAGTGGGGTTGGGTGGAGGCAAGGGCTTTACAGAGGTGAGAGCTTTGAAGGTGAGGCCCAGGGCTGAAGGAATAGATTTTGCTGGCGAAAAATAGAAAAGGGTGGCCCACGCCCAGACACAGGAGCCAGACTGTCTGGCATTGAATCTTACTTCTGCCGCTGCCTAGATGTGTGATCCGTCTCCTCTAAAAATTACAGAATCTAATTCATAAAGCTGTTATGGAAATGAAATGTGTCAAAGCATAGTTTTAAAAGAAAAAGGCACCTGTCACCTTGCAAGCATTCACTAGCATTAGCCATTTGCTAGAGAATAACTAAATTGATTTCAATTGGTAATCTTTTTTAAAAATTATTTTTTTCATAGAAGAAGGGAGAGGGAGAGAGAGATAGAAATATCAACAATGAGAGAGGATCATCCATCTCTAAATGGTTAGGGGGTGATCATGCTGGCAGGCAGAAGCGGTTAGGGGCAATCAGGAAGGCAGGCAGGCGAGCAGTTGGGAGCCAGCAGTCCTGGATTGTGGGAGGGATGTCCGACTGCCCGTGTAAGCCCAATCCTTTGGCGATCAGGCCTACACAGGCAGTCAGACATCCTGTGTAGGGATCCCAGATTGGAGAGGGTGCAGGCTGGGCTGAGGGACACCCCCTCTTCCCCAGCCCCTTGCTCAAACTTTGTGCACCGGGCCTCTGGTGGGGTAAATTAAAAAAAATGATTAAAATGAACTCCACCTGTTGTGGGTTTTTTTTTCTTTCATAAGTGGCTACTGGAACACTTAAACTTATGTATGTGGCTCACGTTTTATATTTCTGTTAGACAGCTTGGACCCATAATCTTCCTACGGGTACCTGCCTCCCTTCCCCGCAGGGTGAAGCTGCAGCCCACGGTGAAGGCTGGTGAGGCAGATGGGCTCTCTGCCCGCTTTTTCCTGTGGGCTCAGTGGACCACATGACCTCAGTCTGGGCCCGCTGTGCTCTGCCGCCCTCTAGCGGCCTCTCTTCCAAGCTGCCCTGCTGCTCTTCAGAGACATCCCATCTTCCTGATGAGAAGGGACTGGACTTGGTATCCTGAAACACTTCGTGGTCCCCAACCCTTTATCCCACTCAGCGTCTTGCCTTGATGTTAGTTCATTCAAATTCTCTTTGCAGAAAGAATTTAAGAAATGTCCTGGTCCCTAGTTACCGTCGTCTCACCAGGTCTCAATACAATTAAGATGGAGAGGCATCTTACAATTGTCTTCACTTCTCCAGCGGTGGCATCTTGTTGGTGGAACATTATCAGTAACATCAGGAAAACAATATTGTCTAACCCTTTACATTCATGGGTGTTAATAAGTAATTTTATGTAAGAGGCCAGACTTTTGGTCTTAGAAGACAGTTTCCTTTTCTTGGTAAAGCGAGTGAAGAGTATGGTACATAAACTGTGTTGTGGTTCAGACCCCTGTTGATGAGTAAACACGGGGTAATGGAAAGAAATTAAATCTCAACGGGTCACTGACCAGGGAAAACACCCAGCTGGTTCAGGATCTTCCTGGAAAACCAGCCGGCTAAACCGAACCCGCGTTACCCCAGCCAACCAGGGCAAGGAGGGTGGACAGGGATGAGGTCATGGATCCGCTCCATGGGGTTCTCGGGATCATCCAGAAGGCGTGAAGACATTCCCCGGCTTGTGCGGAATGGGAATATATAAGCTCAAGGAGAAAAATGAAACGATGTAATGTGCAAGAAAAAAAACCTTGTTTTTGTATTTTTTAAATGGATAATTGTGGGTATCAAGTCACTGTGGCATTTCTATTCTTACGGAGACATTTATCAGAGTGACTAACTGCTTTATTCTACAGTGTTGACATTGCGATAATGCTGGAAAATAGAGTCTTTGCAAGTTTATTTACACATGGTGAGAAGTACCTACTGATGTTAACGTTCTATAGAATTCAGACTGCACAAAGCGGAGCCACACCCTTCCTGTTCTTGTAAGGAGAATGTGAGCACAAAACGTTGAAGACCAGGCCCTGGGCTGTAGAGAGTGGAATGGCTGGGTTTGGGAAAACACACAATCAACATTCCTCAAGGACAGCAAACCTTCCCAAGCCTCTCTGCTAATTTACATTCCCCCAGCAGTGGGGGTGTGTTTCATTGCTCTGAATCCACCCCCAGAGTTCAGTGATGGTGGGGACCTATACCATTCACGAGGCAGACATCCCTGCTGTCTCTCTGCAAAAGCACAAAGCTATACGCAGAGGTTACTTGGAGCCTGTGGGATCCAGGGCAAGTCTGGCCAGTCTCTCCCAGTCCGATTGGCCAGACCCCAGCAGCAAGCTAACTGGTGGGGGCATCTGCCCCCTGGTGGTCAGTGCACATCATAGCAACTGGTTGAACTGTTGAATGGAGAACTAGTTAGATGGTTCTAATGGCTTCTCTCTACAAAAGCCCAAAGCACTCATCTCTAAGAAAGAGCCCTCCCTGCTCAGTACCCCAGGCCTGGACCCTGCCCCTTGGGCAGTGGTGGCTGCATGCCAGGCCTGGCTCTTACCCATTCCCTTTGTCTCCAAGCTAACCAGCTGCCTGTTCACATGGCCTTGCTCTGGGCAGGAAGCTGGGCAGTTGGTAGCACTGGCTTGTTACCACCTTATTCCGGAGGCCCCCTCAGTAGAATGACAGTAAATCCAGTCCTTCCTGTGTGGGTTTCCCGCCTCCTGCCTCGTGTTTCTATGGAGGACGCCCCCCTCCCCAGCCATGTCTGTCCCACATTCTCAGAGTCTGGAACGGAGTCACCAAAGATGCCCACATGGCTAGCTGACCCATTGAAGGAGCAGGGAGCGCTGGCTGGGGAGAGCTGCAGTCCCACCCCTTTCTGGGAAAGAGGAAGACCAAGGCCCTGGAGTTGCCATCAGAGAAGGAAGCATGCCCCGTTCGGGGAGAGCCAGTTTAGAAAAGGAGGAATTTCTGCGTTCTAAAATGAAACTCGACAAACATACTGTCTGGGTACTGTGCTGGGTTTCCACCCGCCCTCCAGATGGGCTTAGTGGCAAACACCCCAGGAATGATCCAGCTGGTGTTTCTCACCTGCACCCTCCCACACGACTCAGCTCTCCCTACCCAATCCTCACTAGCCCTGGGCCGGGCCTTGTTCCAGTTCTGGGCGCCACCTTTGCAAATCAGACCCTGATCCCACACCCCTGGGGGATGCCTGATGGTTTGGGACTTCCTAGGGGATGCCTGATGATTTGGGACTTTCTAGAGGATGCCTGATGGTTTGGGACTTTCTAGGGAATGCCTGATGGTTTGGGACTTCCTGGGTCTTTTTCTCTCCCTTGGCACATCTTTCTGCTTCAGCAGCCAGACCTCTGGCACAATTATTCCCACATTATTCCTTTAAGGAAGCTTTCTCTGCCCAATACAACTTATAGTAGTACCAGAGGGCCAGTGCACGGACCCCCAGTGGGGTTCCTTGGCCTGGCCTGTGGGGATTGGGCTGAAACCAGCTCTCTGACATCCTGGGGGGTCCCGGATTGCGAGAGGGCACAGGTCAGGCCAAGAGACCCCACCAATGCAGCAGGGCCGGAAAGGGACCACAGGAGGGATCCAGGGCAAGTCCAGCCAGTCTCGGCCAGTCCAGATTGGCCAGACCCCAGCAGCAAGCTAACTGGTGGGAGCATCTGCCCTCCGGTGGTCAGTGCACATCATAGCAACTGGTTGAACTGTTGAATGGTTAGATACTTAGTACATTAGGCTTATTAATAGGATGGTTCTTTTGCTTGTAGTCAAATTGTGCTGTGTGTGTGTGTGTGTGTGTGTTCATCTGTAAAGAGCAGAGGTAAGAGCCCAGGTATTAATGTCGGGTAGTACTTGGTGAGGTGACTCACCCTAACCAAAAACACTGAAGATTAATGTAAACCTAAAGCCAGGTTGTTTATTTGCACTAAAGAGCAATGATTATCTGACCCATTTTACTAATACTTTCCCTGAGCTGGGTGCTTTAAAGATAACATTTATTGATTTTTTTACAGAGAGGAAGGGAGAAGAATAGAGAGTTAGAAACATCGACCAGCTGCCTCCTGCATACCCCTCACTGGGGATGTGCATGAAACCAAAATACATGCCTTTGACCGGAATTGAACATGGGAGCTTTCAGTCCGCAGGCCGACGCTCTATCCACTGAGCCAAACCGGTTTCAGCTAAAGATAACATTTAATTCAAACATAGAAATCCTATGAAGTTGTCAACATAAGAAATGTCCAACCCTGTAGAGAATTTTTATAAGAGTTTATTTAAGTCAAAATTGATAATTGCCAGGGAGCAGGATCTAAAATGCTCCATGCTGAAACCGGTTTGGCTCAGTGGCTAGAGCATCGGCCTGGAGACTGAAAGGTCCCGGGTTCGATTCCGGTCAAGGGCATGTGCCTTGGTTGCGGGCACATCCCCATAGGGGGTGTGCAGGAGGTAGATGTTTCTCTCTCATCGATGTTTCTAACTCTTTATCTCTCTCCCTTCTCTGTAAAAAAACAATAAAATATATTTTAAAAATAATAATAAATAAATAAAATGCTCCAGAAGATAAGTTTGCAGTTCCTTTGTGCATTTGGAATTAAGGAGGAAATTTAAGGAAGATCACATGAAGTGGTGGGAAAGCAAGGCAGGACTGGATAACAGGGCCGTTAACAAGTTTATGCGTTCTCTTATAAGTGGTGCTTTCCAGGGCTATTATTTCTGACATTTCGATGGTGTGTTAGCCTTGGTGCACAAGATCAAGAACAGGGCTGGGGGGGCAATGGTAAGATATGTACACATATACTACCTTGATAAAAAATGAAAAAATAAAGAAAAGAAAAGAAACACAGGGCTGGATTAAAACCTTTCACTGAATAAGTTATAGGCCTGGGTGTGCCGACCCACCATGCCTTGCCCAGTTAGAGATTTATGACTTATTATAACACCTCTTTTCGGTTAATAATGTCTCCACGTCCCAGATGAAGAATCTGAGGCTCAGAAGGTTAAGTGACTTGCCTGAGATCACAAAACTTGTCAGTAGCCGCACTGGGATATGAGACAGACTGAGCTGGCTCCCCATTTCCCCACTGCCCCACCCCCGGCCAAGCTGTCCGCTCCTTTGGCACCTCCTGGTGTGGCCCCAGCACCCTCTGGGGCACTCCTGCATTGTGGGGACCCCCTTTGTGTGACACTGCAGGTGCACGTTTATTCAACAAGGGTTTCTTGCTGCCTAAGGAGAGAACTGGAAACATGTGGCCCAATATATCTACTTGCTTCTTTGTCTTTTTCAATATTTCTTATTAATGTACTTTATTTTTGAATATATTTTATATTTTTAATTTTTAATTTTAGATTATGGAGGGTGGGCTTCTTCCTAAAGTGTTCAGCCTATTCATTCTGTCTGATGTGTCAGTTTGTCTGGCAAACACTTAAGTCTCTTCTGAGCCCCAGCTCAAGGACCGGAGCTCTGTGACACCTTTTCCAAAACCCTGCCCTCCCCAGGCTCCATTTTCCCTATCACAACATGACACTTACCACACTTATTCACTTATCTGTATTCCCACTCCCCACCTTCAGATCTGAGCTCCTGGAGGTCAGGAGCTGAAGCAGATTAATCTGTGTACCCAGGGCCTGGCATAGCCAGTGGACCCAAGCAATACAGTGAATGCTGCCCTGGCCGGGTAGCAGGTAGCTCAATTGGTTAGGGTGTGGTGCTGCTACACCAAGGTGGCAGGTTCGATCCCAGGTCAGGGCACATACAAGGAACCAATGAATGCATAAATGAGTGAAACAACAAATCAATGTCTCTCTCTCTCCTTCCCCCCTTCCTATTTTTCTCTAAATATCAATTATAAAAAACATGGCAGTTGATTGTTGTTTCTTTCTCTCTTTAAAATCAATAAAACCATACCCTTGGGTAAGGAATATATATATATATATATATATATATATATATATATATATAATCTTGAATGCTAATCTTGAATGCAAATGAACATAACATTTGCTATGTTCCAGATGCTTTACTATGTGCTAAGCACCCTGCCTGCATTAATTCATTTACTAGTAATCTTGTTACTGTTGAGTTTTTATTCTTGTCTCCTGGTATAAAAGAATTTAAACCAGGGACACTGGCAAAAGCGAAGACAGATTTGTTGAGGCTCCGCAGAGGGCAAGAACACCGAGATAGCCAAAACCGGTTTGGCTCAGTAGATAGAGCATCGGCCTTCGGACTGAAAGGTCCCAGGTTCGATTCCGGTCAAGGGCATGTATTTTGGTTGCGGGCACATCCCCAGTAAGAGGTGTGCAAGAGGCAGCTGATCGATGATTCTCTCTCATCAATGTTTCTAACTCTATCCCTCTCTCTTCCTCTCTGTAAAATAAATAAATAAATATTAAAAAGAGCACTGAGATAAGTCCCAGGTTCTGCATGCCAGACGTGCGTCTTAGGTGTTTTATTGCTTGGGAACACTGAGGTTGCTGGGGTTAACCAATCAGGGTGTAGGTTAACAGGCTCTTTGCTTTTTTGGAACACTGATGTCTAGGTGTACATCAGTGAAGTGAAGCTTTCTGGGATTGCGCAACACTTATTATGGGATACAGGAGGGGGCTTTCCCAGGTATTAAATTTGTCTCTATGGTTTGTGGCTTTAGATCTGGAAAACAAACTTGTCAGGTTAGTTCCTGGACCATTGTTTTTGTGTTTATTTTTTGTTGTTGTTGTTGTTTTTGTTGTTCGGATGAGCAAATAGAATTTTTTTTTATATGCAGTCTGGTAATTTTATTTTCAAAACAGGGAAATCAGATTTTTGCAGTAAAAACTCACACAAATATTTCTATTATTATGTACTATGCAGCAATCATTTTTTACAAATTTGATTCATCTTAAATCTCATCCACTTACATTGATGTACCTGTTTACTGAGTATAGACTGCTTAATACGTGTTGTGCTGTATGCTCAGAATGTGAAAATATATACGATGCTTAGGGTATATGAATTTTGGAGCACAAACCTGGACCATTGTTTTATAGCTACCTGTTGATAACTGCCCAGTTCTGGCAGGGCTTGACTCGATGGATCAATTTTGGGGAACATTTTATTCCACCTGTTTCAATCTCACAGCCATCCCATGGGGTGGGTTGATTCATATTGACATCCCATTGTACAAATTAGAAAATTCATGCAGCAATAACCCAACAAGGTCACATGGCCAGTAGACAACCCGACCAGGCTGTCTGGTTCAAGTCTGCGACCTTAAACATGGTGCCACACTGAACAATGGTTGGGAAAGTTTTGCTGAATGAAAAAACCTGGAGTTTCTTAAAATCACCTTTCTTTTTAAAAATATATTTTATTGATTTTTTTTTTTTTTTTTTTTTTTTTTTTACAGAGAGGAAGGGAGAGGGATAGAGAGCCAGAAACATCAATGAGAAAGACACATTGATCAACTGCCTCCTGCACACTCCCCACAGCCAAGCCCTTGACCGGAATCAAACCTGGAACCCTTGAGTCCACCGGCCGACGCTCTAGCCACTGAGCCAAACCAGTTAGGGCTCGAAATAACCTTTGACTGGTCCCAAAGGCCAGGTTTTAAGTCCATACATCAGTCCATTGTGTTGCCACCCAGGCTGTTTGTTCAGAAAAACCCTAACAAGGTTAAATGGTTGCTCTCACCGAGTTCACCTCTACTCGCCGCTGGACCACGTGGGCCTCAGTTCACAAAGGAGGAAGGGCCTGTGCATGTGGAAGAGGAGGCTGTGACGGTCTCACTGGCCTGGCTCCAGGGCTCCAGAAAGAATTCTGAGTCCACACACTAGTTCTCCTTCACCCAGGGCTGGGGGCGGACCCAGGAACTCAGTTTTGCAATTCCCAGGGTTCCAGGCAAACAGGGAACAAGACTGGTCCCACTCCTCTTAAACTTTCTTTTGTTCAATAATATGCCTTTAAACAGTAACTCAGTGCCCTCTGTCTGCCAAATCTCATGGAAACAAAGAGAGGTAAAGCACCTTTGACTTCTGGGTGGGAAATGACAGCAGCACTGCCCAATAGAAAGATAAGCTACATATGAAATTCTCAATTTTCCGGTTGCCACATGGGGGAGGAAAAAAAATTATATATATATATCCCTAGCCATTTTTGCTCAGTGAATAGAGCATCAGCCTGGAGACTGAAGGGTCCCGGGTTCAATTCTGGTCAAGGGCATCTACCGTGGTTGCAGGCTCCTCCCTAGCCCTAGTCTGGGCTCATGCAGCAGGCAACCAATCTCACACTGATGTTTCTCTGTCTTCCCCTCTCTCTTCCACTTTCCATAAGAATCAATGGGAAAATATCCTTGGGTGAGGATTAACAAAAGGAAAAAAATTTCAAAGAAAAAGAATCAGGTGAACATAATACTATATTTTATTTAACTCATTTTATATCTAAAATGCTATTGTTTTAACATGTAATCAATACAAAAATTATTGAGATATTCCTTTTTTTCACTTTGAAACCTGGTTTGTTTACACATAGAACAATTTCCCCCTTAGACTAGCCACCTTTCAGGTATTCAGGAGCCCTGTGGAACCAGTGGCTACCTTATCAGATGGAGATTTATAGTCTGATTAAGAAAATAAACTTTTCTTTATCCTGAGCTTTCAAAAGAAAGGGTTAAGGGATTTGGTGTTAGAGGCTGAGCCAATTCACTTTGTTTCACAAGTGGTCACATGATCAGAAATGAGGTCCTTGCTTTTTTTTTTTTAACTCATTTTCAGTTTTACAAAGAATGTATGAATTTTTTTATTATAAAAAAAAAAAAGTTGAGCCCTGACTGTTTAGCTCAGTGGATAGACCAATGGACTGAGGGTCCCAGGTTCACTTCAGTCAAGGGCAAGTATCTTAGCTGCAGGCTGATCCCCAGTAGGGGGCGTGCAGGAGGCAGCTGATTGGTGTTTCTCCCTCATGGGAGTTTCTAACTCTATCCCTTTCCCTTCCTCTCTGATAAAAATCAATAAAAATGTATTTTTCTTTTAAGTTGAGCAATAAAACAGATTACCCCTTAATCTTCCTCCAAACTACTCCATTCCCAGAAGTAAGTTTGGTTAGCTGTCAGTGGGCTACTTATCCTTATATACATTTATACCCATATGTTTTATTTTCTTTATTTTCTTGTACATCAATATTATACAGTTTATATTGTTCTGAAACTAGGTTTTGTCACATAGTGATATTTCTTTATTTCTTTTTAAAAATATATATTTTTTTATTGATTTCAGAGAGAAAGGGTGAAGGAGAGAGAGATAGAAACATCAGTGATGAGAGAGAATCATTCATTGATTGGCTGCCTCTTGCATGCCCCCCGTGGGCCCTCTCCCTCCCCCCCCCCAACACACACACACACACACACACACACACACACACACTGGGGAATCAAGCCCGCAACTCAAGCATGTACCCTAACCGTGAATGAAACCGTGACCTCCTCGTTCATAGGTTGATGGTCAACCATTGAGCCACACCGGTCAGGCCATAATGAGATTTCTTTCTTTCTTTTCTTTTAAAAAAATAATTGAGACAAAAGCTTGAAAGTCTTTTAAAAATGAATTTATATATTTTTTTATTGATTTCAAAGAAGGGAGAGGGAGACAGAAACATCAATGATGAGAGAGAATCATTGATTGGCTGGCTCCTGCACGCCCCCTACTGGGGATGGAGTCTGCAACCCAAGCATGTGCCTCTGACTGGAATCGAACCCAGGACCCTTCAGTCCACAGGCCAATGCTCTGTCCACTGAGCCAAGCCAGCTGGGGCCATCGTGATATTTCTTGATGCTCTTTTCATGTGTGTACATACAGTCACATCATTCTTTTTTAATCACGACTTAATATTCCATAACCACTTCTCTGCTGAGGGGCTGTGGAGCTGTTCTTCACTTATTTTTTTCGCTATTCCTAATGGTGCTATAACAACGCATTCTTGCATTCAACTCTACATGTATTTGTGCAGGTGTTTTTCTGGAGTAGATAAAAAACTAATGCATTTGCTGGGCCAAAGGGAATCTATCCTGTTTCTCTGAAAATAAGACAGTGTCTTATATTAATTTTTGCTCCCAAAGATGCGCTAGGTCTTATTTTCAGGGGCTGTCTTATTTTTCCATGAAGAAGAATACGGTACACATTTATTGTTAAATGAAAATAAAGGAAATTTATTACCTGTATACGGTACGGTAGTACAGTAGTTGTCAACACAAACAAGACAAACTGTGAATCCTACAGTGTCAAGAATTTACTCATTTATTCATTGACAATCATGTCATCATCTCCTGGAACATCATCATAACAATCCAATTCCTGAATTTCCTGGTGAATTTCTTGTGACTCCATTTCTTTCAGAATCAGTGGACCAAATCTCTCATGTTTAGCCAAGGGGGGCCTTATTTTTGGAGGATGCCTTATATTTCACTCAGAAGGAAACCTGTAAGCAGGTCTTATTTTCGGAGAATGTCTTATTTTCAGGGAAACACGGTATATCTTAAGTTATGGTTACCATCAAGCTGCCCTCAAAAAAAAAAAAAAAAAATCCCAGTTCGCATTCACCTACAGTGTGAGGATGCTTGTTTACTCACCCCCTAGGTCTTATTTATATTGTAAGTAGGGATATTGGAAGTATGAGTCCTAAAACAGTAATACTAAAGCAGTAGAAAGAAATTTTTAAAATTCTGTTCTACAACTAAGGGCAGCGAGGAGAGTCACAACCCTGCACATATTTAACATGCGGGATGGGGAAGGAAAGGGCCAGGAAAGGAGGGTGTCATCTGAAAGAGAGAGCTTGATTGCTAAAACAATGTCTCAAAGGAACAGAACTAAACTTGAACTAAGACACACAGGGGAAGCCTACCTTGGGGAAGAAGAGGGTCCCTTTCTTGAGCAGGGAGGGGAAAAGAGGAGGCTGGCCAAGGAAACAGACAGCTACAGGATAGGTGAGAGGCAGTTCTCAACTGTACAATCTATTTTGGGGGCAATAAGTTAGGAGGGAGGTTGGCTGCCGAGGATGAGGAGGAGGTTCTGATTTGACAAAGATTATAGTAAGCACTGTGGGGAAACAAGGGGCATATCTGATTGAGGAAGTACTCTGACTATAGGATTCTCTCCCACATCCCAAGTGAGGGCATAGCAAAGTCAGGTCGTCAGAGTCATCAGGGTTGAGATGTTAGCAGCCTGGTACCAGTGAATTAACAGACCATGGCACTTGATGAAGAAGAAAGTAAAGAGGAGAGAAAGATGACACGTGAAGAAAAAAACCTGTTTCTGGATTCCACATCTCGGTGAGGAGTCACCAAGCATCCACCACTGGAGTCAGAAACCTGGGCATCAATTTTGATATAGGAAAAATTTTGATATAGCAATTTCGATATAGCATAAATGTTCATTGCAACACTTAAGTAATTCATATATAATTTTAAAGAGTAACCGAAAATAGTTTAGAATCTCCTGATTTTAAATTCAGGCAAACTATCCAAAGTTAGCATAAAATTGTTGAAATGTTTAGGGGTGAAGTGTACTGATGTCTGCAACTTACTTGGAAATGTATCAAAAGGTGCATTGGTGGTGAATAGAGAGGTGAATAGATATGTGATAAATCAAATATAGCAAAAATGTTCATTGCAACACTTAAGTAATTCATATATGATTGTGCACTGCAAAATTCTTTCAACTTTTCTGTGCAGTTGGAAATTTTCATAGTAAAATAGAGAGGGAAGTATTTTTTATTGAAAAATAATTGTGAACCCATGAGCCACCTTTTTAGTACTTCTTGTTACAAGTTGTAACAGACTTTAAGAAAGTGAGGCCTATCCCTAACCGGTTTGCTCAGTGGATAGAGCATTGGCCTGCAGACTAAAGGGTCCCAGGTTTGATTCCATTAAGGGCATGTACCTTGGTTGCAAGCACATCCCCAGTAGGGGATGTGCAAGAGGCAGCTGATTGATGATTTTCTCTCATCGATGTTTCTAATTCTAACCCTCTCTCTTCCTCTCTGTAAAAAAAATCAATAAGAATATTTAAAAAAACCAAAGAACATGTAGGCTATAAAATATAAGAAAAAGAAAGAAAGAAAGTGAGGCCTAGCCCTAACCGATTTGCTCAGTGGATAGAGCATTGGCCTGCAGACTAAAGAGTCCCAGGTTCGATTCCAGTAAAGGGCATGTACCTTGGTTGCGGGCATATCCCCAGAGGGGGTATGCAGGGGGCAACTGATTGTTGTTTCTCTCCAATCGATGTTTCTAACTCTCTGTCCCATTCCCTTCCTTTCTGTAAAAAAATCAATAAAATATATATTTTTTTAAAAAAATTGAGGCCTAGGGGTAAATTAGTTAATAATGTACAGGACATACAACAGCCCTAAGAATACTTAATAAATATTAGCTATCATCTGGAACAGAGGAAATGAATACAGTCTGAATTTCACCAAAGACTTTCAGTCTATTTTCATTCCAGTGTAGAGTGTAGGGGCTAGGATTTTGCACTTGTTGAACTCTGTTGCTTTGAGTTTATACTTGTAATTTTCCTTTTTTTTAATTGAATGAGTCTATTCTTTTTTAAAAAAAATGTATTTTATTGATTTTGTACAGAGAGGAAGGGAGAGAGAGAGAGAGTTAGAAACATGGATGAGAGAGAGTCATCAATCAGCTGCCTCTTGCACACCCCCTACTGGGGATATGCCCGCAACCAAGGTCCATGCCCCTGACCGGAATCAAACCCGGGACCCTTCAGTCCCCAAGCCGACGCTCTATCTACTTGTAATTTTCATCTCTGAGTCTCAGGTTGTTTATTTTTAAATTACAATAAGCTCCCCTGCAATTCCCAAGTTCTGATTCATCTGAGCCCTTTCCTGTTTCCTTCTGTAGCTGTCTCCATTCTCCTGGACGCCTTCCTTAACATAAAAACTACATTTCCCAGGAGCGCCCACGGGCGTCAACGTCGCGCAGCACTTCGTCGTAGTTCCGCGCTCTTTATACCCACTTCCGCCGGTGAGCTACTTCCTTTCTCTGCGGCGACGCACGGCGGCAAGATGGCGGTGCAAATTTCCAAGAAGAGGAAGGTGAGATTCTGGGCTTTGGGCCCTGGGGATTGCAGCGCCGTGGCGGTCAGGGCCTTTTCGAGGTGCCGTGGTGGGACCCGCAGCTCGTGTCCTGCCCCGGGGAGCGGCTTGGGCCGCGAGACATCCCCGCGGGCCGCGGATGGCGGTGGATTGAGTGCGGGGCCCGAGCCAGGCGAGCGCAGTGTGGCGGGGAAAGGGGGACGATTTCTGCCGGTTCCGGGCGGAGAGGAGAGATGAACACTGGGCTGCTCTCCTGCCCCGGGAAAGGCGCTTGTGAGCCTTTCTTGGTCCACAAATAAAGCTTAGCGAACGTGTGGGATTTTGTGAGAATGGGAGCCGAGCCGGTCGCTTCAGATCTTCACACCGTGGCTTTGGGAAGGGGTGGGTGTCTTGCCTTCTTACTAGCCGTGTCTGGGTGCAGCCTTCTGACCCTAAAAGCTTCAGCTGGACAGGCTGCTGGCAGTTTGCAGTGTTTCCCAAAGTGTGGTACGCGTACCCCCAGGGGTACGGGAAGAGTTTGGTGGGGGTACGCGTTGCACCGGAGTTCGGTGGGGATATGCACTGCACCGTGATTAGCTGCGCCTGATTCTACCTTCTCATGAGTACGAGGGGTACTCAGCGTCACGAGGGGTACACATATGTCAGAAGTTTGGGAAACACTGCAAGGAAAAGCAGTGGGCTGAGGGAGGGAGGGAACCTGGAGGAATGCTTCCTCGTGTTTCTTTTCACTTAACCATGGGGAACGTTATTATGTCCATTTGTTTTAGAATAGGCAGTTGGTCATTTAAAATATATATATATGTTATATCCACGTTAAGACGAAATCCACACGCTATTTTGAATTGCAAACGTGGCTGGGATGCCTCTGACGGTCCAAGCTGTCCCTGCAGTGCCCTGGGCGGCTCAATCCCTCACTTGCGTGGGGTCCCAGCTGTGCTGAATGAATGAGTTGTAAACGTGCCATTTAGAGCAGTTTTTTGTTGGGCTTATGTCCGTGTAAAGGACGGTCTTGAAAACCCTTCAATGAAGAGACGATGACGAGTCTGACTGGAGGTGTTATTGTCCAGGGGCCCCTACTCCGGGCCGCGTTCTGCGGCGCAGTGTTAAGGGCCCTGGGTCAAAGGCACCACCAGGAGATGACCAAGAGGCATTTGTCTGAGAAGGGTTGCATCCCTGTTGGGACAAGGCTCATACGATTGATGAGGGGTCATTGGTTGGACGGGTTGAGTTTGGGCGAGGGTTGCATGGGCTGAAAGACCAGGCGGGGAAAAGTGAACCCGTGCCCATGTCCTAACTTTGAATTTTATTTTTTGAATTTTAGTTTGTTGCTGATGGCATCTTCAAAGCCGAACTGAACGAGTTTCTCACCCGGGAGCTGGCTGAAGATGGCTACTCCGGGGTTGAGGTCCGAGTTACACCAAACAGGACAGAAATTATTATTTTGGCCACCAGGTAAAAACTCATTTATGTTGCATAGATTAAGAAGGTTTGGTCTAGAAGTTTAAGGGGATTAACCAGTAAGTTTGGCTTTAGGGGATGCAATCATTGGTTTTTGTGAACTGCATTTTTAATAAATCTAACTAGTTCCTGTCACCCACACTTTATACTTGCTTATGTCTGATGAATGAGGTTTTACTACTACAATAGATTGCAAGATTTGAGGTTGCATGTGGAATTTTATGAGAGCCATGAATTGTCGCTTTTTGCGTTTCCCCAGGACACAGAATGTTCTTGGTGAGAAGGGCCGCCGCATCCGGGAATTGACTGCTGTGGTTCAGAAGAGGTTCGGCTTCCCTGAGGGGAGTGTAGAGGTGAGTGATCTGGCTTATTCCGTGGTTACTGTGGATCTGGAAATGGCTCTTAGGGTGGTACTTCTAAAAACCCTTATCTCACTGAAGACTTGGTTTATTCATGATCACTGAATATTACAAATGGGTTGGTATTTTGTTGAAGTTCTCATAATAAGTAGTAAGCTTAATTTTGCAGGCCTGTTCTGCTCAATTCTGGTGGTTAAGGAATTTACATCCACCTTGATTGGTAACGACGCATATGATGGGTTGGGTGCCCCATCGGTCTCCTTGGAATGGCTGTAGGAAGAGCTGGGGATGAGAGGACAATGAGGAATGGTTCAGTTGCTGTCACTGAGCGTGTGCTAGGTGTGGGGAGTGGAAGTACTTGGGTACTAAGGGATGCTGTAGTGATACATGTTGTTCGTTTCTTCCTTAAAGCTTTATGCTGAAAAGGTGGCCACAAGAGGCCTGTGTGCCATTGCCCAGGCGGAGTCTCTGCGATACAAACTCCTAGGGGGCCTTGCTGTGCGGAGGTGAGTATCCCCCTTTATGGACCAGAATATGGTTTGTTTGCCATTTTGTTAATTCAGCAAATGAGTTCTCTACATGGCAGATATTTCCAATCCATGTCCTTGTTTTGTGTTTTTTTGTTTTTTATATATATATTTTTTAATTGATCCGCTGCCTCCTGCATGCCTCCTGCTGGGGATCAGGCCCGAAACCCAGACATGGGCCCTTGACCGGAATAACCTGGAGTCCGAAGGCTGTCTGAGCCAAACCAGCTAGGGCTCCATGTCCTTGTTGAACAGGCAGTATAGCAGAAAAGACTAATAAGCAAATCTTTTTGTTTGTTTTTTAAATGTATTTTTTAATTGATTTTAGAGAGGGGGAGAGAGATAGAAACATCAATGACGAGAGAGAATAATTGATTGGCGTGCACATCACCCACCAGCATCAGTCCAAAATCTAGGCAATATGCCCTGACCAGGAATCGAATCGTGACCTCTGTCTGGTTCATGGGTTGATGTTCAACCACTGAGCCATGCTGGTTGGGCAATAAGCAGGTTTTTAAAGGAGTGATAAGTGTTATATGGGAACTGTTCTGAATGCCTGGAGAGTAAAACAAAAATAGAACTCGGAGGGAAGGTTAGGCTTCCTGTTGAAGTCATTCAGTTCCAGCATGAGTTAATTCTTTTGGGGTCCAGGAGATAAGACAGTGCAGGTGGAAGAGAGCTTACAGCCTAGTCATTTGTCTTTGTGAGCTGTACATGGATAGTACGTGAGGAGTGATGGACTGTAAAGGGCATGAGGTGACTGGGCTGGCCCTGCAGCCGAGCCCCAGGAGGTTTTCCAGCGAAGGAAGGACACGGTCTGTGCTGCCTGAGGTTGATGTTGGGATGGGTAGGAAAGGCTATAGGCAAGGACATGTAGAAGACCTCCCACCTGGTTTGAATGCCAGATCTACCACTTAAAAAGGGATTCTCAAAAGTTGGTCCCTGGGCCAGCATCACTGCCATCATCTGAGTACTCGTTTGAAAGAGTTCTCAGTCTCCACCTAGACCCACTGACTTGGAAAGCGGGAGTGTATCCCAGCTACGCTGTCTTAACAAGCCTTCCAGGTGACTTTTGCATGCAGTGAAGTTTGGGAAGTTCTGAGACCAGAGCAACTTAACTGACCTTCTCAGACCCTTGGGTCTTCTGGCTCTAAATGGGTATCATTGTACCACCACCTTTTTTTGTGAAGATTAACTAAGATCATATGAAAGGGTCTGGGCCATGGTGGTTGGTCTTGCTCTTTACTAGCTCCAAGTATTATCTTCCGGGATGTAAACTAATAAGTAAGGTGGAGGGGGGAGGGGGACGCACATGGTATTTCTGGAGGTTGAAGAAGGGGGTAACTTAGTGATTGGGTACTTCTGGGTTCTTACTGATTGCCTGCCTGAGTTGGCAGAGATGGACTGGACTGGAAAGGTTTGCTTCAGAATGATGGGGGTGGTTGGTGTCAACTTGATAATCATGAGATTGAGTGTGGGCCTCAATTTTTTTATTTTTTTAATCTTGTGGGTCTCAACTTTGATTGTACATTAGGATCACCTGGGGTTTCTTTCTTTTTTTTTTTTAATATATTTTATTGATTTTGTACAGAGAGGAAGGGAGAGAGATAGAGAGTTAGAAATATCGATGAGAGAGAGTCATCCATCAGCTGCCTCTTGCACACTCCCTACTGGGGATATGCCCGCAACCAAGGTACATGCCCTTGACCGGAATCGAACCCAGGACCCTTTAGTTCCCAAGCCGACGCTCTATCCATTGAGCCAAACCGGTTTCGGTGGGTTTCTTTTATTTTTAAACTAAAGGCCTGGTACATGAAATTTGTGCATGGGCAGGGTCCCTAGGCCTAGCTGGCGATCAGGGCTAATCAGGTTCCCCACAGCCTCCTTCCCTTGCATCCGCCTGCTACTGCCCCTGATCACCTGCCATGTTCCATGCCGCCCCCTGGTGGTCAGCACACATAATAGTGAGGGGACACTTTGCATATTAGCCTTTTATATATATATATATATATATATATATATATATATATACACACACACACACACACACACACACACACACACTTGTTACTGAACTCTACCAGTCCCAGCTTGCCAGCTTAATTCTGGCATAGGGCCTAGGTGTGGGGAGGGGGGGTTCCTTTAAAAGGACATTGACAACAGGGAAGACTAGTAAGTCTTTTTATATGTTTTTTAAACATGGGGTGGGGTGGGGTGAGGTGATTCTGTCTTTGGTGATAACACAAATGGATATCTGTCTCTCATTTCCCCATAGGGCCTGCTATGGTGTGCTTCGGTTCATCATGGAGAGTGGGGCCAAAGGCTGTGAAGTTGTAGTGTCTGGGAAACTCCGAGGACAGAGGGCTAAATCCATGAAGTTTGTTGATGGTCTGATGATCCACAGTGGGGACCCTGTTAACTACTATGTTGACACTGCGGTGCGCCATGTGCTGCTCAGGCAAGGTGAGCCATTGTCACCTCTTAGGGTCTTAGTGAATAGATGTGGTTTTCCATGCACACCTCAGCATTTAGAGAATCCATTTTCAGAGTAGCGGAGCGTGTTAGTACTCCTTGGGCTTATTGATTAGCTGCACTGCATTGGAAGAAGTGAAGTGTTGATATCAGTCAGATCCAAGAGTTGGTTTGTCCTTGTCTCAGCCACCTGTGTACCCTTCAGTGATGACACGATGACGAGTCAGAAAGGTCACATCCTGCTCTTGGTCCTTGTCGGTGCCATGTTCTGTGGCACTGCATGGGTTCCTTTTGCAAACGTGTCCTATTCATTGGTTGATTAGAGGCATTTGTCTGAGAAGGGACCAGGACCAGGGATACTTGAGTAACTTACTATTCTCTTCCTCTGCCCTGTCCTGTTGTGTGTGGAGGACGGTGATACCACAGGCAGGTCCTAACCATGGTCCTAACTATCCTTCAGGTGTGCTGGGCATCAAAGTGAAGATCATGCTTCCTTGGGACCCAAGTGGTAAGATAGGTCCAAAGAAGCCCCTGCCTGACCATGTGAGCATTGTGGAACCCAAAGACGAGATACTGCCCACCACCCCCATCTCGGAACAGAAGGGTGGGAAGCCAGAGCCGCCCGCCATGCCCCAGCCAGTACCCACAGCATAACAGGTATGTCTCCAACAGCCTCTTGGGTGGAATAGGACCCTGTTCCTCTGTCTCCCTTCTATTCCTTGTTTTGCACACTGTGGTAAGCTTTGGTGAATAATAATTGGAGTGCACTTAATTTACATGAAAGATTGTTGGTTAAAGCCAGAGGCCTTTTAATTTTAACCCAGGATTCTTTGGGAGGGGTGTTTGAAGTTTGGTCTCTTAAATTCCTGATTACTACAGGAATTTCTCTCTAATGCCCTTATTTACTCAAAAATTTCAAGGCACTCTTGCTAGTAATTAGCTATTATCCTTCAGCAATCCCCTTAAAAAGAACACCTGGTGTTTTTTCCCCTAAAAGTTTTTTGTGTTTATTAGTCTTCATGCAAACCCTAAGTGGGAGTGTATACCCATTGGTAAATGAAAGAACCCGATACTCAGGTGAAATTTCTGTTCTTACCGTTGTGCTTTATTTGGTTTTAGGGTCTCCTTGGCAGCTGGATCTGGAGTCTGGACATTGTTCTATAAAGACCTTTAATAAAATCTTTTTAAAAGATGCATGGCCTGACTTAGATTTTACATCCATCTTCAGACTGAGGGTCATGCCACCTCATCAAAGCATTACTTGGTTGGTTTTTAGGGCTGCTTGGCTCACGATGCTTCTTTGCTTTCACTGAAGAAATCCTCTTGGTTTTGCCTGTACTGTGAGACAAGGGCCAGCACAGGAGGACCCAAGCAGAGCTAACCAGAGAGGTATCCTGTTGGGGGAAGTGACACAGGTCTGACAGCACCTTGGTTAACACATCTGTTAGAGTTAGGTTTAGAAGAGGGATAATATTTAAGACTTTTTTTCCTAGTGCATAGGGAAATCTACATTGCATATAGAAAATAAATGTTGGTCATTATATTTTGTGTTATACTAGGCTCTGGGTGCTGTGCTAAACGCACTTTTTAATTTAATCCTCAACATCTCTAAAGTGTAACTGGAATTTGTGACAGTGATGAAGAGCCTGAAGCACAGATGCAAGGATATTTAAAATCGTCTCCTGTTTTATCATATTTTGAAGTGTTTTTTTTATTGCTATTACAAGTAATTGGTGTTCTTGTTACACTTAGGTGAAACTAATGAGGGACATACTTGATAATTCTACAAGACTCATGTTAACTAGATTGATTTGTCACAGAGCGGGGTCTTTCCTTCCTGATGACAACTGTCCTGGGCCTGGAAGGCCACGTCCAGTAGCCATCATGGTGGTGAGGCCTGGCTCCACAAGTCACCTAGTTTGGTTGTCTTTCGGACTAGACTATAAGTTGCACGGGTACGGACATCTGCACGCTGTGGTTATACTGCTTGGCATGTGGTAAGGGCCTGATGTTTGAGTGATTTATTAATTACGTTAGGAGTGTACTGGCCAGATGTATTTTGGGGCCTCCCCTCACTTTTTAAAAGAACCTTGGATGTTTATATCGACTTTGTCTAGACTAATATTTTACTGCTTTTGCCAATATTGATGGAGTTGAGACCATATCTCAATAGAGATGTTCCCTTTTATAAGGCTTGATCTCTTGTGCATAAAGTTATTGTCATTTTGCAGTTTTATTGGAAATGTTACTGTTTGAATTAAGCTAAACTGCTTCATTTCTGGATTTGTGTAATTCATTTGTGAGGGGATTTGCTTTAAGAGAAATTAGTTAACTAATGTGAGCATCCAAAGGTCTGGGTGTTGTCAACAGGTTCTGACAATCCTGGTCACCTAGGATCTTAGCATCTAGTATTGACATAGCCAGTCACAGGTCTTTGTATATTAGATTAGGTCAGTGGTTGGCAAACTCACATTAGTCAACAGAGCCAAATATCAACAGTACAACGATTGAAATTTATTTTGATAGCCACATTTTTTAAACTAACGCCACTTCTTTAAAATAGACTTGCTCAGGTGGTGGTATTTTGTGGAAGAGCCACATTCAAGGGGCCAAAGAGCCGCAGTTTGCTGACCATAGCATTAGGTGATTATCCCAAGCACCAGAGGGTAAGGGCGAATGATCAGTGTTTCTTCCTTACATTGATGTCCCCCTTTCTCTCCACCTCCCTCTAAAAATCGATAGTAAAAAATTTATAGTTTTCTGCAAACCTCAGTTTACTAAAATTGGAAATTCGTCTGTGGTGTTCAGTAGTGCTGTTAACTTACCAACAGGTGGCGCTATGATGTGCACCCAAGTAGCAGCTTGGGAAGGGAAAAATAAACTTATTAAAGAACAGCTGCTCCTTGACTTAAGATAGTGTTATATCCAGATTACCCTATAAATTGAAAATACCATAGGTCAAAAATGCTCTTAATGAACCTAGCTACCAAATACAGCCTAGCTTACTTTAGTTTTTTTCTTTTTTTTTAATTTATATTTTATTTTTTTTTTACAGAGAGAGAGGAACAGACACATCGATGAGAATCATCGATCAGCTGCCTCCTGCACGCCCCCCACATGTCCTTGACCGGAATCAAACCTGGGACCTTTCAGTCTGCAGGCTGACACTATCCACTGAGCCAAACCGGTTTCAGCGAGCCTAGCTTGCTTTAAAATGTGCTCAGAACACTATTTTATAGTTGGGCAGTTACTGTCAGTTTTCATCCCAAGAGTAATTACCTTCCTCTTCTCACCCAAAGCAGGAGATACAGGTGGGCATTTTATAGACATGATGGAATGCAAAAACAATCCCAAACACCCTGACAACACAGTGCACTGTAGAGTATCAATTGTTTGCCCTTGGGATTTGGGGACTGACTGGGAGCTGTGGCCCACTGACACTGCCCAGCATCATGAAAGATTATTGTACTACATCTTGCTAGCTTTTCTACTGAATGGGAATCACCTCTGCACCATTATTAAGTCGAAAAGTCATTGTCAGTTGGAAGTATCTGTGCTGATGTGCAGAAAAGTATTAGTATTTAAGTGTGCAGCTTGAATTGTTAACATAAACACCCCTGTATAGCTGTTACTTGAGATTAAGAAAGGGAGGAATTTTTTTAAACCTTTCATTTCAGAAAACCCTAGGAGATGAATGTAGAGCTTAGGTGAACACTATAATCATGGCTTACCAAGAGATACAGGCTTCCCAGAGGGTAATCACTAGCCTCTCCCAATTTTTCTCAGTGAATGGTTTTTCATCTTATTATCTTTTTTTAAGAAAATACTTCATTGATTTCAGAAAGGGAGAGAGAAACATCAATGATGAGAGAGAATCATTCATTGGCTGCCTCCTGCACGCTTCCTGCTGGGGTTGGAGTCCTCAACCCAGGCAGAGCTCTTGATCAGAATTAAACCCGGGACCCTTCAGTCCACAGGTGACACTACCAACTAAGCCAAGCCAGCTAGGGCTGTCATTTTTTTTACATCTCAGGAGCATCTGACTGGCCAAGTCTGGTATCTGGCCCAGTTGCCGAGGTGAGAAGATGGCTAGCCCCTTTGGGTTTCATAGTGGAAGTGAGGCCCCAACTCAAATATTTCCTCCCTCCCCTCCAAGTGTTCCGTGTAGGCAGCCAAAGCTGTTGGGAAATGGCCCTTGGGATCCACTAGTGGAAATTTGGCTATTGGCAATATGGAAGCAAGTGCCAAAACCTTTCCTGGACTTTTTACCAAAAGACTGAAGAGTTAGCTTGTGGTCATGAAAGACATGTGGCAGCTGATGGCAAGAGCTGAGAGCCTTATTGACCAATCGGGCGAGGAAAGAACACCTGCTAAAGTCTTAGAACTTGGGAATAGGTCCAGAGGGCAGACAAAGATTAGGAACCAGCAGATAGCTCTGGAGAACCAGGAAAAGGACAAACTGGTGGGGCCCGAGGAAAACAAAAGGGTTTTTTTGACGTGGGTGGGGTGGATTTTACCTCCAGACAGAATGTGGGTTTGTAAAACACTTGCAAAGGCTGCTGGAACCCACAGCAGATTGACAATTCAGGGGTGGGGGATTATCCTGCTCCTCCCAGCTATGACCTCATTCCCAAGGGAAGGACCAAGAAACCACCTCAACCCTCAACTCCTGGCTGGGAAGTTAGGCAAAGGCTCTGCGCAAGTCAGCCAGGGTGTAGTAGACTGAAGAATGCCCTTGTCCGCAGAGCATTTTACAAGTACATTTGAGAAGCTGGGCTTTGCAATAGATCTGGGTTCAAATTCAGGCACCAACACAGATTCCCTGACACTTCGGACCCTTCTGGTTTTGATTATCTCACAGGGCTGTTGTGGCCGGTAAAGATCTAAATGCCAATACATGTCTTCTAGTATTTATCATCTAATATATTATTTCTGTCTGGAGATATTAACAGGTAAGAGCCCAGGCTTTCAAGCCAGACTCTGGATTCAAAGATTGTTTTTCTTATTATTACCTTAGGGACATCATATTTTTTATGTTATTTAATCTATGAAACCACTTCTGTATTTTTTACTAAAGTTACATTTATAGCTTGATAAGCAGCATAACCATGGTGAGAAGATAATTATGTGCCCTGAGCCTGCTGTGAATATGTCATTTAAACTTCCCAACATCCCTGTAGTGGGCAGATTCCATTACCTCACTTCACAGCGATTTTAATATATGCAATACATCTGAGGGGAATGTGTGATTTCTCTTAGGCTTGGAAAAATATTTAGGGTATCTCAAGATCCCCACTTCTGATTTGAGAACAAGTAACGAGGCCATAGGTTGGGAAGAACTTACCGGATCCCATACCGTCACATTCATAAATAAGGTGGGAGCCCCCCAGTAGCTCTGAGGTGGAATGAAACCATGGAGCCTCTGCTGCTCAGGCCTGTATTGTACCATTTCACCTCTCCAGGTGCGGCTGGGCCTTTCTCTGCTGAGGGGTGGGGTGGGCACCATCACCTGCCCCGTGACCATCACAAGTATTAGCACAACTCTGAATACCCTGAAAACCATTGAATTACACTTTTCAAATGATTGAATTATATCAATAGTCATGTGTATATGCATAAATACATATGAATTAAAACAGCAAACAATGCCAAATTTTCTTTGGAAGATACATATCCCTAAAATGAGCAAAATTCCTTGAATGCAATGAAATGCTCATCAGCTGCTATGTGTGACTAGAATATATTTATATAACTGATTCCAGATTTCAGGTACATCTCTAATAGACTAGCTTACGGCTTTTGTTTTTTTCTGTTTTTTGTTTGTGTTTTGTTTTGTTTTTGCACTTGCCTTGTCAACATGCAATATTTTTGATGGCTCATAATTTAAGAAAGGACAACCAGCCATGTTCCTTGCTTTTAAACATTTTTAAAAACTTATTTATAAATATATTTTTATTGATTTCAGAGAAGTGAGAGAAAAATATCAATGATAAGAGAGGATCACTGATCACTTGCCTCCTGCATGCTCTCCCACTGGGGATCGATCGTGCCTGCAACCTAGGCATGTGCCCTTGACCAGAATCGAACCCAGGACCTTTCAGTCTGCAGGCCAACATTTTATCCACTGAGCCAAACCAGTTAGGGACTGAATTTTTTAAAAAATATATATTTTATTGATTTTTCAGAGAGAGGGAATCTTGGCTCTGCCACCACTTTTCAGTTAGAAATATTGATGAGAGAAAATCATTGATCAGCTGCCTCCTGCACACCCCCCACTGGGGATGTGCCCGCAACCAAGGCACATGCCTCTGACCGGAATCGAACTCGGGACCCTTCAGTCCACAAGCAGATGCTCTATCCATGGAGCCAAACCAGTTTTGGCAGGGCCTGAATTCTTAATTGATATCTCTAGATTTCTTTAGTATCTTCTTAAAAGATGACAACCAATACTTAGGGCAATGTAATAAGGAAACTGAAGGATGATGAAATAGTGATTTATTTCATTGCATCTTTTAGGCAGTACCATCATTTTTTTTTTTTTTTACACCATCTTAGTCTTGTTTGACATAGTTGGGAATAATTGATGAGTAATATGATAATTTCTATTATGAAATACTTAAGATACAGAAAAACTAAGTTCACCAAGATCTCATAATGTATTTTAGATTTATGCAAGAATCCAACTATTCCATATGATGATTGTAAGAAAGAATGAATTTATCCTAGTTTTTAAAAAAGTAAATTTCTCCATTCCTTGGAAGCCCATTAAAAAAGAGTAGTCATAAAATACTAATCCTTACAAATAATTAGAACTGCTCGGAAAGAAAACTAAAAACTGAATTTGGCTCCAGTGGCTTCTGATGGTGTACCAGAGTCTTTGTTCTGGCACACTGCACGGCCCAGGGGCCAAGCTCAGGGTTCATGCTCTGATCTTGTCTGGCTGCAGGGGGTGGTGGGGATGGGGAAGCAGTAGATTGGGAGCCAGGGAGACATTCCACAGAAGGACTAGTTAGACTGAGACCAAAATATTAGGTGTAACTAGAAGTCCTAAAATTCAGGTATATGGGGTGTCACCTTTTGCTTGTGTTCCTGTGAGCCTCACTAGGGACGTGAATAATGTCTCTCTTCATTCAAGGAGGCCCCTAAGGACAGGAACAAAATTCTGTCAGGATGGGATTTTCCTCAGTGGGAATGATGTATCTCCTACTTTATTTTTTATAGAGAATGCAGAATTTTATATATATATATATATATATATATATACACATATATATATGATCTTTTACAGAGGAAGAGAAAGGGATAGAAACATCGATGAAAGAGAATCATCGATCAGCTGCTTCTTGCACACCTCCTACTGGGGATGTGCCCGCAACCAAGGTACATGCCCTTGACCATCTGTAGGCCGACAGCCTATCCACTAAGCCAAACCGCTTTCGGCTGTATCTCCTACTTCTCAACAACTGCTACGCTTCATTTGTATGTGCAACACCCGTGTTCTCAGATTAGCAGAGGCTGGATGTGGCTGCATGGAGAGAGCAGGTTTTGGAGATAGCTGGATGCAGGCTGGAATCTTGGCTCTGCCACCACTTTTCAGCTCAGTGACTTTAGTAAGCAAGTCACTTACAACTGAGTCTGTTTCCTCATTTGTAAACGTGGTGGGGTAGGCACTAGTACCAACTCATAGGCATGTGAGGTAGAAAACAACAAATACTTAGATTTACTGTAGTCAGTGGGAGGCCTTGTTCTGGGCACTGGAGACACAGATGGAGCTGACGCCTTTCCTGCCTCAAAGGGCATCCCTTGGGTGTGTCGGGAGACAAAGGCCTGACCATACGTCAGGCGGTAGAACTGGGGCAGATAAGGGACAGGAGTGGTAAACTCGGGGTGGAGGGTATCAGGTCTGCCCGAGCAGACGGCAGGAAGGGGCATCAGCACATCATGAAAGGGCATAGGGAACGCGAACGGTCATTGTGGGGGAAGTGGTGCAGTCTGCTTGGCACACTGGAAGTGCCCAGCCCAGGTGAGGGAGAGCGTGCCCAGGATTTGCCCCTGTCATTTCCACTTGGGCATTTGACAGGACAGGCAAATAATACAGTGCTTTCTTTGTCCTGGATGTTACCCCTGGGGTGGGGGCAGGCGGGCTCTGAGGAGCTGGGCCTCCCCTATTCCCCCTTCCCCTCTGCCATTATCAGCCTGTCCAGATGGTCCCAGGCTCCCTAATCAGGGATAAGCAGAAGGTAGGCGCTCAGCTGTGACCTGGGCCTTTGTGCTGGGCTGTAGAGGGCCAGCCCCAGCTGGAAAGATCTCCCAGACAGCCCTGGGGCTTTGGGAGGTGGGAGGGCCGTGGGGCTGGCCCTGTGCTGAAGGACTTGCAGGAGCCATGATAGATTTTTAAAAGGCAATCTGGGTGCAAATGAGGGGAGCCCCAGATGGGGGTCTGGCTAGGTCCTCTGTCCTCGGGGCCTTAGAAACAGGCACAGAACCTGCACCACGAGGCCTTTGCCTCACGATTCCCTTTGTGGCATCTTTCATTCCCTCTCTCATCACCCCTTCCTATCCAGCAGTTGTGTTGCTTTTTCTAGAACCCCAGGCTGACCCAGGGGCTTAGGCACACCAGGGGTTTGTGCCCCCTTTTAATGCTTGGGATGTTGGAGGTCCAGATGCAGCCTGGCTGGGGTCTCAAAGGCCTGTGGCTCTGGCTCGCATCACCCAGCTGCAAGCCTCGGACCCCAAGGCCATTGGATTTCTGTTTCTGTTTCAGTTTCTTTGATGGGTGGACCACCTCGGCCCTGGCTTCTAGCTGTGAGCCTGGATTGGAATTCTGTTTTTAAGGCCTTTATCCCACAGAGCCTGAGCCCCAAAGCTTCTGCCTTCCTTGGGGTTTTACAATCTGTTGTTTCTGATCCTTGGACAAGTTTGCTTACTTATACACCCATGTCTTTGTCTATTTAGTTGTCTGGGCTCTAATTCTGTCTATCTCTGCTAGGTGTTTGAATTTGAGAGGATTGTTTAGAAAGGGGGGGCTATCCTGACAAGAATGTCTCATTGATTCTGAAGCTTCGTGAAATACAGACATTAATAATTAGCTAACTAAAAGTTAAGTGTGTTGTTAATCTCAAGTAGAAGGACAGTGATTACCTCAGAGGGCTATGGGAAGGGAATGGGTTTGGGAATAGACACCAGAGCCTACAAAGGCATTTTTAACATTCTATTACTTTTTTTGTTTTTATATAGGCTAGAAAAAAATTTTAATCAAACCTGCCACCTTTTAGTGTATGGGACAACGTTGCAACCAACTGAGCCACATTAGCCAGGGCTGTAACAGGTATTTCTTAAGCTGGGTGGTAGGAAGGAAGAAGTTGTATTATTATTAAACAGCACAAAAATATATATTCTTTTATGCATGGAATATTTTATAATATTTTAAATTATGTCCACACTGCTATTGTGAAAGTAAATGAAGTAATATATGTAGGTGCTTTGTAAAGAGTCAAAACAAGGAGCAGATACTTCTCCAGGCAAAGCAGGCATGAGCTGGAACACAGACCCAGCCTTTGGATGATGTTTTATTTCTACAAGAAAGGGAGCAATAAGTTAGGGGGCTATTTACATGGAGGTTCCATGAGGAAAGCAGCGCGGTGAGCCTGAGTTCTCCCTTCTCTCTCTGCCTCCTGGCGCAGGTTGTCCAGATCGGAGTCACCTGCCCAGGCTCTGGACAATGGTGACGCAGCCGTGGGAGCTGGTGCAGCGCTGCAGGGGCGGCCGGGCCTCCACCTGCCCACTGCTGGGGTCAAAGGTGAAGACCCTGTCGGTGCTTTCCCCACGGTCATCCCGCCCACCAGTGATGTGGACCTTCCCATCACACACAGCCACGCCACAGCTCTCCTGGGTGTACAAACAGAAAGACAGTCAGCTCTGGGGTCCTGTCTGGGGCTCACTTTGTCCCTAGCTGGCCAGACCAGACAGCAAAACCTTGACCCACAGAATGTGAGCAAGCATTGTGGATGTTAGAGAGACCAGAAACTGGATGGAAGGCAGAAATCTCTGGCTTGACCCTTACTGAAGGAATATTGGACAAGTCAATTAACCTCTCTGGGCCTCAGTTTCCTTATCTGCAAAGTCAGAAGAACAATTGTACCTTCACTAGGTTCCCTTAACAGCTAATGGGGTTGAACATGTAAAGTATTTTACATAGTGCCTGAGGCACAGTAAACACTCCAGTGACAATAATAATTAGCACCATCACCATCTTAGAATCTCCCACTTAGAGAAGCCAGAAGTCTCAGGCTCTTAGGATCACAAAGGTCATACTGGCAGGGACTACCAGTGTAACCACACCCCTATGTAGTCTCCGGAGTTTCAGGAGGTGACGAAAGGTGGGAGAGGCAAGGTATACAGGGGCCAGAGCATCCATCCAGGGCCTGGGCCTCCCTTCGCTGATATCACTGGGGCAGGGGAACTTAGCAAGTTCCTTCTCCAGGCTCTCCCCTCCCATCTCTTCAGTAGCCTACCAGCTAGTCGCCTTTAGTACAGGAGAGTGTGCAAGGTCATTTAGGCACTTGGGACTGGGGTTCCAGGCTCATTTTCGAAATGCAAGGCTGATTCTCATTGTGAGGGCAAAGCCCAAGAACCATCTAGCATGGAATCAGACACAAGACTCACTGTCTCTAAGATCCAGGCCTTAGACATGGGTCTTCCCTCTCCTCAATGGAACCAGAGTCAGTGCCATGCCTAGGACTCTCCACTTACCACGGGGCTGGGGAGGGCAGCTGCCTCCCCCCAGACATCTGTTCCAGGGTGGTAGGTGAAGATTTTGCTCCTGAGGCCCCCCACCACATAGATGGTATCCTCCAGGGAGACAGCCTCGAGACATCGCTGGGAGAAGGGTGCCGGTGACCGCAGGCTCCACCTGTCCTCCTTGGGGTCAAAGCACTGCACCTGAAAGGCAGGAGGTTTGGCCCTGGTGAAGCTTCACCCCCAACTGCCGTGCTGCCCGTGCACTCCCACTTCTCTCTGCCAGGGGGACTCCTTCAGCACAGTATCTGCCTCAGCTAGTGTCTGGGAGGGCAGAGAAAACCCATTATCCCTGCCCTCAAGTCTAGTCCCACCTTTTTTCCCCTACCCCTGGACTCCCTGTATTTAAAACATTGTCATCTTTCAAGGCCCAAGGAGAGGTCTCCATTCCAGGACATGGAGATGCCGTCTGCATTAGCGCTATACGAGTCCTCAGAGCAGGTCCCCCATGGAGATGTGTTCATGGCTGCATACATAGTCAGTCCTGGTGCTATGAGGTCATGCCAGAATTCCCGCTGGGGTGTCCTGTAGCTCATTACTACAGCTGTGCACATGCCTCCCAGTCCTACAGGTGCTCTAAGACACCTTTCACAGTTTCCGAGGGCCCGTACTTGTACCTGCCTGCTCACCTTTACTTCACTTCGGTTGTTTCTTTGGAGACCCCCAGAATGGCCTAAAACAAGCCAGTGCTGCATGAGAGGATACTGGGTATTAAATGGGCAGTTCAGCCAGTCCCAGGAAGGTGTGCTGGGGAAATGGGGTCAGGGGATGAGGAAAGACGAGTGACCCTAGTTTGGGAAATTTCAAATCCCAGACCACAAGCCTGTGAGGCCATTTGGGGAAGGAGAGAGCTGCCATTATGAAGATTAATTTTTATTCACAAAAAACTAAATCAGTTTAGTAGACTATAGCTCACCCACCAGTGGCCTGTTATTACAGTTACTGAAGTGATGGCTTAGATGAGTTGCTAAGCATGTGGAAAGTGCATTCTGCTTTTTATTATTACCTGAAGAATAAAAAGCAGACTGTGAAATTCTACTAACAGTAAGAACGCACCAGCCAGTGTGGCTTAGTGGTTGAGCATTGATTCATAAACCAAGAGGTCACCAGTTCAGTTCCTAGTTGTGGTCATGCCAGGGTTGCAGGCTCGATTCCCAGTCAGGTGCATGCAAGAGATAGCCAATTGATGATTCTCTCATCAATGTTTCCATCTATCCCTCTCCCTCCCTGTCTAAAGTCAGTGATTAAAAAACAACAACAAAAAAACAAAACACCAACAGTAAGAAAGCAAAACTAAGACAGAAAATCAAAAGTCAATTTAGAGGAAGCCTGGAGGCCATGCACCTTAATATTAACAGTAATTACTATCCATAGGTGGGGGAATTATGGGTGATTTTTTTCCCTGATTCCAGTTTTTTAAATTTTCGATAATGAGTGTATTATATTTTTGAGAATGGCACAAAAACTTTTTTAAAAAATATCTTTTTATTGGTTTCAGAGAGGGAGACAGGGAAAGGGAGATAGAAACATCAATGATGAGAGAGAACCATCAATTTGCTGCCTCCTGCATGCTCCCCCCTGGGGATCCAGCCCACAATCCAGACATGTGCCTTGATTGGGTATCGAACTGTGACCTCCTGGCTCCTATGTTGATGCTTAGCCATTAAGCCATGTCAGACAAGCTAGCAGAAAAACATTTTAATTAATCCCACTCTCACCCTCACTTAATTTTTTAAAATCTTCACCCGAGGATATGTTTATTTTAGCAAGATAGGGAGATAGAAACTTGATCTTGTTCCTTCTGTATGTGCCCAGACCAGGAATCGAACCTGCTACCTTTTTGGTGTGTGGAAGGACCCTCCAACTGAGACACCTCACTGAGCACCCTCACTTAATTTTTTAATCTGTAAAATCATATTGCACTGCCGAAACCGGTTTGGCTCAGTGGATAGAGTGTCAGCCTGCGGACTGAAGGGTCCCACATTCAATTCTGGTCAAGGGCATGTACCTTGGTTGCGGGCACATCCCCACTAGGGGGTGTGCAGGAGCAGCTGATCGATGTTCCTCTCTCATCGATGTTTCTAGCTCTTCCTCCCTCTCCCTCCCTTTCTGTAAAAAAATCAATAAAATATATTTTAAAAAACAACAACATATGGTACCAAGCGGCCCAAACATTCAGGCCTAGCTGTGCTGCTGACCCAGTGTGTGAACTCAAACAAAGCTTACTCCTCAGGGCAGTTGATAGGATTAAGTAAAATGGATGAGGGCCGGAAAGTGCCACCTCAACACCAACACATAGCAGGCCTCCAGTATCCTATCTGTGCCCACCTTGTCTGTGCTGATGTTGTCTTGCCTGGCACCCCCAATCACGTAGAGCCGGCCAGCACAGGGCACCACGGCTGCTGAGCTCACGGCCTCCAGGAGCGGCTCCACAGACTCCCACGTGTTAGAGAAGGGGTCATAGCGCTCCACACTGCGCAGGCGCTGCAGTCCATCAAAGCCACCCACCACGAACAGCTGTGTGTGAGGACAAGGGGGTCAGGGCTGGCTCCAGCTATGTGCCAGAAGCTACCCCACCCCAGCAGAAGGGCCAGGACGAATCCCCGGTGACTGAACCTCGTGTAGCAGGTTTCCTCTCACTGGCTGGGGATAATGAGATCCATCTCTGGAATGGGTGCTAAGTGTAGAATTGACCTGTAAAATACTTGACCCCAAGCTAATGCTTAAATAATAGCTGGTAAGTAAGGGTTTACTGCCTTCAATGATTCTAAGAAGCACATTTATTT
This sequence comes from Nyctalus aviator, assembly GCA_036971965.1. Lineage (NCBI taxonomy): Eukaryota > Metazoa > Chordata > Mammalia > Chiroptera > Vespertilionidae > Nyctalus > Nyctalus aviator. The sequence continues at coordinate 40,533,614 of CM072929.1, forward strand.
GCATTTCTGAGTTGGAGATGTAGCTTACAAAGATAACTGGCAGTGTGTGTGTGTGTGTGTGTGTGTGTGTGATTGTGTTGGTCTTAAGTGGTAGAGTCAAGATTAAAAACTAGGCTATTGGCCCCAGATCCCACATCCTTGATCCTAGGCTATATTATTACAGTAATTACTGTTAGCATTTTGATGTGACTTTGGCCAAATCCCTTTCTTTTTTGAGACTTCAGAGCCCTTACACAGAGAGAGGGTCTCAGAGAGGGCCTTCTTTAAGGACACCTATAGATCTCCTAGAGGCCCGGTGCATGAAAATTCATGCACTGGAGGTGGGGGGGGGTGTCCCTCAGCCCGGCCGGCCCCTCTCACAGTCTGGGAGCCCTCAGGGGTGGAAGGCGACCTAGTGATCAGGGGAAGATGGCACCCCCATCACACCTCTGCTGCTGCCAGCAGCACAAGCCTCGGGCGGCCCTGGGGGGTTGGAGGACTGAGGGGATTGGGGGACTCCAGAGGCAGGCGTGTGGAGTAGCTGGACCCACCTGGGGGTAGGCCTGGCCGTGCTGAGCACCTGCCACCCCGGCAGGGCTGAGGGCACTGGGCACCACCATCTTGTGGCTATGGGCGCTGCCATCTTTGAGGGTGTGGTGGTCATTTAGCATATTCCCTCATTGGTTGTGGGTGCCTCCGTCTTTGTGAGGGTGTGACGGTCAATTAGCATATCCCCTCTTTATTAGATAGGATACCCTGGGCCCCAGGAACAGCAGCTGCTGCAAGTCCCTACCTGTCCAAGCAAGGCCACCATCTTGTGCCTCCACCTGCCCTTGTGCAATGAGGCCACCTTGATCCAGGTGTGCAGATGGGAGCTAAACATCCACACATCATGGCTGTTGATGTGGCCTCCTGGGGAGAGAGAAGCAAATATTGCCCCCAGATCCAGAGGAAGAATTAAGGGTAGATGTCAAGGACGACTTTGTCCTGAGCTGGTGGGACCCGGTTTTGCTTTGATTGAGTGGTGGCAAAGTCCGAGTTAGGACAACAGGCATAGACTTTTGAGGGGAGAGGCCTGAGAGATTCAGGGAGAAGGAACATTGTGGTGTGTGCCAGGTTCTGTGCTCAGGGAAGCAAAGGGGTCACTGTAGAGCTCTACTGAAGGTAAAAGTACAAAAGGTACCCAAGGCAAGGACCAGGAATACACTGGGGCAGAGAGAGCAGAGCCACCTACCCTGGGAAGGGGCGGGGTAGAGAGTGACCCAGGGTTTCTGCCTTCACCTGCCTGACTTCATGTCTGCTTCATCCCTCCATGGTGTTGGGATTACAATACCCAGTTTACAGACAGGAAATCAGATTATGCGTAAGAAGCCAGGAACGACTTGCTGAAAATCACAGGCCTGTCACTGCCAGAGCACTGATCCAAAGCAGAGCTTCCAGCTCCCAAGCCTAACAGTGAATGACAGCACCCTCAATGGGGCCAGGCACTGAGGGTGCAGGCTGTGGATCTTTCCTCCCTGGCTGACATGGGGTTCCTGACCAGGGACTCGCCTCTTAGGAGCAGCTTCCCCAGGGACAATTCTGATGGCACCCCCTCAGCCTGAGTCACACCTCTGTTTTGTAGGCCTTGCCTCTGTGTTTCCAGTGGCCTTAGATAAGCTGTCCAGGGATAATGTGTGGCCTAGATGGTGTCTGAGGCTTTCGCCTCATTCTGCTTCTTATCCTTCCCAGCCACCCATAATTCCTACAACATTAAGCGCAGTCTACCTAGGCCTGGTTCCCAAGTCTCCCTGATCTGACTCCAGGCTCCCATTCCTCCCTCTCCTACATTGGCTTCCCCTCCTCTCCCAGAGACACTCAGCCTGCACGTCAGAGCCCTGAGCACTGGGGGTTCCTCTCTGCGCGTTCCTGCCTTCATGCCTTTGCCTGTGCTGTTCCCTCCAAGACGGGCCAGATTCCCTGAGTAGAGTTCCAACTCATTTGGGGTCTCTGGGAGTTCCCATCAAATTCAGCCTGGTCATGCCAAAACCGGTTTGGCTCAGTGGATAGAGCGTCGGCCTGCAGACTGAAAGGTCCCAGGTTCAATTTCGGTCAAGGGCATGTACCTTGGTTGTGGGTACATCCCCAGTAGGGTGTGTGTACAGGAGGCAGCTGATGGATGTTTCTCTCTCATCGATATTTCTAACTCTCTATCCCTCTCCCTTCCTCTCTATAAAAAATAAATAAAATATATTTTTTTAAAAATTCAGCCTGGTCATAAAGTGAAGTCCATTTTCTCTCTCCAGGGCACATCAGGGTAGCAGGACTGTGTTTTATTCTTTGAGACTCTAAGGCCTGAATCTCAGGAAAGGCATAGTCTTTTGGTATCAAAGCTCCTCCTAGCTTTGTCAATGTTGTGACAACAGGGAAATTCTTGACCTCTCTCAGCCTGTTTTCTCATCTGTGAAGTGGGACTGTAGAGAGAATGAATGTAAGCCCCTTAACATAATGCCTGGCACATAGTCGCTAATAAAAGAAGTGATTAATAGGAGTTGAAGCTGACTTGACTGAATAAAGGGTGGAGTCACACCTGGGATTGGCTGTGCAGGACCACATATCATTTCAGCCAATAACTAGGTTATGGGGAAAAATCCCACCCCAATCCCCTGGTTGGCGGGAAAAACCGAGGGGGCAGTGCTTAAGAGCCAGGAGCCAATCCTGTGGGGCTCCCGGTGCGGCCCTGCTCTCACCTGAGACATAGATGTCATTGCGGAGAGTGCAGGCGGCGAACTCGGAGCGCATGTAGCCGGGCAGTCTGGGCAGCGGGGTCCAGCGCTGGCTCTCTGGGTGGTAGGCGTCGGTGAAGGGCAACCTCGTAAGTCCCTTGCGGCCACAACCGCCAATGATCACAATCACTTCAGCTAGGTCCATGAATCTGGCATGGGGATAAGCTCAATCTTCACTGATCCGAGCCCAAGTTTCAGCCCCCTCACCCTCTCACTGACCACACTGCAGAGTCCTCCTGCCCATCTTTGTCCTTCTGTCCCTCTCCTAATCCCCGTGCTAGACTCTGTCACTTCCAACCTTCCCTCTGGCCATGGATGGGACAAGGTCACTAATCCTTATCCCATTCTACTGACTCTCAGTTACAGAAAAGGAATCTTTACAAAGCCTTTAACCTTACTCAGAAAAATCTCCTGGTTTAGTCTTTATGACAGTTCTACCCTGTTTCCCCGAAAATAAGGCAGTGTCTTATATTATTTTTTTCTCCCAAAGTTGCGCTAGGTCTTATTTTCGGAGGATGTCTTATTTTCAGGGAAACACGGTAGTAGGCAGGGATTATTACTCCTTTTACAGAGAAGGAAACTGGCTAAAACAATTAGGCTTGCCCAAAGTCATGCAAGCCAGTAAGCAAAAGAGCTGGGATTCAAGCCTAGTCTGTCTGATGCTAACCCATCTGCTTACCCTTTTTGGCCTCGGTTCCCTAATTCTGCTGCCTCCCTCCTATCACATGTCCTAAACCCACACCTTAATCACTGAGCCAGGCTACATACCCTTTCAGCAAATCGTTTTCCCCTCCCACTGACCCCTCACAACTCTTTAGCCATTGGTTTCCTACCCAATTCCTATGACCAATATTGAGCATCTTTGGACCAGGCCCTGTGCTTAGTGTTGGAAATACCTGGTACAGTGGTAAGAGAGTGGACTTCCCTGTCTTCTATTTTGGACTATTCCTGTCTCCTGGTGTTCCAGGCCCTGCCTATTTATATCCCTTACTAGTATGAGCTCCCAGAGGGTTTAGGGTGTTTTCACTCTTGAGTCCAAGACTTGCACAAAGGGAGCACTCCACATTATAGAGAGATGGGCAGGAGAAAACGTACATTGGGTCTGAGACCCTTGCATCTCCCCACTGGCTGTCAACTCTTCAAGGGCAGAATCCTCTACACAGCCCCATGGAACATTTGTTGAATGAATGAGTGAATTTCATGCAAGAGGAGTGCTTGAGGATGAATTAGAGAATGACAGAGGAATGAGCGAGTGATTGAATGTGTGTGTCGGGGGGAGGAGTGGTACCTCCGCGGCCGCGTGCGCAGCCCTCCGGCCTCTCGGCCCAGGATGAAGCAGGCGCGGGCCTCGAGCAGCAGCGGGCGGCACTCGCGGGAGGCGCGCAGCAGCTCGTCCGCCTCCACCTTCTGCAGGAAGTAGGCGGGCGGCAGCAGCGGCAGGCGCACGTGCTCCAGCAGGCGCCGCAGGTGCGCGCGGCGGGCCGGCGCGTCGTGGCGCACCCAGCGCAGGGCCGCCTCGAACACGGCCTCCTCGCGCGCCACGCCCAGCGCCGGGTCCGCCAGCAGCGCGGCCACCTCCCCGGGCGCCAGCTCCAGGAAGCCGGCGTGGCGGGCCGCTTCGGCGAAGTCCAGGGCCAGGGAGGGGGGCGAGGAGGCGGCCACGGGGCGCAGCGCGGGGCTGCGGGCGCGGAGGCGGCCCCGGAGGAAGCGCGCGCAGGCCTCGCGCAGGTTCTCCGCGCCCAGCCGCTCGGCCAGCTCCAGCGCGGCGGCCGCCTCCTCCTTCTCCTCTTCCTCCTCCTCCTCCTCGGCGCGCAGCTGCATGCCAGAACTGATCAAAGAGTCCGTCCTGGTGCGCCCTGCGCCCGGCATCTCGGGTACCACGGCGGGACCCCGCTCTGGCCGCCGGGCCGCTGCCAGGCCGCGGAGGCGGGCGCTGCCCGCGCTGAGCGCAGCTCGCTGGCACGGGAAGCCGAGGCCGCCAGCACGCGGCACCGCGTTGGTGAGGGTGCGGCTCCGAAGGGAGGCCTGGAGGGTCTGCAGGACGCGCTGCGCCTGGCAAGACCCTGGGCAGGGCGCCTCACCAGCGCCAAGCTCCGACTCCTCCTGCAAGCGGCCCTCTAGCATCCTGCTGGGAAAGGGAACAACACAGATAGCGTCGGAATATCCACCTGGCTGGGGAGAGATAGCGGGCAGGAGGCCCGTCATCGCAGGTAGGCATGAAAGTAAGTAGTGTGCGTTCATTCTTTCCTTCATTCAACTGCTGTCCCGTCCACTCTCCCATCCAGACTCCTAATGGCTGGCTCAGGGACCTGGAAGTCTCTGCCCACTTGAGGGGCTCCCTCCTGCCTTAGCTGTGGCACCTCCACCTTCTCTTGCTCATTGAAGCCCAGTGGCCCTCCCTGCGCTCCTGCTTCGCCAAGCTGTTTTCTGTTAGTATTGATAGAACACAGCTGGCACGCTTTCATACGGGGTATCTTGTAGAAGGGTCTGATAAAGGAATGATTTCAAACGTGCAGAACGTATTCAGAGACTCTACCACAAGGGATGCAGCAGTGCCACGTGGCTCCCACTCCAGAGAGTTTTCCCCTCTCCCAAGGTTTGGAGGGCTGGGAACCTGTACAGAGTATCTGTATCAGGAAGGGCCCCTTACAGGAACCGTAGCCCTTGGTCAAGGAATTCACACTACCCTCCAGAGACGCAGTGTGTGTGGAGGGGTATACCTCTACCTCCCTCTCCTCACCGCATCTTGTCTCCTGCCCATCTCCTGTAGGTGCCCCTTCCCCAGCACCATAGGATCGGGCCCAGAGCGGGTGCTCAGTACCTGTTCAAGGTCGAGTGAATGCATTAAACATGTATGTGTGGTGGAGGAAGTGGGGTTCCCTATTAGGGGAGCTCTGCGAAGGAGCACTAAACACAGTGGAGGGGAGAGTCAGGGAAGGTAATCCTGAGGAGACTTAGATTCTGCCAGGTGAAGGGAGGGGAGTGGAGGGAGAATGTCTCCAGCTGAGCAAACAGCCTGTGCAAAGGCCCCAGGGGAAGGAGATAGAAGGGAAAGCCCTGCCCAGAGGGAAGCTCTCTGCTGCCCAGCAAGCCCCGTGGAGAAGTAGGAATGGGTTGGCTCTACGGACTGATCTGGGTTCTAATCCTGCCTCTGACACTGACTCTGCGTGACCGGTACACATTCCCTTCGGTCTCCTCATGTGAAATGAGATCATGAATGCCCGCCTCATAGGGTGGTTTGACTTTATGACTCTTAACTAGAATGTATGCAAAGTGCTAGGTGCATAGTGCAGACCCAATGGTGTTTGCATTGCTTTTGCTTTTTTTTTTTTTTTACCTAAGAGGAAGGGAGCACACTTAGTTGTGCTTTTTGGTCTAAAATTTCATTTGATCCTCACAACCCTGGAAAGTTTGTCTAGTGCCCCACTTTCTTTACGTTTGTCATGTGGAGGCAAGTACACGGGAACATGCCTTTCAGAGGCTGCCGTGAGGATCAGAGGAGGGGTTTGTGAAGGCATCCGCAGACGGAAGGGCTGTATTGTGCCCGTCATGATCTGGCCATTAGGAACGTACTGCCTCTGCACACCTCCGGGGACAGGGGGCTCCCTCCTTTATGCAGTAACTTACTCTAGAGGAGCACAGCTCTGGGCTTGCCCTTGCCTCCCCCTTAATTCTCCTGATCCCGATCCCAGGTGCTCTCCCTCCTCTGAGGGCACTCTGCCCAGGCGATCAGATTTGCCCAGTGCCAGCCTGGCTTTCACGGCTCCTGCCCAGGTCACACGAGGTGGTGGGTCGCCTGCCTCAGAATCATGGTAAAGGAGCTCTCTGGTGGGCAGGGTTCTGGGATGCTAACTTTGCCCACGTAGAGGGCCCGGGCCTTGCACCTGGCTCCAGACTCTGTGCCCAGCAGCTCAGCCACACGTGCTAGAGTGAGGGTGTGTCCCAAGGAGCAGCCCAGGAGCAGCCGAGGACGGCGAGAGGCTGAGAACATGCTGCCCCCATTCTGTTCTCTCTGAAATGAGAAAGCAGCCACACTTGGAGCTGAGATGCAAGTGAGCAGGTCTCAGCCTGAGGGGCTTATCCCTGCAGAGATGTCCTAGGGCAGTGGTCGGCAAACCTCTGCTCTCGAGCCACATGCGGCTTGCGAACCGCGTTTTGCTGCTCTGTTGACTAATGAGTTTGCCGACCACTGTCCTATACTCCCCTTTACCTCTTTGCACAAAATATGCCACAATTGCCTAATCCTCACAGCTCCCAATACACAGGAACATTTAGTCGCCGTGGTTTGCCGACCACTGTCCTAGCAATAGGGGTTTTGGGGAAGGGCACCAGTACTTGCTCATTCTCCAGCTCATCTGCTCTGGGCACTGGGCACACGGCACCTCAGACACAGTTTCCACCCTGGGGATTCCCACTCGGGGCTGAAGGGCGCCCAGTGGGAACATTCTCCCATCCCGCCAAGAGTCTAGGCATCTCAAGCTCTAGGTCCTGATGCAGCCTGAGGCACCCAGCCCTTAAGAGTTGGCACGCCACCTTGCCTCTTTTTCATGCCCACCCCCACCCATACAAACATGCTTAGACTTGTGGACACCACAGTCAGGGCAGCCCTGGTCCTAAGCACTTACCTGGCCATGCCCCCTCCCGGGTACCCCGAAGCTGCTGCTCTTGCATCGACCACTCCCGTGTGTCCTGCCGCCCGAACCCCCGGCCGCCCGGGCTCCAGTGTCTCCGCTGCTCTGCCTGGACTGCCACTCGGGCTCAGCTGCAGGAGGACAAAGGGGCTGGGCGCCAGGGGGAGGGGGAAGGAGGGTGGAGGGAAAGAGGGGACGCTGGGCTTTTGTTCCACTCACTCTTGGACGAGCCCTGGAGGGGAGGGAAAGGGAAGGAGGGAGGAATGAGCGTGGGATTGACTGTGTGCCTGGATTGGAGTGACTTGGCACGGACTCTGCGCCTGAAGGATGCACGGGTGTGAGGGCGGGGCCTCTCCCGGGAGATGGTTACAGCCTGGTGGCTGTGAGCTCCCAGGGGTTCCCAGGCACTTGTATGAGACTGTGAGCGTATATGGGGCTCAGCGGCTGCGTGGCACTGGGGAGAGTGTAACCTGGTAGCTGCAGGCGTGGCTAAGCATGTGACTGCATGGCGTGAAGGTCTAGCTTTCCTTCATGCTGGTGTGACTGTGCCATGTCTGTATTCCTGCTGAGAGCAGATGTCACTGTGGGACCTTGCATCTGGTTATATGCCTTGTGTGTCTCTGTCTCTTCTGTGTCTCTGTGATTGTTCATTTAAAAAAAATTTTTATTGATTTTTTACAGAGAAGAAGAGAGAGGGATAGAGAGTTAGAAACATCGATGAGAGAGAAACATCGATCCGCTGCCTCTTGCACACCCCCTACTGGGGATGTGCCCGCAACCAAGGTACATGCCCCTGACCGGAATCGAACCTGGGACCTTTCAGTCTGCAGGCTGATGCTCTATCCACTGAGCCAAACCGGTTTCAGCTGTGATTGTTCATTTCTGTGTGTGGCGGGTGTATCTCTGTGGGCAGTGGGTGTATGACAGGGGTCTCTGTCTGTGGACCGTGTCATGCGTGTGAACATCCTATGGTCCTCTGTGATGCGGTATGAGTTGAGGTTTTCGCTCAAGAATGTACCTCCCTTGGAGGGGATAGTAGGACTGGCGTGGGGGTTGTGGACAGGCTTGGTGGGGGTGGAGAGGAGGAGGCAGCTGTGGGCTGGGCTGACCTCCGGGAGCCAGAGGGAAGCGACTGCATAGACTGGTGCCAGGTCATTGCTGCCTCTACAAAGGGCCCCAGGGCCTGTTGTCCGGGGGGGTGGACGGACAGAGTTCGCTTCACGGAAAAGGACAGCAGTTTGGAAGGAGGTTGCTTTGACTAGAGCACCCGTGGGCCTGGGGCACCTATGGTCTGTCCTGGTGGATGCCTTGACATGTCCCAAAGCCCCAGACCAGCCCCACCTCTGGCCCTGGTCTTTCATCTTGGCAGGAGGGGTCCTCCAGATTCCAGCTCTGTTTGCAGAAAGCCTGTGCCGTGAGGAGGCACTCAGGCCCGGTGTTGTGGGAACCCGCTCTGGCCAGGCTGAGGCGGCCCGGTCTGGTGGGGGGGTCCCTGGTATGTGTCCTGAGGTCTTGGAGAGAGTGTCCCGAGGGCCCTGCTCCAGGGAATGGTGTAGCCCCAAAGATAGGGTGGCGTGTGTCACTGTCCGTTAAAGGATTTGAGAGATCAGGCACTTGTTAAGAACATTATTTATTCTTTATTCCCATCCTCCACCTCCTCCCCATTGGCAACCATCAGCTTGTTCTCTATATCTGTGGGTCTAATTTTGTTTTGCTTATTTGTTTGTTGTTGTTTTTTTTTGTTTGTTTGTTTTGTTATTTTTAGATTCTACCTGTAAAGGAAATAATACAGTTTTTGTATTTCTCTGTCTGACTTATTTCACTTAACATCATCCATCCATGTTGTCGCAAATGGCAAACTGTATTCTTTTTTATTGCTGCATAATTCCTTTGTATATATGTACCGCATTTTCCTTATCTATTGATGGACACTTAGGTTGATGGACACTTAGGTTGCTTCCATATCTTGGCTTTTACTACTAATGCTGCAGTGAACCTAGGGGTGAATATATATCTTTTTAAATTAGAATTCTTTTTGTTTTCTTCCAATAAATACCTAGAACTGGATTTGCTGGATTGTATGGAAGTTCTATTTTTAATTTTTTGAGGCTGCTCCATACTGTTTCCCAGAGTGGCTGCACTAATTTGAAATCCCACCAGCAGTGAATAAGGGTTTTCTTTTCTCCACGTCCTTGCTAACTCTTAGTATTTGTTAGTTATTGGTGATAGCCATTCTGACAGGTGCGAAGTGATATCTCATTTTAAATGTGCATTTTCCTGACGACTAGTGACCTTGAGCATCTTTCCATATGACGGTTGGTCATCTGTATGTCCTCTTTGAAGAAATATCTATTCAGGTTCTCTGCCCATTTTTACATCAGTTTGATTTTTTTGTGTGTATGTGTGTTTTTGTGTTGTATGAGTTTCTTATGTATTTTGGAAATTAACTCCTTATCAAAAGTGTCATCTGGGAAGATCTACCATTAAGTGGGGATGTCTTTTTGTCTTGTTGATGTTTTCCTTTGTTGTGCAAAAACTTTTAAGTTTGCTGTAGCCCCATTATTTTTTTCTTTTGTTGCCCTTACCCAAGAAGACATATCCAAAAAGATATTGCTAAGACTAATGTCAAAGAGTTTACTGCCTATTATGTTTTCTTCTAGGAGTTTTGTGGTTTTAGGCCTTACATGGAGACTTTAATCCATTTGAGTTAATTTTTGTATATGGTGTGAGAAGGCGGTCTGATTTCTTTTTGCATGTGTCTGTCCAGTTTCCCCCACACCATTTGTATTTATCCTATTGTATACTCTTGCCTTCTTGTCATAGATTACTGATCATGTAGGTGTGCTTTTATTTCTGGACTCTCTATTCCATTTCATTGATCTTTGTGTCTGTTTATATTCCAGTATCATGCTGTTTTGATTAGTATAGTCTTGTAATATAATTTGATATCAAGTAGCATGATACCTCCAACTTCGTTCTTCTTTCTCAAGATTTCTTCAGCTCTCTAGGGTCTTTTGTGGTTCCTTACAAATTTTAGGGTTATTTGTTTAGTTCTGTGTAAAATGCCATTAGTATTTTGATAGCAGTTGCATTGAATCTATAGATTACTTTACATAGTATGGACATTTTAACAATGCCAATCTTCCTATCCATGACATGAGCAAGGTGTATCCTTTCATTTATTTGTGTATTCTTCAGTTTCTTTCTTCAGTGTCTTATAGTTCTCAGAAATAATTCCTTTATTTTTTTTTATTATTACATTTATTCCTAGGTATTTTTTTATTCAATTGAAAGTGGCATTTTTTTTTCTTTTGAATAGTTCATTATTGGTGTATAAAAGTGCAACCCATTTCTGAATGTTAATTTTGTATCCTGCTACTTTACTGAATTCATTTATTAGTTTAATAGTTTTTGTTTTTTTGTAGAATCTTTAGGATTCTCTTTATATAGTATTAATGCCATATGCAGCTAATGAGAGTTTTACTTCTTCCTTTTCAATTTGGATGCCTTTATTTCTTTCTCTTGTCTAATTACTGAGGCTAGGACTTCCCATACTTTGTTGAATAAAACTGGTGGAAGTGACAACTTTTCTTGTCCTGATTTTAAAGAAGAAGCTTTCAGTTTTATGATATTGAGTATGATATTAGTTGTGGGGTTGTCATAGATGACCTTTATTATGTTGAGGTAGGTTCCCTCTATCTCTACTTTGCTGGGAATTTATATTAAAAATGGATGATGGACTTTGTAAGATGCTTTTTTTTTGCATTTATTGATGTTATCATGTGATTTTTCTCTTCCAGTTTGTTTATGTGGTGTATCACATTAATTGATTTGCAGATAACGCTCTGGCTTTGTATCCTGGGACTAAATCCCACTTGACCAGGACGTATGATCTTTTTAATGTATTGCTGAAATTTGTTTGCTAATATTTTGCTGAGGATTTTTGCATCTATGTTCATCAGGGATATTGGCCAAGATTTTCCTTTCTTTGTACTGTCTTTTTCTACTACTGGTATCAGTAATGCTGGCCTCATAAAATGAATTTTGGAGCCTTCCCTCCTCTTCAAATTTTTGTAGTTATTTGAAAAGGATAGATATTAATTCTTCTTTGAATGTTTGGTAAAATTTACCTGTGAAACCATCTGGTCCAGGACTTTTGTTTGTTGGGAGGTTTTTTTTGTTTGTTTGTTTATTTGTTTTAAATATATTTTATTGACTTTAGAGAGGAAGGGAGATAGAGACAGAAACATCAATAAGAGAGAATCATTGATTGGCTGCCTCTTGCACGCTGCCCAGGCATGTGCCCTTGGCCAAAATCAAACCCGGGACCCCCACCCCCACCCCCCCAGTCGAAGCCAATGCTCTATTTATTGAGCCAAACTAGCCAGGGAGAAAGTTTTTATTTATTTATTACAGATTCTATTTCATTAATAGTTGGTCTGTTTAGATTTTATGTTTCTTCATCATTCCGTCTTGGAAGAATGTGTGTTCCTAGGAATTTATTCATTTCTTCTAGGTTCTCTAATTTGTTGGCATATGATGTAGTATTTTCTTTCAATTCTTAGTATTTCTATGGTTCAGTTGTCACTTCTCTCTCATTTCTGAATTTATTTATTTGGGCCCTCTTTGTTTTCTTTATGAGTCTGGCTAAAGATTTATCAATTTTGGTTATCTTTTCAAAGAGCCAGCTCTTAGTTTCATTGATATTTTTTATTGTAATTTTAGACTCTATTTTGTTTATTTCCATTCTGATCTCTTTTTTAAAAATATGTTTTTATTTCAGAGAGGAATGGAGAGGGAGAGATAGAAACACTGATGATGAGAGAGAATCACTGATTAACTGCCTCTTGCACGCCCCCTACTGGGGATCAAGCCTGCAGCCTGGGCATGTGCCCTTGACCGGAATTGAACCTGGGACCTTTCAAGTTCACGGGCCAATGATCGATCCACTGAGTCAAACCAGCTAGGACTCCATTTTGATCTTATTTCCTTTCTTATCTCACTTTGGGCTTTGCTTGTTTCCCCTCCCCCCTAATTCCTTTAGGTTTAAGGTTATATTATATTATGTATTTGAGATTTTTCTTATTTCTTGATGTAGGCCTTTATTGCTATGAACTTCCCTCTTATAACTGTTTTAACTGTGACCCATATATATTGGGTTATTGTATTTTCTTTTAGCTCAAAGTATCTTGTTATTTAAGCCTTGATCTCATTGATAACCCATTCATTGTTTAGTATGTTATTTAGCTTCCACATATTTATTTTTCAAATTTCTTCTTATAATTGATTTTCAGTTTCATACCATTGGGGTCAGAGAAGGTGCTTTATATTATTTTAATCTTAAATTTATTGGGACTTGTTTTGTGGCCTGACATGTGGTCTTTCCTGGAAAATGTTCTCATATTTTCTTATGTGCACTTGAAAAAAAAAAAAGTGTATTCTGCTGCTTTTGGATAAAATGTTCAAAAAATACTAAGTTCATCTGACCTAATTGTCATGTAATTCCTTATTGATTTTACTTTGAGTCTTAATGTGTCTTGATTTGAAGTGAGTTTCTTGTAAGCAGCATGTAGTTGGGGCATGTTTTTCATCCATTCAGCATTATGTCTTTTTATTGGAGCATGTAGTTCATTTACCTCTGAAGTAGTTGATATGTATGTACTTATTGCCACTTTGTTAATGGTTGGCTTTGTTTTGTGTGGGGTTGTTTTGTTTTTTGGTTGTTTTTATAGTCCTTTAGTCTTTCTTTTTTTAATGCCTTCCTGTAGTTTGCTGTTTATTTTAATTTATTTATTTTAGTATTTTGTTTGGATTCATTATTGTTATTATTTTTTAAGTATTATATAGGTTTTTGGTTTGTGACTATAACCTATCTTAAGGCATTTAAATTTAAGTATATTTTCAAGGGTTAAATTTTTTACTATTCCCTCCATTGTTTATGGTGTGTGTGTGTGTGTGTGTGTGTGTGTGTGTTTAGAGAGGGAGACGGAGAAAGAGGGAGAAATAAAAACATCAATGATGAGAGAGAATCATTGACCGGCTGCCTCCTGCACGCCCCACACTGGGGATCGAGCCCGCAACCCAGGCATGTGCCCTGACCGGGAATGGAACTGGGACCTCCTGGTTCATAAGTCGACAGGCTGGTAGGAGCCAAGCAGGGGCCCAAGATACACGGGGCCCTGGCCTACCAGCCCCGGGCAGCTCCAGGTGGGAGGCAGGATCCACTGTCCGTGGCTTGGGCTTGCTCCCTGTGTTTGGAATCAGAGGGGCTCGGGTGGCGTGTTTGGGAACTCACTGCAGCAGCCTGGCAGGTGGGCCCGGTTACCGTGCTGCGGAGGCGGAGGGGGTTAGTTCCACTTGGCCCTCTAGCCCCAGAGTCCTCCCGAGGCTCCTGGAGCCCCCACGGCCTCCCAGCCTTCTCTGTGTGGCCTTTCTCACGCTCAGGAGCTGTTCGCCCAGCCCTCCGTTGTTTGGAGTAGCTGCTTTCTATGTGTGTGTGTGTACTTGGTTGAGTTCAGCGTCCTCCTAGGCCGCTGCCACCTTGGACCTGTAGGCTGAGGCACCTTTATGTCTGTACTTGGGAAGGAGGTGGAGGAAGTAGAGAGTAGGCTCAGCCTTGAGGAGGTCTCACCCACTGAGGTCCAGGGGAGGAAGGATGGAGTGGGCCTACTGGGGCCGGCAGGGAAGGCCTCCTGGAGTGGGCAGGCTGGCAGGCTGTCCTCTGCAGACAAGGGGAGGACATCAGGGAGTTGGTAACGCCTCCGGTTAAGGCATAGGGGCCAGGGTTGGCCATGGGCTGTGGGCTCAAGTAAGGGTGGAGGCAAGCCCAGCCATCTGCCCCCGGAGAGGCTGGCTTCATCCTCTCTTCAGTGCTTGGGGTGAAAGGAGGCAGTTGGACCGTCTGCATTGGGGGTGCGGGGGTCGGGGGGGCAGGGAGGGTATGGTGTAGGGCTCTGGTGAGAGGGGGACTCTGGCTCTTCCACGGAGAACTAGTCTGCTCTACCGTCTCCTGGGAACTCCAGGATGTCTCAAGTTGCCCAGGTCTGGCCAGGGGCACTGCCTGGACAGGGAGGAGCTGGCAGGAAAGGTCAAGTCCACTTTTCCTGTTGGGCCGGCCGGCGGCTGGAGAGCAGGTTACTGGGCGTTTTGGGTAGGACAGTGACCCCCTCCTGACCCAGCAGGTCCAGGTTTCACTCGTGCTCCCTGTGCTCAAGGAGAGGCGGGAGCTGACCTCTGCTCTGGGGAGGGAAGCATTGGCAGATGCTCCGTGGGGGAGAGAAGGGGTGAGCACTTCACAGTTCCTGAGAGGCAGTCTTAGAAGTTAATGTGTGTGTGTGGGGGCGGGGGGGGGGGGTGGGGGACAGCCTGGGTTCCAACATTTGGGAGAGGCTTCCCTCCTTTCCTCCAGGAAGGTGGCAGAATTACTCCAGCCCCAAGAATTCTGCCCAGAAGACCCCCGTCTGGAGAAGAGACACATCCCGCGGCTTCCAGAAAGCACCATGTTTATTGAATGCAGGCTGGTGCTAGAGTTCAGCTTCTCCCTTTCCCCCTTAGGACACACCCGAGATCACACAGACGTTTCGGACAAGGACGGGAGCCACAGCCCTGCCTGGACTCCTCTGCCGACCCCTTCACGGAGGGCGGGGGCCCGAGGACCGAGTGACAGAAAGGGACATCGGGGGACGATACCGGGGCTCTCAGCCTAGGCGCCCCAATGTGCCAGGAGCGAGGTGGGCTGGCTCTGGTCAGGCCCAAATCCTGGAGAAGTCCCAGCCAAACTTCTGCCATGGTGGAGCGGCGTCTGCTGGCTGAAGGTCTCACTCCGCAGGTCGGGGAGCTCAGAACGCCCCCCCCCCCGGGGCTGTGCTCACCCTGACATCGGGCCCAGGAGCCCCCCCCTCTTCCGTGCTGCCCCTGGCTGGTTACAGAGGCATGAGTGCCTGGGCGGGATCCTGGTGCCAGCTGTTCTGTGGGGCCTGGGTGGTCCCTTATCTCTCCAAGATTGGCCCCAGCCCTGGGCTGTGACGGAACCTGCCAGCCTGCCGCCCTCCTGCTCGTTTCTGAGAATGGCTCCTCCTCACATCGTGGGGCCAAGACTGAATCCCGAACTCGGTCCCCGTCCTCCCACCGACAGTTCAGAAATGACGTGTCCATGCGGCAGCTTTAACCACTGGCCGAGGCTCCTCGGCCCCCTTCCTCTGTAGGCCTCCGTGGCCACCTGCCCGCCCCTGACCGTGCCCAGAGAACCCTCTTCCCAGGGGCCCTGCCCTGAGGTCACTGAGGTGGTGCCGGTCTCGCTCTCCTGAGCCTCCCGGTCACTCTGCCCTGGAGGCCTGTTGCACACGTGGGCAGGGGCCCGAGCAGCCCTGAGCCTGCTCTTCTGGCCACTTCCAGCAGCTCCTACAGACATGGCTTGGGCCCTCCCCTGGGGCAGGGCTGGTGTGTGTGGGGGGGTGAGGAGTGAGGGGGGGCTGGTCGGAGGAGTATCTCCACCCCTGGCTGCAGGCTTTCCTGCTGAGCGAGCCTCCTTGTGCTTTGAGACGGATGTGAAGAGCAGAGCAGCTAGGAGGGGAGAGCCAGCCCCAGGTCCTCGAGGCGGGAGCGACAGAGAAGTCGGCTGCTTCACAGCCCAAACAGGAGGGCGGTCCTACATCCTCCAGGGGATAGGGCGTGGCCCAGTGGCCCATCCAAGCGTCCAGGATTCAAGGGAGGGTTTCAGGGGAGGACCAGGCCCCACACTTTCCAGAAGAAGGCCTGCAGGGGCATCGGAGAGGCTGGAGTCCCGGCCCAGCTGGGCCTGAGGGGAGAGGGGAGCCCCTACCCCCTAAGAGAGGCCATGGCGGACCAGGGGCTGGACCGACGAGGCGGCCTTGGGGCCAGCTGCCAGAGCGCCCCTAGTCCACACAGGCTCTGCCTGCTCTTCTGGGCTCCCTGGTCTCTCCGTCCCGTGCGGCCGGGAGGACGGGGCTTCAGCTAACGCCCGCTCCGGTCCGTGAGCGGCCTGGTATGGCTGCCCGTCCCTCGGGGCTCCCCTGGGGGGGTGGCGCTGTTGGCATATGCGTCATAGCTGTTGTCGGAGCACACGGAGAGCTCATCGGAGACCTCCATGCCATCGCTGATCTCTGTTGGGCCAGAGGGGGCAAGAGAGGGGTCAGGGAGGATGGCGAGGAGATCGCGGGGGGAGGGTGGCCTGCAGCGACCCCTGGGCAGGCACTCAGGTGCTGATGCGACCACTGGGTTCAGGTTTGGTGTTGAGATTGGTAGTCAACCCCTCCCCCCCACACACAC
Source organism: Nyctalus aviator (assembly GCA_036971965.1). Classification (NCBI taxonomy): domain Eukaryota; kingdom Metazoa; phylum Chordata; class Mammalia; order Chiroptera; family Vespertilionidae; genus Nyctalus; species Nyctalus aviator. The sequence continues at coordinate 40,550,277 of CM072929.1, forward strand.
ACACACCGGGTGTCCACTCTCCCCTGGAACTCTTCCTTCTAGCCACCGAAAACCAGCCCCATCCCCCTGGGCTTGGCACCATCTGCTGCTCTCCTCAGGGCCTTTGCACAAACGGGCCCCTCTTCTGGGAGTGACTTTCCCATCAACACCTTTTTAAAAAGTCTAGCTCATTCCTCTCACCTGTGTTATTACAGCCTTCCGAAAGCCTCCCTGACCCCCTTGGGACCTGCTATAGCCCTGGGACCCCCCCCCCTCCCCACTGCCTGTGGCCCCACCAGCTGGAGCACTTCAGGGACAGGGGTTCTGTCTGGGCCTCTTGTCCCCAGCGCCTGGCACAGAGCCGGACACAGCAGAGGCCCAGGGGAAGGTCTGCGGAGCGGAGCTGAGCCCCCCTGAGGGGACTCGGGGTTCCTGGGTGGAGTTGGGGGTCTCTGGAGACGACCTCTCAGCCTGGAGTGAGCACTGTGGGCGACTCCCCTCAGAGCCTGCCGCAGAGGTGCTCAGCGAACGGCCTTTGGCACTATGGGGGGTGGGGGTGGGGGTCTGGGCAGAACCTGCCAGGCCTAGGGCTAGGGGCTGGCCTCCTGCCTTCCGTTCGTGCTTCTCACCCCTCTGACTGGAGGCCAGGCACAGTGCGAGGGCCTGGGGGTCCCAGGTGCCCGGACTGGCCCCTTCCTCCAGCAGGGAGCTCGCCAGCATGGCCAGGGGGCTTGGTGCTCAGGGCAGCCTCCCAGGAGATTTTTTGAGCAAAGGTAAGCAAGGATCTGTGTATCCTAAGCACCCAAAACAGTGCCTGGCATTCGTCTGTTAGAGAAAGGAATAGTCAAGGAGGGAATAGTGAGATGGTCACATGATCCTTGACCCTTGGAGCCAGCCAACCACAGCCACCCCCATGGCTCGCGCTTATTCATGCCCGTTTACCGAGTGCCCCTCTGGACCGGCGTGGCCGCCACCCTCACACGTAACCTTTGGGGGTCACTAGCCTATTCTACACACAAGGAGTCTGATGCTGAGGGAGGTTAGACCCGAGGTCGGCAAACTGCAGCTCGCGAGCCACATGCGGCTCTCTGGCCCCTTGAGTGCGGCTCTTCCACAAAATACCATGGCCTGGGTGAGTCTATTTTTGAAGAAGTGGCGTTAGAAGAAGTTTAAGAAATGTGGCTCTCCAAAGAAATTTCAATCGTCGTACTGCTGATGTTTGGCTCTGTTGACCAATGAGTTTGCCGAACCCTGGGTTAGACAGTGTGCTCCGGTGCACACAGCTAGCTGGGGACAGAGTTGGGATTTGAATCCAGATCCACCAGGCTCCTAAATACTCTATAGATTTCTCCTTTTCTTTCTGTTCCCATACCCATATCTCTCTCCTGAGTTACCAAGGTGCATGCCGGGAGGATGCCATGCGGACAGGAGGATGACCATCTACAGGCCACGGGGGGGAGGGCTGGACCAGACCCTTCCCTCTGCCGACACCTGGACTTTGGACTCCTCAGCTCCAGAACTGAGAGACAATAAATGTCTGTTGTTTAAGCCTCCCACGTCTCGGTGCTTTGTTCCAGCTCTGCTGCAAAAACGGCCAAATCCAAACCTTCCCACAGCCCTCCTCTGCCTCCAGAACGAGGCCCAAGCTCTGGCCACGCCACCAGGCGCCACCTGGGCTGAGCCCGCCAGCGGCCCCCCGTGTGGAGCGGTGTTTGGTTGCCAGAGCCCTGGAAGCAGTGCTCCCTCACTCCCTCTGAGCGCTGCTCCAGCCTGGCCTGTCCTTCCTGCCCTCTGCTCCTCCCCGCTGAGCTGAGCGCAAACCCATCTCCCAGCCCCCCGCCCCCCATCCATCCTTCCGGTTCAGCCTCGTCACTTACTTGCAACGTGGGTTCCAAACCGTCCTCACCCCCCAGGGAGCTCTGACCACTCTCCTCTGTACCCCACTTGGGTTCAGCGCCCCCATCTGTCAGAGCTCCAGTGCCACCCAGTTTCCCATGCTTAGATAGCTGCCTCCTCCATCAGACTGGAGTGCCAGCCGGCTGGCAGCAGCAGGGATGAGGACAGTTTTTGGGGGGGGTCAGTCTCTGTATGAACCAGGCAAAGGGGGATAGGCCTTCAAAGCAGATCCTTCCCCTCCAACCTCACTCCTGCACGTCACTTGCCCACCATCCATGACGCTGACGTGGCTATATGTGGAGGTGCGTGTGTGTGTCTATATGTGTGTGCCTCTGGATGCGTGTCCCTGCCTGTCTGTGCTGTGTGACGTGTGGGGTGGGGAACGGGCCCGGCGCCTGCCTCGGGGCCGCCCACCTGAGAAGATGAGCTTCTCCTTCATGATGCTGACGTCCCGGCTGGTCCGGTGCACGGCCGCGTTCAGCATGATCTGCTCGGGGTTGTAGCTGCGGATGCCCCCCAGGCGCCACCTGCAGAGACGACCCCGTGGGTCAGGCCCTTCCCCGCCCGTCCCGGAGCAGGGGCCCTGCCCTCTCCCAGAGCCTCCGTGGATCGGGCCTGAGAGACCAGCAGGACTCGCGTCTGACTGTCCAGACGGGGCCCAGTGAGGCCCCATCGGAGACCCCGGACTCCCAGCCAGGCCTCTCCTGCCGTCCTCTCACTCCAGGCCCAGCTCGGCCCCTGGGCCCGGGATGCTCTGGGTTGGTTCGTTCTGTCTCAGGTGCCCCCCAGCTGTTCACCCGGTTCCTTTGGACGTGATACAATTGGGGTGGGGGAGGGCTTACCAGACATGACTCTGATGACCTACCCTGGGGCGCACGCTAATCTTGGGGAGTCCCCGCTGGTGTCTCCTACAGCCCCCCTGTATGACTAAGCTGAGGGAAGCCAGAGGGGGCCCCCGGAGGGGAGAGCAGAGAGAGGAGGGGAGATGCAGGGGCTTTGCTCAGAACAGGTCTTCACAGGCTCCGAGCCAAGGACTTAGAGTGACTTGGGTTGGGGTCTGTGCTACTCTCTCTCCAACCGCCCTGGAAGAGGGGGGCACATAGTCCCCAACGGGGAGCCCTCTGATAGCCGAGGCCGGGCTGCTCAGGGCACGCAGGGGCCACGCGAAGCCAGGCACGGCTTTTCCTGTTGGAGGCCTCAGCCACCCCCAAACCCTGGCTTCTGACCTTGAGACAGAAGGATTCACTGCAACCTGGACAGAAGGATTCACTGCCCCCCCCACCCCCACTTTCACTCCCACCAAGAGAAGCGGGGGTCAGCTCGGAAACAACCCAACCCCCAGGGCACAGAGCCCCGTGGGGCGGATGAAGGGAGCTCAGACTCCATAAAAAATCGGTTGTTTCCCGATGGGTCAGCACGGCTGGAATGGACAGGCAGATGGACAGGCAGAAGGGTGGGTGGGTGGACAGGGCGGACACGGCCAAGCAGGAAGCAGAGGGGAAGGCAGCCTGCGCCCTGGCTGGGTGAGCACCCTCCGTGTCCTTGAGGACAGCAGCTGTGTTGTATTTATCGCTGTGTCCCTGGCACCAACCTCAGTGCCTGCTGTGTGGTGTGTGTGTGTGTGTGTGTGTGTGGTGTGTGTGTGTGTGTGTGTGTGCTGTGTGGTGTGTGTGTGTGTGTGTGTGTGTGTGTGCTGTGTGTGGTGTGTGTATGTGTGTGTGTGTGCTGTGTGTGTGTGTGTGCTGTGTGTGTGTGTGTGTGGTGTGTGTGAGAGTGTGTGTGTATGTGTGTGTGGTGTGTGTGTGTGTGTGTGTGTGGTGTGTGTGGTGTGTGTGTGGTGTGTGTGTGGTGTGTGTGTGTGTGTGGTGTGTGTGTGTGTGTGTGTGTGGTGTGTGTGGTGTGTGTGTGGTGTGTGTGTGTGTGTGTGTGTGTGTGGTGTGTGTGTGGTGTGTGTATGTATGTGTGTGGTGTGTGGTGTGTGTGTGTGTGTGGTGTGTGTGTGTGTGTGGTGTGTGTGTGTGGTGTGTGTGTGTGTGTGTGTGACTGCGAGGAGGAAGGCTTGGTTGAAAGGACCTGGGCTGGCTCAGGCCCCCAGCCAGGGAGCAGTTCCTCCCAGGAGCGGCTCAGTGAAGCCGTCTGATCCAGGAGGCCTCAGCGTGCTTGGCAAGGACTTGGGTCTCCTTTTGGAAATTATCGTTAACCCCAGAGGGAGACCATCAGGCCAGGGTTTCTCAGCCATGCACAGCTAAGGCGGGAAGCTCACCCGCTGTGGGCCTCCCGGGAAAGTGGGAGAGTGTATGGGGGAGCCGGAGAAGGAAAGAGGAAAAAAGAGGTGAGAGACACAGAGAAAGGTAAAGAGAGAATGAGTGACGGGAGAGGCAAACGCAGAGAGCGGAAAGGCGGCAGATGGGGAGGAGAGACAGGACTTGGGGCGTGCGCTGGGCAGCGGGCAGGCCCTGCGGGGACAGCGGGGGGGGGGGGGGCAGGCAGAGCCCTCTGCAGAGGAAGGTGCCAGGTCAGCAATCGATAAGGAAACCCTCACTCCCGGACGGCAGAAGCAGCGGGAGGGAAGAGCAGAGGGCACACGGCGGGCAGGGCGGCAGAGAAAGGAGGATGTCAGGAGAGGAGGGTTCTGGGCAGGAAGGAGCTATCGGTGAGGCAGCGACCCAGGCACAGCTCGGGCAGGTCCCAGAGGAGCTGGAGAGAGGGGCACGGCGAGGAGGGAGAAAGCGCCAGGAGGAGGAAGACCACACAGAATTACCTGATCAAGTGATAGCTGTGAGATGCCAGAGTGCAGCGGAGAGGGGAGGGTGGGAGAGAGGAGGGACATGCGCCGGGTCAGAGCAGAATGGGACAGAGAGAGAACGTCAGTCAAGAATAAAACCCTTCCCGTTGGTTCACGCTGAGCTGGGACCCCAGCCTGGCCCTCAGCCCTCCCCTGGCCACACCCACCTCCCCACTGCCCCCACTGCCCCCACTGCCCCTACTGCCCCCACTGCCCCTACTGCTCCCACTGCCCCAGCTGCTGTCAGAGGGCGGGGAAGTCGCCAGCATGGCACAGGTGTGCCAAGTGCTGGTGGGAACCAGGCCGTGTTCACCAGGTGGGGAGACAGGCTGGAGAGGAGCATCCACCAGCAAATCCGCGCAGAGGTTGGCTCTGGGCTCCCAGCTGGGGGGCTCGTTCCAGAAGCTTCCCGCTCTGGCGGCGGGGGTGGGGGTGGGAGGCAGGCTGGGGGCCACGGGGAGTCTTCTCCCAGCATGGGCTATCTGGTCAGTCAGGCCTTCTCCTGGCCCAGAGCTCAGGAGGAAGGGCGCCTGGCTGGGGGGGAGCCGGGTCTGCCTTCGGGGGGTGGGGGGGTGGGGAAGGCCGAGGCAGGAGTCAGAGCCTACTCACTTCTGCAGCACGAAGATGCCCACGATGAGGGTGAAGGAGATCAGGTCCGCGGTGACCCACAGGAGACAGTACTCGTCCGGGGGCTGTGGACAGACGGCCCGCGGGCAGCCTCCGGTCACAGCCGGGCCACCTCAGGCCCCGGACTGAGGGCCCATGGACAGGGAGGGCCTGGAGGCACGAGCTCTGGGCAGCGTGAGGGGAGGGTGTGTGTGTGTGTGTGTGTGTGTGTACAGGATAAAATGCCTGTGTGGCGTTCCAAGTAAAGATGGTCAGTGTCAAGCCTGGAGGGTTTGGGTGCTTGAGGAGGCTCAAAGCAAGAGGCCCATACTGAACGGCAGACAGAGGAGTGGGGGGGTTCCACGTGACCTGCAGGGGTGCGTGTGCAGCATCTGTGAGGGTGTAAGAGGGCTCGTGTCACCGCAGGGTGTGGAGTGCCGGGGCTTCCCCCAGGGACAGTGGAGGGACCAGGAGGGCAAACCTCAGGACCTCAGGTGGCTGAGGAGGAGGAGGGGTGGGGCTCTTCCTGCATCGGTCAACTCCTGTGACCCCAACCTTCGAGTGTGCCACCCCCACTGCTGCCACAGTGTTATTTCATCTCATTCGGGCTGAGCCTCCGCAGATCTTAAAGGATGGAGGGCCGGCGGGTGGGAGGACTGAACCCGCCGTGACCTAGATCCGATCGCTGACCTCGGCACTGTCTCCGCCATAACAGACCCTCCGCCCGCCGTTCACCGTCTCAGAGAGGTGGCAGTGGGAGCACGGGGGGAGATCGAGGGCTCCCACCCCCCTGTGGCAGAGCTGGGACGGGAATTCAGGCCTGTCCGCACGCAGGTGCTCGGTCAACCAGTTGCAAACTGGTTTGATCCGCTGTAATCTCTGAGCAGATTGTACTGCTCCCTAGTCTTGTCCTGCTACCCTCTTTCCATAACGCCTGCCCTTCCTTCAACATAAAGCATCATATACACCCCCCCAAACCAGAAAACCTAAGTGTTTGTCCACTAGCTCTCCAGGGCCTGTAAGTGATGCTTCTGCCCGCGGGGTCAGGCCCCAGCCCCTCCCCTCCCCCAGCACCTCAGTGCCGGCGCGGTGGCCACGGTCATCCTCCATCCTCCTCCCGCCTCACGCCTGTACCCTCCACGGGCTGCCCCCAGCCTGAGACTTCACCCGAGACCCCAGGTGTGGAGTCTGCACCCGCCTGGGTGCCATCGGCAGCTCTCCACTCCCCCCACGTGCCCTCTGCCCCCAGCAGCCCCCCAACTCACCATGATCCAGAGGGGGGAAGGCACCTGGGACAGGGTGTGGGCGTTGTCGGAGGTGACGGAGGGCACCCCCATGCACCACAGCAGGGAGAAGAGCCACGGCGTGTTGACCGTGTAGAGGTTCACGCTCAGGTTCCAGGAGGCGTAGTCCCTGTGGGTGAGGGGCAGGCGGTCAGCCCGGGGTCCGGGCCCCTGGGAGCCTGTGAGGGGGATGCCAGCCCTCGCTTGTCCCGGAGAAGGACCCTTCCTCCCAGGGGGCCCGGCTCGGAGCCAACCCACGTCTGCCCGACGCTCGTGACGTCTCCTCCTTGGACCGGAAGTCCCTGTGCTTAACCCTCTGCCCAGACGTGTGTGTGTATGTATGTGCGTGTGTGTGTGTGCGTGTGTGTATGTGTGTGTGTGCATGTGTGTGTGTGTGTGCGCGCGCGCGCGCGAGAGCTTGCGTGCGTGTGAGAGAGGGACAGGAAGAGGCAGCAGGCGGTGTGGGAACCAAGCCTCGCCCTCCTCTGGCTGAGCGGGGTGGGCGGGGCGGGCACCTGAGCTCCTGGAGGGACACCTGAGTGTAGCGCAGGTTCAGCCACTGGATGTGGCCTCGGTGCAGGCTGGAGGCTTCCTCCTTGGAGCCTGACGTCTGCTGGAAGCCAGGAGCCACCCTCCGCACGAAGGACCTCTGCCTGTTCGGCAGCCACATGACCTGCGGGCAGAGAGGGGGCGGCCTCAGATCTCCCATCTGCAACATGGGCGGAGTCTACCCCTCCTGACGCACCAAGAAGGGTTAAAAGAGACAGGACAGACGGGCCTGACACGGGGTAAAAGGTTACATATAATCACCATAATCAGGGGATGGCCTGGTGCCAGCCACGGCTGTGAATGGCGTTGGCAATAACCCAGGGACTTGCCCTCTAGCCCCTGGTCACAAGGACGGGTCATCGAAATGTCAGTTGTTCCGCAGGCGGCCACCGGCATCTAGTGTGCGTCACACGCTGGTGTGAGATTCCTCGGGTCTCCAAATGCTACCCCACGAGAATGTGGGCAGTGCTTCCTGGCCGTAAGCGTGTGGGAGAACCTGGACTGGGTCATTTTACTTTTATTTATTTATTTTAAAAAATATATTTTATTGATTTTTTTTTACAGAGAGGAAGAGAGAGGGATAGAGAGTTAGAAACATCGATGAGAGAGAAACATCGATCAGCTGCCTCCTGCACACCCCCTCCTGGGGATGTGTTTGCAAGCAAAGTACATGCCCTTGACCGGAATCGAACCCGGGACCGTTCAGTCCGCAGGCCGATGCTCTATCTACTGAGCCAAGCCGGTTTAGGCTGGGTTTGGTCATTTTAAAGGACTCATTGGTACCCTCTTGTCCTCACAATGACCCTGTCATGGAGGCGAGGGGCACGGTACCCCCATTTTACAGAGGTGCGAGCCGAGGTCTGCAGGGGGGGCCGGTGAACTGGTGCCGAGTCCCCCCACCTCTCCCCACCACCTCACCTGGTGCTGGGGGAAGCCGGAGCGCAGCAGGGCCTCCAGCGTGACGTTGAGGAAGCTGGCCCGGTAGGGGTGCTCCCGGGGAGGGTCGCGCAGGTTGAGCAGCAGCGTGGCGTTGCCCTTGGCCAGCGCCAGGAGCTCGGCGAGGCTGCAGATGGACTGGTTCTGGACCTCCCTGTGGTCCGAGGGGGACAGGGAGCTGGCCGTCCAGAAGGGGTCCGTCTGGCAGAGACAAGGACACACACGGCTGGCTGCCTCCCCAGCACGGGAGGGGCCTCCACGGGCCTTCCAGGCTCCCGAGCACGGAGGCCCCTCCGCTGCCAGCGTGCGTGTCAGGTGGGGTGGCGGCTGTGACCCCGTGGGGGCTCTAGGCGACCCCACCCTTCATCTCGGCCCCCCACGCCCTGCTCACCAAGAGAATTACTTGCTTGGACTCTCTCCCAGAACCCAGCGCATTTCCCCGGGAGTGACATTTCAGACCAGAGGAACCACTTCCCTCTATGGGGCTTTATCGAGGTGACAGTTTTAACCCCCGTCACCACCAGCTTTCCCGGTGAGAGGGACAGACCAGCACCCGCATGGCCTCGGGCCGCAGGGGGCCGCTAACGAGCCGGCTGTGAGGGACGCTGGGGAGCGCAGTCCCCTGAGCCGACGGCCGCCCAGCTCTCCCTGCAGGGCCCCCACCCACGCTCCCCACACGCAGGGCGGGCAGGTGCAGCCAGACCTTCAGGAACCACTGGCCGGCGTTGAGCCTCTGCAGGACGGTCCAGTTGAGCATGGCGGCGGGCCGGCGGGCCAGCTCCGGGAACGCCTGCTCCACGTCGGTGGTGCGCCGCAGCGTGGCGTCATGCAGGAGGAAGGGCACGCCGTCCCGGCTGCAGGGCGGGCCGGGTCACTGCCCACCCAGGCCCTCATACTTTCACACACACTCACCCTCATACACACTCACACACACACACACACTCACACACACACACCACACACACACCCAACACACACACACACACACACTCACACACACCACACACACACACACTCATTCACACACACACACCACACACACCCCCAACACACACACACACACACTCACACACACACACACACCACACACACACCCAACACACACACACACACACTCTCACACACACACACACTCACACACACCACACACACCACACACACACACACTCATTCACACACACACACACACCACACACACCCCCAACACACACACACACACACTCTCACACACACACTCACACACACACACCACACACACACACACACACACTCACACACACACACACACTCACACACACTCACACACACACACACACACACACACCACACACTCACCCTCATACACACACACACACACCCAAACCCAACACACAACCCAAACACACCCAACACACACACACACACACACTTACACACTCACACACACACCCAACACACACAAACACCCCCAACACACACACACACACACATACACACTCACACACACACAGCACACACACTCACACACACACCACACACACACACACACACACACCCCACGTACACCAACCGGCCAGGGGGCCCTGCAGGCCCTGGCCCTCTCTGGGCCTCAGGCTCCCGGCTGCACAGGGAGGACAGTGGGCTGGTGGGCGACTCCCAAGTTCTCTATGAGGGTCAGAGGGGGGTGGGGACTGCCGAGGATGGACGGCTGGGCCTCGTCTCTTAGCAGATTTGGGAGGTAGGTGCCACCTCATCTGATAAAGGGGAAACTGAGGCTGGGAGAGGGAAATACCTAGCTCAAGACCCACAGCCAGTGAGGGGTGGAATCTGGCCCAGAGCCCAGTCCATGCGATGCCATGATGAGAACAGTGCGAATGCAGACCCTTTTGACAAACTTGACCCCCACCATCCGGGCCTGCCCCACTGCCGGGGCCTGGACCAACGTGGTGCCTTCGTGGGAAACAGTAAAAGGCACCATGTACCTTCCTCAGGCGCTGTGCCACCGTGAAAGTTTGGATCCATATGCACCGAGCGGCCGGATTTTTATGATCTCTGAACGCATAACAATCTGGCCACTCGTGTGTGTGTGTGTGTGTGTGTGTGTGTGTGTGTGTGTTGTGTGTGTGTTAGAGGCCCGGTGCATGAATTCTGCATGGGTGGGGGCTGGCCAGGGGGAGGGAACATGGGTGGTTGGCTGGCCTGCCTGCTGGTTGAACTCCTGGTTGAGGGGACAATTTGCATATTATATAGGATATACACTGAGTGGCCAAATGATTATGTGTTCAGAGATCATGATAATCTGGCCACTCGGTGTATAATTCCGGGATACCCACACTGGAGAAGTGTTCGCACGGACGTGGTGCCCTTAGTACACGCCCTGTGCAGCCGGACATGGCAGCCCTGCCCTCTCCCCTTCTCAGAGGTCTGCGGTGAGACGGGTGTGGGTTCTTCCTGCCCTTCATACTAATACACACGTGTGTCTACGTGTAGAGGATGTGTAAGTCATTTTAGGGTTTTTTGTTTGTTTTTGGTTGTTAATCCTTACCCAAGGGTATTTTTCCCATTACTTTTTAGAGATAGTGGGAGGGAGGGAGGGAGAGAGAAGCATTGATGTGAGAGACACACATCCATTGGTTGCTTCCCACACGCGCCCCCACCGGGGTCTGGGATAGAACCTGCAACTCAGGTGCATGTCCTTGACTGGGAATTAAACCGGAGACCCTTTGGTGTGCAGGCCACTGCTCTAACCAACCAGCAACACTGGCCAGAGCTGTGTAAGTCACCCTAATGTGCTCTTTTAAAATATAAGCGATGGCGAAGCCGGTTTGGCTCAGTGGATAGAGTGTTGGCCTGCGGACTGAAGGGTCCCAGGTTCCATTCCAGTCAAGGGCATGGACCTTAATTGCGGGCACATCCCCAGTAGGGGGTGTGCAGGAGGCAGCTGATCAGTGTTTCTCTCTCATCGATGTTTCTAACTCTCTATCCCTCTCTCTTCCTCTCTGTAAAAAATCAATAAATATATATTTAAAAAAAATAAAAAAGCAAAATGTAAGTGACACCACAGGGAGTGTGTACTCTGCAATGTGCACATGTCACTTATCAGAGTGGCTCCATCTGTCGGAGCCCTAGTCCTTCACAGAGCTTGAGTCTGTCCTTCAAGCAGCTCTGTGGCAGAACTGCAGCTCCCAACCCCCAGCCCTGCTTCAACCAAGAGCCTCTGTTTTTTCCCCTCTATTTTATATCCTGGAATTTGGCACAAGACTTAAGGTCGCGAACAAGGTGGGTAACCCGAGCCTCTGCCCTCCCCTCTCCGAGGCTCTGGGGCCCGCGGTGTCCCCAGGGGAGACCAGGGGTGGATGCAGTGGGGGCGGGAGGGGTGCCATCCTCACGACCCAGCGCCTACCTGATGGTGACGTCAGCTTGCACTCCGTACAGCTTGTGCTCCAGGGCCTTCCGGAAGGACATCAGCGTGTGCTCCGGGGCCAGCTAGAGAGGGGGCAGTGAGGGGAGAGCTGGGATTTAGCTCACGCTCACCTCCCCAGCCGAGGGCAGACCCTCCCTGCTGGGCCTGGTTCTGGCCCCAGCTCCTCAGGCCATACTGTGTGGCGGGGCTCAGCCTCCTCATCTGTTCAATCGCGCCTGCCCGGCAGGGTTTCTGGGCGGGAGTGGGAGGCAGGGATGGCTAGTGTTGATGGACATAAATGTGGGGGTACAGGCCTCTGCGTATGGCAGTCTTGGGCTGGGGGTGAACGCCAAGTTTCCCCTTGTTATACCCCAAGTCCAGGTAGAGGTCCTGGAGCGAGGGGAAAGGGTAGGTAGGCAGCAGTTTCAGAGGGCGACTAGCCTTCTCATCTGTACAGAAGGTGACTGTCACATGGGTTGAGTCCCGGCACGTTGGCTGATGCTCAGTAAGTGATGACAACTGCTGACCTTGCTGCATCCACATCAGAAGAGCCTGGGTCTGGCTCTGACTCTACCATCAATCAGCTTTGTGGCTTTGCGTGGTGCATCTGTTTCTCTCATAGACGCAGGTTACCCACATAACCTTTGAGAGAGCATATTCCCTCTTCTTTAAGGGTCTTTCTGCCGAAACCGGTTTGGCTCAGTGGATAGAGCATCGGCCTGCGGACTGAAGGGACCCGGGTTCGATTCTGGTCAAGGGCATGTACCTTGGTTGCGGGCATATCCCCAATGGGGGGTGTGCAAGAGGCAGCTGATGGATGACTCTCTCTCGTCGATGTTTCTAGCTCTCTATCTCTCTCCCTTCCTCTCTGTACAAAATCGATAAAATATATTTTAAAAATAATAATAAAATAAATAATAAAAAAGGGGGTCTTTCTACTTGGGAGAGGGGAGGTTTTGTTTCCCTAGTTCTGGCTGGTTTGAGGACTGTCATACCCCTTGTTGCCACTGGGGGTCAGCACCATACCAAGGGTTGGGCTAGGAGGAGGCACACCACAGGAAGACTGGAAAGAGGACTCCTGGCCACGAAGGGATGAGGTGGAAAGGGTCCCCATGGCCGATCTCATTCCCGCCAAGACAAGGTGGTTCCCATTCTCTCTCCCTCTGGCCATGCGGTTCCCCACCATGTGACACACGGAAAGGACGTGGGAGTTGAGAAGGAGCAATTCCACTTCCCAGTCCTGGGCCGTCACTTCCCCTTCGGGAGCCTCAGTTTCTTTAGCTATAAAATGGGCTAATGTTATCAAGCTCGTGGGTGGTATAGCAGACATCAGTGGGCTCTATAATTCGAGTTTCTTTCTCCCCCTTTCTATGGGACATATGTAATATTTTCAACAATCAAGATCTTTAAAAGATTAAACATAAATAAAATATCACAGCAGAAAAAAAGAAAAGGAGGGAAAGATGGAACAAGAATGACAAAGCAGGGATGGATGTTGAAGGTGGCACTGGATTCATGACTCTTATTTATTCTCCATTATATTACTCTTTCTGTGTCTGTGATTGTTTGAAAAATTTCTACTGAAATAATAATCCAGGCTGGGCCTCCTTGCTCCTTCCCGGCCCCTCCCCTCCCTCAGCACCCGCTGCCTGGGAAAGCTGTGGTCTCTCTCACCATAGACAGGGCACGAGGTGGCCCCGGACACACACAGGTAGCACATAACAAAAACGGACCCCAAACCAGATCCCTCCGACCCCCAAACCATGTCCTTCCCAGCTCGTTGCTTCCGGGAGGCACCGTGACCAGAGCGGGGTTCCTGGAAGGGCCTCTGGGCTCCCCTGAAACTCAACACCATGGGACTCCCAGTCGCTGTGACAGCGAAGAAAAAGCTCTCAGAAGTCCCTCTGAGGGTGGGAGGGGCACTGCCTCTGGAAAACCCAGGTTCAAGGTGAGGAAACCCTGGCCTGAGAAGGGGGAGGGCTGCCCAGGGTAACAGGGGTGTCTCCCAGGCTCACAGCTGGGCACCTCGGCGTGCTGTGTCCTGCCTCGCAGGCTCAGCCTAGGCTCTCTCGGAACCTCAGGGCACAGAGGCGGAAACTGGCCCAGAGAAGATGGAGCCAGTCAGGCTCCCGAGCCGCCAAGAGGCGGAGGAAGCCGGCTCTGGAGGGTGCCCACTCGAGGGGAGGCCCCTGCGGGACATGGGGCATCAGCAGACGGGGCTGCTGCTGCCTTTGACCCCTTCCTCTCTCCATTTCTCCCCAGTTCCCCGGGAGCATCTTCCCTGCGGCAGTGGGCCCTGGGCCGCGCCCGCCTCGCCTGCCCCACGGCCTGGTCTCAGCCCGCAGGCCGCCCCGCTCCCACCCCACCCGGCTGCTCTCTCCCGGGCCTTCCTCCCCCACCAGCTCCCCAGCCTTCCGAGAACCTTCCCACGCATCCCCCCCGAAGGCTAACGGTTGCTGTATTTCATCCCAGGTATCCCGTTCACTTGCCTGCAAGTCCCTCCCTACAAGATCATCTCTCCTGGAATGGCAGCTCTGCCCCGATCTGCCAGGGCCTTCAGGCACTCACCATGGGGGCCCCACGGTGGCCGATGAGGGCGGGCTTGGGGCCCAGGTCCTTTCTCTCCATGATGCAGGGCGAGGAGATGGTGAGCGGGGTCAGGTAGAGGGTGAACACCACGGCGGAGAAGATGCAGAGGATGGCCATCTGGGAGGCTGGGCACAGGCGAGAGCACCGCCCGGTGAGCGCCCGCTCCCGCCAGGCCCGGCCGTGAGCCCTCGGCAGGCGGTGGGGGACCCCTCTCCCCTCCAGAGCCCGGACACGCATGCTCTGAAGAGACCCTGCGCTAGGGGCAGCCCCCATTGTAGCCAGAGAGAGGTGACCTGCCTCTGGCCCACCCGCCATGCAGACACAGATGCAGACGCAGACTCAGATGAGGAAGCGGGCGCTGCTGACGGGAGCTGCAGCCCCCATGGTACCCATGGCCCCGCAGGGCACATCCAGGGGGTGGCGGGCCTGGGGGGCAGGGAGGGCAGGGCTGGGGGCAGGTCCTGCCCAGTCACACTCACAGGACCGCTCTGCCCGGGCGAACTGTCCCGCCACGATCCAGGAGAGCACAGTGACGGCGGCCAGGGCCCCCATGTGCAGGAACGGAGCTGTGCCCTGTGTGCGGGGAGAGGGGACAAGAGGCCCCACTGAGTCCCAGCTGTGCCAGACCCTCTGGTCACCAACGCCCTGATGGCCCATCGCTATCCACGGGACAGGCACCCCCGAGACACTGGGCGTCAGGGACCCTGGGCAGTCATTCCCCCCCCCCCCCCCTCACTCTCCGGGCTCTCCTGGGCCCCTCCTTCCGCTCAGGGTCTTGATCAGAGGAAACAATGGGATAGAGACACATGCTGCCTTCTTTTGCGTGTTTGAGGGGAGCCCGCCCACCCCCCTCACCTGCAGGGAGATGAGCAGCACCTCCCACTCGTCCTCCCACAGCTGGGCCATGGCCGACATGGCCACCACCGTGGACACCAGGACGACCACCAGCCCCATCTGGAAGGGAAGAGCAGGTGTGGCTGGACAGGCCAGGGGCCTCCAGCGTGTCTGAGACGGGGAGGCGGGGACCGAGGGGAAGAGATGAGAGCACAGGAGAGGCGGACAAAGCCGGGGAGGGGGAGCAGGAGATGGCACAGGCTGAAAGAAGCTGAGACAAAGAGGACAGTGAGAGATAGGGATGACACTGAGAGGCAGGACAGCGAGAGACAGGAATGGCAGCGAGAGGCAGGGATGACAGCGAGAGGCAGGGATGACAGCGAGAGGCAGGGATGACAGCGAGAGGCAGGGATGAGAGCGAGAGGCAGGGATGACAGCGAGAGGCAGGGATGACAGCGAGAGGCAGGGATGACAGCGAGAGGCAGGGATGAGAGTGAGACGGAGGCAGGAGGAGGACCCAGGACCCAGGGAAGAAGAGCCAAGGACCAAGAGAAACAAGGGGATGGGAGGGGGCAGGGAGCTGGAGCAGGTGGAGGTGAAGCTGAGGCTCAGCCCCACGGAGGGTGTGAGGCGGAAAGACACCCAGGCTCTCCTGCGCCCAGCAGGGCCCACCCAAGGCCTCCGCCAGCCCTGCCAGCACCCTTTGGAGTGAAGGGTGAGTTGCCTGGACCACAGGGGCAGGAGGCTGAGGAGCCAGGTCCCTTGGGAGCCTGATGCCCAGGTCAGCCGTGTGCCCTGCCGGCCAGGCCCTGCAGGCTGAGCAAGCAGCGGGGAGGGAGGGTGCAGCCCCAGCCCCAGCCCACGGCAGAGCCTGCTCTCAGCCCCAGCCTCTGAGTCCCCAGCCTCTATGGGGTCACCGGGACCGCCTCCCAGCCGCTCCTGGAGAAGCAAGCCCCGCCGTGATGGGAGACCAGAGGGAACCTTCACAGGACAGGGGTCTCTGGGCACAGAGCAGATCTGACCATCTCACACACGTCAGATGCTCCCCAAACTAAGTGAAGCCTGGTGTCTGGCTAGTCTCCAGAGATACCGCTCCTCCCCCCGCCAACACACACCTCTTGAGCCCTGGCACTCACCCTACACACCTCCCTGCACGCCAGGCAGGCCGGGTAGTGCCCAGGTGACCCCTCTACCCCACAGCCCTACCCACTCTAAGGGGCCGGGCAGCCAGGCCCCCACCCCCTGCCCCCTCTGTACTCAGGCCTGAGGCAGGTGTCCCCCTCTCCCTTCCTGTAGGGCCTGTCAGCCCCTCTCAGCAGAGCTCTGACCACCCTCCAGCCGGAACAAGCTCTGACTGGGATTCTAGATGGTGAGGGCAGAGGGTGCAGCTCCACCTCATTCCTGCCTGGGTGAGGTTTTCCTTTGTGGGTTTGTCATGCCAACCCCTCAGGCGGGAAACAAGTGTTCCAATAAGAAGCAGTAACAAGGCTGGGCCGGGGCGGGGTCTGGGAGCATGGGATGGGGAAGCAGGCCTGGGAGGCGTATGCTGTGTGTGTGTGCGCTGGGTGTGTGTGCCGGGTGTGTGTGCCGGGTGTGTGTGCTGGGTATGTGTGCCGGGTGAGTGTGCCGGGTGTGTGTGCCGGGTGTGTGTGCTGGGTATGTGTGCCGGGTGCGTGTGCTGGGTGTGTGTGCCGGGTGCGTGTGCCGGCTGTGTGTGCCGGGTGCGTGTGCCGGGTGCGTGTGCCGGCTGTGTGTGCCGGGTGCGTGTGCCGGGTGCGTGTGCCGGGTGCGTGTGCCGGGTGCGTGTGCTGGCTGCGTGTGCCGGGTGTGTGTGCCGGGTGCGTGTGCTGGGTGTGTGTGCCAGCTGCATGTGCTGGGTGATGTGCCGGGTGTGTGTGCCGGGTGTGTGTGCCGGGTGTGTGTGCCGGGTGCGTGTGCCGGGTGCGTGTGCCGGGTGCGTGTGCCGGGTGCGTGTGATGGGTGTGTGTGCCAGCTGCATGTGCTGGGTGCGTGTGCCGGGTGCGTGTGCTGGGTGTGTGTGCCGGGTGTGTGTGCCGGGTGTGTGTGCCGGGTGCGTGTGCCGGGTGTGTGTGCCGGGTGCGTGTGCCGGGTGCGTGTGCCTGGTGTGTGTGCCGGGTGCGTGTGCCGGGTGCGTGTGCCGGGTGTGTGTGCCGGGTGTGTGTGCCGGGTGCGTGTGCCGGGTGCGTGTGCCGGGTGTGTGTGCCTGGTGTGTGTGCCGGGTGCGTGTGCCGGGTGTGTGTGCCGGGTGCGTGTGCCGGGTGCGTGTGCCGGGTGTGTGTGTGCTGGGTCTGTGGGAGGCACCTTCATTTTCCTTGTGTTTATTCTCCTCCCCTCCCGGGGGAGGCACGATCTTCATTTTACACATAGAAACTGGGCTCAGGGACCACAGGGTTTGCTTGGCCGTGTAGCGTGGAGGGGGTAGGTCTTGACCCAAGCCCCATTCTGCCTGGGTCAGAGGTCATGCCGCAGTGCGGGAGGCCCAGCGCCCTAACCACCCCCGAGAGTGCCCCTCAATGCGCAGGTGCCCGCCCCCTGCTGCCCGCCAGGCAGGCGCTGGGCTCGGCAAGCGTCTCTGCAGGGCCGTTTCTGGGAGCATCTATGGCAGTATTTAATTGCTAGTGGAAATTAAACAAATCCCCCACAACCCTCAGGCAATTAAAACTTTGCTGATGAGTTCTGCAGTTGCTGCGGTGGCACCATTATGCTCAGCAGCGCGGCTGCCATGTTCGCTGTCTGAGGGATTCCCCCACATGTGGCTTCAGCCGCAAGAACAGCCCGAATCCCAGCAGCGAGCCGCCATCCCTCCCACCGCCTTCCCTCCCACCCAGACGCCTGGAGGCAGCCCTGTCCCCTGAGAGCCGCCTCTGGGTTCCGTGCCGGTGAGGCTGGTGTGTGAGGACAGTGGGAAGGACAGGGACACGGGGGCTGCCCCCCATTCGTTCAGGAGCGGTGCTGGGTGCTGGCACCCAAGAGGAGTGGGAGCCCATCCTGCAAAGGTGCCACAGGTTGGCCTCCTGGGTGGGGGGTGGGGACGGGGTGCTGGAATCTGGGATCGGCAGCCGCTGGTTGGCCAGGGCTCAGGGACACACGTGATACACCCACCGGCACATCCCAGCTCTGTGCCTGACGGGGGAGGTGGGCCCTCGGAGCACGGCTCCTGGGCTGTGACATGGGGGGGGGGGTTGCCCACCCCACGGGTCCTGGGGAAGATAAAAGAGAAAGTACAAGGGCTGTGCTGAGCACGGTGGTGGGCACTAAATTGGTAAATGCTAGTGGTGTAATTTTTACTTTTTATATATTTATTTTTAAAAAATATTTATTTTATTGATGTTTTACAGAGAGGAAGAGAAAGGGATAGAGTTAGAAACATTGATGAGAGAGAATCATCGATCAGCTGCCTCTTGCACACCCCCTACTGGGGATGTGCCCGTAACCAAGGTACATGCCCTTGACCGGAATCAAACCCGGAACCTTTCCGTCCGCAGGCCGAAACCAGTTTTGGCTAGTGTTGTAATTTTTAAGAGTGGGCCGAACATCGGGCGAACAGGATTGTTACAAGGAGTGAATGGAATGCCGTGTGGCACGTGCCGGACACACACAGTGAGTGCCCAATCAGTGAGGTCGTGGCTCTTACGCTGAGCACGGTGCCTGGCCCATCCTGGCACCTGCCCCCCAGCCCTCCCCTGCTCAGGACTCGGGGGAACCAGGGACTCCCAAAGTAAAGATCTCGATTAAACAGTATGAAGCTGTAGTATTTACGTAAAGCATCTGGATGCTGATATGAGAGCAGAGAGATAAACGGAAGTAAATAAAAAGCTCAAAAACAGATCTAAATAGATTTTTAAAAATCAGCATATGCCCTAGCTGGTTTGGCTCAGCAGATAGAGCATTGGCCTGCAGATTGAAAGGTTCAATTTTGGTCAAGGGCACGTACCTCAGTTTCAGGCTCTATCCCCAGCCCTGGGGCTGTATGTGGGAGGCAACCAGGCGATGTCTCTTTCTCACATCGATGCTCCTCTTTCTCTGTCTCTCCCCCTTCCTTCCACTCTCTCTAAAAATCAATGGAACAATATCCTTGGGTGAGGATTATTATTTTTTTAAATCAGCATATGATAAAAATGGCACCTCCAATGAGAAGGGAAAGGGTAGCCCTAACCGGTTTGGCTCAGTGGATAGAGCGTCGGCCTGGGGACTGAAAGGTTCCAGGTTCGATTCCAGTCAAGGACATGTACCTTGGTTGTGGGCACATCCCCCAGAGGGTTGTGCAGGAGGCAGCTTATTGATGCTTCTTTCTCATCACTGTTTCTAACTCTCTATCCCTCTTCCTTCCTCTCTGTGAAAATTAATAAAATATATTTTTTTAAAAAGGGAAAGAACAGATTTCTCAATAGATAGTCAGAAACAGTGGGAAACCATCCAAGAAGAACAAAGTAAGACCATACTATACCTGAAAGTAACTTCCAAAATGTTAAAATTTTAAATGTTATAAAAAGCAGAAACATGTAATTATCAAATAATGCCTTAGAAGAACATTTTTATAATCTTGCAGTGGGAAATACTCTAACACAAAAGCCAGGAGCCATACAAAGAGAAGGCAGATTCACATCCTTAAGAACAAAAAAATTCCCAATGGCAAAACCACAACAAGCAAGGTCCAAGGCGGAGTGACACACTCGGAAGAGTTGTTTGCAGTTCATCAGCCAAAGGGCCGATTTTCAGAATCTATAAAGCACTCCTGCAAGTTAATAAGCAAAAAGCAAATCCTGTAGCAAAAAGGCAAAAGATAAGCAGAGACAGTTTATGGAAAAGAAAATGCAGATGACTCAAGCACACGAAAGATGCCAAATCTAACGCATTATCTGGGAAATGCAAAGCAAAATGACACAGAGGGGCTAGGTTCACCCATTAATGGGCTCAGGTCGAGACATCTATGGGCAAGGGTGGTTTGATAAGCATAACCACAGCTTGCCGAGGGAGCACGGGGTGGCGGCACTTGGCAAGGAGGTGATTTGACAAGAACTATCACAATTACAAAAGCATCCTCTAGAATTCCCTCCCAGATCACATGGTCCTGGCAATGAATTAAAAGCAACTGGGGCCTGGCCAGCATGGTTTAGTGGCTGAGCATTGACCTCTGAACTAGGAGATCACGGTTCCATTCTAGGTCAGGACACATGCCCTGTTGAGGGCTCAGTTCCCAGTAGGGGGTGTACAGGAGGCAATTGATTGATGGTTCTCTCTCATTATTGATGTTTTTATATCTCTCTCCCTTTCCCTTCCTCTCTGAAATATATATATATATATATATATATATATATATATATATATATATATGTATTCTATCTAAGAAAGACAGAATAAGCAAATTCACTGTAACTCTGTGATAAAAGTGGCCATGCCCACAACCAATAAGGAGGGAATATGCAAATTGACACCACAAGCGAGAGGTGGAAGGTGGCTCCAGGCCAGAGCAAAGGCTGTGCTGGCAGCCAGGGAAAGGAAGTCCTATTCTTACACGAATCTTTGTGCATTGGGCCTCTAATATATATATTGCATCTGGGATGTCATCAGGACCATCAACAGGGGATACCTGGGGACCCAGGGTTAGATGTGGGGACAGGAGCAGGGGCTGAATGACAAGGGAAGCTCTCAATGCTCTGTGGGGAAGGAGCTCCAAGAGTTTTGTTAACATGTGAAATGGAGGTATAGTAGGCTTGTGTGTAGAGAAAAGGAAAAAGGAAGTGTGTATATGAATATGTGGATATGCTTAAAATACTTTGGAGAGATAGTAGGGAGACTTACATTGTGTACTTTTTTGCACCTTTCTAATTTTGAACCCAAATGTCAATGTAGCAGATGGCCAAAAATTGGTTAAAACAAAACAAGACAAAAGGGACAAAGATTCCTTAGAATCTTCTACCTCAATGATGGAATGTTGGAAACAGAACAGGAGCGTGTCCAGCCCCTACTTGAAAGCTCTGAGCCCCAGGGAGCTGCCTCCCTCCCGGGGCAGTGGGTCCAGCCATGCATCCGCTCCGGCTGGGCCTTCCTCGTGCTGAGATCTCGTGGCAGGGGGCAGCGGGGACGGGAAGTCAGGGCTGGCACCGGAGCTGGCGCCGTGCAGATGAAGGGATCTGATCCCCCTCCCCGGAGAGGAATCGGTGCGGTGGCCTGCACCCCTGCCGGCTCAGCGCCTCCGGAGGCCTCTCTGCCAGGATCCGGCAGGTGTGACCTGCTGAGAGCCAGGCGTGACCTAGAGGAGGTGACCACGGTGGGAGCCAGCCCCACTCCGGTGCCATCTGGTGCGGTCCTTTCAAGCAGCAGCTTTGCAGCCGGGAGATAAAAAGTGCCTCACGGAGGGGACTTCTCACGCCCAGGGGAGGCCTCCGGATAGAGGGACAAGCAGGCGGAGGTGGGACACCGGGGCTGCTGGCTGCTCTTCACCCCTCCGAGACTCCGGTCACCCAGTCTGGCCCCCCAGCTCCTGATCTTCACGGCCCCTCTGGGTGTCCTCGGGCACCTCCCACTGCACAGCCCAATTCGAACTCACTATGTCCTTCTTCCAGCGCCTGCTCCACGTCCCTCTGCTAGCTGGAAGCAAGCCCTTCCCCTCCGAGTCACCCTGGACCCGTCTTACGGGCTCATGGCTATTTCCAGACATGCCTGCCCCTTCCTGACCGGCATGGCCACTCTGAGCCGGGCTCTGGGAATAAAGAGCCGGCCGAGCCCTCCCTCCAAGGCCCAGGTGCTCCTGCGAGGAAAGGCTCTCTCTCTCTCGGTCAGTTCTGTGCCACCCCTGCGACTGCTGGGGCCCCAAGAAGAGCAGGCAGATCCACTCAGCACCAAGCACAGCAAGAGGGCTGAGGCTCTGATTCTCCGAAGCCTCCCTGTGCTGGGCCCGGCACCCGGGGAGGCACTAGGGCCAGCGATGGGCAAAGCCAGTCCTGGTTGCAAGAAGCTCCTTGAGCCCTGACTAGTTTGGCTCAGTGGATAGAGCGTCAGCCTGCGGACTGAAGGGTGCCAGGTTCGATTCCAGTCAAGGGCATGTACCTTGGTTGCGGGCACATCCCCAGTAGGGGGTGTGCAAGAGGCAGCTGACTGGTGTTTCTCTCATCGATGTTTCTAACTCTCTATCCCTCTCCCTTCCTCCCCATTAAAAAAAAAAAAAAAAAAAATCAATACAAAATATTTAAAAAAAGAAGCACCCGAGACGTCTCATCCGCAGCTGGGGGTGACGGACCCAGGACAGCAGTTGGGAGACATGAGCAGGGCCGTGCCATGAGGGGCTGCCATGATGGGTGGGGAGCAATGGGAGTGGTGGGAAGGCCTCTGACCGGGAAGAACAGGACTGGGACAGTTTCAGAAGGAGCTCGCTGTGCTGCGGAATGAAGAGAGGGTGGGACCCGAGGCGGGGCCCCGCCCGTGTGACCCGTGCTGGTTGGCTGCCCGGCTACGGGGTTAGGACCCTGGATCCTCCACGGGACGGAGTGGGAGACCCTGGGCAAGTGACTTAACCTCTTTGTACCTCAGCTTTTTCCAGCTGCAAAGCAGGATCACAGTACCTGCCACACAGGCCTCCTGTGAGAGCTCAATGCGTTAACACCGGCCAGGCCGGGAGGACAGGGCTGGGCACAGCGTGAGAACGGAGTGTGAGCGACTAGAACAGTTGTGGCCGTGACCCAGAGGAGGGGCGATGGGCCCCCCCTTTGCTCCCTCTGACCTCGCCGGGGCAGCCCTTACCTTGTGCAGCCAGTGCAGGTTCATCTGCTGCCCCACGGCGATGTGGCAGAGCGCCAGGACCTGAGGAGGGCCACAGGGCGGCGGTCAGGCTCCACGTGCATGCGAATCAACGGCTCCCCACATACCCCTCATCCCCCTCCAGCTCGGGGTCCCACTCAGAAAAGCCAGCAAACCCTCCCCAGAGGCGGAGGCGGTGGGAATGCCCGGCCCGGCCCTCTCCTGGCCTCCTACTCCTCCTCTTCGAGGATTTCTCCCTCAGCCCCCTGCCCTAGGGCTGCGCAGTTCATGTTGAGGGAGTTCCAGGCCCCTGGAGGCGGAGGTACCTGTGAGCCTGGTTCCCAAGGAGCCCCCCATCCAACAGAGGGATTGACAGGAGTCTGAGGGAATAGAGCTCTGGGGGCAGGAGCCAAAGCAGAAGCTCCTGGAAGAGGCTCCTAGGAGCAGACGCCTCCCCCCAGGTCGGGGGAAACACTGCAGGATGGGGTAGAAGGAAGGCGATTGCCCACCTTGAAGGAACCAAGCCCCTGAGAGAAGGGGAAAGCCGGCTCCCTCATCAGCCCGGTGCGGGCCCCTCCAGCAGCCCTGCACAGGCCACGCCTCCCTTCCCGGGAGCAGGGGCGGCCCTCAGCGTACCAGGAGGCCCGCGATGTAGGTGAAGGCGGTGGCTGCCGTCAGGAGGATGGGCACGGACCAGTCACTCCAGTAGCCCAGGCGGTTGTAGAGGTACCTGCAGGAGGACAGGGGGCCGGGGTCAGACCTCCCCCAGGAGCCAGGGCCCTGCCTCCAGCCGGCCAGGCTCAGGGGCCAGGCCCCGCCCACTCCGTAATGATGCTCTTGTGTCTCCATCATCAGCCAGGCCTGTGGTGGACCCTGGGCGTGCCAAGAGCATAAAGGAGAGGACAACAATCTCTATCGTTCCACCGCCCAGAAACAAGTATTTATTTCCCAAACCGGGCTAACGTTCCTCCCAGCGGCTTCCCTGCCTGAGCTTATAGATCTGTATCCGCGGCAAAGCCGGACCCGCTGGAAGAGCACAGTGGTCAGAGCTTGGCTCCGGAGGGAAGTACACTCAGCCTCTTACTGGCTTGTGGGTCCCTGTGGAGGGGACAGGCTTTACGGATCCTAAAATGCCATCAGTTGTGACACCCATTTCTATTTCAAAGCTCGGATGTGAAAACAGGGGGTCTTAGAATGGATCAAATGCCCTTCAAAGGATTTCCTGAGGATGAACTGGGAGGTTGGTGGCGGGGGGGGGGGGAGGGGGAGGGAGAGGCATGTGATCAGTAATCAATTCTCTTCTGATTCACACGGGCATTTACTGAGGTCAGAATAAACCCGAGGAGATGTGATTTCCAGCAGCCACGTAGTCTTCTGCTGAATCAGTGCACCATATGTGGCCAGCCTCCCACTGATGGCAATTAATCATTCCCAATTATCCGCTATTATAAATGAACACGGAAAAGAAAACTGTGAACATATCTTTGTGTTCTAGTAATTACTCACGTAGGACAGACTCCTACACACAGAGCCACAGGCTGAAGGGAATAAGCCTTTTAGGCACCTGTTTCCTGCTCTTCCCTGGCCCGCGCCCTCTGGCTCCGGAGGAAACCTGCCACCTGGGAGGACGCGGGGGGCGCTCTTCTACCGTTTAGAAGGGGAAGCCGGGGCCCAGAGAGGGGTGGGACCCGCTCCTGCTGACAGCTTCTGCCAAGTGCCTTGGCTCCACGTGTTCCTCCCTCGCCAGAGAGCCCTCCTGAGCAGCAGCAGCCCCAAAGCCCCTCCCTGGCTCTTGTCATCCAGCCCTGACCGCCTGGGTCTCACTCACGACGTCTCCAGAGACCACAGGCCCAGGCCAGACTCCCAGCCCAGAATCCCAGCCCCGACTTTAAGAAACTGAGGTGACAGGCAGGTGTTCAGGCCACCCCTAAGCCCCAGGCAGGGCCCAACGGGCAGGCACCCATCCTCTGCCTGAGCCACCCAGCGGCAGGCAGCTCACTCTCTGGGAAGAGGGGGTGGCTCTGCAGACGGCATGAGACAGACAGCCTCTCGCCGCTGTCCTGGAGCTGTCTGCACTTCACTGTGTGACTTCGGGAAGGCTACTTAACCTCTCTGAGCCTCAGCCTCCTCTGACTCTCCTTGGGATGACTTTTTGGATTTCCTAAGGATGAGTTTTGGGGGGTTGTGTGGCCACAGGTGAGTCCTGGCCCTTTCTGGGCCTTAGGCTCCCCATCTGAACATGATGGGGACGGACCCGATGGCTTTCCAGGGCGCCAGCCTCCAGCTCAGCAGAGCTGTCCAAGGTCTGCCGCGAGGGCCAGCCGGGATGCGCCTGCACGCCCAGCACAGTGCCTGCCCTGCGGAGCCTACAGGATGAATAGCTGATTTACGGCGTTTAATAAAGGCCAGAGGCCACCTTGGGGACTCGGCTGGGGCTGAGGCTCACCTTGCCAGGCCTGGGGGGTGGGGAGGGGGAGATGGGGGACAGCAGCACACCCTTTATTGTGCTCGTTAATAATGGAGGCGCAGCCTAGGGCCACAAAGAGGGGAGGGGATGCCCAACTCCATGAACAGAGGGAGTCTTAGGATCATCATGGAATCCCAGAACCATGGCCCATCAGAAGTCCCCAATTCTAACATCATGGCGCCTTCCAGCTAGAGAACGGGCCTCCCATGAAACGACCCTCAGGGTGAGGGAGCGCGTTGAGCCCTCTCAAGTCCATCATCTCATTTCACCTCAGAAAGACCTGATGAGGTCAGCGTTACCCCATTTTACAGAAGAGGACACCGAGGCTCAGGGTGGACCAGAGACTTGCTGGTCTCAGTTCCCCTGGGCTTTGTCTTTCCAGAGACCCTGCCCCAAAGCCACACAGAGTTGGTGGCAGAGCTCTGAGGGTCAGCCTGAGAGAGAGGCTCAAACTCCACCACCACCACCACCACCACCACCACCACCACCCATCTCAGCCTCTGCATGCCCGGGACCCAGGCCCCGTCCCCCCCCCCCCCCCCCCGGCCCATCCCCACTCACCAGTTGAATTCATCGTAGTCATTGTGGACCTCCCACCAGAAGTAGAGCCAGGTGAGGGTGAGGCCGAAGGTGACGGCGAGGAGCAGGAACCAGAGGCGTTCCCACTGGAGGGGCAGGGCAGAAAGGCGTCAAGTGGGGTCACGGTTGGCCCAGCAGGCCACCTGCCCGAATGTGCCCTCCTTCTCCCCCTCTGCAGCCAAGCCTGCCAGGCAGGGATTGGTCCCTCTTCACAGCGGTAGGGACCTGAGGCTCAGAGTGGGGAAGTGTCCTGTGCACAGACTGGTGGGAGCTGGGAGCAGGGTCGGGCTCCACCCCCGAGCTGGGCCCTGTGGCCGCAGCCTGAGGCCTTGCAGCGTGCACCAGTCTCTGGGCTCTGGCAGTGGCCCCAGGAGCAAGGGCCACATCTGCCCGGAGCCCTCCCACTGGCACGGTGACCTGCAGCCTGTGAACAGGTCACAGTCTTCATCTTCCCTCCTCACACAGGCCTGCGAAGCAGGCCTTCTTCCCACTCTGCCCTGGACTCCTGAGTAAACGCTGAAGCCCAGAGACAAAGCGATTGCCTAAGTCAGTGGTCAGCAAACTGCGGTTTGCAAGCCACATGCGGCTCTTTGGCCCCTTGAGTGTGGCTCTTCCACAAAATACCACGTGCGGGCGCGCACATACAGTGCGATGGAAACTTCGTGGCTCATGCGCAGAAGTCGGTTTTTGGCTCTCCAAAGAAATTTCAATCGCTGTACTGCTGATATTTGGCTCTGTTGACTAATGAGTTATCCAAACACAGCCAGTTATCAGAGGATTAAAGCCCCCCCTCCCCGATCTGGACTTGAGGAAATGCAGGGTTCTGCAGCCCCCCAACCAGGCACTGGCCCCTCAAGCCTGGGCCAGGCCCCCCCTCTGTCTCCTGTGGGACTGGGGATGGGGAGGGTGGGGGCTGCCGCCCCACCACGGCTGCTTCCTAGTCTGCAGCCGCTTCCGCTGGTCCCGGTTTAATCCTTGCTTTCATCCGTCCCCTTATCTCAGAGGCACAGCGAGCTCGGACATCCTGCTGTCTGGGAAGCCGCTGAGGTCATCAGAACACATCAGCGGCCCTCGAGGGGAAATCAGTGCAGGAGAGAACCAAGACCACCCCTGGCTGGGCTGGAGGGGTTGCAGCAGCCTCTGACCGGGCACTGTCAGGAGGCCCTCTGCCAGGCTCCTTGCAGCTCATCTCACCTCGGCCATCCCCGGACCTACAGTTCTAACCCCAATGTATTTTCTTTCTTTTTTTTTTTTTTTAATATATTTTATTGATTTTTTTACAGAGAGAAAGAGAGAGGGATATAGAGAGTTAGAAACATCGATGAGAGAGAATCATCGATCAGCTGCCCCCTGCACACCTCCTACTGGGGATGTGTTCACAACCAAGGTACATGCCCTTGACTGGAATCGAACCTGGGACCTTTCAGTCTGCAGGCCGATGCTCTATCCACTGAGCCAAACCGGTTTTGGCCCAATGCACTTCCTTAATGGCTCCCTATTGCTTAGCCAAGCAGGGGCTCCCTCGGGGGAGAGGGGTGCTCCCCACCCTCCCCTCTCCCGCTTCCTACCCCCTACCAGTTCCCTCCCTCTGGATGTGGACATCTGACATTCCCCTTTACTTGTCAGCTCAAATGTCACCTCCTCCGGGAAGCCTGCCTGGCCTGTGCCCCTGCCAGCACCCTCCCTCCTCAGGGCTCCCACCGCATCAGGGAACCTCTTCAAACTCGCCGTCTGTGCACTGCGATCTGACCGTGGGACTGTGTCTCCCCGAGGACGGCTCTGTGTCGCCCTGGGCTCTGCAAGGACGGGGCCTGAGCCTGCCGCCACTCCCGTGTGTGTGACTGGGGGGAGAAGAGGAGGGAGGGTGCTGCCCTCGCTGCCCAGGACACCGCCACCCTACACGGCCAAGACACAGCGCAGTGGAGCCAGATCCCCTGCCCACCCCTCACTCGCTGTCTAACCTGGGGCATTGCAAGCCGATGCAACCCGTGCCTCAGTCTCCCTCCCATGACATGAGGACAATAGTACTTATCCATGGGGTTGATGCGAGAATCGAATGAGATAATACAAGTCGGGCCGAAACCGGTTTGGCTCAGCGGTAGAGCGTCGGTCTGCGGACTGAAAGGTCCCAAGTTCGATTCCGGTCAAGGGCGTGTACGTTGGTTGTGGGCACATCCCCGGTAGGGGGTGTGCAAGAGGCAACTGGTCGATGTTTCTCTCTCATCGACGTTTCTAGCTCTCTATCCCTCTCCCTTCCTCTCTGTTAAAAAATCAATAAAATATATTTTAAAACAAACAAAAAAACAAACAAACAAACAAAAAAACAAGTCAGGTGCTCAGCGCGTCAGTAAGGATGTCTGCCTCTCCCCGGCACGCGGGGAAGGCCCGCAAAGCCGGGCGCGTCGTGACTGTGAACACGTCCTGGGCAGGAGGGCCTGGCGCGGGTGACACAGCAGCCTCCTCCACGGGGCACATACATGGAGCCGTGACGGTGACCACACGCTGGAGGCGGTGGAGGCGGGGGGCTTCTCAGAGAGGAGGCCACCGGTGTCTGCCCCACCCGGACAGAACGGCGGGAGACCCCGTTCCAGGCCCAGCGAGGCCCGGCCTTGCCCAGGACGGGGGAAACCTTGGCAGGGCTGGCAAGCCACGGGCCTTTCTGGAGCAATGGGACCCTGGCAGCCGCTGGCCAGAGACGGGCTGGGAGTGTCTCGGGGAGCAGAGAAGGGCCCGATTTTGGTCCTGCTGTCTGCGTCTGGGCCCTGGCTCCAGAGGGGCTGGCCCACACCGGCACAACTGGGCCAGCACCCCGCCTGGCGGGTCCAGCCTCCTCCCCTTCCAAGTCCTTCTGAGAATCCCTCTTGCTACCTCCATTTCTTTCTTTCTTTCTTTCTTTCTTTCTTTCTTTCTTTCTTTCTTTCTTTCTTTCTTTTCTTTCTTTCTTCTTCTTTAAAAAAAAATATATATTTTATTGATTTTTTACAGAGAGGAAGGGAGAGAAAGAGGAACAGAGAGCTAGAAACATCCATGAGAAAGAAACATCAACCAGCTGCCTCCTGCACACCCCCTACCGGGGATGTGCCCGCAACCAAAGCACGTGCCCTTGACCGGAATCGAACCTGGGACCTTTCAGTCTGCAGACCGATGCTCTATCCGCTGAGCCAAACCGGTTTTGGCTACCTCCATTTCTTACATGCTCACAGATAAAAATTCCTTCGCACCCATTTCCTGCAGAGGGCAGCGGTCGGTCCAGGGCCAACTTAAGCAGCTGGGTCTCCTAAGACTGATCCTGCTCCAGCTGGAGGGTCCCACGGGCCTGAGCCCCCCGGCCCCCCTCTGCATCCCAGCCCCCCTCTGCATCCCAGCCCCCCTCTGCCCGACATGTGCACTTTACGCGCCATGCACCGAACCACCCACCGTTCCTCGCGGGCTCTCTCCAGCCCCTGCCTTTCCAGGAGCCACACTCTCCATGGAGAAGGCAATGCAGTCCCCAGGGGAGACTCCCGCTCCTCAGCGTTCCCCTCACCCTTGCACCCGTGTCAGTTCCGACACGCGCCCTGCAGGCCTGTAGCTGACTCTGTGTGTGGGTCTCCCTGCTGTACTGAGAGAGCCTGGAACATCCGGACGGTCTTCATTTTCCCAGGGTGAGTGGGGACTTAAGAAAGATTTGGTAATGAAACCGAAGGCGAGAAAACCACCTTTCTCCCATCCCCAGTGAGTACGCCCTCCCAGGAGAGATTCCACTGGGGCCCCCCCAGTGGAGCCTTAGACGTCTGCGGGCCCCGAGCTGGCGGTGGAGTGGCCACCTGTCCGGAGATGGCGCTGCCTCCGTGGGACAAGGCCGAGGCGCCTCTGAGCAGGGGATGAGGTTCTCAGAGGGGCCCGGGGGCAGCGGGGCCTCGCCTATGCTGGGTCCTGTCCCAGGCACGCAGGCTGGGGGACCACAGCTGGCGGGACCCCGGGGCTGGCTGCAGGGACAGGGGAGTGTCAGGTGTGGGGAGATGTCTGTGGCAAGCTGTGATGTAGGCCCGGGGGCGATGCTGGCAGGCGGCCAGGTAGACCTCAGGTATCGGGAGGGTCCAGGGTCCGCTGTCTGCGTCTGGGCCCTGGCTCCAGAGGCGCTGGCCACCACACCTCCTCCCGCTCCTTCCAGCGCCCCACCTGGCGGGCCCAGCCTCCTCCCCCGCCAAGTCCTTCTGAGAATCCCTCTTGCTACCTCCACTTCTTACTAGCTCACAGATAAAAATTCGCTTGCACCCATTTCCTGCAGAGGGCAGCGGTCTGTCCCGGGCCAACTTAAACAGCTGGAGGCAGGGGTCTGGCACACTAAGGGTCCCTGCCCTCACAGGGCCAAGTCCTGAGAGTGGGGCAGGGAGGACAGGGCAGGAATGAGGGGCTGCCCTGCCCTGCCCTGCCCCTGGGAACCAGCCAGAGTGGCAGGTGTGTGAGGCACCCAGGGTGCGGCAGGGAGGGAAGCAGGGCCTAAGCAACGAGGGTCTCGAACCCTATCATCAGGCATGAGCTGGGGTGGGGGCGCCTAGGGAAACGGTCCTAGGAACTGGGAGCCAGAGGCCCCGTGTCCACAGGGAGCCTGTAGCTGGGGATAAAGAGGCACCGACACAGGGGGCGGGCGGTGGGGGGAGGGAGGGGGGAGGGGGGGGAGGGGGCACAGCCAGGGTCATTCTCAGAACAATCAGAGGAAAAAACTGAATGGATGGCGGGGGCTGGAAGGAGGGGGAGGGGGAGGCAGGGAACTGGCAGGAGGAAGTGGGGGTGGGGAGCAGCTCCACCGACAAAGAGGCTCCAAATGGCACTAATGGTCCTTGTCAGGGCGGTCAGGCCAGGGGGGAGGGGGGTGCTGTCTGCACTGAGGAGCCAGCCCAGCCCCGCTCCGGGCTGAGCTGCCAGAGGAGCCAGCGGATCCGCCTCCTCGGTCACCCCTCACTGTCCTGCGATGCCGGGGTGTGTGTTTATGGGCGTTTATCCCCGCGGAGGGCAAACGCAGACAGGGAACCTCAGAGAGGGGCCAGGCTGTACGGCTGAGCCAGCTGCGGACCCCAGCACTGGAAAGGGGCCTGGCATCGTGGTCCCCGGCGATGGGCACATTGGTCACGACAGTGTCCCAGCGGCTGCCGCTCAGGAGTCTGGGGAAGGGGCGCCTTTTGCTAATTGGCATCGATTTGGATGAGAGGAGGCGACTCAGAGGTGGAGCATGTACCCGAGTGTGTGTGTGTGTGTGTGTGTGTGTGTGTGGAGGGGACGTGGGACTGAACCCGGGTGTCCTGACCGGAGGCTCCCCGGGTGCCCCGAGCATCTCTCCCCAAAACCACCCTGTGGGACCCGTGTGGCCACCTCAGAGGTGTGGATAGCTCTCTGGGATTCCTCTCTCTCCTCTCTCTGCCTCCCCCCTCCCACACACACCTCTTTCTCCTAGGGGGGGCCCTCCCACTGCCCAGCCTCTGAAGACCTCCCTTCCCTGACCCCTTCTGCAGAGATTCCTGGGGCCCGCCCACGTGACCCCCAACCACACTCTGAATTGGGGCGAGGCAGAGGCCAGGCTCGAGGGGCAGAAGGCAGGCCTGGCCCTGCCACTTGGGCAACCTATTCCGCTCCTCCGAGTCCCGGTTTTCTCTCCTCTAAGACGGGAGGCATAGCCCCTGCCTTGGGGGTTGGTGTTAAACGAGGCGATGAAAGCCAGGGGCACAGGCAGCCTCCTAGGGGTGCGTCTGCAGGGCTGCGGCTCCTTCGGGGCAGGGGTGGCTGAGACGCCTCTGTGCCCCGGGCCCGCATCCCGTGGGGCTCAGGGAGCGCTCAGGTCGGTATGAGGAACAGAGGATGTGTGCCGGGAGCCGGCATGCTGGGCGGCTTCAGGGCGCCAGCGGACAAGACCAGACACCGTCTCAGGCTGAGCCTGGCGGCCCCACGCCACCGAGGGAAGGTGCCCCTGGGCCATGCCAGCCCCTTTCTCTGCAGGACAGAGGTCAGGCAGTTCCTGCGCTGACAGGTGCAGCCGCAGGAGGAGGAGGAGGAGGAGGAGGAGGAGAAGGAGGATGACGACGCTGAGAGCTGCCAGGGAAGGGATGGGCCCTGGCTGTGCACTGCTCACTCTCCCAGCCGAGGCTGTGACAGCATCCCCGAGGCCACAGCATTCAGCCCACACCCCCAGCCTCCTCTCCGCGCCCCCCCCCCACCCCGGGGGCAGATGAGACCCTCCATCCTTGCCGAGCCACCAGTGTGCCAATTTCCCCAAACACCGGCTCCTTCTCTTCTCACCGCCTCATGCTGATTGTCACGTCTTCTCCTCTCCCCCTTCCTCCGTCCCGCCCACCCCAGAACCTTCCACATTCAGAGAAAAACGGTGGCAAGAGCTTATTAGCAGCCGGGGCTCACACAGTCACAGACGCGGGGCTGGGCTGGAGCCCCAACCCCCCCGCCCCGCACAGGAAGTGCTGCCGCTGCTCCCCGCGCCCAGGACGGCGGCCTCAGGCCAGGATGCGCACAGACACCGCTCCCTCCCACTGCTGGGGACCCTGCGGGTTTGGAGCACCTCCCCGGGGTCCCCAAATAGAGCCTGGGCCCTGCACGCCATGTCAGGACAGCACCTGGCAGGAGCCACCCCCCTGACCTTGGCACCATCATGGACTTCGGGTCCATAGTGGGCTCCTGTGCCCGGCCTGCCACCCGGGGCAGAGCGGCCTCTGAGCCTCCGGACAGGAGCTCCGCCTGCTTCTCCTCCCGCGGCTCCGGGGATGGGCGGGCTCCCTCCGGTGCTGCCTGGTGGTCCTCGGGCCCGAAAGTTCCTCCTCCTAAGAGGAGCTGGACAGGGACAGGCTGCGTCTGGGGGCCCAGGAACACTGGGTTTGAACCCCAGATCGGCTACCGACTGAATGTGTGACCTCGGGGAAGACGTTTGTTCATCATCTCTGCGCGCCCGGGTCCCGCTCTGTCAATGGGATCGCAGGGCTGGCAGTCCAGGACCAGGAGCACCAGTGATGGACGGGCCCTTGGAGTCATTTCTCTTCTTCTCTCTATCTCTCCCTGAGACGCAGCTGAACCCATCTCCTTGACTGCCCCCCCCCCCCCCCCGCAGCTGGCTCTCTGATACCACACAGAACAAGCCCCCCAAAAGGGCAAGAAACGTTGGGGTCAAATGACCAGGGGGAATGTAATCAAGAGCGAGCTAGCCCTTCTCCTTCATCAGCCCATCAGGACACCAAGCTTCCGCTCCCCCGGCCCACAGGGGTGACATCACCTCTGTGTCACGGGAGGGCTGCCAGCCCGAACAAGATTACAGATGTAAGCTGTACATGGCCAAATCCAGGGTCGTGCCTGTAATTATCCTCTCGCGCCTGACAGCCCTTTCATTACGTGAAGACAGTGATCGAGTCTCCCGTCCGCCCGCCCCCTGCTCTGCACCAGAAATTTCCGGCTGCTGAGGAGAGCCAACAGCTGGCCCACCCCCAGCCCAGGGGGGGGGTGCCCGATCGGTGGACACAGAGGTCAGGTCTGGCCCTGCAGGCTGCAGCCCTCGGAGCCACAGGGATGGAGGGAGAGGACCCCGGCCCAGCAGCTGCCCCATCTTGTCTCGGCCCCACAGCGCTGGGGACCGAGGACAGAGCCCGGTGTGAGCTCTTCTCAGAGCAGGTGGATGCTCGGGGGTTGGGTAGGGGGGACCCCTAAGAGCTCTCTACTTGTCCCCATCTCATCTCATCCTCGCCAAGTTCTGCAACGCAGGCGGGATTGTCGGAGGAAGCCAGGCCTAAGAGACGGGAAGTGCTTTGTCCCAAATCACAAAGGGCGAACGTAATGGAGGAACCAGAACCCACACCCCGGCCTGGCTGCCCCCAGTCCCAGCTGCCTCAGAGCAGCCTGGAGCAGGACGTGTAATTATCCTCGTCTGACGGAGGAGACAGATGCGGGAGGCAGGGCCCGGCCCCCGGGCGCACGGCAGGTCACAGGCCATTGGCAGGGCAGGGCTTAGGAATGATTTCAGAGGTCCTCTCGCCCCGTCCTCTGAAGGTCCCATTCGGAAATGGAAAACCTGAGACCCCAACAAGGGGGACATGGACTGGGAGCATGGACTCGGGACATGTGACCAGGGTGCATGGGTAGGGAAATGCTAGAGAATCCAACAGAAGGTGTTGGGACATCCGGACAGCGATTTGGTAAAAAATACGAGACCCCTACCTCACGGCCTAAACCAAACTGAATCCCAGCGTCTCCCTCCAGATCCTCGCCACCCCTCTCTTCAGGAGTGCCACACACTGGTGCCGGCACTGGAATATAAATCAGGCCTGCACTCCAATGTGAGCAGCCCACCCAGCTGACTGACGGCCGACAGGCAGCTCCCATCCTAGGAGTGAGTGTGGCGAGGAGGGTGACATGGGCTGCTGAGGGGCACACTGCCGGGACGGAGGGCCTCCGAGGGGCTTCGCTTATAGCAAAGCTGGAGGAGGTGGGCTTGCTAGGAGGACAGAGCCAGGGAGCCTGGATCCAGGCAGGCTTTGTTTGGGGAAATGGCTTCTTTTCTTAGGGGCTTATGAATACTCTTCCTCTGTGCAAGAGTATTAACCTTCATATGTGGTGTATTTTTTTTAAATATATTTTTATTGATTTCGTACAGAGAGGAAGGGAGAGAGATAGAGAGCTAGAAACATCGATGAGAGAGAGTCATTAATCAGCTGCCTCTTGCACACCCCCTGCCGGGGATATGCCCGCAACCAAGGTACATGCCCTTGACTGGAATTGAACCCGGGACCTCTCTGTCCCTAAGCCGACGCTCTATCCATTGAGCCAAACCGGTTTTGGCTATGGTGTATTTTTTTAATTCTGTCATTTGACTTTAATTTTGTTATCAAAATTTTTTTTTTAGATAAAAATTTAAACTTTTAGCCCTCGCCAGCGGACTGAAGGATCCTGGGTTTGATTCCAGTCAAGGGCATGTGCCTTTGTTGCAGGACATCCATGTGTGTGTGGGGGGGGGTGCAGGAGGCAGCTGATCAATGTTTCTCTCTCATCGATGTTTCTAATTTTCTATCCCTCTTCCTTCCTCTCTGTAAAAAAAAATCAATAAAATATATTTAAAAATGTTTTAATTTTTAGGCAGTCAAATTTATCTCGTTCTTTTTATGGGTTTTGCCTTTGATGTTTCATGTTTAAGGAAAGTGGCCCAAGATTATATATCTAATTCAAATTTAGCGGTGATCATTTCCTGGCCTCGTTGTTTGTATTTAAATCTGCGTGTAACCCATCTTCTGTAGCCATCTATCTACGGCTCCGTACGGATGTCTACGTATATGGAGAGAGGTTGGAAAACCTTATCCGCTAGAGCACTAAGGATAGAATTTCTTTTACTTTACATCTTCCCAAGCTGTCTGAGTCTTCTCAACCAATGCGCGCTTCCTCCGGAGAACAAAAATACATTTTAGTCCATCTGGGACTTATTTTGGTCTGAGGTAAGAGGCAGGGATCTCGTTTTACTTCCACCACACGGATGCTCTGGCTGTCCCGGTGCCATGTGTGAAACGTGCCACAGCTCCCGTGTTCCGTGAGCACAGCGGCGCGTGCTCGGATGCGTGTGGGCTGTTTCTGGGTTGTCTGGTCCGTCCTGGAGCAGCCCCCACCCCCTGTGCTGACCCTGCCTGGTACAGTCTCCTCCGTGTGGCGGGGCTCTGGCCCCTGGGCCACCCCTGTGGTCCTGGCTCTGCTTTGAGGTCCCAGAGCCCAGCGAAGCCCTCGGCACCACAGGGCACCGCACTGCAGAGAGAGGTGGAGGGCTGCCACCCACCCGGTCTGCCGGCCTGCGGGCCAGATCTTGGGCGCCCAGTTCCTCCAATCACCAGCCTGTCTCGCCCTCACCCACTACCAAAGGGGGGGACTGATGCACAGGAAAAAACCAGGAAATGTCAGCTGGGAAGGGTGCGGGGAGCTCCTGGGAGGGAGAGGTGGGCAGGCCCTGGCAGGATTACTCTGGCCGGACACAGGAGATTTGGGGGAGGGGCGGCCTGGGAGATTGGAGATGGATGACAGCAGCAGGAGGGCCTCGCAGGCAAAGGGATGAGCATCCCCGCCCCCAGCCAGCTCCTGACAGCCTAAGAGGCTGGATTTATTTTTCTAGGCTCCAGAGAGCAGGGCAATTAGGCCTCTGTCTGCCCTTCTGCTGCTGGGGATGGGGTTGGGGGGGGGGGTCCTCAGAGCTGCTCATTAGGCAGGAGATGGAACCAGGCCCAGCGGGAGCGCTGTTCCTCCCGCCCATCCTGTGGGCTGCATCCGTCCAAGAGGAGACACGAGCAGAGGAGCTGGGAGTCTTAGGAGGGATTATCCCAGAGCCCCTTCGAGGGCCCTGCCACGGGGTGGGGGGTGGTCGCACACCCCGCTGCTCCCCATCCCCATGCTGTCCCGTCCACACCCCTCGGCAGCCACTCAGGGCTGTCAGGAGTGTCGTGAACAAGGCGTGACCGCTTCCGCAAGAGCACGGCATTCAGAGAAGAGCTGGGTGGGTATTGGGGGGGGGTCCCCCAAAGGCCAGAGATGACATGACTTTATTGCAGAGATAAATCCTCAGCTCCCGGTGCTGCCACAACCCCGGACACTCTCAGCCCCTCCTCTCTCTCACAATGCAATGATACCATTCCGCCCCCCCCCTTTTTTTTTCTTTAAAAAAAAAAAAATATATATATATATATATATATATTTTATTGATTTTTTACAGAGAGGAAGAGAGAGGGATAAAGAGTTGGAAATATCGATGAGAGAGAATCATCGATCAGCTGCCTCTTGCACACCCCTACTGAGGATGTGCCCGCAACCCAAGGTATATGCCCTTGACCGGAATCGAACCCGGGACCAACGCTCAGGCCAACGCTCTATCCACTGAGCCACACCGGTTTCAGTCCATTTCCCCTTTTCTTATCCTCCCTGCAACCCTGTAGGGTTCAGCAGGGGTGGGGAACCTTTTCTCTGCCGAGGGCCATGTGGATATGTCATGTGTATAATGTCATTCACAGGCCGTACAAAACTATCAGCTTAAAAAAAATCAGCCTGCTGTGTTTGGTCCAACATTTCCTTAGCTCACCCCTGACGCCTTGGTGGGGCGAGAACAAATGATTACGAGGGCCGTGTGCAGCCCGCAGGCCAGAATGCCCCGCCCACCTCTGGAATGGGGGCTTATCGTCCCCATTTTAGAAATGGTAAAACGGAAGCTCAGTGGGTGTTCCTCTCACTTTTCCCCAAAGCCCCGAGGTAGGGAGCAGCCAGCCCTTTGCAAGTCTATGGTAGGACACAGACCTGGTGGACCGGGGGTGTCTCTGGTAAAGGACGTGAGGCACATCGGTGTCCCTCATCTCCCCAGACCGTTGGGGCATGAAGATGTATCTCCATCTAACCCACCAGCAAGCGGAGGCCAGAGAGGGTCTGGCCTTGCATCCGCTCACGCACTAAGTCCCTGGAGGGGGCAGGGAAGAGGGCAGGCTGCATGCTGCTCCCTGGGCCAGGAATGCCCACTGATGCCAATCGCATCCGGTCCCAGAGGCTGCTTCCCTCCAGGGAGCCCTCCTTGATTCCCAAGTGGAATCCACTCTTCCCCGCCACACACCCATCCCTGTCAGAGGCCCACGTGGCAGTAACAGAACAGGGAGGTGGGGCACCGGCTTGGAATCCTCCTGTCCACTGGCAGAGCCCGACCCCACCCCCAAGGGTAGCCTGAGAGGTCCCACAGCTGAGTCCGCACCCTTCCCTGCCAGCCTTGGCCAGGGGCAGGGCAAGGCAGCTCCCAGCTGCCCTCTCCCGACCACCCGGCGCCTGTGAGCTCACCGGGGTCCTGCCTCTCCACACAGTGGCGGAGGGGGGGCAGCGCATTCCCCTGACAGGCTTCCTCGCTCCTTGTCCAGCTTGGGGCTCAGTCATCCCTCCAGTCCTTGCCCAGCCTCTCCTGAGCCAAGCCCTTTCCTCTAAATACTCAGAGTCTAGCGGGAGGCACAGAAAGTCACACTCTACGTGTGGCAGACAGGAGCGAGACCTGACTCATTTTTGGTTGGAGAAGGGGGGAACTCTTATTACTAGTATAATAAAAGGCTAATATGCAAATTGTCCCCACAGGCATGAGTTTGGCCGACAGAGAGTTAGACATGCCCTGACCACCAGGGGGCGGTGTGGAACACGGTGGGCATCAGCAACGCAGCCCTGGCAGCAGGCAGCGGTGGAGGTGTTGCCAGCCCCAATGGGCCCTGACAAGAGTGAGACCACAGCGGGATGGTGGAGCAGCTGAGCGGGCAGTGTCAGGCCAAGGCTGGGGCGGAGAGAGTCCCTGGTCGGTGGCAGTGGCAGGCAGCCAGGGGAAGGGACGGCCCAGTGGGCGGCCTCTAGGGACCCAACCGGTGCACAAATTTTGTGCACTGGGCCTCTCGTTTGCAATGAGCCTTAAAAGGCAGAGACAGAGAGTTCAGGCAGAGCTGTGAAAGGGGGCGGTGATTTTGGGGTGACTGCAGGGGCTGAGTGTGTGAGGAGGGGTGCTGATGAAACCTCCCCCACAGCAGGTGTCTATGGCTCCCATCTTAGGAGGTAGGCAATTGGAGGTGAGGAGTGTTCTATTTCTGTGTCTCCCCCCCCCCCCATCCCGCTGCACCATTCCTGGACTCGACCGAGGCCACTGTCCCCTCTCCCTTTCTCCTGGGCACAGCATGGTGGCCTCCTGCCAGGCTGGAAATCACGGGCCGACAGAGGCATCATCAGACTGCCAACCTCTTCCGCCGCCAGCCTGCTGTCTGCACCTCCTAGGTGTCTCTAGATCCCGCCCTTCACACCCTCCCTGTATCCTCCTACCCCCAGGTTCTCCCTGGGTTCCCTGCCCTCCTCACCTCCACGAAGCCCCCTCAGCACTCCTTCTCCGAGATTTAACCACCCACCGTGGCCTTTGCACAGCCAGAGGCTGCCTGGGCTGCCGCTGCTCAGGCTCTCCGGCCCAGCCCCGGGCAGCGCCCTCCCCTCCCCACACCGGAGCCAAGTGCTTTCGGTTCCCAAGTGCAGGACACGGTACCCTCAGCTCCCTGCCCGGGCCACGTCCCCCGTCTGGCACCGGCCCAGGCCAGCGTTCCTGCCTGGGGTTCCCTGGCCTCGGCAGCCATCCCCTGGGTGGTCTGGGTGTGTCCGTTCTTGTCTGTCTGCTCCCCTGCCTGCCTGGGAGTCCTTCAGGGGAGGGGGGCCGGGTCTGACACACCTGTGACCTCCAGGCCCGGAGCAGGTATCATGATGGTTTGTTGATTGGACAAGTAACCAGTGCCTCCCAGACAAGACTGGTGTGGAAGTGGGGAGCGAACGCAGGACTGGGGGTGCCAGCAGGGGCTGTACAGGGTGTGCCTGTACCTCCTCAGCTTGAATCAATCACTTAGTCTCCTTGGAGCCCCATCCTTAAGATGGACGGGGTCAATCAGCCTGAGAATAGCCTTCAAAGGGCAGGCTGACTACAGAAGGACAAGGGTCGATGGTCCCTGTCTCCTCCGGTGTCTTGGGCTGGGATGTTCCTACAGGCATCTGACCGGTGTCCCTCTTGCTACAGAGAAGCTGGTTCTGACACTGGGCTGCCTCGCACCGTGGCACAGCCTTCAGGGGGCCCCGTGGGCACGGCCTGGGAACTGTCCTCTGTCCATCAAGGTCCTCATTGGAGTGCTGAGTCACAAACAACAACCAATTCATTGGCCCCGGGTATAAAGGCTCTGCTTCCCCTTCCCAGGGTGAGCGAGCCGCCTCCTGCTGCCAGGCTCCTCCACCCGCTGAGCTGGGGCAGGAGAGCGGCTCCCTGCACCTCTCTGGTCCTCAGTTTCCTGTTTCCTTATTTGTCAAGTGTGTGTCCTGCGGGGAGGGGACCACGTGGGCCGAGGCGTGGGGCAGGAAGGAAGGAGGCCAGCTTGGACAGCGGGGAGGGGGTTCCTACCCAAGCTCCCCCATCCCGCACCCTCCCCCGGCTCACTTCCGTCCTGCAGGGCCAGCCCCCAGCCAGGGCAACACAGAGGGTCCCTCGCATGGCAGGGAAGACGCTCCCCATCTTGTCCAAAACGCTCCTGGTCCAGTGCTCTTTCTCCTGCACCAGGCAACTTCCCACGTCCTCTCCGCCCTTCCGTTCTTTTCCCTCTCCCAAGCTCTTGTGGAAAACGCACCTGGACTCAAAACACAGGATTCCTCCCCTCCAGCCTCCACGTTCCTGAGGCTCTGGCTGCAAATCTGTCCCGGACTCAGGTGTGCCACTGCAGGCGTGTCTGACCCATAAGTGGGACATAACAACTAAACACTCCCCCCACACACAAGGGTGTCACAACAGCCAACGGGGCAAGGCGTGTAAGCCATGTGCTCCCCAATGCAACAGGTGCTCAGTACGTGTTCACGGTCAGTCTCACACTCCACTCCACAGCCGGGACCACAACGCCTCTGCCTCACCACCCCGTTTCACAGATGAGGCCTAGAAAAGTGGAAGATTCCGGGGGGTGCTCCCCTAAGAGGACCCGAGGGGAGGGCGGGCCTGGGCCTGGGCCAGCCCCCAAAGGAGGGCACGGTGGGGATGAGGAGAGGCAGAGGCCCAGAGTCAGAGCCACCCCTTTGCGAAGGCCTCTCCTTCACCCCCAGCCCTAGCGGCTCTCCCCTCTCTGCCCAGCCTGTGCCCCAGAGCTCACTCAGGCCCTCCATTGGTTCGGCAAAATGTCCAGAGCACCTTCTGGGCACCAGCCTGGGCTCTGAGACACCAGGTGGCTGTTCCCGTCACTGGGTCAGGCCTGGGGAGCCAGCCCCCATCACAACCCTCACCCAGCTGTCTCCGAGGGACCGGGGGAGAACAGGGTGAGCAGGCTGAGCCTGGGAAGTGGGAGGGGAAGCAGGAGCGGAGTGAGTGACAGGGAAGGGGGTGGATGTTCCTCCTCAGCCCGGAGTCTCAGAGTCACCCGAGGTGAGCTTAGCCCCTCTGCAGAGGCCCTGCCACCCCGAGCTGCTGCAAAGCCCTCTGCCCGCTCCCAGCCAGCTGGCTCAGACCTCCTGCAGCCCTTCCTGCTCCTGCCCCACACCTGGCCTCAGACCTTGGTGTTTGCAGAGCCTGCACCACGTAGGTGCCCAGTCAGCTCAAAACTGGCCTCAGCCCCACTTCCTCCACTCTGGGCCCGGTGCGGGCCACCCCCAGGACCCACCACTTCCTGACTCCACGGCCGGGGACTGGCTGGGGCCCGCACCCCCCAGAGGGTGTGCTCTGGAGACACACCTTTCTCCGGGGTCTCCTGCGACCCCCAAGGAGCTGTCTGCGTGGAAGCTCAGCCATTCTCTCCTCTCCTTCGCCTCAGCTGTCTCCCCACCCCTATTGAGAGCTTTCGACCTGCACTGCCCGGGGTCAGATCTGGGCTCTGCCCCTGGCTGGCTGGTATGACCTGGGCCAAGGCACTGACAGCCTGGCTTCTGTTTCCCCCAGTGAAATGGTGGCTGTGGCCTGGAAGAGTGGGGGAAGTGGGGGGAAGAGAGAGAGACAGCCAGCTAGGGCCAGCTGGGGTCAAGTTCTTCTGTGAAGCCCACTTCTCTGGTTTATCCCTGCCCCACCCCGTCTTCCCAGGGCTTGGCCATGTAAAGGGGCAAATAGATGTTAACACCCACCTTACAACTAGGCACCCTGAGTCAAAAACCTCACCCCAAAGAGGACTCGAGTCACAGGTTGCCTAGTTATAGGTCAGGGGAATAGGCTGACTTTCAAACAAAAACTAAAAAAAAAAAAAAGAAAAGAAAAGAAAGAAAGAAAGGGTGGCTGTGACAGGCATGTTAGTGCTCAGCACAGCGCCTGGCACCAGACACCCGGGTGAAGCTGACTGCCGCCCTCCGCCCGCCTATTCTGACTCGGGAGGCCCTGCTGCCGGCCCAGTCTGGGGGATAATGGGGTTCAGAGCACGGCGGAGTGGCCTGGGGGTTCTAAAGTCTTCCCCTTCCCCTCTCCTCCATGCAGAGTGGAGAGGCCGAGGCGGGCACTCAGCAATCTCTGCTCTTCCTGACCGGTCACCGCCAGCACCGAGCCGGTCACTTCACGTCGCTATCGCATGCACCCGCCCCGCAGGCCCTGGAGCGGGGGGAGTGCTATTCGTAGGTGAGAACGCTCACAGTCAAGTGCAGACTGTGGATAACAGAGGGGCACTGTCAGCCTAACCGGCAGTAACCTCGGGGGTGATCTCATCGCACATTCCTCGCCGGGCGGGACCGGCGCAGTCACACCCGGCTCCCAACTCCTTCAGCAAAAGGTTCCTCTGCCTCCAGCGAGCCTGTGCATCTGGGTTAACGCGGGTTTGAAATGCCTGTTTCCGAACCCCTGGGAAGTGGGGCTAACCCTCAGGGAGCAGAGGGTCTTGTTAACGGTCCTGCAGGCCAACGCCGGCCTCGCGTTCTCCCGCCCTCACGCAATCTCCCTGCTTACTTCTAACGGCCCAGGAGAAACCGCCCAAGGCCCTTCCCCGTAGCATCGGAGACCCCGCTTCCCAGCGCTGCCGTCCGTTTGGCTCAGATAAAGTCCATTACAATTCTCTCCACAGGTTTGGACGTTTCCTACATCAGCAGGACAAGTGGAAGGGGCACAACTTGAACCTGAGGTCTGCCTGACTCCTGACCTCACAGCCTGCACCGCTGTGGGAGGGAGTATGGGTGGGGGGGAGACCGTACGTCCATTGAAGATGGCTGTCCCAGGCAGGACTGCCCCCCAGCCGGGCAGGGACCTGCTCTGTGACCTGGGCAGACCCTTTCCTCTCCTGGGCCTCCGTCTGCCATGCTGCCTCTCGGCTGGGAATGGGGCCATGACCATGAACCAGGCCAGGTACCCACCAGGTACCTGCTTCTCGCCCCTTGGGGACCGTGAGCCCAGGCTCCTGACTCATGCAGCAATTCGTCCCTCACGGTCACAAGCAGAGAAGCAGAGGAGACAGGGGGAGACTTGCGCAGCCCCCTCCCACCCCCGCCAATCCAGGTAGCCCTGAGATGCCAGCCCGACTTGGCCGCCTGCCACCCCTACCCTTGGCCACTCCCGCCTGTGTGGGGCTAGCTGGCTTTGGAAGCTGGCTTCTTTGTGCAAACAAGGAAGGAAGAAGAAAGTTGTTTTTTCAGGCAGCAGAGCTCTTAGATAAACACGAGTTATCTCCCCCTCTCTATGCCTTCTTAAAGGAATTGGGTTCCTTCAGAAAAGAAACTAGATTCACGGGCCGATAGTGCCCGGGATGAAGTGCAGCCGGGGCCTGGCTGGGGAGCCAACACTGAAGGAGGCTTTCTTATCCGGCTGAGCACCTGCTGCCAGCCCTGGCAGGCCCGCGGCTCAGGTGACAGGGCCCTGGTGCCAGGCCGCAGCCTTGCTGGCTCCCAGGCTCCCGATGGCCTGGCCCAGCTCCTCACCCTCCCCTCCCCAGGAGGCTGAGAACTTGTGTTCACCTTGGGGTGACTCCTTCCTCCAGGAGTGCCCCCCCACCCCCCGCCCAGACCTCGGGAGCAGACCAGCCCCCCTGCTGTCCAAAGAGCGCTAACACCTGGTATTC
Source organism: Nyctalus aviator (assembly GCA_036971965.1). Lineage (NCBI taxonomy): Eukaryota > Metazoa > Chordata > Mammalia > Chiroptera > Vespertilionidae > Nyctalus > Nyctalus aviator. The sequence continues at coordinate 40,593,445 of CM072929.1, forward strand.
CCACGGCAGAATGACTTTCCCCGCCTGGTCAGAGAGATGCAAGAATGGCCGTGGGCCCATTTTACAGGAGAAGTGAAACCCAGAAGGGGCACTGACCTGTCCAGAGCCCCACAGTAGAGTGATAGAGCTGACATCCCTCCCATTCACTCCCCCTACCTCCCCCCCACCATCCCCCGGGCTCTGGGGCTCCCTGGGTCCTTTCGACCAGGCCCCAGTGTGGCTCACCGGTGTGGTGTCATCATGCGAGCGCTGGTAGCGTTTCCAGCGGCAGCCGTAGATGCCCGTGAGGCAGGAGAGGCACAGCTGGGGCTCGTAGTACTGCAGGGGCTGGTGTCTTACCATGCTCGTGCCCAAGGCCCTGGTGCCCGGCCCTCAGGAGCCCATGGGGGGCCCAGGCTGGTTCTGTGGGAGAAAGCACAAGGCCGTGAGGCAGGGGAGGGGGGAGGCGGCGGCCCTAGACACAGCAAACGTCACTGCAGCTGAGGTCAGGGTGGGTGAGCTCTGACAGATGGGGTCCCAGGCCCCCGTGGAGTCAGAGGCCCACCCTGCAGGTCTCCCAGGACGGTCCCCTGCCACCCTCCCCTGCTCTAACCCATACCCCGCCCCTCAGCCACCCCTGCCCGCACACTGCCGCCGCCTCCTCTGCCTGGAGGCCTCTTCCCGTAGGACCCGCATGGCTCCCTCCTTCCCCTCCTCTCCTCAGCTCCTCTCCTCAGCTCTCCACCAGACCGCCCCAGGTCATCTTCCGTGAAACTGCAGCCCCTTCCCCTACCGCTCAGCCACGGTTAGCTTTACTTTCTCAACCATAATTTACTTTCTTTGTTTCTCATCTGCCTATCCCACTATGATGTGTGTTTCACAAAGGCAAGGATTTTGTCTGCTTTGTTCTCTGTTCTATGCCCAGTAGCTAGAACAGAGCCTAGCACACAGAATGTTCCAGATAAGTATTTTAAAATAAATTACCATAAAAAGTAAATGAAGTAAAATGAACTATCGTAAAAGCTGACACGTACAGAGCATGTAAAACCTCCCTGGCCCTGGTTGAACGTTTTATAACCATTGTTCCATCTCACTGTCCCAGGTGGAAGGCACTGTGTGTCCCAATCCCATCTGACAACTGAACAAACTGAGACTCTGCAAAAAATAAAAATATATATTTAAAAAATATATATATTTATTTATTGCAGAGAAGAAGGGAGAGGGAGAGAGCGATAGAAACATTAATGATGAGAGAGAATCACTAATCAGCTGCCTCCTGCATATCCCCCACTGGGGATCAAGCCCGAAACCCAGGCATGTGCCCTTGACCAGAATCGAACCTGGGACCATTCAGTCCACAGGCTGATGCTCAATCCACTGAGCCAAACCGGCTAGGCTCATTGTCCTATGTTAGAGATGAGGAGCATGGGGCTCGGAGCAGCAAATGATTTATCCAAGGAGCCAGGACTCAGCTCCTGGTTTGTGGATTCTAGACACCAAAGCCATTTGCTTTGCACCGGACCCTGTCCAAGGCTCTGGAGACATTGTGGACCAGACAGACACGGTGACCGCTCAGGGCCCTCACAGGACAGCGAGGGCCACGAGCAGGCCCACACTAGGCTCCAGGCACCATTCCAAGTGCTGTCCATATCCTAACTCTAACAGCAACCTACGGCGTGCGTGTTATCATTGATTTTTTTTTTTAATTGAGATCTAATTCGCACGCCATAAAAGTCACCCCTTTAAAGTGTACAATTCAGTACTGAGCATGTTCGGCTTTTAGGATAGTCACAAAGCATTGTCATCATCATCCCAGCAAAAACCCCATCCTCACCCCGTCCACCCCCCTTCGGCCCCATTCCCACCCCCCACGCCCTGGCAATCACTAATCTATTTTCTGTCTCTATTTATGTGCCTACTCTGGACATTTCATATAAATGCAATCATACAATATGCGGCCATTGGTGACTTCTTCTTTCACTTAGCAAAATGTTTGTAAGGATCATCCATGCTGTAGCATAAATCAGTGCACTCCTTTTTTACAGCTGGAGAATATTCAATTGTGCAGATATACCATTTTACCCACACTCCAGCTGATGGACATTTGGGTTGTTACTGCTTTGTGGTTGTTACTGTAGACAAAAGGGGCCACATGCTGACCTGCATGGCCGTCTTGCAAACTCAGAGACTTAAAGTGGCCACAAAGGATGGTCTGAAATTAAACTTTAACTAAAAGCAGTTATGGTGGGTAGTTATGTCCTAGGACGGTATCTTCACTGACAAGGTCAACCTTCACCTTAACTGAGCTTATCTGCCTTTTTGTATATATGATAACATACCCTTGCCCTAACCGGTTTGGTTCAGTGGATGGAGCATATGCCTGCGGACTGAAGGGTCCCAGGTTCGATTCACGACAAGGGCATGTACCTTGGTTGTGGGCACAACCCCAGGAGGGGTGTGCAGGAGACAGCTGATATTTCTCTCTCATTGATGTTTCAAACTCTCTATCCCTCTCCCTTCCTCTCTGTAAAAAATCAATAAAATATGTATTTAAAAAAACAACAACATATCCTTGGGTAACTTGTAACTTCCTTTTTTTCTGGACCTCCTGGGGCACAACCAGATGCCTCAAATTCCTTCATTATCATGTTAATTGTCCCTGCACCCGCCTAAGTATGTGTCCATCATTCCATCATTTTACTTTTTAATCTAATCCCAAGTGTCTCTCCACCGCCCTCCCCCCCCCACTTTGCTTTCCCCTGCCTCTCTAATCTATCACCAGTGGATTTCACGTAACCCACCTATGTCCCTTCCCTTCCTTTGGTTGCAGTGTATAAATACAGAGGTAACCTGCCATTCTCCGAAGCATTATCTCAATTCGTTGAGGTTCCGCTTCCCAGCAATTGTCGACAGTTTGGCTCAAATAAACTCACAAAAATTCTTCACAGGTCTCAGTGCTGTTGCTTTTTACGTTAACGTTATGGACCGCAGTGCCGTGAGCAGGTTTCCATGTGTTTCCATTTCTCCCGAGTCAGTACTTTGGGCTGGAATTGCTGGGTCATATGGTTTAACCTTTTGAAGAACCGCCAAGAGCTGCTTCCCTCAGCGGCCGCCCCGTTTTGCATCCCAGAGCGCTATCATTACCATCTCCCTGGCACACCTGAGGAATCTGGGGCACAGAAAGGTCCAGCCGCTCGCCGTAGGTGACCCAGCAGAGCCAGGCAGTCTGGCTCCAGCCGCCTTGCTCTGACCGGGGGCCATATCCAGCCGGCCACCTATTTTTGTCTCCCACCCAAGTGCTCACCAGGCCCATCCCTGCTTAGCTCCCGAGGTCAGACGAGGTCGGGTGCGTTCTACGTGCTATGGCCGTACATAGCCAACGATTTCTTATAGCCCACGAGCTAAGAACGATTTTTACATTTTTAAAGGATTGAGAAGAGAAAAACCCAAACAAGAACACACTTGTGGCACATGAAAACGAGAGTCACATTTCAGTGGGTCCGTAAACGGCGTTTCCTAGGAGGCAGCCAGGCTCATTCGTGAACGTATTGTTACGGCAGCTTTAACCGTTGCTGCCGAGCGGAGGGGTTACGGCCGCGTCCACATGGCCCACCAAGCCCAAAGTGCTGCCTGGCTCCCGTACAGGGAGTGCTTGCTGCCCCCTTAACAACCGGGCTGCAATGGCTCTTAAGTGCAGCGCTTGGCAGAGAGAGTAAAAGGAGGCTCTGAGCACTTAACACGGGGCAGAGAGGGTCAGCCGCGCTTCCTGGAGGCGGCACTGAGCTGAGGCTATAACATGAGCTCCTAAGATGCCTTTTTTTTTTTTTCCCCTCTACTCACCCCAAGATGCCTCTTTCTAAATGCTCAGGGGCTGCACCCCAGGGGCACCCAGGGTTTCAGGCCACCCCCTTCTTCTACCTCTGGGCCTCATTCAGGCCCTCTGCCTCCCACCCCCACCCTCAGCCCCAGCCCCCACTCAATGCTAACCTCAGCACAGGGCGTCCAGCCTCCAGCCTGAGGAGAGAGATGCATTAGGGGCTTGCTGGGAATATCGACTGATCCAGGGCCTCCTAATTGCTGCGAATGGTGCGGTGCTGGTCCCCGTGCCTGTGGCTCCCCGGGGAGCTGGGGGAACCCGGTGCAGCTGCTGGGATTTCTCTGAGTCGGGGCAGAGCCGTGGGCTTGGGGGACAGTAAGGGATAGGGATGCTATTGGGGTGGGCCTAGCTCCTGTGGGGTTGGGGAGGCCTGGGGAGCCCAGAGCGGATGCCCTCAGCTTTACGCAGCCAGATCTCATCCAGCGCACCCCCAGAGTAGTCCGACCACCACCTCCGCCCTCAGGAAGGGAGGGGGCAGCTGATATTTAGGAAGAAGCCTGGATGCGTCCTGTGTCAGCTGCTGCCTCGCACTGCGGCAGAGGCCTCTCAGCGCCCTTCCCTGAGCCTCGCTTCCTGGATCTGTCAAGTGGGGGGACAGCCCTTGCCTGGGCTTCAGTAGGGACCAGAGTTTGCGGGGAGGGTGCCAGGAGGGCACGTGGCAGGCAGGAGCCCTCACCCAGGTGCCCCTGTCCTCACATTCCTTCCCCAGGACCCCTCACCCTGGGGCTGGCTCCCGTGTGAACTCCATTCCGCCCTTCCCTGCTCGCCCACCCCCACGGCTGAGCAATACAATCCCTCGGCATGGAAATTCCACTCAGGTCTGGAGAAGAGGGAAGCGGAACTGTCTGCACCGGCCTCAGCCCAGGGCTCAGCTGACTGTGGCTCTCGGAAGGCCTCTCCCCAGGAAAACCTTCACACGATTCGTCACGCCGGGCACCCTGTGGGAGGCAAACCTCTTCTCTTTTCTTCCCGTGTTCTCTGGGGCCATCTCGTCCACTCCCACGGCTTCGGTTACCGGTACGGCCAAGGCCACCCAATCTCTGCTTCTCCATCAAGACAGAGGCTCCTGGCTGTCTCCGGGGGCGTCGCTCAGGCCCTGCACAGGCACTGACCCCCTCACCACCCCCATCTGCTTCTCGTATCCCTCAAAGCCCTTTCCCCACCATCCCATTGGCTACTGCCCTTGGGAAAGGAAGGCACTGGCCGTGAATCCAAGGTCCCCCCCCGAAAGATTTGTTTGTTTTTTGGTTAATCCTTACCTGAGGATATTTTCCCCATTGATTTCCAAAAGGTAAAAGATTTATGCCATCCGAAGATAAACCAGAGTGTTTCCCATTGATTTTTAGGAAGAGTGGAAGGAAGAGGGAGAGACCGAGAGAGGGACATCTATGTGAGAGAGGCACATCGATGGATTGCCTTCCCCACGTGGCCCTGGTTGAGCCTGCAATCCGCGTACATGCCCTCAACCAGAATGGAACGCGGAACCCTTCAGTCTGCAGGGTGACATTCTATCCATTGAGCCAAACCGGCCAGGGCTAGAGAAAGATTTTTAAAGGCACGTGACCCGGCCCCTCCAGTCCCTCCAGCCTCACCACTGCAGAGCCTGCTGTCCCTGCATCTGATGGAGACACCTCCTGACCCTTCCCTCCTCAGCTCGGCTGTCACCTCCTCCAGGGGGCCTTCCCTGAGCCCAGCCCTGGCCTCCCATGACCCTGAGCGTCCCTAATGCTTCTGAGGCACCCTGTGAGAGCTCTGTGGACATGTCCTTCTCCCCCACTGGATGGCCTGAGTTATTCCCACATCCCCATGGCCAGCACCGGGCAGCAAGAGGGGGCGGCACAGGGCTTCCTGGACTGCACGGCCGAGGAGGCCTGGAAGTTCTGCTAACAGAAAGTGCCGCTCAGACGCTGGCATCCGGACAAGCTCCCGGAGACCAGACCCTGCCCCCTTCCCCCCCCTTCCCCCCCCCTCTTCCCGCCAGGGCCACGGCATTACTTAGGATCGATTGATTTCTGCAAGCCACCTCCCAGGGCATCAGCCAAGTTCCCGAGAAATCCCCTTCCCGGAACCCCTGCTGGCTCTGGGACAAGAGGTAGCCCCCACCTCTGAGCCCCACCCCTCAGCACCACGTCCCGATTTGTCTGAATTCTCGGTCCCTGCCCTGAACTCCTGTTTGCACAGGGAAGGGCCTTCCGGGAGTCCAGGCCTGAGAAGCATGGAGCGGAGCGCCTGCTACAGAGCTGCAGGGTCCTCTCCCTCCCTGATGTCCTGGGAAGGCACCCAGCCCACTTCCCCATTCCTCTTCCCTCCCGTGACCCCAGGGCTCGGGGCCCTCATCGCCCCATCTCCTGCTGCCTGTGGCCCCAGCCTACGCTCTCTCCCCAGAGAGGAGAGACTCGAGGCCAGGTTCCAGCCTCGTCTATTGCGACTGACTCGTAACTTGGCTTTAGACAGGTCGCTAGCTCTCCCTGAGCCTCATTCCACTCATCTGAGGAATGGGGACGGGATGGAAACACAAACGAAAGGACCCGAGCTGCCATTAAAGAGGAACAAAACGCGGAGCCGTGCGACACCAGGACAGAATCCTGAAAACAGGACGCTGAGCGAAAGGAGCTGGTTCCAGCCGAAACCGGTTCGGCTCGGCGGTAGAGCGTCGGTCTGCGGACTGAAGGGTCCCAGGTTCGATTCCGGTCAAGGGCATGTACCTTGGTTGTGGGCGCATCCCCAGTGGGGGGTGTGCAAGAGGCAGCTGGTCGATGTTTCTCTCTCATCGACGTTTCTAGCTCTCTCTCTCTCTCTCCTTTCCTCTCTGTAAAAAAATCAATAATACATATATATATTTATATATATATATATATATACACACACACACACATATATAAAAAAGAAAGCAGCTGGTTCCAGAAGGAGGCGTGGGCCTTGCCGGGCCCAGGCTGAGCGCCGTGCCTGTGTCCTCACCCGGCGGCAGCCTCCCCAGTGGCTCCTGTCGCAGATCAGAAACCCGGGCCCCCGGCGCAGGCGGGGAGGAACCCAAGGGTCCACCCGGAGGACGGAGCATCACTCCGGGATAAAAAGAAATGTGCTGCCGCGCCACGCAAAGGCAGGCAGGGACCCTAAAAGCATATTGCTATGCGACAGGGGCCGATCGGGAGAGGCTGCGTGCTGTTTGATTCACCTGCACGACATTCTGCAAACGGCAAAACGACAGAAGCAACAAAAGAGCAGTGGTTGCCGGGGATGGACTGCTAAGACTGAAGCTATTCTCCGTGACGCTGTAATGGTGAACACATGTCCTTATACATTTATCAAACCGCTTAGTATATGGACCCTACAGCAAACCATGGGCGTTAGTTAGTAATACTGTGTCCACGTTGGCCCATCAGTTGTAACAAATGCGCCGCCCTAATGTAGGATGTTAATAGGGGGAACTGTGAGGTGGGGGAGGGAGAGCATGTAGGAACTCTCTGTACTTTCTTTTTATTCTTAAAATATATTTTATTGATTTTTTACAGAGAGGAAGAGAGAGGGATAGAGAGTTAGAAACATCAGTGGGAGAGAAACATCCATCAGCTGCCTCCTGCACACCTCCTACTGGGGATGTGCCCACAACCAAGGTACGTGCCCTTGACCGGAATCGAACCCGGGACCCTTCAGTCCGCAGGCCGACGCTCTGTCCACTGAGCCAAACCGGTTTTGGCTCTCTGTACTTTCTGATCAAATTTTTTTTTTTATAAACCTAAAACTGTTAAAAAATAAATAAAGTCTATTAATTGAGTATATATGCATTTAATTTATATATATATATCAACTGACAGACAGATAGCCATACCCAAGGCCAAACAGCCAATGGGCACGGGAGAGGGATTGGAATCCAGGGCTGCTGCCGCTACAGCCCAGAGGAAGTGCCTGTTGACATTTCTGCCATCCTCCGTGTCCATGCCAGCCACAGCCTCTGTGTCACTGCAAGCTGCACCTCACAGGGCCAAGCTCAATATTTTGGTTGGCTCCGAGGGAGCAGGAGAACGGAGGAGAGCCAAGATCCCAGGGGAGAGAAGGGGAACCCCCACACGCCATGACAGGTGCAGGGCTGGGGCTGGCAGAGACCTAATCTTCCCCAGCAGCCTGCCTGGGGAAGGAGGCAACGCACAAATGCAGAGAAGGAATCACTCCCCTCCTCCTTGGCCACGGCTGCCCTCCCTGGGGCCTCCACCCCAGGCCCACCCCAGGGCTGCAGGCTGTGGCCGAGCGCAGCCACACGCAGGCAGGGCGAACTCCAGGAGCCTCTGGCCGTGGCTTTCCCATCTGTGTCCTGAGAGGGTCTCTGCACCCCCAGAGGACCTCCAGAATCCTTCTGGGCTCCCATCTTCTAACACCCTCTCGCCCCCTGCTCTCTCCTCGTCCCCAGGAGAGAAGCAGAGATGGGACAGCTCGGGGAGGAGGGACGGGCAATCCCACCGTCCTTGACCCCCTCCACTCGCAGGGCTAACGGCTGGGAGTCCTAAGCCGGCCACTGACGGGAGACATCACAACGAGGCCTGTGGCCAGAGGCTGGCCATGACCCTGCCCGTCGGATGGCTGGCATGGAGAGATCCGGGCTGCCCCCATTACATATGGACTCGGGCAAGCCACTCCACCTCTCTGAGCCTCAGAGAAAGTCCTACATTTTAAAATATGTATATATTTTATTGATTTTTTTTTTTTTTTACAGAGAGGAAGGGAGAGGGATAGAGAGTTAGAAACATCGATGAGAGAGAAACATCGATCAGCTGCCCCCTCCTGTACACCCCCCACTGGGGATGTGCCTGCAACCAAGGCACATGTCCTTGATTGGAATCGAACCTGGGACCCTTCAATCTGCAGGCCGACGCCCTATCCACTGCACCATCCTGGTTAGGGCCAAAGCCCTACATTTTAATGAAACTAACAGAGAAGGTACGCAGGGGCGGGGCAGGCAGGAAACCTGTCAGGGAGGCAGCTGCCAGGGGAGAGCCCAGGAAAGGCGGTGCCAGGAGGAGGCCTCCTGGGTCACACGCACCATTCTTGGGAAAAAGTTACTCACGGGCTGAGACTGGCGCTCAGCAGGAGCCCCCAGATCAATCCTGCCGCAATGAGGGCCCTTATTAACCTCTTGCCGTGGAGGAGGTGTCTGAGCCTCCTGCTTACACAACACTTCTGTCCCAAGAGACCTTGGAGGGCTCTTCCTTGCGGGCAGGCCGGGCTCACTGCATCCCAGGCGCGGGTCCTCCTGTAGGAAGTGCTCCCTGCTTGTCCCCGGGAGCTGTGGCCTCTGGCGCCGCCCATCCCCTCTCCTAGGCTCTGTAGGTGACTCAGCAAATGTTCGGGAAGCCCCCACAGCGTGCCAGGCACTCCTGGGAGCCAAGAAAGATTGACAGAGAATCAATCGGACATGGGCCTTCCTTTGAGGGGGGCACCTCTTCGCAGCAACCGCACAATTCTGACCGCACGGCCCGTGCTTTGCTGTTAACAGGGTCTCCCTCACGTCGTTTCAATGAAGCATCTCGCCTATGCTGCAGGTAAGTACCAGATCCCCGTTTTACGGCAAGGAGGCAAGGTCGGAGCGGGTCAGGACAGGTCTGAGACGCACCCAAAGTTCAGGCCCTCGGGGGACAGAACCCCACGTCTGGGGCAGTTTGGGGCTGGCTGGCTGGCCAGGAGCCAGGCTCCGGACCCTGCCCAGGCGCCTTGGGTTCTCCTGGCACAGAATGGACCCCGCTTTCCCAAGTCAGGGGGATGGGCTCGGCCGGAGGGCGGAGCTGAGCATCTCAGACGCAAAAGCTCGAGCTGCAAACAAGAGTCTTAGCATCACCTCACCCAGGACTCATGCCGTGGTGGAACGCCGGTGCGATCCAACGGAACTACCCCCGGCCCTCAGATTACTGAAGCCATCGGAAGCCAGCACCAGGACAGACCTGCCGCCTCCCCATCCTGCCCTGTTCTCCGCACAGAAACCCCAGCGGAGGTCCTATGGTGGCTCCCAGCACAGCGGCCTGCGGGGGCCCGCAGCCTCTGCGAAGGCCGCCCTCCCTGGAGGGTCAGCGGTTCACTCCTCAGTCAGGCCTGGAGAGAGCCCTCCCGAGAGGGGACAAGCTCCCGGGGACAAGCAGGGAGCACTTCCTACAGGCAGACCCTGCCCCCTGTGACCCTCCAAAAAAAAAAAAAAAAAAACGCACAGAAAAACCACCACCAGTGGCACTGGCAGGCTCTCCCTGGAGCGGGCAGAGAGAGCCAATGTCCCCGGGGCCTTCAGGCTGGGCCTCAGGGGCCAGACCAGGGGCCTGGTGGAGGGGGAGACGTTCCCTCTCAGCCCCTCCCAGGAGCCCCGGGATTCGGCCACAGGGACCAGGCTGGCTCTTTCCAGCGCTGCCTCTCCTCGAGGCCCCGGGAAGGCGGGCGCGTGAAAGAGAGGAGGAGGAGAAGGAGGAAGCCGAGTCTGGCAGGAACTCGCACTGAGCAAACTTGTCCCGGACTAGTTCTTGCCCCCTGAGGGGACGGAGAGCGATGATTTATTTTATTTACTTATGTAAAATAGTGGGGTTATGGCACAAACGGGCTTCCTCATCAGGCCCTGGGGTGGGAAGGGAAACACAAGCCCTGCCATTTCAGGAGTCTTTCCCTTGCTTCCTTCCACTCACACCTACCTGTCTTGTCTTCCCTCCCCTCTCCTTCCCGCCCCCTTCCACACTGCAGTGTTCCCAGCACACCACCCTGCCCACCTCCCCACAGCCCTGCCTTTGCTGGAGCTGGGCCTCTGCCAGGAAAGCCCTCCCCACCACCCAATACACATCCCATCCATCTTAACAAATGGACCCTGTGCAAAGCTCAGTCTGACACCCTCCACCCACACCCCCTGCCCAGACCACTGCCTCCTCCCCTCCTGCTCCCGTCTGGCCGAGCTCCTGAGCCGTGATCACAGGCCTGCGTGCTCAGCAATTATCTGCTTCCATGGCTGCCATGCCCACCAGGCAGAAAGCCTCCCCAGAGGCAGACTTCTCATCCACTCGGCCGAGCAAACCCAGGCCCCGTCCCTGCTGGAGGAGCCAGGGTGCAGGCGGCCTGGGCCCCTGCGCTAGGCCAGCACCCAGAGGTGCCTGGGGGTCTGCCAGCCAGAAAAGCTGGTTAGATGTGCGAAGGAAGGAGAGAAGGAACCAATCAGGGCCTCGTCCACCGCCCTCGTGCAGAGCCCTCTGAGCCTGATCCCTTTCATCATTTACAGAAAAGTCAAGCTCCTTAGGAAAAGGTCTCAATGAAGTACCTCCCTGTCCCCTCTCCCCCACCGTCACACACACACACACACACACACACACACACACACACTTTTTCCTCAAGCCGCTGTTATCTGCGTGCACACTTCTGTTCCCCATCTAGCACGAGGGGACCTCAGATTTAGCTCAGGATCCGGGCTCCTCACGGTCACGCACGTCTCTCTTCGTCACGGTGTCCTGTGAAGAGCAGCAGCAGGCCCCCCCCCCCCCCCCGCCACCTCCAGGCAAGGCCGAGGATCTAGGGCCTCAGCGTTTCCACCTCTCTTCCCAACGTCCAGGCCTCCCTTCGGGAACCAAGGAACGCCAGCCTTGCTCCGACGCCGAGGGAGACAGTCCCAGGAGCTGGTGGCCCGCACACCTTCGAGGCGCCTACCCGTTGTCCCACGACTCAAGGCCTCCCGTGCCTTTAGAAAAGGCGGGAGCACCCTTCCCTAGGATTCTCACTGAGAACACAAATCTCCTGGGAAATGGGAGGGCAAGGTGAACTGGTGTAGGACGTGGCCGCCGAGAAGCAGGAGGCCCCGGGGCTGGGAATGCGCACGGAGAGCCAGGCTGCCTGGGTTTGCAACGCGGCTCTGCCGCTTCCTAACGGAGCAAACCCCTTAATGCCTCCGCACCCCGTCTCCTTAGTTATAATAACCGCCAGCCTCCCGGGCTGGGGTGAGGATTACAGGAGCTTACACGTGTAAGGTGCTTAGATAAGTACAGGTGCACTGGAGTAAGCCGGAGTTCTTTCGTCTCTTGCCTGTAAAATGGGACCGTAATCCCGCTCCCCCTGCCTGGTTTGTAAACTGTAAAGTGCCGCCCCCGTGTGAGAGGCAGACACTGTTTTAGAGCCCAGTGGGCTGCTCCGTGTAGCTTGTCTCTAACTCCTTTCTCCCTGCCTCCTTCCTTCTTTTTTTTTTTTTTTTAATGTATTTTTTTTATTGATTTCAGAGAGGAAGGGAGAGAAACGTCAGTGATGAGAGAGAATCACTGATCAGCTTCTTCCTGCCCGATCCCCTCCCCTCCCTGGAGATCGAACTCGCAACCCAGGCATGTGCCCTTGACCGGAATTGAACCTGGGACCCTTCAGTCCGCAGGTCTACGCTCTATCCCCTGAGCCACACTGGCTAGGGCCTTTCTTTGTTCCTTACCTGAAAGAAGGTACCAGCGGCTGTGAGCTGGGCTCCCAAGGGTGTCCTGTCAGGAAGGCGGTGATGTCACTTCACTGGGAGAGCTGTGGGGACAAGGGGACAAACCCGGTCAGATCGCTGGTCAGTTCCCCTGCCTTCTCCCCTCCCACCTGCCCCTTAAAGGGCCCCCACCCTGTGCCCACCTTGTGTTGGGTGCAGGGTCCAGGGATGGGCACACCTAGTCTCTGCCCGGAGAAGTCACCAAGCGGGTAGGTGAGCCGAGGAGACACAAGTGATCCCGTTGTGGGCCATGAGACCCCTCACACACAATCCCCCTCCACACACGCGGACCCCAAACCCAGTATAACCTGCTCCCTGGACCATTCTTCCTCCCCTTTCCCAGGACCCGCGGAAACATGGTGCCAGGTCCAGCCGCCCTGGGACAAAACCTGGGGCTGTGCTGCCCAGGGACCTGGCTACCAGAGGTAGCCGCCACACCAGCTGTTCTAAAGCAGCCGCAGAGGGAGGGCTGGAGGGCTGGAGGCGGGGTCTGGGGCACCGAAATTATGTGGCTTACTTCTGACTCATGCACCACCTCCCCCAACACCAGCTCTTACAGCCCAGTGGGCAACCCTCCTGCCCAGAAACGGGAGGAAAGATGGTGCCACGAGGAGAGAGGGGGAGACGGGGAGAGGGGAAGGGATCCCGGTCAGACTGCAGGCTTCAAAGGATGCTGCCACCTTGCCCTTTAGGGGACACAGGCCGGCAGGGCCGGGGGCCTGCCTAGGCCACCCAGAGTGTCAGAGGCAGAGCCAGGGCTGGAGCCCAGGTTTCCTGGTACCCTGCGGACCCAGCCCCGTGAGAGCTCAGACCTGGTGCCCAGCAAAAGCTCATGCCAACATGAAAACTCTCTCTAACCCAGTCAGGACCTGGAGCCACATGCCAGCAATAAACACACAGCTAAGATGCAGCCCTGGATGGGAATGGGGCAGAGCTGGGCTCAGAGACCATTTGGAAATGATATTCTGTGACTGAGGGACAGATTCCTGGGGCACCCGCAGCCCTGTCCCCCCACCTCCACAGTGCCAGGGGGCACTGCACTTACAGCTTACAAAACACACTTATTTCCTTCATCTACCGCAGGGATCCTCAGACCTCAGCGACAGCCTATCCACAGAGCAGGGCCTCTCGGACCTGAATGAGCTAGAAGTGACCTGGAGCTCTCGTTCAGGAGGTCTGACCAGGGGGTCTAGGCTGGGGTCTGCGGGTCCACGTCTCTGACAAGCTCCTGGGCGATGCTGAGGCTACAGGTGCAGGGGCCTCAGTGTGAGCAGCAGGACCACAGCACGGGTTCCGGGGTCAAACAGCACAAGTTAGAATCTTGGCTCTTACTATGTGGACTTGGTAAGTGCTTCAATCTCCTTATGCAGAAAAGCAACGGTAATGCCTGCCCATGGAGCTGAGGCTTGAGGATTACGTTATGTAAAATGACTAAAGGGATTATTATTTCAGGTTTTTTACACGGCGCCTCTGAGAGGGAGGCACATCCAGCGAGGGAGCAGAGCCAGAATTCAAACCCAATTTTCTCTCCCTCTTCCTTGTAAAAAAAATAAATAAATAAAAATAAAACGTTTTTATTGATTTTTAGAGAGGAAGGGAGAGGGATGCAGAGAGAGAAACATTGATGAGAGAGGAACATCCATCAGCTGCCTCCTGCACACCTTCCACTGGGGACTTGGTCCGCAACCCAGGATGTGCCCTGACCGGGAATTGAACCGGCGACCTCTTGGTTCATGGGTTGATGTTCAATCACTGACCCACACCAGCCAGCCAAACCCAGTTCTCTTCATGTAGATCTTACAACACCAAGCTGCCACAAAATGTCACAGCCAGCACTCCCCCTCCCCACAATCAGACAGACATGGCTACTGCGGCCCCAAGATGGGCAGAGAACAACAAGGCCGCCAAAAGTCGGCATCAGAAACCCAAGTCCATCCCTCCTGGCCCTCGTGCACCTTTTATCCCACAACACTGTCTTGCAAGGAAGAGAAAGTATCACAAATTCATCCTACGGGGTGTCCCCGCTTTGCTGTCAGCCCTCACCTGGGCAGCAGCTACCCTGGGAACCAGATGCGGGAATGGGTAGCTGGGTGTGGAGGCTGCCCCTCCGCCCACGGCAGCCTGAGTTCCCTGCTCTCTCAGAGCCCTGCCCACCACGCTGGGTGAGGAGAACAGTTTAGCATCCTCCTTCCACCGCCATCTCCTACCTCCATCTCCTACCTCCATCTCCTACCTCCAGTCTATGGCACCGCTCAGGCTCAGGGTCACCCAGCTGGGGTCGCAGGCAGAGGGTGGCACGGCAGGGGCCTGCCTCCACCCCCTCCTTGGCTTCCCCGCACGAGCCTGTGAGTCACCTGAAGGAAGTGCTTAGCCCCAAACAGGAAGTGGCTCTTCAAACAGAAACCCCCTGTAGGATGTCCCCCGAGCCCTGTGGTGGGGGGCCTGGGTAGCAGAGCCTGAGGAAGGGAAGTTGATTGGGACAGTCAGATTTTACCTGAAACTCAAACAGGGCACGCACCCTCCCGCCGTGAAACCTCACCAGGGAACTTCTCTGCTTAGGTACGTACATCGGCAGCCTTCCCTGAGCCTCACTTCCCTCATCAGAGGGATCAGGGGGGCTGGGCTACAAGACTATTCCGGCCTGGTGTTCTTTAGTGAAATGAGGAATGCAAGAAGTGAATATGGGTTTTAAATAAATGAACAACTGCATAGATGAGTAAATGCCGATACCTAGATTTAAACTCCAGCTCTAGCCATCCTTGACCCTAAACTGGAGTAAATGGGTTGGAAATTCATTACTTTCCTTTTTTTTTCTTTTTTCTTTTTTCAGAGAGGAAGGGAAAGGCATAGAGAGTTAGAAACATCGATGAGAGAGAAACATCAATCATCTGCCTCCCTCACACTCCGTACTGGATATGTGCCTGCAACCAAGGTACAGGCCCTTGACCAGAATCCAACCTGGGACCCTTGAGTCCGCAGGCCGACGCTCTATCTACTGAGCCAAACTGGTTAGGGCTCATTATTTTACTTTTTATTCGTATTTCTTAAATGTATGTACAGCTCACATTCATCCCAATGTTAAATATGAGAAGTAATGTGGGTCCCTATTTCTAAGTTTGGTGATGGTTTTGTGACCAGAAATAGGCTGTAAGAGCTTAACCCTTTTTTTATAGCAACTAGCCTCTGCCCAAATTGGCTTTGAAAAACGTTGTTTCACTTAAAGTGGCAGTTTCCAAGAGCCTGTAAACAGCAGCGAGTGAACACTATACCTCATCTGTTGCCCGGTAATGCTGAGCATCCTTTTTTACTGGGCGGGGGAAGGGGGCTTTTTCTCCCTGTTCCAATTTGTGGTCCTAAAAGTCCTTGGGAATTGGTGTTGCTGTTCACGGTTAATGCGCACGGTGGCTGAGGAACATTTTGTGGCCCAGTAGTCCCTCCCCCTTTATCTGCGGTTTCCCTTCCCACAGTCTCAGTGATGGAGGTCAACCACGGTCCAAAATTATTAAATAGAAAAATCCCCGAAATCAACAATTCATACGTCTTAAATTGCTCTCCATTCTGGGTAGCATGAGGAAGCGCCACATGGTCCCACTCCATCTGGCCATGGACATCCATCACTCTTTGTGCATGCTTTGTGCACACTGTCTATGCTCTCTGCCCTTAGCCACTTAGCAGCCCTCTGGCCATTGGCTACTACAGTATCGCAGTGCTTGGGGTCAAGTCACCCATATTTCACTTAATAATGTGGAAGCACAGGAATGCTGGAAATGCAGATATGCCAGAGAGAAGCCATAAAATGCTTCCTTTCAGTGAAGAGGTGAAAGTTCTCAACTTAATAATAATTAAAAAAAATGCTTTATGCTAGTTTGCTGAGAGATCACATTCACATAACTTTTATGGCAACACGGTGTTATAATTGTTCTATTTTATTATTGGTTATTGCTATGCGTCTCTTACTGTGCCTAATTTATGAGTTAAACTTTATCATGGGTATGTAAGAGTAAGAAAAAGTATAGTATATATGGGTGACCTTGAGCAACACAGGTTTTGAAAAAATCCCATCAATAAACATACACCCACACAGCTCAAATCTGTGTTGTTCAAGAGTCAACTATACTTTCAATCTGCAGCTGGGAATCTGCGTATGTGGAGGGCCGACTTAAATTATAGGTGGAGCCGAAACAGGTTTGGCTCAGTGGATAGAGCTTCGGCCTGCGGACTGAAAGGTCCCAGGTTCAATTCCGGTCAGGGGCATGTACCTTGGTTGTGGGCACATCCTCAGTGGGGGGTGTGCAAGAGGCAGCTGATCGATGATTCTCTCTCATCGATATTTCTAACGCTCTCTCTCTCTTCCTCTCTGTAAAAAATCAATAAAATATATTTTAAAAAATTATAGGTGGATTTTTGATTGCCAAGGATCAGTGCCCCAAATCCTCACGTTGTTCAGGTATACGGCTTGGGGCTATCCGTGGTTTCAGGCATCCACTGGGGACTTGGAATGTATCCCCTGTGACTAAGGAGGAGTGTGATATTTAACCACTCCTATTACTCAAATCAACGTACCGTGAAGTGTGATACCAACTCTTTATGTTGGCAACTAGATGAACAGTAAACACTAGAACAACCTGATGGCCGGGCCTCCCGGCCTGGGAGCCACAGGCTGCTGGGCCCTCCCACCGTGTCCCCTCACAGATAGGGCTGGAATGTGGAATGACCTTAAGGGGCACCAGGGCTGTGAGAAATGCCAGGCAAGTCCCGGTCACTGCCCTTGAGGGCATGTGAGTTGCCCTGGACGCTGCATGTGTAGAGCACTTTCTGAAAGGCAGCCTCTGGGGAAGGCAGGGCTGGCTGGCCACTGAGCTGATGGTGCTCAGTGGATGGCCTGCTCCCCACAAAAGCGAGAGCCAGGGGGCAGGCAGTGGACAGGCAGGCCTGGGCCCAACTGTGCAGAACCCAGAGCAAAAATATAAACATCTTTGTCATATATTTGAAACGGCTGAATAAAATAGTTTTATCTCCCATTCTTGACAAATACGTCTGCATAAGGTAAATTGAAATGCACATGTAAAGTTATGGTTTTATATGATTGAAAATGACAAAATACCAAGGAAGACTGAATTTAATTATTGTTACTCAGCTGGGTGTTTTGACGGTGGGCTGGTGATGTTCAGATGAGTAATAAGACATAGTTCATACATTATTTATTTCATGAAATGTACATTATTGTCTTCATTTTAGCGAGATCACTATATTTACATTGTTATAATGATGATTTGCACATCATTTGATTTGCATTGATGGTAGTAATCTAAAGGGTCAAAAATAAAATGCAGCCAAAACCGGTTTGGCTCAGTGGATAGAGCATCAGTCTGCGGACTGAAAGGTCCCGGGTTCAATTCCGGTCAAGGGCATGTACCTTGGTTGCGGGCACATCCCCAGTAGGAGGTGTGCAAGAGGCAGCTGGTCGATGATTCTCTCTCATCGATGTTTCTGACTCTCTATCCCTCTCTCTTCCTCTCTGTAAAAAATCAATAAAGTATATTTAAAAAAATAAATAAATAAAATGCAACTATATTTAAAGAGTATAGAATTTGATTTTTTTGCATAAAAATGTAAATTAAATGTAAAGAAATTTTATTTAATTTAATTTTTTATAGCAAAGGTAGAAATTTATTGAAGAACAAGTACAGACTTGCACATGGGGAGAGGGAAAGAATCTCACAGCATAGACTCCCACGTGGGGAGGGGGAAAGTGTCCCCGAAAATTTATATTTTAAAAAATTGTTTTTCTTGAAAGTATTATGGAAATTAAAAGCATACCCATCATAATGAACAAATAACAGTTTTAAAATAAAATTATTTAGAGATTAAACATTTAAATTTTTAAAGATTTTGTAGATATTGGGGGAAATTCAAATTCTGTACCCAGCCACCAGGCTAGGTGTGTGACCTCTAGGCTCCCACAGCGGTTTTTTTCTCCCCCTCTGCACCCCTACGCAGTCCCCCCCAGCCCACCTCGTGCCCCTCACTCTGCGGGTCACAGTGACCGCCTTCATGCTAAAGCCCAGAAGGCACCCTTAGCCCCATGACATCTGGGATGACAAATCTCCACTTCACCTGCCCAGCACCCTGCTTTCCTAGCGTCTTTCACAAAGAGCTTCCCGCGGGCAGGAGCTGGATTCCGGAGGCGGCAGGGGTGTCCAGGAGAGAGCAGGAGGCGGAGAGCCAGGAGAGCTGGGTTCTCAGTCTCCTCCTTAGCCTCACAGTCCTCGTTTGTCAGATGGGGATTCTGCAACCGGCCCGGAGTGCCTCATGGGATGCCTGGAGGAAGCCAGCAATGGGGACATGGCAGGGTTTTGTAAACTGTATATGCTGAGCCATAAGATCCGGGCCTAACTCCGTCTCTCTTGTGTTTCCTCCTCAGCCTGGCACATGCAGAGCCTGTCTTCTATGCCCCTGAGCACCACTGATGAAGGGCTGGCCACAGCCTCGCACAAGGCCCAGATTCTGTCTGTCCTCTCACTCCTGCTGGCCTCCCATTGCAACACCTTCTACAGATGACAAAATGGGGGCTCAAGGGCACAGCTAAGTAAGTGGCAGCGCCAGGACTCATACTCTGATTCCCAAAGAAGTCTAGACTACATAAACGCAATCACCAATGCCCTTTCCTAAGTTCTCTTGTGTGTGAGTCCCGTGGACAGACAGAGCTTCTGCTGAAGGTGACTAAGGTCTGTGTACAGATGCTAGCTAAGGCATGAACAAAGGAGGTGGGACGGGAGGCAGGAGCCAGGAGGGGCTCAGGAGGGCCTTGCTGGTGGATCAAAGCCATCTTCCAGCCTAACCCAGCGGGGACCCACCACAGGCAGCAACAAATACCTGGGAGTGAGCAAACTTGTTTCCCCTGCACCCACCACCCTGGCCAGCCGCTCCTAGCATACTCTCTCTGGGGCCACCTCCATCTGTCTCCCTCACCCTGGGTCTGCGGCTCCCCAGCTTCGGGATAGGGCACAGCCTGGAGAGAGCAGGACCCTATCCATCTGAGCACAGAATCCCTTACATCTGTGGTCGGCAAACTGTGGCTCTCAAGCCACATGCAGCTCTTTGGCCCCTTGAGTGTGGCTCTTCCACAAAATACTATGGCCTGGGCGAGTCCATTGTGAAGAAATGGCTTTAGAAGTTGGAAGTTTAAAAAATTTGACTCTCAAAAGAAATTTTAATCGCTGTACTATTGATATTTGGCTCTGTTGACTAATGAGTTTGCCGACCACTACCTTACATAGTAGGTGCTTAATAAATGGCTGTCAGATGAGCTAATGACTAAGTAGCAGGGACTGACCACTCGGGCACCTGGCTCTGTTCACACAGCCCCTGGGAGGTTAGTTCAGGTTCTGGGTCAGATGTGGGCAGGAGGCTGGAGCACATAGCGGGTAAGGTGCTCATGTAACTCATGAGCAGACCCTGGCCCTGTCACCTTGCGATTACCGGCAAATCTCTTCACCGCTCTGGGGATCCGTCCAACGGGATTAACACGGTGCCAAAAGCATCGGAGTTAGGTGAGCGCAGACACAACACTGGTCAGAAACATGGCGCACGGAGACTCAACGAGTGAAGGTGACGCGGCCAAAGTCAAACAGCAAGTGACGGAGTCTGGACTGGACCCCGGGCCTGTCATGCTCTGCAGAGCTACACCCCAGGGGCCTGAGTGGGAAGGCCAGGCCATGGGTGACATTCCTGGTGACATCATGGGGCGGGGGGAGGCCAGAGAGGGGTTGGGTCAGACTCCATCAGGGCCAGCCCAGGCTGACATCACCCGCGAAAGCCATCAGAGTCCTGGGAGCACAACTTCCATTTGTTCATTCCCGGACACAACTTCTAAAGTGATCCCTCAGCACCTTCTATTGGAAAAAAAGCACAGGAGACACGCTGGGCTGGGCTGGGCTGGGCTGGGCAGAAAAGCCAAATTCAGTTGAGGTGGGGATGGGCCCCAGGGCCCTCCATTTCCTCCACAGGGCTCCATGCCTCCATGGCCCTGACCTCTGCCCTTGGGCTCTGTGCCATCCATCCCCTGCTCTTCACCAACCCACCCCGGGCTGTGC
Organism: Nyctalus aviator; assembly: GCA_036971965.1. Taxonomy (NCBI): domain Eukaryota; kingdom Metazoa; phylum Chordata; class Mammalia; order Chiroptera; family Vespertilionidae; genus Nyctalus; species Nyctalus aviator. The sequence continues at coordinate 40,613,855 of CM072929.1, forward strand.
GTGCAGAGGTGAGGGAGGCCTGGAGGCAGACCTCTCGGGAGGGGCTATGGCAGGGCACCAGCTCAGCCTGGCAGAGTTGGGGAGATGGCCCTCAGCCACGCTGCGGGAAGAACCTGGGGGCTGGGGCCCAGTCTGCCGGGCGGGGGAGTTGGGTGGGGATCTGCCTCTGGAAGCTGAGGAACAGGAGTCGCTGGGGCTCAGGGAGCAAAGGGGACCCAGGGCAGCTCTCAGAGGGCCTGCCTCTCGCTGACCACACAGCCCCGGGACACCCGCTCCGCAGCCTCTTCCTGACAGGAGAGAAGGCCGCGGCTGACCGATGCTTCCTCTGTGTCAGGCTCTGCACCATCGGCGCCGTGTACGCTTTACCGCACATGATCCGCACACTAACCCTCAGGAGAGGCTCTGCTGTGCCTCACCCCTGTCTCCTAGGACCTCTTACCGTTCTGGGGGACACTGGCTTGGGTGGTCCTGTCCAGCAGCCAACACCTGCACAGGTGAGTGCGTGAGTGCCTGCCCTCGGGCTCTTGGAATCCCCTTGCCTGCGGCCCAGCGATCCCCTAGGTCAGTGTTTCCCAAACTTTTGACATATGTGTACCCCTTCTATAATTTTCGTAACGCTGAGTACCCCTCGTACTCATGAGAACGTAGAATTAGGTGCAGCTAAGCATGGTGCAGTGCATATCCCCACCAAACTCCGGTGCAACGTGTACCCCCACAAAACTCTTCCCGTACCACTGGGGGTATGCGTATCACACTTTGGGAAACACTGCTCTAAGTGCCCCTTTACCAGTACCTGGTGGATGGAGGTCTGAGTCCCACACCCTTGCCCTTGCCCTTGCCTGGGTCTGGCTGCATGTCCGGAGAGCTCTGAGGACTAAGCTAAGTTTCCCTCGAGGGGTTTGGCTTGAAATCACTTTCTTGTTTCTCCTCCTTCTGGTTCTTTTTCCTATTCCCATAGCAATTTTTTCCCCCCCGTTTCCTGGAAAACTTCTGATATGAGTCATTCTGACATAAATCCTGGTCTCAGGGTCTATTTCTGTATCACCCAAACGATGAGGGAGGTGCCATTAATTTTCCCATTTCAGAGACGAGGAAAGCGAGGCTCAGAGACAGAGTTGTCCAAGATCCCCTGTGGCGAGACCTGAGCCGAGGTCAGCCCAGGGCAAAGCCTGAGGCCGGAGCCCTGCCCGCCAGCAGCATCTGAGCCTGTTTACATCCTCGAGTGCCTTCCATCCTGGCCATCTGAGCTTGCTTTCTTTTTTTTTTTTTTTTTTTATTGGAAGAAAAGTGAGGAGAACCAGCACATGGTCCAAGGGGGGGATGACTAAGTCCTCGGATTCCTCTGTTGGCTCCGACACTGTTTTGGTCAACCCTTGTGAATCAGGGCGGGTCTGACATTCTGGGAATGCAGGGAGACTTCAAACCAGCTTCATGAAAACAAGTTGTAAAAACACTGGCCGCCACTCCAAGTGGCCGGCTGACGGGCTTGGCTCCACGGAGCTGGGCTGAGCAAGTTCACCAGGAGGGAACGCGCAGCAGGAGAGGTTGAGGCTAGACCCAGAGGAAGAGCTTCCCCATCGCTGGGAGCTGAGCCAGGGATGGGAGAAGCCATGGCCTCATTGGAATTGGACCAACCTGTGTCTTAACCTTCCCAGGCCTTTCTCGTTTGAAGCTTTTATGAAGCCACCACGTTGGTGAGCACTGCAGGCCCAGCCGGCCCAGCCCTGAGCTTCCACCACTGAGCTGGAACCTAGTTTATGAGGATGCTCTGACTTGGTGCAGCGCCTGCCTCGTAGGATGTCAAAAGTCTCGACAGCGAGGGCCCTGGGTCCTCCCCACACAGTAGACAGAAGCCCTGTGGAGCCTGTCGGAGCTCAGGGCGGGACTGAGAGCCACTGTGCCACCGCCTGTGCCCCTGCGTCCCACAACCATCCCTCCAGCAAGAGCTACTTCCGCTGGGAGCCCCCTTCATGCAGAGGACCATGGTGGATGCTCATAAAGGGCCCGAGGCTGGCCCCTTTACTATGGGATTTGGAGCAATCCCTGAGCCTCAGTTTGCCCATCTGTGCGGTGAGGGGAGCTGGGTATTACAACCCCCAGGATCTGTTCCATCTGGACCCTGCAGGACTGCAGAGTAGGGAGGAGTGTTGGAAGGGGAGACCATTAGGGGTGGGAGAGCTATTCTCCACAGACAGGGCAGGGAGCAGAGGAGGCCCTGCCTGCTAACCCAGGGTTGGGTGTCAGGCTACTCAACTGTCTTCGAGACAGTCATCCTCCAGCCCTTCTGCCTTCCCCTGCAAAAGCGCTGCTCTGAGCAGAGAAAAATCGCAAAGTGTCACACTGGAAATCAGGGAAAGCGCGCCAGGGTGGGTATGCATATCGCATGCAAAGCCGAGGCAAATGCCCCAGGCACACACCTGGGTCTGAGCCCCATCACGCCTGACCTCTCCCTATTCCCCTCTAAGTCCACTCCTTTTCCCCCACGAAAGCGGTCCAATACCTCGCCATCCCACTGGTGCTGCTTCAGAAGTGGCTCCTCCTCAGAGCACTCCAGGCCTTCACATGGCTGCCTGAGAAAAAGCTAAGGACTGCCTGGGACCCTGTATGCAAAAAGCTTTCCTTATCCTGCCTCAGTTCACCTTCCTGGCCTCCCTCCAGCTCACCTCAGGGGGGCTCCAGCCACCTGGAGCCAAGTCCTCCCTGCCCCCAGGAAAACTCAACTCAACAAATCAGAGCCAGGATTTGAACCCAGGCGATTTAGTGCCAGAATCCACACTATTCGCTATCGTGTCTTACTAATCGCCTCCAAGGGTTGTCTCCAGGCCACAGCAAGCCCCAGGGAGAGGTTCAGAATAAATGACGGAGGGAAGGACTAGGCAAAGGAACACGCAATGAACAGGAGCCGAGGATGGCCTCCCAGGTGCAACACAGGGAACTCAGACCTACGCCTGCATAATGCAAACGAGTTTGACGCGAGCTCGTACTGCATCCTGCGGCAGCTCCACTGTCCGTAGCCGTGGGCTAAGAAGATGACCAGAGGTCCCTGGTGGATGCCACCTGCCTGTGCCCATCAGAGATGAGCCCGAGATGCCCACTACCCACAGCTCTCCATGCTGCAGAATTAGACACAGGCCCCTGGAGAGCCAGTCCCTCCTCAGTTTGAGACATGTGGACCTTGGGAACTGCACCAGGAAGGTCCCAGGCTGCGAGGCTGGGGATGTGGGTTTAATCCTGGTATGGCCATTGACTGTGTGAATTCGGCTAGTCCCTGCCCCTCTTTAGGCCTAGGTAGGTGCTCTTCAGCTGCATTGTTCTAAGACTCCCCGGATGGGGTTGAGATGAGCTTGGGTATGTGGGTCCAATAATTCACGGCTCTACAAACCCCAAAGGGATCTGACCCTAGAAGGAAAGTGGATGATGAGAATAAATCCTACCTACCACTCACTGGGAGCTTGCTACGTGCCAGGCATTTTCATATGCACAATATCAATCCTTGCCAGCAACCCCATTAGACACATTAGCAAGTGACGAAGGACTCAGACTCGAAACTCAAGTGATGCTGGAAGCCAGGATCCAACCCAGGCCCATTCAACTTCCAAACTCCCACCCCTTTCACAATAGCAAGAGGTGGAAGCCACCCGAGTGGCCAACAACAAACAAGTGAATAAACAAAATCTGGCATAGGCACGCAATGGGGTATCATTCAACCACAACAAAAGAAGGACTTCTTGTCACAGGCTCTCACCGTGTAGCAACCTTGGATGAACCTGGAGGACATCGTGCTAAGTGAAATGAGCCAGCCGCACAAAGATAAATACTGCACGAGTGAGCCTATGGATAGGGGGTCTCCAAAGCAGTCAAAACACAGAATCAGAAAGTAGAACGGTGGTTGCCAGGGGATGGTGCGGGTGGAGGAAGACGTTGTTTAATGAGTGTAGAGTTTCAGTTTTGCAAGATGAAAACATTCTGCGAACTTCTGTGAAACCACGTGAACACAGTTAACACTACTGAACTGCACACACAAAGACGATGAAGATGGTACATTTTGTGTTATGTGCTTTTCACCACAGTTTAAAATTTTTTCCCCCCATTCTTGGGGTAGAAAGAGATTAGGAGGAATATTAGGGAGAGGAGTCCAAGCAGGCTTTACAGAGAAGGGGGCATCTGAGTTGAGCAGGGTTTGGGTGAGCACGGATGAGTCTGGGGCCCCAGAGGCAGAGGTGTCAGCCTCTGGGCCCTGCCTCTCTCCCGGAACCCAGCTGACTCCACCTTCCAGCCCGTCCCAGGCCCTCCAGGTCTCCGCACAAAAGCAGTGCCCCACAGGGGAGCAGGCATTGGCCCGGAGGAAGGGACTTCTTGAACACCTACTATGTGTTCCCAGGCCCGTTTACGGTGTGACCTTGGGCCAGTCCCTCTCCTTCTGGGGCCTCAGTCTTCCCATCTGGACTAACAGAAGGTGACTCAGAATTCCTTTCCATTCTCACATGGGGAATAATCTCTGAGGGGAAGGTGGGAGGGAGGCGCCAGAGCGGGGGACCAGGCGCCAGGAGCCACAGCCTCATGAACCTGCCCGGAGCACTTTCTTCCTACTTCACAGAGAAAATTTGGTTCCATTCCAACTCAACAGACAGGTATCTGTACTTGCTATGTGTTTGTGATAGGATCATCATTCCTCTTCGAACCCTGTGATGTTTCTCCCACTCCGGGCTGGCAAAAAGTGGAACAGACTCCAGCATAAGGCAAAGCATGATCTATTGCACAGAGTGACCACGTCCTCCATGCCCAGGATTCGCTCTAAAAATTCTGACTCTCACGCCTTCCCCTGACTCAGGAATCCTTTGCCCCCCAAAAGTAATGAGGCGGGACAGTCCTTGGTTCCCATACCAGGTCTGCCAAGGACTAGCTGGGCCTCAGTGTCCTCAACTGCATCGTGGGAATAGGACACTGCCCACAGCACCCTAGCTAGTGTTAGACGAGTCAAGGACACCAAATGCTGTGCTCGGGTCTAGCATACAGTCGGCGCATAATCATTGGCTGCCATCATTGGCTTTCTCCTCAAAGACAAAGCCATTTCCACCAATCTGTTCCTCTCAGAAGCCAGTTTGTTTGTCTGAACTCTTCCCAGAGGAGATTTTCCCCCAGGAACGCTGGTGATGATCCCCAGCCGGCCCCGGGGGAGAAGGGAGGAGCAATAAGTCTTACCAGATGGGAAAAGAAAAATCACCATCACGTGGAGATGAGAGAGAAGTCCAGGGAAAGCCCCGCAGCACCTCAACCCCCCTTTCCCTCCTCCACCCAGGAGGGCCCACCACGGGCCCAGATCCTTCTTGATAAGCTACCTGGGGCCTGGCCCGGAGGCCGATATGATCAGGCTGCTGCTTAAGTCACACAAAGCCTTCTATTCTTAGCGCAGGGGGTAGTCCTTCCCCGCAGCCCTCAGTGCTGCCAGCCCCAGCAGTGAGGGCCTGGGGGGCGATCGCAGACGTAAGAAGGTGGTAGGCTTCCCTGTGACCGGACTGAAGCCTGAGGCCCACAGGAGGAGGCTGCAGAGTGAGCCCCTGATGCCAGGAATCCTTCCCTGGATTCCCGCGTGCCCAAGGCGGGTCAGCTGAGCACCACATGGCCTGGCAAGGGCTGACTCTGACATGTCAGGAACGTGCACAAGGGCACTTGTCAGGAATACTCACTCAGAGGCGACTTCACCAGCTGTCCCGCGGAGGAAAGCAAATGAGGCCCCGCTTACTGTCCTTACGGAGCCTGCCTGCCACCCGCACGGAGAACCCGGGCCTGGCTTCCCGAGCCACCGGCCTGTACTCCAGGTCTCCCACCGGGACTCCATCAAGAACCTACTGTGTGTATCAGTTCCCGCCCCCCTCCCCCCCCCCAGTATTTTTCTTTTCTTAAATATATTTTATTGATTTTTTACAGAGCGGAAGAGAGAGGGATACATTGATGAGAGAGAAACATCGATCAGCTGCCCCTTGCACATCCCCTACTAAGAATGTGCCCGCAACCAGGGTACATGCCCTTGACCGGAATCAAACCCGGGATCCTTGAATCCGCAGGTCGACGCTCTATCCACTGAGCCAAACCGGTTTCGGCTAGAGTTTTTTTTTCTTTTCTTAAATATATTATTATTGGTTTCAGAGACAAGGGGAGAGGAAGGGGGAGATCGAAACATCAATGATGAGAGAGAATCATTGATTGGCTGCCTTCTGTATGCCCTCCTCGAGCCCTCAACCCAGCATGTGCCCTGACTGGGATTTGAACCACAACCTTCTGGTTCATAGGTTAATGCTCAACCACTGAGCCATGCCAGCTGGGATCCCCAGTAGAGTGTGTGTGTGTGTGTGTGTGTGTATATATATATATAATATTTTTATTGATTTTTTACAGAGAGGAAGGGAAAGGGATAGAGAGTTAGAAACATCGATCAGCTGCCTCCTGCACACCCCCCACTGGGGATGTGCCCGCAACCAAGGCACATGCCACCAACTGGAATCGAACCTGGGACCTTTCAGTCCATAGGCCAACGCTCTATCCACTGAGCTAAACCAGTTAGGACTCCCCAGTAGAGTTTCATAGATAATTTCTCATCTGAATCTCACGGAGCTGAGAGTTTTTTTACAGAGCGGAAGAGAGAGGGATACATTGATGAGAGAGAAACATCGATCAGCTGCCCCTTGCACATCCCCTACTAAGAATGTGCCCGCATTTACCTCCCTTTTCAAGCACAAGGAGCTTAGGGACTTACCCTAGGTCAGAGGCAACCATGTAGAGTCAGGACTCACCCCCAGGGCTGCCTGGCTGCACGGCTCCGCCTGGCCCCAGAGGGAGGTTCCCCCACGCCCCAGTGATGTGGAGGGTCCTCGTGGAGTCATAGCTTGAGAAATAGCTAAACTGTTCATTCAAGGAGCTCAGCCGCAATTTCCTCCTTCCTGCTTAGGGAGACCACAGGTGAGCTTTGCTCTGAGCTGGAATGAGGTCCTCTCTGCAAATCAGTGGCCTACTGTGTGTCAGGCACCCTACTGGGTGTCCCACCCACTGGGCAGTTTGATTCGACCTCACACCAACCTTGCAAGGTTGGCCCAGGCCCGTCCGTGGCCGGCAAATGGCGGCTCGCGAGCCACATGCGGCTCTCTGGCCCCTTGAGTGTGGCTCTTCCACAAAAATACCACGGCCTGGGCGAGTCTATTTTGAAGAAGTGGTGTTTGAAGAAGTTTAAGTTAAAAAAATGTGGCTCTCAAAAGAAATTTCAGTTACTGTACTGTTGATATTTGACTGTTGACTAGTGAGTTTGCCGACCACTGGCCTAGGCTGAGCCTCACGGTGGCCGTGTCAGAAATCCAAGGTGGCACAGGGGGTCGGGGACAGGAACCCAGGTGTGCCAGGCCTTTGAAAGACGGTGAAGAATTGATGCTCACTGGACCCTTTTCTCAATAAACTGCTTAAGTTTACACCGATCCTCCATTACACCCTCTCTCTGCTTGCTGCCTGCCCTTCTCCTCTGCCCCCTTACGAACCCAAGCAGAGGAAACATCTGTGATGCCTCCAGGTACCAGCGGAGCCCAGCTGTCTGCCCTCAACCCCAACCCTGGTGGGTCTAGGACGCCATCTAGGAGCCACTCGGGAACAAGGGCATTGAGAAGGAACCACGGATCTCTGGGGGAAAGGATGCTGGGCAGGGCCCAGCCTTGTACCCTTTCCCCCATCCTGGGCAGGGCAGCTTTGACCAGGCACTGTATGTGAGGCCCTTCCAGAGCAGGGGCCCCAGGCCCTGTTGAAATAAAGTCACGTCCATGCCAGAAATCGGAGTCGCCCTGACTGACATTTCCCGGCACCAACTGGGAGGTAGAGATGATGGAAAGGTGACCTCCTTGTTCTGCCTCTCAGGCCCAGGGTCTCCCTCCCCCGAACCCCCAGGTATGAGGGACACAGGCCACAGTCCCCTGCATGTGGGCAAACCCTGTTGGACCCCAGCAGTACAGATAAGGGGGAGGAGGAATTCCTGCCATGGGCTCCCCACACTTCCCCAGAGGCCAAACCTAATGCTCCTCAGGCCTTCGGGATGTGGTGCGGGGAGGGGGTGGTATCTGTCCCAGGACCCAGCAGGCTGGTTCCCTTGCTGTTTAAATGCTCACGGACACAGGCATGCAAAGCACACCCTGACCTGTGTGTGCAGCTTGTACATAATTCATGGCCTCCGGTCGCGGTGGCCCGGATAAAGTGAGCCCAGCAGAAGCCACCGGGAGAACAGCAGCGCTGTCACCAGGGAGTACTTCTGGGGAAGGGGTGAGTGGGCCAGAGGCCTCAGGGATTGTGAAAACTCGACCAATAAGGATAATGACCAACAAGAACTGCTTCCATGCACGTGGGGTAAGTCAAGTTTACTGCGTGCTTTCACAAATTTAACCTCGTATCGTACAAAAGCCTGGTGTGGGAGTTAACTGTTGCGCCCATTTTGCAGATAGGAAATGAGGCTCGGAGGAGAAGCAAGTTGCCCATTATCACCGAGAAGAAGCGGAACTTCCTACCCAGCACCACTCTGGGGCATGCGCACAACCCCCAACCCAGCCTGGCTCCACGGCCCTGCCCCCCCAATCACAGACTTAGAGGAGCCATCAGCGAGGACACCAGGGCCCTTCACCCTGAGCTCAGAGCTCACCCCGACTGCTGAAGGAAGAAAGAATGGAGAGCCCGCCTGGCCCCCACCCTGCAAACGGGCTGCCCCCACCCAGGGTCACTAGGCTGAATCCGGAGGCTGGGCTGAGGGACAGTCTGGTCTTCCCCTGCACACAGGCAAGAATCCCTGAGAGCCGAAACTGCTTTGGTTCAGTGGATAGAGCTTCGGCCTGCAGACTGGAAGGTCCCAGGTTTGATTCTGGTCAAGGGCATATACTTTGATTATGGACACATCCCCAGTAGTGGGTATGCAGGAGGCAGCTGGTCGATGTTTCTCTCTCATCGGTGTTTTTAGCTCTCTATCCCTCTCCCTTCCTCTCTGTGAAAAATCAATAAAATATATTTAAAAAAAGAATCCCTGAGAGCCTTCCCGAGCTGAAAGGGGTGGGCTGGGGGCCTGGCCCCACAGGAGGAACTCAAGGACTTGTCCAAGGCCCCCCAGGGGAAGGGTCTGGTCCTGCCAGGTGCCAGCCGGGTCTGGGATGAATGTGACACGGTCTGGCCTTCAAGGCATTCCCAGTCAGGTAGGCACCCACTCAGCCAGAGTTCGGACCCTGGATCTGCCCAGGCCAGCTTCCCCAGCCCCACTTCAAAGACACCAGCTTTCCTCCCTCTGCTCCCACCACCCGGGCTCTTTACAGTGTCTTGAAGATGTAAACCGCTCCCCCTCCCTCCCCCTCCCCACCCTTATCACCTCTATACCTTTGCTCTGTTGTTGCTCTTCTGACTGGCCAGAGCCTGCCCACCCCTTCCCCCCCCCACACACACACATACACACACGGGTAACCTTTGCCCTCTTTGTAAGCCTCACTCAAGTTCCCTCCTCCCCTCCCCACTATACTCCCCAGCTCAGGCTAATCCCAGGGGAAGTCTCCCTCCCTCCCCCGCTCTCCTGAGCCTCCCCACACGACTGACCTCCCTTACAACACGATGCACTCTGCCCGGGCGGGGTGTTCCTGGAACCCTCTTGCTCACACCCCTCTGAGCCTGGCATGACGCTTCCATGAAATGAGTACACGTATCCCCTACTCACCCACCACGGAGACCCAGCACCGTTCACACAATCACTTCTTCCTTCTCATGTCTGCATTTGTCTTTCTTTTAAAAACCTTTGGTGGGCTGGGCGGGGAAAAGAGATGGGAGGTTCTTAGACTTATCATGGCATTTCCAAATGCTGGCTGGGTGCCTGGCCCGCAGTAGATGGCTGAGATTCGTGAGTTTGGTGGATGAAAGAATAAAGCTATGTCCACCTTCCGCGTTCCCCTGCTATCAGTTCCATCCTGGGGCCAAACTCTGCTCCCCGCAGTCATCTCAAAATCAAACAGCCCCGGGAGGGGACGCGCGCTAGCTGGAGGCTTCTGTGTTCAAAAAAGGGAAAGTGAGGGTTTGCTATCTTCCCCGAGCGCTTTCTCTAATCAGTCCCAGGCCACGGGCGCCGTGACCCTGGAGATGCATGTTCAAGCAAGCTTGGGAAAGGCTGGCGGCACACTCTACCACCTGCCGGGGACGCTCCCATCATGTCAGCACAGTAAAGGCCCTGAGAAGTCCCGCTGTGACTTCCAGACCCCGTACGCCCACTTGTCCCAGGACCTGCTACCACCCGAGGGAGCTAGGACTGCTCAGAGCAGCTTGGGAAGCGCGTACTAGATGGTGTGGCCAGGCCCATCGCAGACAAGGTGTGGGCACGAAAGGATGCTTGCACTGGCACGCAGTCAAGGCCACACTTCCTTGTGCTGGACATTTTATGGAGGCAGAGGTCTGACCGAAGCCACCAGTGATCCTTTGTGACAGAAGCAGGAAATGAATGGGGCATCATACAGGTCCCAGGTGGAGCGCAGAAGAGGGAGCAGGTGACAACCAGTCTGCCACCGTCATGGGTTGCACGCGCGCTCCCGGGAAGGGCCTGCCCCAGTCGGCTCTGCCCTACCGCCGCCGCAGCGTCCCCTCCTGGCTGAAATTGACGTCTGATGACGCGAAGGAGCAGATCTACAAACTGGCCAAGAAGGGCCTGACTCCCTCACAGATTGGTGTGAGACTCGCACGGCGTTGTGCAAGTACGTTTTGGGACCGGCAATAAGATCTTGAGAAAGTCTTACGTCTAAAGGGCTTGCTCCTGATCTTCCTGAGGATCCCTAGCATTTAATTAAGAAAGCTGTTGCCGTTCGAAAGCATCTTGAGAGGAACAGAAAGGATAAGGATGCTAAATTCCGTCTGATTCTGATCGCGAGCCGTATTCACCTGTTGGCTCGATATTATAAGACCAAACGAGTCCTGCCCCCAATTGGAAATATGAGTCATCCACAGCCTCTGCACTGGTTGCATAAAATATCTTATGTAGTCAAGCAATAAAATCATTGTTTAAGTAAAAAAGAAGGAGGAGGAGGAGGAGGAGGAGGAGGAGGAGGAGGAGGAGGAGGAACAGGTAACGGGCCAGGCTGGAGACCCAAGTTCCAACTGCAGGACTGTGCTCACTGCTGGCTACTGCGCAGGGGACTGCAGCCTGCTGGTCTCTGCCTCCATCGGCTACAAAATGGCGATGATGCTATGTTCAGGCTGTCGTAAGGATTCAGTGTGGTGGTGGAAGCAGAGGCAGATTACAAACTATCAAGACCTGACCTGGCGTCTGCTGTGCACATCCTTACTTCCCTGCCTCACAGCCAGGTTGGTGCGTGGTCACGTCTTAACTAATTACAAGCTGCTGCAGACATGCTCAATCAGGACGGGTGTGTGGATGGACAGGTGGGTAGATGGATGGGTGACTGGGAGGATGGGTGAGTGGATGGATAGGTGAGTAGGTGGGTGGGTGGAAGGGTGGATGGATGGGTGGGTGGGTGGGTAAATGAATGGATGGGTGAGTGGGTGGATGAGTGAGTGGATGGATGGGTGGATGGGTTGATGGATAGGTGAGCAGGTGGGTGAGTGGAAGGATGAATGGGTGGGTGGATGGAAGGGTTGATAGGTTGATGAGTGGATGGGTGGGTGAGTGGGTGAGTGAATGGGTGGGTGAGTGGGTGAGTAGGTGGATGGGTGAATGGGTAGAAGGGTGGATGAATCCCTAGGATGGATGAATCCCGGGATCAATAATGGCTGGCTGAGCCGAAACCGGTTTGGCTCAGTGGATAAGAGTGTCGGCCTGAGGACTGAAAGGTCCCGGGTTCGATTCCGGTCAAGTGCACGTACCTTGGTTGTGGGCACATCCCCAGTAGGGGGTGTGCAAGAGGCAGCTGGTCAATGTTTCTCTCTCATCAACTCTTCTAACTCTCTACCCCTCTCAATTCCTCTCTGTGTAAAATCAATAAAATATATTAAAAAATAAATAATGGCTGGCTGAATAAGTAATTAATGAATAGATGAACAACTCTAACAAACCCAATTGTCCCATTTCTCAGTCCTCAACTGGTAGAAGCATCAAATTAGGAAGGACACACACACACACGCGTGGAAGAAGGGAGAAGAAGGAGGTGCTGGGCTGCTGGAGGCAAGTCTGTGGATAGAAGGGTCAGGGCGAGAAGAGACAGAGGCCTGAAAGGCAGAAACTATTGCTGAGCAGGTGCCGCAGTCCAGGCACTCGGGACAGTGTCTCAGCTCCCCCGGCAAAGCAGCCCGTGTTCCCAAAGCCCATCCCTGAGCGGCCAGCCCTGTCAGCGTAGGGCAGAGGAAGGAGGTGTCAATCTTCTCACAAGGGTTCCAACTAAAACGATTCCAGGGCTGGTTTTAAAGGGGATAGGGGAGCAGAAGGAAGGCTTAGGGGCACAAACCTTAGCTGCCTGGAAAAATACTTGTTATGTTTTTACATCAACTTAGCAACCTAATCAAGCACAGGGAAAACATACTTTAAGTGCCTACTGTGTGCCAGGCAAGCACTGTTAGGTGGGGAGCTGGGCACAAGGCCTCTGCAGACAGCATCGTGTGTTGAAGACTGGAGAGATGAGGGGGTCGGTTTATCTGGTCACTTGAGGACAGAGAAGGTGGTGCTGGAGGGAAAAGCCACAGATAGGAAGCCTGGAGGGGCACGTTAGATCACTACGTGATCTCGGGCAAGTCGCCTTCCTTCCCTGAGCCTCCACCTTCCCATCTGTAAAATGGGCTGATAATAGAAAATCGTGACATCTGCCACATTGTATCAGGCACGGAATCAGTGGTCATAGACCTTATCTCCCCTAATGGGCACAACCAGCTAGACAGCAGTTGTTAATTATTTGTTATGGGGGGTGATTGTCCCCTTCACAGATGAGCAAACAGCTGGTTACTCACTTGCCCGAGGGGCTTGGTGGGAGCCTGAGTCGACTCCCAGGTTTGTCTGACTCTAGAGCTCCCTCCCTCCTTGCCCTTCCCCTAACACATCCCACGCTGCCTCTCACCGACGGCCGTGAGGATTCGGTGACATGGGTGAATATCAAAGCACTTCATAAAAGGCAAACTATTATGTGTCCAAAGCCAACAAGAGGGAAGTCTTAATTCCTCCATGAAACCAAATGCTGCAGTTCACAGGAGCTCTCAGAACTGGCGGCAGCATTCTCCACCTCCCGCATTCCTTGGCCAACTTCTTCCTAGGGAGAGGGACCCGGCTGTGAGGGGTCCCAGCTCATCCCCTCGCAGCCCACAGAGCCTCCTGCCACACCAGACACTGCCTCACTGGTGACCACTTGACACCTGCTGGGGATTCAGATGCACAGCCTACCCAGGTGCCATGGGGACTCCCTCCTGACTCCCACTGACAGGCTGGGGGACCTCAGGCTAGTCTTCTCACCTCCATGACCCCCCCCCCACCCCGTTTCCCACCCTTTAGCTAGATGAGTTTAGCTAGGTGCATAGGAGGAGGTCCAGGCTCTCAAAATCCATGGTCTGAGGAAGGCGCTACCCATCCCACCAGGATTCCCAACTTCCTGCCTGCCCGTGGGAGCCCTGGTCTGACAGGCGGACCAGCTCCCGCCATCACCAGCCACCAGGGTGCTAACCTTCCGGCTTCCCAGGCTGGCAGGGCCCAGGTAGGGGAGAGAGAGAAGAGTCTTCTAGCTGAACTGCACACATCTCCACTGGAGAGGCATGGCCCCGGGCATAGGAATCCTCACAGGCCTATCGTGGCCCAGAGAGGCTGCTAACTGGCTTCAGGCCACACAGCAGACAGGGGTCAAGTGTATGTAGGGATCCAGGCCTTTTAGGCCCAGCCAAGGGCTCTCTCCACTGCCTTACAGTCATCCCTTTGAAGCGTGGATCAAGCACAGAGAGGAAAAACAGGGTGAGCAGCCAAGAGGACGCACCCCCACTCCACGCTGGTCAGGAGGTACTGGCCATTGACAGCGGGGCACCCAGGTTCCACGGTGAAAACCAACTCCCCGTTTCTCCGTTCCCTGCCTCACTCCCAGGTACCGATGGGGCACGTTTATACCGAGGGCCTGGTCCGTCCCTACAGAGCTCTCAACAAGAGGAAGGAGGCTCCAGCTGCATTGTGACAGATTGAAGTTAGATATGAGGATGAACTTCCCGAGGCAGCATTAAGAATAAATAGTGTTGCTGAAACTGGTTTGGCTCAGTGGATAGAGCGTCGGCCTGCAGACTGAAAGGTCCCAGGTTCGATTCCGGTCAAGGGCATGTACCTTGGTTGCGGGCACATCCCCAGTAGGGGGTGTGCAAGAGGCAGCGGATCAATGATACTCTCTCATCGATGTTTCTAACTCTCTATCCCTCTCTCTTCCTCTCTGTAAAAAATTCAATAAAATATATTAAAAAGAAAAAGAATGGACAGTGCACAGCGGAAGGGAGCAGGAAGAGGGTGGTGGTGGAGTCTCCTCTAAATTACAAGATGCTGCCTCGTCCAGTATGTCACTGTAGCTTCAAAACAGATCTGGAAGGGAAGTGCTGCTGCCTTCGCTGTACAGGTGAGCCACTGAGGCTCAGAGGCGGTGGCCTGCCTAATGTCTTCAAAGCCAGGAGCGACTGGGAGCCCGCACCCACCTGCTTCTCAGGAAGGCCTCTGAGGACCAAGGCACCACCACAGCCACCAGGGCATCTCACCGCGTCTGCCCAGACGCCCGGCCCGCGCTGCTGGAGATGCCGGAGCACCGGCAGGCAGGAGAGGGAGCGCGCAGTGTGGCCAGCTAGAGAGAGAGGGTTCTGCATTCTGGGCCTGCCCCGCTGCTCCCCAAACACTATGCCCTGAGGCCTCATGGGAGCTTTACAGGCAACGTGCCCCCAACACATCTTCTCCCCAACATCCCAGCAACACGAGCATGGCCTACTGGGCCCCCCACTCCCTTTACCTGGTCTGCACAGGCTGCTGTGGGGCCATCTGAGCTCAGGGCGGCATGGCTCATTCTGGGGGTCCTGGGCTGATGTGGGCCCAGGGCTGACCCCCTGAGCTGCCGGCAGCCACCCAGACACAAGGAGGACACACACGGTGGCTACACCAGCGCCAGCCCTGAGCTGGGGCACCTGAGCTCACCTGGCACCAGCCTCCCCGTGACCTTTGCCCCACTCGAGAGAGCAGGCTGTACCTGGGGGAGGAAGCATGGACCAAGAGGGGCCCGTGGGTCCCTGACTTCTCTGCAGCCGCAGGTGGAGAGGCAGCCTGCCTCCAGCCTCACTCAGCACACTGAGTCACTGCCCCGCCTGTGAGGGCCACCCCCGTTCTACAAACGGGGGAACGGAGGGTCAGAGAAGCCACGCCACTTGCCCACAGTAAACAAACAAAAAACAGAAACAGAACAACCAGGAACTGAGCCAGCATTCAAACCCAGGCCTGCCTGATTCCAGAAAGCCGAGTGCTTTCCAGATCCGCTCTACCTCCGAGGGCCTGCTGTGTCCCCTAGGTGCTGCTCACCCCATTTCCTGCTGCAGCCTCTGGCCATGCCTCCTGGCTTCACCCTCACTCTCCCCATTCTGACCAGGCCTTTCACACCCACTGTGGACCAACTGAGGTCCTCTCCTACCTTCAAGGCTCATTCCGAAGATCCCTTCTCCGTGAAGCTCCCCGATTTCTCTCATTCCCCTCTGAGCTCCTCGGTGTTTGTCTCCTGCTCATGGCTGCGCAGCTGCCCCACGAGGAAGAGCATTGGACTGTGCCCCAACCACTCCCCTCCACCCCCAGCCTCCAGGGCAGGGACAGCCTGAGTCCTCTCCCTCCCGGCTCCTGGGGCAGACTCAGGGGCAGAGCGTGGGGACATCTCGTCCAACTGCAGCTCGGGAGGATGGGCCCCGCTTCCCAGGACGCGGTTTGCCGGGGAGGCTGCAGGGAGGACGTGGAGGACTGACAGGGAGTGTGCGCAGCGTGGAGCGAGGCGGTGAGAAACTGTCACCACCTCATCACCGGAGCAGAACTCAGGCTGAGGGTGGGGACAGTCCCATCCTCTGACTCAGGGTCCCTCCACACTGTGTCGGGGGTTCTGCCTGTATTATCTGTGACGATGAAGGCTGGCCCTTACTGGGCACTCCCTGCTCACCAGGCACCATCCTAAGCACTTTATGTTAGTTCATTCGTTTAAGGATTTTAAAAAATATATATATATGTTTATTGCCGAGACCGGTTTGGCTGAGTGGATAGAGCATCGGCCTGCAGACTGAAAGGTCCCAGGTTCGATTCCGGTCAAGGGCATGTACCTTGGTTGCGGGCACATCCCCAGTAGGGGGTGTGCAAGAGGCAGCTGATCGATGATTCTCTCATTGATGTTTCTAACTCTCTATCCCTCTCTCTCTTCTTCTCTGTAAAAAAAAAAAATCAATAAAATATATATAAAAAAATAATTTAAAAAAGCCAAAAGCTTTTTGATTTCAGAGAGGAAGGGAAAGGGAGAGAGAGCAACATCAATGATGAGAGAGAATCATTGATCAGCTGCCTCCTGCACCCCCCCCACTGGGGATCGAGCCCATAACCCGGGCATGTGCTCTTGACCGGAATCGAACCTGGGACCCTTCAGTCCTCAGGCTGACGCTCTATCCACTGAGCCAGACTGGCTAGGACACATTCATTTAATCTCAACAACATCCCTGCTCTGTGTTTTCTCTACTGCAAAGATGAGGAAGCCAAGGCACAGACAGAACTTGTTGTTCCCCAGACGTATTATGGTGGAGCCAGGATTTCAGGAGAAAGTCTATTTTCAGAACCTGTGTTCCAACACTGCTCCATACTGCCTGACTAAGAGGGACAGAGACGCAGGTTGTTCAGGTGATCAGGCTGGAGAAAACTGACAGCCAGGGCCTCTGAGGACCAGCGGTGGCAGAGCCAGGTGAAGTGATGGGCACCGTGGGTGGGGACCTGGAGACCGATTTCGAAGGGCCGCTGAGGCACCTCTGGAGAGACAGAGTTGGAAGGCTGGGTACCCCAGAACTCCTCTCCCTGAGCGGGCTGTGGCAACTGGAAAGCTTTGGCTTGCCTGTGGGGTAGGGGCATACGAGGAACACCCAGGTAACAACAGATGATGCTTAAACTGAATCCTACGGATGTGGGACCAGGGATGCCACAGCTTTTGACCGTCAGAGTGAGCAATGCCTCCTGTCTGCCTTTCCAGGTCCCCTCTCCGTCCTGCTTGGGGACCTGAGGGCTCATCTCAGTGGACTGATTTGGGCTCCAGGCCTCTGGCTTCTGAGTAGGTTCACCCAGTGGGAAGGCCCAGTGGTAGACGGGAGGAAGGAAGAAAAATAGTTGAGGTTTAATTCTCCCGATAATTCTCCTGGGCTGACTGATTCCCTGACTGCAGACCACAGCCCCTGCCATAGAGCCAACCACTTCCTCCCTGTGCACTCCGGCCGGGGCCATAACGGCTCCCAGGGGCTGCTAGGCCCGGCGCTTACTCTCCTCTGTGTGTCTGCTCCCTGCTATGGCCTGAGCGGTTCACCCTGGGCTGGGCCAGAGAGAGGAGACCGAGCACCACCACCAACAGCCTCAGAGCCTGCTCTAAATACAGGATGTGTGGAGCAGGCGATTACAGGGCCGTCTGCAGGGTGCAGGCCTCCACTGTCTGCGTCTGAGCTTGGGCCTGACCCCACACGTGGAACAGGCTGGCTGCACGGAGCAGGATCTTTGCCAGTGTCGGGAAGGGCAGGGCCAGAGTTCAGTTCCTAACAAGGAAGGTCGTGGACGGTGTCTGAGTGCTCACCATGTGGCAGGCACTGAGTTTTACCCACCAAGCACTGCGCTGGCTTCTCAGAACAACCCAAGGAGGTGCATCCCACGTATGCATTCTCCAGGAGGAAACACTGGTGCCAAAAAAGCTGCAATAGCCTGGCTGGTTTGGCTCGGTGGATAGAGCGTTCACCTGCGGACTCAAGGGTCCCAGGTTCGATTGCAGTCAAGGGCACATGCCCGGGTTGCAGGCTCGATCCCCAGTGGGGGACATGCAGGAGGCAGCCAATCAATGATTCTCTCTCATCATTGGCGTTTCTATCTCTCGCTCCCTCTCCCTTCCTCTCTGAAATCAATAAAAAAATATTTTTAAAAATTTCTTTTAAAAAGTGACTCGCCCAGGGTCTGGTTGCAGAAAGAGACTAAGCCCAGACTCCAAGACAAGTTCTTCTGCCCCCGGAGCCCATCCCGGTAGCTACCTGGAATTAATTTTGCCAATTGGCTTCCAACAAAGGTAGCTAGCTCCCTTAACTGGGGTCAATTCTTGGCGAGGGCCAGGCAGAGGCCTCCAGTGTCTCCCGCCCCCTCCCCTCGCTGAAAAAGAAACCCTCTGACGTTCTTCCAGGTGGGGCAGGGGGGCTGGGGGCCCCAAGCGGGCGGTGCAGTTGGGTGTCCAATTGGGGAAAACAAGCAGATCGGGACAAGGCTTCATTGTTAAGGAGAGCCTGACTCTTTGGCCATTAAAACAAAACCAGGCAAAACAGAATGCTCGCTGTCTTGTCTTATCTCTTAGAGGGAAGGGGGGCAGGAGGAAAGGGCCTCGAGACTGGGTGCTGCTCCCTCCCCCACCAGCAGCACCTCTCAGACTCCGGGCTCAGGCGGCCAGGGCAGGGGGAGGCCAGGGTCTGAGTGCGGCTGGCATTGAGGGGCAGCGCCTTCTCCTGGTGCGCAGTGTGGACACACGGCCACCATGCTCCTGCTTTCTGTGTGAGGCCTGCTGGGTCTCTGAGACCCTCCCGGGAGGGACGATTGTTACTCCTAATTCCAGATGAGGACACCGAGGCTCCAAGAAGACCCCCAAGCCAAGAGCAGAGGAGTGTGGGATTGTGAAGTCTTCCCACCGCCCCGGTCCCCCAGGCAGGGAGGGCCCAGGGAACGCACTGACACAGAGGGAGCAGCTGGAAACAATGAGCTCCTTGTCGCGAGGTGGGCAGGGACCATGGTGGACGCTGTGTGCGGCATGCAGAGTGAGGCCCGTGGTTCTCATTCCCGACAGCCGGCCAACGTCACCTGGGGCACTTCACTCAACCACGGTGGCCTGCGTCTTGCCCCGGGCTGCGGGGCGGGGCCCAGGAAGGACTTTTCACGTTTCTTAAATGATTCTAACGTGTGCAACCACGTTCAAGAGCCATGGGCACAGGTGCCACTGAAACCTCTCCCGCCCCACACTCTTTTTTCCTGTTTATTGATTTTTTATTTATTTATTTTTTTTTACAGAGAGGAAGGGAGAGGGATAGAAAGAGAGAAACTTCTATCAGCTGCCTCCTGCACACCCCCAACTGGGGATCTGCCCGCAACCAAGGTGCATGCCCTTGACCGGAATCGAACCTGGGACCCTGCAGTCTGCAGGCCGACACTCTATCCACTGAGCCAAACCGGCCAGGGCTCACCCCACACTCTTGAAGGAGAGAAGAAAACAGGCTCCTCAAGGCTCACAGCCAACCCCGAGTGCAAGCAGAACCAGGAGACCCTGACGTCCGGGTGCCTCTGGGGGGAGCTCCCATAAGATCCTTGGGGGGGTCCTGGCTCCCCGGTCAGTAGAAGAAAACGTTCCTTTGAGCCTCCTGGTGGGAGGGCGAGAGGAATTCTTCATGACATTCAAAAATAAAAAAAAAATATTGTCCTCTCATTCAAAGCTAAGCGGCTGCGGGATTAGTGCTGGGAGACCCCTGTGCCGGCGGGTGCCCGGGAGCCAGGCCTGCTTATTCCATTCTGGCCTCAGATCTGGCCTCAGATCGCGGCCCACACTCCCTCCCCGATTGCTTTCTTGCCTTCCTTGTGCCCTCAGACAGAATGTCACAGATGGCGAGGCGGCGTGAGAGAGGCAGCGGGGAAGGAGGGCCTGTGGAGACCCGCAGACCCGGGACTTCCCAAGCTCTACCCTCGCTGGCTGCCCCGAGACAGAACCCACTCGCTTCTGAGCTCAGTTCCAGCGCCGGCCTCACGGCAGTGCCAGGGTGTGTGCCTGTGCTTGTGTGCGCATGCGTGTGTGCAACGCCAAGTCCGAGCTCAGCACGGGGAGCACCGCCGCCCGGAAGCCTTTCCCGAGGTCCTCCGTCCAGCACCAGGCACAGCCCCGGCCCGGCGCCTTCCCGGCCACATCTCTGTGGCCACTGTTTCTGTGTCCTTCTCTGCTCGCCGTCCTTCTGTCACTGCACAGAGCACTGCCCTTTCCCTGGGATCCGTTCTGTCCCCATTCCCAAGCTCCGATTCTCTTTCAGGGGCCCTGCGAGGTGCCAGAGATACAGCCAATGACAGCTAGCATGCCCCGAGGACTTAGTAAGTGCTGGGTCATTTTTTTTTTTTTTCTGAGGCTTTACCTGTATAATTCGTTTAATGCTCACCACCGCCTTATGGAATAGGTGCTCTAATCGTCCCGTTGTACAGATGGGGAGACCGAGGGCCAGAGAGGTTAAATCCTTTGCCAGCCTGTGCATCCTGGCTGTGATTTGAGCTTTACCCCTTACCACCAACCATCCACAGACCACGATGGGACTGGCCCCACCTCAGGGGCTTACCCTTCACGATTTCGAAGTCTTGTATCTGTGTGTTTTCTTGTTTAATGTCTGTTTCCCCAACAGACTACACTTTCGATGAGAGAGAGAGAGAGAAAGAGAGAGAGAGAGATTGAAGATGGATGCTGCTTAAGGAAGGACTCGCTCTGCCCAGCATCTGCTAGCTAGGCCCAGATGGCAACTCCCAACTGGGTCATCCCTGCTGCTACGGCCTGAGAGTAACCAGGGCCCTGGACATCCTGCTCCCTGCCCTACACTCAGCTCAGAGCCTTCCTCCTCTTCCTCCACTACCTGCTCACCGGGAAGGTGATGGGAATTACAGCTCTATAAACCCCACCTGACACAGAGTCCTCCCCACTCGGCAACGTGTCCTCCTCCGGGGAGTCCTCCCTGCCACCTGGCACACCCTCCCTCCTGGCATCACCAGCCTGACTTCAATCAACTTCCTCCTGAGTCACTTGTTCACAAGGCTACCAAGAAGGCAGGCAGGAGGACTCAGGCTGAGGCAGCCTCTCCCTCCCATCACCCGCTTAGCTCCCACAGCACTGTTATTACCGGGCCTATTTACAAGTAGGAAGGTGGAGCAGCTTGCTCAAGGGTCAACTCACACGGCCGCCCCTGCCCAGGGGTTGCCACTTGGTGCCAGGCAGGCTGCTAGGCACTCTGAGGGGGATGGGGGGGGGCAGATGGGGTGGCGTAGAATCTAGTTAAGGAAAGCAGATCTACACAGCCCCGATCCACAGAGCACCGTCAGTGAATGAGGGCTAAGGGTCTGCAGAGGAGGAGGGTGGGAAGGAGTCCTGCAAGCTCCTAGGAGGAGGCAGCTCGGGGCCTGGCTAGATCCCTCTGCTCCACTCCCAGGACCACCGGGACAGGAGCAAGGCCATGCCTCAGCCCTCAAAGCTCTGGAGGCTGCAAAGCGAGGAGCGGCGGCTGCCCTGCCAGCTGCCCTGCCAGTGACCCCACTGTGGCCGGGCCAGTCTGCCTCTGGCACTGCCAACCCGGCCTGGCACAGCTGCTCCCAATTCTCAGGGTCTTCTCTGCCCTGCTAATGACCGTGCTGCCGGCAGCACGAGGCACCGCCCTTCTTCGGGAACGGCGGCAGCCAACGACAGAGCCTGCTGTCCCCGCAGCCGCTGGGCCAAGAATCACAGCCGCTCAGCACGCCACATCCTCTGGCCCCGGTGCCGCGGTCTCCCCCGCCTCCCGGGGTCACGGAGGACGCTGCAGACGCTGGAGCGCCGGGCGACTGGACACCGGGGGGCCCCCGCTCACCTGTGGGAAAACAGGACACAGCGCAGGGCCGACTCGCCCAGGTCACACAGCCAGCCCGTCTGGGGCCCGGAGCCCGGGGTGCCCAGCCAGGGTTCCTTCCGGGGCCCAGGCTAGCCCCAGCACTGCCCTTCCTTAGCTTTGAAAAGAAGGCTTTTTACGTGCGAAGTATGCTCTCAAGGGTACCTGGCCCCCGTTGAGGAGACGGGATATCTTCTAAAAGCTGCCAAGCTGTCAGTTTAGTCCCAGATAGGAGCACAGGTTTGACTCCTCACGCCCCTCTGTCTAACCCATGCGACCTTGAGCAAGACAACGCCCCCCTCGGAGCCAGCCCCCACTTCTGGAGAAACAGCAGCTACCTCCCCGTGCGCGGCGAATGAGTGTGTCCGAACAGCGCTCAGCAGTGTCTGGCTCATGGTAAGCACTCAAAGCTATCGCTGCTGTTAATATCATCATCAGATTGTTACAAATGAGTGTGTGAATGCATCCTGCAAACTGTGAAATGTGGTGCAATGGTAGGTACTGTTTATTCATAGGAAGTGGTGAAGGCTCGGCAGTGGGTTGGATGATCCAGGGATGTTTATGGCAGGAGCTGGGCCCCAGCAGATGGGGAGATGAGCAGAGAAGAGGCAGGGATGGCAGCTCTGACGGGAGGAACCCCACAAGCACAGACGCAGGCCTGAGGCTACGTGGGGCGTGTTTAGGAGACAGTGGTGAGCAGTGAGCCAGGGGCCCCTGCAGTGTGTGGGCAAGGCCTTGAAGACGCAACCAAGGAGACCGGTCTCCAACTTACAGACAAAAGGAGCCAAGGAGGGCTCTCAGTGGGCACTCCGTGAAGCTTTTTTTCTTTCTTTAATTTTGTAATCCTCACCGGAGAGTATTTTCCCATTGATTTTTAGATAAGAGTGGAAGGGAAGGGGAGAGACACACAGAGACACACATCGATGTGAGAGAAACACATCAATTGGTTGCCTCTCGCACGAGCCTGGACCAGCTGGGGATGGAGCCTACCACTGAGGTACATGCCCTTCACCAGAATCGAACCCGGGACACTTCAGTCTACAGACTGTCACTTTATCCACTGAGCCAAACTGGCTATGGCGGTACACTGCTCTCTGAAATGCGAATTCTGACTGACATTCAAGGCCCTCTGGCATCTGGTGACCCTCCCTCTTCTCCACCCCCTTCACTGACCCCATAAACCCCGGTGCCACTGCCCCAGAGTTCACCCATTTCTCTGCTTACTACCCTATCCCACCTCCCTATCCCACCGCCCCTGCCATTAGCCCACCCCCAGGTTCACGTTCACAAGGAAGCACCTTTCACTAGGTACCTTTGGTGCCACATGCTTCATATATGCGGCCTCACAGCCACCCAGAACTGCCCTCCTTTTTCGGAGGAGCAAATGGCAGCCTGACAGGGTCAGGTGTCTTGCTTCTTCTCTCAGTGAGTAAGCAGCACAGCCAGGATTCAATCTTCAGCGGACGTCGGGACTACAGCAATCTGCCTCTAGCCCCAACTCAGACACCGTCCTCCTTGGTGAGCCTTCCAGGGTGACTCGTTGAAATGGGCCTCTCCCTGCCATTTCCCATCGCCCATTCGGAATCAGAGGCCCACCGCTTGCCCCCCGCCCAGCCAGCTCGGTTTCCATTGGCGAGGGGCCCGGGTAGATAACAGGTCCCTTCCTCCCTGTCCTGCCTCCCTCGCCCCATCGCCAAGACGTCATATAGCACCAACAGCAACAGCCGCCTCCTCTGGAGCGAGTTCAGAAGCTCATCTGGGCACAGAGCAATTTCTCTGAGTCTGCCTCTCCGCGTGAGGGGACCCATAAATTATTCACTGCCCCTCTGTGCCTAAGGGAGGCGGGACAAAGAGCCAGAGGGAATGAGTACCAGCTCCCACAACCCTGGCCCTGGGGCGGGGGTGGGGGTGGGGGTCAGAATCCAGGGTCCCCTAGCAGGTTCCAGAGGACGCGGAGACCAGGAAGGTGGCCCAGGAGAGCAAGCCTGAGAATTTCCCCAGATTTCCTGGTCACAATGCAAGCTTCCTTCCTTATAGGGAAGAGAGCAGATAGCTTGCCAAGCGCCATATATTTATTTATATCTCACTCACTCCTCACACAACTTCATGAAGGAGGCAGTCTAGCTTATGGAGCAAACGCGGGGGCTCCGAGGAGTGATTTGCCCAAACGCCACATGGCCAGTGGGAGGCAGGCAGAGCGCACGCACGCCCACCTGGTCTGTCTCACCGCTCCCTGTCTGAGCCGCTCAGCCCACCCGGCTGTGAGCGAGTCATCGCACTGCCTTTTCCATCTGGGTGACTTCCAGACCACCTGGCATGCAGTTGGCACTCAGGTGCTGAAGAAACCCAAAGGCCCTGAGCAAAGTGGCTTCACCTCTCTGAGCCTCAGTTTCCCACACGCTGTAGCCATTAATAACCATCCTAGTCGTGGCAAACACACACACACACACCCTCTTTAGCTCTTGATAGTCTGCCAGGTATCATGGCCTCATTATCGGAACAGATAACGCCAGCCCGCCTTGACCCTATTTTACAGGTGAGCTTGGGAGCCACGGATGCCTCTGAGAGGTCCCGCGTGGCTCCCCAACCCTGTTCACCTCGTTCTAGGTTCTTCCCATCACGCCGTGAGATGAGATCACGGGTGTGAGATGATGTCATTAACAAGGAGCTTTGTTGAGAGGCAGGGTTACCAGGAGAATCTGGATCTCCATAGATTGGAGGAAATCCCAAGCCCTTCTGTCACCTTCTCTTGCAGATGATCCCCCCCCCTCCCCGTTCCCCCCGCCAGGGACGGAGCTTCCAGTCTTGAGCTGACCTCTCCACTCTCCTCCACCTCCCAGGGACTTTCCCAGGTGGCTTTTCCTGGAGGCTGGGCACAGCAGGGGTTAGAGAGTCCCAGCCAAAGCCACAGGGCTCAGACCAAGGCCATGTCCCCTCCTCCACCCCACCCAGGACAAGAGCCCCCAGAATCCATGCCAAGCCCTCTTTCACAACACCCCTCTCCTTTGCAAGGCCCGGGGGGGGTGGGAGGGTGGGTAGCAGAAGGAAGCCCTGCCTGGAAATCCAGACACCTGGGACACTGCCCCCAGGCCTGGCAGCCCTAGCCTTGAGACCTTGAGCAAGCCCTCCCGCCAGGGTCAGAGGTGTCTGGCAGGGCCCCTGCCAGGAGAGGCTAAGGTCAGGTCTTTAGTCTGGGCCAAAGGCGAGGAGACTGTCTTGGGCCCCAGCTCCAACCACACAGACTCTCACAACAGCGTCACGTGTGGTCACCCTGACCTCACACCAGGATGGGAAAAACCCCGGCCGCCTACCCAGAAGATGCTAATGGGGAGGGGGAGTGGGTACCCTGCAGGATATTTGGGAAGGTTTCCTCAAGCGTACTTGCGGGTCAATCACTCACTCACGGGACAGCTGGCACACACACTCCATCCTTCTTCCTTCACCCCACAGCCTCCCCCACACACCTGGCCGGTAATGTGAAGGATGTGGGCTGGGTGTGTGCTGAGGGGCCTTGTCTTCTCTGACCGGGGGGCCCCTACAAGGAGTTCCCCGACACATAAGCCCTGCCTCAGGACCTCCAGAGGGCCTTAGAGACCCCGGAGTCCAGGCCAGGGAGAGAGGCCCCCAGGGGGGAAGCTGTCCTTCACTCCTTGTCCTGGGAGGTGACCCGGCCATAGGCCACACACCCGAGGGAAGGAAGCCAGCAGAAGCCGCCTCCTGGGCTCAGATGGGCTCTAGGGTCTCACACGGCCCCACCTTGACCGCTTCCACCATCCTGCCCGGCGGCTATCCGCTTCCTTTCTCTTCCTCTTCACTTTCTGCTTCTTCCCACCTGCGACCTAACCCTCCTCCCAGCCTCATCATCCCCAGAGTGAAAACAGCTGGGTCACTCCACCCCCACGGAGCCTCAGTTTCCCCGATCTGTTAGCCCCTAGAACAGTAAAGGGCACCTTTTATCTCATGGGGTATTAGAGTGACTTAACGAGGGGCCACTTGCACGAGGGTGGAGCGCAGACACGCACACAATGGGGGCTCCCCAAGTGCCCGTTTTCTCTCTCCTCCACCCCGCCCCGCGCCCTCCAGCCTCAGCTGGTGCGGGGCACACACCGCTGCTGGCCCGTCCCCGCCCGGATGGCTGGGCAGCCGCTCAGCCTGGCATCCGGAGGCTCTCACCTGCAGCTCTGGGCTCTAGGGCAGGGGGGCCCTGTGCTCTTCTCCGGGGGAAGCACCAAGCTCCTCGCCTGCAACGTGCAAGGACCGTGGCAGCTTCGGCTCGCAGGACCCCCCGGGTCCAGTTCGGTCCGACTGTCCAGTCCGCCGGGGACCCTTCAGGGGGCGCTGGACTCCGGCAGGGGCTTCCTGGGCGCTCGCCGCCTGGAGGTCCGGAGCGCCGGGTCGGGAGCCGCTGAAGGTCCAGGTCTCAGGGAAGGAGGCTGAGGGTGTCCGGGCTCCTGTGCACTCAGTCGGGGTCCTGGGGACCCCCTGCGCTGTCCCCGGACGGAGGGCTCCGACAGCCACTGCAAAAAGGCTGGGATCCACTCGCGGCGGTGGACCCGTATGGTTGGTGGGTGGGCCAGGAGCGGGGTCCCGCCCAGGTGTACCGGATCAGGGTCGTGGGCTCGGGAGTCCCGGCCACGACGGCCCGGACCGTGGGGTCGGGTAAGCGTCCCGTGGCGGATGCCGGGCGGGGCGGGGGGAGGGCCGGGGCCGTCGGGGCTGGCTGGTCGGGACGCCGGCGAGGAGCCGCGGGGGCCGGAGCCCGGCGGCGGGGAAGTCTTCCCGGTTCCGGACTCGGCTCGCGCTGCAAAACGGGGTGGACCTCCGGGCCGCGCTCCACTTCCTCCTCTTCCCCTGGCGCCACGCCACGCGCTCAGCCCCGCGCCGCCGCCGCCGCCGCCGCCGCCGCCACCGCTGTCATCCCGGCCGCCCACCCCCGCGGAGCTGCGGGCAGAGCAGCGCGGAGCCGGGCAGCGCCGCCCAGCGCCCCCGGAGCCAGCAGCGCGGCCCCGCCCGGAGGGGGCGGAGCCATCCAGAGGCCCCACCCACCGTCCGGACCGGGGGCAAGGGGCGGGGCGCTCCCCAGGTGCACGCCCTCCGCCCGCGCCGTCAGGGGACGAAGGCCAATGGGAGAGCGAGGAGGGGGCGGGGGCCAATGGGAGAGCAGGGAGGGGCGGGTCTCTGCGGCCTCTACCTTGAAGGGGGCGGGGCCAGCGGGGAGGCGCGAGGCTGGAGGGAGGACAATGCCCAGGCTGGGGCAGTTTGGGGACCTGAATGGAGGGCGAGGTGGAGAGGAGGAGGGGGAAGCGAAAAGGACTGACGTGCCGGGGACCGGGGTGTGGAGACCGCCTTGTATGGGAGAGAAGGGGTCATGCGATGGAGCGGGGGTCGAGGTAGGGAAAGAAGCAGGGTGCAGGTGTGTTATCCGAGGTAGTGGAATCCCCAGGATAAGAGGAGCCCCCCGGGATTGTGAGACAGCCCCCACAATACTCTTCACCCTCCCCAGCTTCTAAATCCAGACTTCAGGGAGCGGCGAAAACGAAGTTTTGAAAATACAGGGGATCTCTCTTAAGCCTTTCCCACTTCTCCTTACACGGGGAGGAACGTAGGAACGTCATTATCAGCAGAAGATTGAGAGTGACCTTTCTGCCCTTTGCTCCCGTCCTCTCCTCCACCCCCCCAAGCGCCTTGGGGCTGGAGCTGTGTCTGTTTCATACCCATGGAGTTCCCAAGACCCTGCTTAGGGCGGGGCTCAGCACGGGCCTTGCAGGGTTTTGATGTCTGAAGGAGCGAAAGTTGAATGGGTGGCCTGGAGAGCAAAGGAATAGAGGCTCACACAGTACGACCTTACGCAGAGGTACCCCGTTTCACTGGTGAGGCCTCGAAAGCATTGAGAGGCCAAATGATGTTCTCAAGACCCTATAGCTGGGCCAGGCTATGACCCACTGACCACTGCAGCACTCCAGGCACAGCTGTGTGGCTTCAGACAGGTTCCTGGACCTCTCTGAGGCTCTGGTGCCTCATCTGTAAAAGCGCAATAAAGATGCTGCTACTGGGCGGGCGCCAGGCTGCAGAGGTGGAGGAAAGTCTACTCCTGCGGGCAGACACGGCATGTGCAAAGGCATGGGCTCTGAAAGAACACCTCTGGGGACCCCTGGCCAATTCTGGGGGGTTGGGAGAGGTTTCCCCGAGGGAGGGAGAGGCAGTTCAGGCCAGAGGTGGGGGTTAGCTAGGTTAGGAGGGAACCTCAGGGAATGGCTAGTGCTCTGGGCAGAGAGGCCAGTGTAGGCAAAACTCTGGAAGAGAGAGAGAGAGAGAGAGAGAGAGAGAGAGAGAGAGAGAGAGAAAGCGTTGCTTTGTTGGAAAACCAGGCAAGTTTGGGGTGACCAGAGCTCTCAGGGCAGTGTGAAGAGGCAGATGGGGCCAGACAGAAAGGACTTCGGATTTTATTCCAGGGGGCCCAGGACTCTGCTGGGGTCTTGCTCTTGACCCTGAACTCAGCAGGGTCATGCTGAAGCCCCAGTCTTGAAGACCCTGAGTCTGGACTCACTGGCTGTCAGAGGGGTATTCTGGGAAGTTTTCTGCCAGGTATGGATATGGGAAAGACAGAACTTTGTAGGGAAAGCAGGTAACATGAAAACACCCAACGCCCACAAAAGGCCAATGGTGTGGGGCCTGTGTGGTTAAGGGTTAGAGTCCTCAGTGACTCCTGGGCCCAGACACTCTGTCTCTTCCTCCCTATCAATACACCAACCTCTGAGTGTGGCGGGGAGCACAAGGAAGAGGTGGAGCTGGAGACTGAAGTCCAGCCAG
The DNA here is from genome assembly GCA_036971965.1 of Nyctalus aviator. NCBI lineage: Eukaryota > Metazoa > Chordata > Mammalia > Chiroptera > Vespertilionidae > Nyctalus > Nyctalus aviator. Next base: position 40,642,493 of record CM072929.1, read on the forward strand.
GGCTGGGGGGTGTGGGGGTGCCTCTTTTAGCCAAACCCAGGGTCGGGGAGGGCAGTTTGGCCCCAGGAAGCTTGCACTTGTCTTAAGTGTTGAGCTTGGTAATGGTGCTAAGAAAGCCGCTCGGCCCCAATGGCTCAGTGTTGAGCGTTGACCTATGAACCAGTAGGTCATGGTTCAGCTCCCCATCAGGGCACATGCCAGGGTTAACAGCATCCATCTCCAGTAAGGGGTGTGTAGGAGGCAGCCAGCCAGTCAATGATTCTCTCTCATCATTGACGTTTCCATCTTTCTCTCTGAAATCAATAAAAATATATTCTTAAAAAAGCTTTCTTTGGGCACTGATACCAGGAGGGTGAGAGCTTGAGTGGAGGAGGGGGGCATATTACATACATAATACTTAATCAATAAAGAAAAACAAAACAAAACAAAACAAAGACCTTGTGCCCTAGCTGGTCTGGCTCAGTGGATAGAGCGTCAGCCTGTGGAATGACGGGTCCTGGGTTTGATTCTGGTCAAGGGCACATGCCTGGATTGTGGGCTTGATCCCCGGTGTGGGGTGTGTAGGAGTCACCGATCAATGATTCTCTCCTCATTGATGTTTCTCTCTCTCGCTCGCTCTCCCTTCCTCTCTGAAATCAATAATATATATATATATATATATATATATATATATTTTTTTTTTTTAAGAAACCTTGTAACTTCTCCCTCTGTGTAGAACCTTCTGTGGCTCCCAGCTGTCAGCATGACTAAGTTACAAGTCCCTAGCCTGGTTTTGCAGACTCTCCATTGTTGCTCTCTGCCAAGCAGCCTCATCTTCCGGCCACTTCCTTTTCCCCTCAGACCAGAGTCAGCTCCATCCACAAGCAGGGTACCATCTCTCCCCCGGATATGGTTGCTCCCGCTGACCCCTCATCTTCCCCTTCTCTCCTGAGTCAGTTCCTACTTCCCTGCTGGACGGAAGGGAAGACACTTTGGGGCAAATTTCATTGCTGTGTCCTCGGAGCCTGGCACTAGTAAGTACTCAGCAAGTAATTATGGAATGAATGCCCCATCTCTTCAATCAGTGTCTCCTCCTCCGGGGAATCCTGCCTTTGGTGTGGAATCTCGCAGCTGGAAGGCTCTGTCATTGCGCCTTTCCGGTCTGGTGGGCCCCACACCTCCGTGGCAGAGCCTTCCCACCCACCCCCACCCAGCCGAGTGCGGCCTGGCCCCGGGGAGACCTCGGCAGGGGAGATGAATGAGGCTCTCAGACAGACTCCCTGCCGCCCCTGCTGTGAGAGCCCCCTGAGCGGCCCCGGGGAGCAGAGGCCAGAGTAAAAAGACGGCTTTCAGAGCAGACCCTCCGTGACCCGGGGGGCCCCAGGGGGAGGTCCCAAGGTCGCCAGGGGGTGACCAGCCAACAGTTCTCAAACGCCCACGTTCACCTCTGGCTGCCCTCCCGCGGGGAGGAGGTCTCCTGACCTGGGAGAATCGGGCCTTTATGCAGCCGAGAGGCTCATGAGGCGTGACGGGGGCCTGGCCCGGGCGGGGTGTCTGGGAGGGCTCCGCGGAGGCTCTGAACCTGGGCCTCTGGGGCTGACGGAAAAGGCTGCCCACCCCCACTCCGAGAACCTTCCCCTCCTTACATTCTGGCCGGAGGGGAGGTAACGGTGCCGCTACTGCTAGCCGCCTCGGCTCTGCTGCCCAGCTTCCTATGTTTGCGGCAAATAAACATCCGCTTTGTGCCGACATTTACGTTAGGGATTTAGCACTCTCTTCGGCAGGGGCACCAGTCTTTATAAAACGTTATGCCCCACGAGGCCTGCTTCCAACAAATCCTTGTGTGCACCCACTCTGTGCACCCACTCTGTGCACCCACTCTGTGTACCACTCTGTGCACCCACTCTGTGCACCACTCTGTGCATCCACTCTGTGCACCACTCTGTGCACCACTCTGTGCATCCACTCTGTGCACCACTCTGTGCACCACTCTGTGCATCCACTCTGTGCACCCACTCTGTGCACCACTCTGTGCATCCACTCTGTGCACCACTCTGTGCACCACTCTGTGCATCCACTCTGTGCACCACTCTGTGCATCCACTCTGTGCACCACACTCTGTGCACCACTCTGTGCACCACTCTGTGCACCCACTCTGTGCACCACTCTGCGCATCCACTCTGTGCACCACTCTGTGCACCACTCTGTGCATCCACTCTGTGCACCACTCTGTGCATCCACTCTGTGCACCACTCTGTGCACCCACTCTGTGCACCACTCTGTGCACCCACTCTGTGCACCACTCTGTGCACCCACTCTGTGCACTACTCTGTGCACCACTCTGTGCATCCACTCTGTGCACCCACTCTGTGCACCACTCTGTGCACCACTCTGTGTACGCACTCTGTGCACCACTCTGTGCACCACTCTGTGCACCCACTCTGTGCACCACTCTGTGCACCACTCTGTGCACCACTCTGTGCACCCACTCTGTGCACCACGCTGTGCACCACTCTGTGCACCCACTCTGTGCACCACTCTGTGCAGGCGCTGAGCTCGGTGCTGGCAGGGGACTCATGGAGCATGGGGCAGATGTGGCCCTGCCCTCCTGAAGCTTGCTGTCAGGCAGGGTCTGTAGACAGCTGACCTCGGGGCCCTCACAGGATAGCCTGCTTTCCTGCCGGTCTGCCTCTGCCAGCCCCGAATCCTTCCCCCTGCTCTCCTGCCTGCGTGTGCCCCATTCGGCCACTGGCGTTTTCTCCATCCTTCAAGCCCAGGACACAGGCTGACCCCTCTGGGGACCCTGCCCAACTAACCCCACTGGGGGGCGGGGCTGGGGGGCATAATATTGTCCACTGGAGCCGGCCACCCTGCTGCCCTTTGGGCCTCTCTTGGGACGTTGATCCCTTGGGTCTCGGTTGTTTGTGGGTCAGGTTTCCCACCAGAGTATGAGCTTCAGGAGAGCGAAGGATAGGGCGCCTCTCTATGCCCTAAGCTCATCCCACACTTACCAGTAATTTCTTAGCTGAGACCAAGCATTGGGCACCCAGGGTCTGGACAAGCAAGGGGTGCCCAGTCCGAAGGCGCTCTGCAGTGGTGTGTGCCGAGTGCCCTGTGGACGCAGGAGGCTGCGGGGGAGGGGAGGGTGCATCGAGGGCAGCCTCACAGGGAAAGTGACACTTGAGTTTGGCACCAGACACACGTCCTGGCCCAGTCACCTTCCCTCTCTGTGCCTCCGCCTCCATGTGACTAAAGCATAAGGGCAAGCAGTGGCCCCGCAAAGGGGGTAAGGATGAAAAGAGACCTGGTGCTCTAGCTGGTTTGGCTCAGTGGATAGAGCGTCGGCCTACGGACTGAAGGGTCCCAAGTTCGATTCCGGTCAAGGGCACATGCCCAGGTTGCAGGCTTGGTCACAGTGAGGGGCGTGCAGGAGGCAGCTGATCCGTGGCTTTCTCTTGTCATTGATGTTTCTATCTTTCTCCCTTCCTCTCTGAAATCATCGAGAGAGAGAGAGGAGAGAGAGAGAGAGAGAGAGACAGAGAGAGAGAGAGAGAGAGAGAGAGAGAGAGAGAGAGAGAGAGAAGGACAGGGGAGGTCACGCATAGGGCAATGGAGAGGGAGGCTGAGAGGCAGCACTTCCACGTAGGATGTGGGATGAGGCAGCTGGAGATCCAGCCGGGAGATCTCAGGGAAGCAGGAGGCAAGGTGTCCGCTCTCCAAGGGAGGACCGGGCAGAGCAGGGGCCATGAGAAGAGGCGATGCTGAAGCCACGGCCGTGGGAAGTGGAAAGGGAGGAACAAGGCCGGCTGAGGTAGGAGCCAAACCATGAGGTGGTCCCTTTTCCATGGTGGAGGGGTGTGGGGCGGCTTCGCACAATGCCTGTGTCAACTTACTGAACAGGGAGACCTGGCCCCTCTGGTCTTCAAAGGATGGGGACCTTCAGGGTGGGAATACCGGCAATCGTGGTAGCTTCAAGCTTACCGTTTATCAGCACCTCCCCATGCTCACAAGAGGGAATGCCTAGTTTAGCTGCACCACTGTCAATTGCCAGGGTCTGTTACCTGTGGGATTGAACTGCACAAATTTACGTCTGTGTCTCTAGGACGAACAGGGTGAGGGTCACACCCAATAGCCAGGTGCCCAGTACAGTTAGCTAAAGAAATGCAGAGGGGACATGTTCATTTGGCTGCCTCTGCTGCCCCCTGCTGGGAAATACTGGTCAGTGCAGAATAGTAACAAACTTTGTTCTCAGAATCATTTTCACACCCCAAAATTATGGAAGATCACAGAGAAATTATTTTTATATAGTTTATGTTGTATTTAAAGTATTATAAATTAAAATGGAGATATTTACAAATTTTTAATTAATTTAATAGCAATCTTATTAAATGTTAACATATATTTTTACAAGACATATATTTTCCAAAAACAAAAAATTATTAAGAAGAGTGGCATTGTTTTATATGCTTATAAATTTCTTTAAACAAATTGATGTTTCTCTCTCTCTCTCCCTTCTTCTCTCTATAAAAATCAACTAATCAATAATTTTTTTAAAGATGTGGTACACATATGCAATAAAATATTACTCAGCAATAAAAAAGAATGAAATCTTGCCCTAGCCAGTTTGGCTCAGTCAGAAGAGCATGGTCTCCGGATTGAAGGCTTCTGGGTTCAATCCCATCGAGGGCATGAACCTCAGTTGCAGGCTCAATCCCAGGCCCTGGTCGAGAGGAAACAATTCCAGGTGTTTCTCTCACATCGATGTTTTTCCCTCTCTGTCTCTCCCCTCCCTTCCACTTTCTCTAAAAATCAATGGGAAAATATCTTTCGGTGAGGATTAACAACAACAACAACAACAACAGCAAAAAGGGAATGAAATCTTGTCATTTGCAACAATGTGGATGGACCTAGAGGGTATTATACTATGTGAAGTAAGTCAGACAGAGAAAGACTAATATTGTATAATCTCACTTATATGTGAAATCTAAAAAGCACACAAATAAGTGAATGAACAAAAACCAAAAGTATATTTTTAGAGGACAAGCTGATGGTTGCCAAAGGTGGGGGTGGGAATAAAGTAAAAGAAAAAAAGTATTGGGTAGTTAAAGAAAAGATTATTATACGTAGGGGATAAAATGGGATCCTGAAAGATATCAACATGATTACAAGGTTACTGATCAGTTCACATTCAAGCATATATATATATATATATATATATATATATATATATACATGAAGAGGTAATATACAAATTGCCTGGGACATCTTAACATCACGACTGCTCAGAAGGAGGCTGTGCGCACAGGTGGGCGGGAGGGGAATGCATGCAAGGTGAGGCAAGCCATGGATGGCGCAGGTCCAGAATGGAGACAGAAGGTCCTGCCAGCCATGACGTGCCAAAAGTCCCACCTCTGCACATGAGATACAGAGGAAATACCTTTTCTGACCGCTCATTGGCTAAGCTCCCGGTATGCCACTCTCAGTGCTCTTGGTAACTTGGGTAATAAGAATCCAAGAAGGTGATCTAGGGTTTTTCCACCTCACTCCTGGAGGAAAAAACGAAGGCCCGCTGCTGGAGGGCTAAGAAATGTCATATCCTGCCCTAGCCGGTTTGGCTCGGTGGATTGAGCCTCGGCTTGTGGATCATAGGAGCTGGGTTCAATTCTGCTCAAGGGCCTGTACCTAGTTTGTAGGCTCCTCTCTGGCCGGGCCCAGGTCAGGGCTTATGCGGGAGGCAATCAATCAAATGTCCCTCTCACATTGATGTTTCTCCCTGTCTTTCCCTCTCTCTTCCATGCTCTCTAAAAATCAATGGAAAATTATCCTCAGGTGAGGATAAAAAAAAAAAGAGAGAGAAAGAAATGCCATAGCTTATGAAAAAGACATCTTGAAAATGCCTAAAGAAAGTTGTCATTTTTTTCGTGGTGAAGGGACTGGAGTCTGTGTTGATGAAAACACTTTGGTTGCTGTGGCAGCTGGCAGTGGCAGCAGCAAGGTGATGGGGGTGGTACCTTCCCCTGATCAGCCCAGATGCCTCCCACAGAGCTGTCAGTAGGACATCCCTTGATGGCTCTTGGACTGTGAGAGGGGGCAGGCTGGGCTGAGGGGACCCCCCCCCCAATGCACAAATTTCATGCACTGAGTCTCTAGTAAGAATAATAATTAAACTGAAAAAGTGTTAAGTACTTACTAAAAATTACCTATAAACAAAACAAACACACACACACACACACACACACACAAATAAAATATAAAACTCTAGCCCTGGCCAGTTAAGTTAGCTCAGTTGGTTAGAGCATCATCCCAATATGGCAAGGATGGCAAGGTTGTGGGTTTGATCCACCAATGAATTCATAAATAAGTGAAACAACAAATCGATGTTTCTCTCTCTTTCTCTAAAATCCATAAGTAAATTTTAAAAACATTTAAAAAATAAAACTCTAAAACAATATTGTTGCAAAAAACAAACAAACCACATAACAAAATTTACATTTTCACCATTTAAAAAAAATATGTTTTATTGACTTTTTTACAGAGAGGAGGAGAGAGGGATAGAGAGCTAGAAATGTCAATGAGAGAGAAACATTGACCAGCTGCCTCTTGCACACCCCCTAACCGGGGATGTGCCCGCAACCAATGTACATGCCCTTGACCGGAATCGAACCTGGGACCTTTCAATCCGCAGACCGACGCTCTACCACTGAGCCAATCCGGTTTCGGCACATTTCCACCATTTTGAAGTGTACTGGTCAGTGGTATTAAGTACATACATATTGTTGTGCTACCATCACCACCATCCATCTCCAGAGCTCTTTCATTTTGTGAAAATGAAACTCGGTACCCATTAAGCAATAACTCCTTATTTCCTATCCAATGCCACAGGCAGGTCATGCCCACGGCACCCCCTCACCCAGGCACCAGCCAAGGCAGAGTACCTGGCAGGCACAGGAGGTGATGAAGGGAAGTGCCTAGCCCTGTGCTCTGTAATGGCTCTTACAATAAAAGCAGCGAAGACGAGACACCCAGGGAAAGCTTTGAGCATGAGGGGGATGTGGGCAGACATTTTAGGGACGTCACTGTGTGCGAGGTGGAAAGGAAGGGGTAAGAACAGAGGCAGCAAGAAAGTGAGGAGACAGATACCAAGATCCGGGGAGGGATGAAGGAGGAGGGTCATGGGGGGTGTGGAAGAAGGGTCTGGGAAAACTTAGAGGCACTCCTTAGCTGCTGGAGAGTTGACCCCGCTGCCTCTGAGCTCCAGGTCCTGGATATTCAGGGTGAGGCTTTGTCAGGGTCCTTTCTGTCACCGACTACCCATGCCAAATGGCGGTGAAAGGCTTCCTGTCCAAAAACTATTAAGAATTTCAAAATGGTGACACCAGAGCATTAAATCAAGAGCAGGGCCCTCGTTGGTTTGGCTCGGTGGATAGAGTGTCGGCCCGCGGACTGAAGGGGCTCGGGTTTGAGTCCAATCAAGGGCACATGCCTGAACTGTAGGCTCAGTCCCCAGTAGGAGGTGTGCAGGGGCAGCCAATCACTGTTTCTCCTTACCTCTCTAAAAATCAACTTTTAAATCTTAAAGAAAAAAAAATACAGTTATTTATAAAATATTTTTAAAAATCAAGAGCTGAGTCCTCAGCTTAGAGCCAAACTGATAGTAATTGGCGATTATTGTCCGATTTAGAAGGGGGGGTGGGCGGGTGGAGGTGGGGGAAGAGGACTGCCAGTAAAAGTTGAATTTCAGATAATGTTTTATAATAAATGTGTTTGGTGCAGTATTTGCAATAAAAAATGCTTTGTTGTGTGGACTACAAAGGGGCCACATACTAAACCTGACAAGCTCAGGGGAGGCCTGCGTGGCAGCCTTACAAACTCAGACGGAAAGTGACCACATAGGATGGTCTGAAATTAAAACTACTTAACCACAGTCACGTCCTAGGCCGATATCTTCCCTGACAAAGGTCACTCTTTACCTCAACGGAGCCTGTCTATTGTCTCTTGGATCTACAGTAACAGACCTTTGGGGGGGGTCAGAGTAATCCCCTTTGTGCTCAGGGCACAATCGCCCCCCCCCACCCCAGAATGAGAGCCCACAGAACCCCTCACTGTTACCTTATCTCCCCGCCCCGCCCCCATACCATCTCTATGGGCTATAGATGTTCATTGTTAACTGTCCTCTACCCGCCAATGTAAAAGAAGCATGTGTCTCTTCATTTCACTCTTTATCCAATCCCAGAGGTTTCGCCACTTTGCTTTTTCCTGATTCCTTAATCTATCACCAGTGGATTTCATGTAACCCCCCCCCCCCCCCCCGCTCTGTCTTCTCCTTTGATTGTGATGTGTAAAATAAGTGGTAAAACTCCCACTTTCTCCATCTGCTGAGATTTTGGTTCCCAGTGATTATCGTCAGTTTGGCTCAAATAAACATAAAAATTCTTTACAGATTTGGGTGTTTCTTACGTCAACAGTTGTTTGTCTGAAATTGAACTTTAATGGCGAGTCCTGGATTTTAGCTGGCCAGTGATGTTTCCCACTGGGCCCTGCTGTCTCCTCCATTACCTGGGGCTCTTGGGCTCTTGGGAGAAGGGTTCCCACACGTTAGCCTGCATCAGAATCACCAGGGGGGGTTTGTTAAAACAGACTGCTGGGCCCTGACCGGTTTGGCTCAGTGGATAGAGTGTTGGCCTGGGGACTGAGGGGTTCTGGGTTCAATTCCAGTCAAGGGTACATGCCCGGGTTTCAGGCTCAATTCCCAGTGGGAGGGTGCAGGAGGGAGAGGCAGTCGATTAGTGATTCTCTGTTATTATTGGTGTTTCTAGTTCTCTCTCCCTCTCCCTTCCTCTCTGAAATCAATAAAAAATATATATATTTAAAAAGAAAAAGATTGCTGGGCTCAATCCCTAAGTTTTTGATTCACAGATCTAGGGTGGAACGCAAGAATTTTCATTTCTAAGGAGGTGATGCTGACACCAGGGACACATTCTGAGAACCACTGTTCTAGGGAGTCTGTCACCCTAGTGAAGCCCACAAATAGGACACAGAAAAGTGCAGTGACACAACATTACCACTAGAGGGTAGAAGTGCCCACTAGTCAGGCCTCAGGTGGCACCTACAACCCCGAGGCTAAGATTACACCTTTGCTAAGTGCTGGTTCTGTGCCTGGCCATGTCCAGGGCCCTGACTATAACAAAACATGGGTCAGAGCCCAGCTGGCATGGCTCAGTGATTGAGCGTCGACCTATGAACCAGGAGGTTATGGTTCGATTCTGTTCAGGGAACATGCCTGGGTTGCAGGCTCAGTCCCCAGTGTGGGGCATGGAGGAGGCAACCAATCAATGATTCTCATGAATCACTGATGTTCCTATCTCTCTCTCTCATTCTTCCTCCCTCTCTGAAATCAATAAAAAACATATTTAAAAAAAAACAACAAACGAAAAACAACATGTGTCAGACTTAGCGCCTGTCCTTAAGGAGCTCGGGGTCTGCAGAGAGAGACAAAGGTGTCAGCTGGCAATTACAATTGGTGCTGAGGTGGTGGGAAGTGCAGAGTGGGATGGAGCGGGGGAGGCTGTGGGAGCCCACAGGAGGCTGGAGGTAGTAACCAGGCTGGCTTCCTGGAGGAGAAGGAGTCACCTGAACCACAAGCAGGAGTCCCTGAGGGGAGGATAAGAGGAAGAAGGGCGTCCACAGGTCCAGGGCACACAGGCAGAGATGTGTCGGGTGTGCCCCAGGGGAAGTGTGGAAGCAGGGATGAGACTTGGTGGGTGAATACTGGCAAGGCTGGCAGGGGCTTGGCTGGATCTGGAGGGTCTCAGCGAACACCCAGGAGGATTTAAGTAGAAGGTGTGTTAGAACGATCCCCTGGCCACTGTGAGGAGGAGGAGAGACCAGGGGCAGGGAAGCTAGTGAGGAGGCTGGTGCAATGGTCCAGGAAGAGAAAGCAAGAATGGCAACGGTGTCTCATTCATTCATTCATCCTTACTTTGCACACTTTATGGAACAAATTCTCTGAGCAAAGTCCTGGGCTGGGTTGCTAGGACTGGGTGTGATCAAGACAGACGGTTCCTGCCTTCTCAGAGAGCTTACATTCTAACAACAAAGACTATTATCCAGAAGCCAGTGACAGCGGAGTGAGCCAGCCAGCACAAGGGACGCTACGGAGACCAATGGCAGGGTCTGGACAGTGGTCGAGGGTGGGGGGCATCTCTCAGGAGAGCCCCTGACCTGGGAACCCTGACCTAGTGAGCACAGAAGCCTCTTTCAGCCGGACTCTGGTGCCCGCCCCATCGCAGCCCAGAGCTAACAATATGGCCATTGATGGCTGCTGCCTGTGATGAAGGTCCAACCTCTCCTGCCCCCAGCCTCCCTCCACTGCACAATCCTGGCCTTCAGCGGGAGAAAGAGCAGGATTTGATGAAGGTACGAGGAGCCAGGCCCACTCCTCCATCAGAGTCAGTGTGCCCCCAGCTCCAAGTGAGCGCTCAGGCAGGAACCTTATTCAAACACCCAGGGCTCTCTTTCTAAGCGTATGGAGGACGGGCCAGCCAGAAGCGGAGGGATGGCGGAGACAACCCCAAGTGCCAAGGGGATGCTCTGCAAGGGTGGTCCTGGATGCTCAGGGTCCACGGGGTCCACCACACGTATCTCCGGAGGTGGGACTGACCCCACGGAGGACGTTGATTATGATCAAGCTAACGGTATTATCACTTCCTAGAAGAGTGGCCTTCTCGCTGTTCTTGTAACAAGAACACGCCCAGTCCGTTCTAGCCTGAGGCCTTTGCACACACAGTATCCTCTGCTTTGGGTGCTCGCCTCCACCCCAAGGCCTTCACGGGGTTGGCTTCTGTGGCCGGAAGAAGAATGGCCCCCAAAGATGTCCATGTCCTAATCACTGGCTGTGTCAACTCACATGGGAAAGGGAACTTGGCAGATGAGACTGAAATATGGGTCTTGAGCCTGGCTGGGTAGCTCAGTTGGTTAGAGTGTCTCCCGATATGCCAAGGTTGAGGGTTTGATCTCCGGTCAGGGCACATACAAGATTCAACCAATGGCCCTAGCCCGTTTGGCTTAGTGGATAGAGGGTCGGCCTGCAGACTAAAGGGTCTTGGGGTCTAGGGCATGTACTCAGGTTGAAGGATCGATCTGGGCCCTGGTTGGGGCGTGTGCAAGAGGCAACCAATTGATGTGTCTCTCTCACATCAATGTTTCTCTCTCTCTCTCTCTCTCTCTCTCTCTCTCTCTTTCTCTCTTCCTATCTCCCTTCCACTCTCTCTAAAAATCAATGAAAAAATACCCTTGCATGAGGGTAAATAACAACAGCAGCAAAAAACACAACAAATTGATGTTTTTCTCTCTCTCCTCCTTCCAATGAATGAATAAATGAATGAATGAATGAATACTAGTTCCCATTCTCCTATGCCTGGTTTGGGTGCCCAGACTGCCAGCTGTGTCGCTGGTGACCTCCTTCCTGCTCCAGCCCCCAACTTCTGAGTTCTTTCTCAAAACTCTCTAAAGAGATGGGAAAACTAAGGCTCAGAGGAATCAGAGACTTGCCGGAAGTCGCATATACAGAGTCAAAGTCTGAGTACACACTGGAACCCAGGATGACTCTCCTCCTGGGCTCTGCCCGGCTCCTCCTTTCCCATTTGTTTCCCATCTTGCCTTGAAAATGCTAAGCCTGAGAGGGAAAACTGTGCACGCAGCGTCAGCTGGGGGCCCTCCCCCACCACACACACACACACACACACACACACACGCAGGCACAAAGCTGAGGGCTCTGGGACTTCCATGAAAGGCGCGTTTCCCTCCTGAGTCAGAGCCAACCCGGACCAGAGGGCTTGGGGCCTGCTGGGCTCAGCTTCCCTGAGCGTGCTTCCCCCGCTCCCGGCTGGAACCTCTGGGCAGCGGCCAGCACAGCTGCATCCCCTCAGCAGGGCTGCAACGATAGGCCCACGTTGCATCAGCTCGGCCTGTCTCTGCGCTCGCTCCTGCCCACCAGCCAATGGGGCCTGGCTGAGTGTACAGATCACGTGGCAGCCCGGTCCTCCCTCGGCACTCTCAGCCAGGGAGGTGGGGGCGGAGGAGGCCGCCACTCCACTGCATCCGACATGGCCTTCCTCCCTCCTGCCCTGCCCCATCCGTGGCCCTGCCAGCTTCACCTTATTCTCCGATCTGGATGTGGCAAAGGTGCCCTTCTGCCTGGCACGGGCCTGTTTCCCCCCAGCTTCTGTTCTTCTCACCCTCCGCGCCTGCTTTTACTCACACCTACCATCCATGGCATCCACTTCTTTCCTGTGCACGACTCCCAAATTGTCCTCCCAGGGTGGCCTTCTCTCCTTAGTGCCAGACTAGCGGATGCTACGGCATCCTGGATGTCTCCAATCTGCGGACAATGGAGCTCACATCTTCCCTCAGAATCTCCATCTCAGGAAGGGGATCATCTGCCACCCTCCTTCTTGCTTCTCCTGGGTCCTCTCTAGACTAAGGTGATCAGACATCCCGCTTTTGGCAGGACAGTCTGATTTTTAACAATTTGTTAAAATGGGAACTTTTTAAAAATGCCGTGGGATGTGGGACAAATTATTAAAAATTTGGGACTGTCCCACCAAAAGTGGGACATCTGGCCACCTTACTCTAGACCCATGGCCCCATCCCAGGTCTAAGCACTAGCATCTCTGGGTTATTATGACATCCTCCTCTCTGATCTCCCTCTGTCATTCTCCATTCAACAGGCATAGAACTCCTTTTAAAACATCAGTGTGGCCTGGCTGGCTCGGCTCAGGGGTTGAGCATTGTCCTATGAACCAGGAGATCATGGTTCAATTCCTGGTCAGGGCACATGCCTGGACTGCAGAGCTTAAGCCCCAGTGGGGGGCATGGAGGAAGCGGCCCATCAGTGATTCCCTCTCATCATTGATGTTTCTTTCTCTCTCTTCTCCTTCCTCTTTGAAATCAATAAAAATATATTTTTAAAAAAACTACAACACATAAACATCAAAGTGACCTCGTCACTTCCCTGCTAAATTGCCTTCAGGAGGAAGCTCTGAGCTTCTGGCTCTCAAGCTCCTGCTCGCAGGCTGGCCACCTTCTGTATCTCTACCCACACATACTGCTGCCCCCTGGCATGATGACACTGCAGGGATTCTTGCCTGCCTGCCTGCATGCCTGCCTGCCTGCATGCCTTGGCTGCTTCCCAGGAAATACTTTAAGGGTCTCACTCTTTTTAGCTGGAGGCCTAAGGCCGGCAGGCCTGTGGTGAAGAATGCCAGACCTGGCCAGAGGGGCTCCTGCCCCAGCCTCCATCTCCCCCAGAGCTGCAGGAGCGGTCCCACCCCCAGGTCCCCAGACCCCACTCAGATCTTCACCTCCCACTAGGAGTTTCTTTTCTATTCACTTTATTAAAGCGCACACACACACAAACACACACACACAAAAAAAAAAAAAAAGAAAGAAAGAAAGAAAGAAAGAAAGAAACACACACACCCACAAAAAAACAACAACAACAACAACAAAAAAAAACCCACCCAGATTATAAAAGTAAATATATGTTATTGAAAAAATTCAGTAGGCAGCAAGGAGAAAATACAAATAATGTGCATTTTCATCTCCAAAGATACACAGTATTGAGCCATTTAAGAATATTTCCTTCTGTACTTACCTGGTAGGGGAGATACCATGATCACAAAGGTGGTTTTCCCAGAGTGAGGCTTATCCATTGCACCCCGATGTGCTGACCCCTGTGATTTCTCCAAATGTGGGAAAGTCGATTGCGTAATTTGTGGCAGTGGGGGACTGCATTCGCACTCTTCCCTAAACAATAAATAAAAGAAAAATAAAGAATATTTATTTCTGGCCTTTTTCTCTATTATATCTATTTTTTCTATCTATTATTAATACACACTTATGGGGGAGGGAGGGGAGAGGGGACACCTCCAGCCCAGCTGGTGTGACTTAGTGGTTGAGCTCGGACTTACGAGCCAGGAGGTCATGGTTCGATTCCCAGTCAAGGCACATGCTGTGTTAGGGGCTTGATCCTCAGTAGGGCGTATGCAGGAGGTAGCCAATCAATGATTCTCTCTCATCATTGATGTTTCTCTCTCTCTCATTCCCTCTTCCTTCCTCTCTGAAATTAATAAAAAATATATATTTTTAAATATATTTTTTAAAAAATAAAAGAAATACATCTCTAAACAGCAGAATTGTTTTTGTTGTTGTTTTTTTTTTTATCTGTTTGTTTGTTTTTGTTAATCCTCACCCGAGGATATTTTTCCATTAATTTTTAGAGAGAGTGGAAGGGAGGAGGAGAGATAGGCTTCTTACACTATCTTCATATTTTTGGATTCCTTTTTCTTTTTGTTTTTCTGGTTTGGTGTTTTTTGCTTTCTTGTATTTCAAATCTTTGAGTTGATTCTTGGGATCCTCTAGTCTACTATTGAATCTTTGTATATTATTCTTTATTTCAGTCAGTGTATGTTTAATTTCTGACTGGTCCTTTTCCATTTTTTTGGGCATTCTCACTAAGATCCTTGAAGGTCTCACTAAGTTCCTTGGAGGTTTCTAGAAGATTCTTGATTAAACTTATAACTATGGTTTTGAACTCTATATCCAGTAGTTTGCTTTCCTTCATTTCTTTCATTTGTGACAGGTTTCTTTGTCTCCACATTTTGGCTGCTTCCCTGTGTTGATAGAGTGGCCTTGTGTGGTAGGTGTCCTATAGGGCCCAGTGGCTCAGTCTCCCCAATCATCTGAGGTGGACACTCTTGGTGCACCCCTCTGTGGGCTGTGTGCACAGTCTTGTTGTAGTTAAGCCTTGATTGCTGTTGGTATCACTGGGGGAAATGGACCCCCAGGCCAATTGGCTGTGAGGATCAGCTGTGTCTCACAATGGAAGAACTGCTGTGCAGGAGACACCTTTATGGACAGGACTTGCTTCAATGGGGCTTTGATGCTCACTGAGTCTGCCCCTTGAGTGTGTTACTTATGGATGTGAAGAGTTGTAATCTGGTATCACACTGACCACTGGGTACACTGGCTCTTGGATCTCCAAGGAAGTACAAAGTCAGCCACTGCCTGAGGTTACCCAGTAGGAGCTACAGAGAGATCTGCAGATTCCTCCTCTTTGTATGGGGTTTGGAAGTGCCCAGATGAGGCCCAGCTGTGAAGCAAGGCAGGCTGCTATTGCCAGGCCTTGGGCCTTCTTTTAGAAGCTTTGGGGCTCTCTGACCCAGCTGCAGTTTGATAGGTTTTAGGATGAGAAAGGACAGGCCATTCACGTGCAAAAGCCTCTGTGCACAGCTTGGGTGGGGTTGTAAATTGGGTGGGAAGGATCTCAGGGAATCACCAGGTCAGAGAAAACATCAATGACTGCCAGTCGGCCCTACACAGGAGAGGTCCCCGCATCTCCAAGTCCTGCGCCCCCATGCAGGAACAATGATTGCTGTGAGCACCTCTGAGAGAAATCCACCTTCCTGTTCTGGCCCAATGCCAGCCAGTCCAGTTTCTCCCTGTATGAGTCTAGGTCCCCAGAGTCTTGACTGGAACCAGAGTTCAGAGGGGCTTATATCTCCCTCCCGATTGAAAACACACACACACACACACACACACACACACACACACACCAAACAAACAAAAAACAGCACACCTGATTGCCAGCCCATTACTCTTGTGCCTCCACACCTCCTACCAGTCTCAATGAGCTTTTTTTCTTTTTTCTAGTTGTAGAACTTCTACTCAGCCAGCTTTCAAATGATTCTGGATGACAGTTGTTTTGTCTTTTAGTTGTAGTTTATGTGGTTGTGAGAGGCAGCAAGTATAGGTGTTTACCTATGCCATCATTCCTGTTCTTTTTAATGCTTACTATATCTTTGTTGAAGTTCTCACTGAGTTTATCCATTCTTCCCTTAAGCATCCTTATATCCAGTGTTTTGAACTGTGCACTAGTAGATTGCTTGCCTCCATTTTATTTATTTGTGTGTATATGGGGATTTCATTTGGGACTTTTTCCCCCTCTTCCTCATTTTGGCTGTCTCTGTATTTGTTTCTATGTATTAGATAAATCTGCTATGTCTCCCAGTTTTGGCAGAGTGGCCTTATATAATGAGTATTCTTGGGGGGTCCAGTGCTACAGTCTCTCCGGTCACCTGAGATGAGTGTCCTCCTGTTGTAGTTGATTCTTGAGTGCTATGTATTGATCCTCAGGCTGGCTAGCTGTGAGGATTGGCCATGACCACTGCTGTATGAGCTGCTGTCCTCGCAGAGTGGAATTCTCTCCAGCATTTCAGAGGTCAGGTGTCTGCCGAGACCTCTCTGAGTGTGCCACTTGTAGAGCTAATCTGGTGATGCTCTGTTGAGGTCTGAAGCCAGCCACTGGAGTTTATGGTTCTGGGGTCTTTCAGGAAGGAGTCTGGCGTAGGTTAAAGTCACACGCTGCCTGTGACTGGCCTAGGGATACTTGTTAGGAGCTATAAAGTGCTCTGTGCTTGTAGCTGCCTGTGCTGGGCCTAGAAGCATGTGGGAAGGTCCATGATACAAACCAAGACTGGCTGCCACCAATACCAGGCCCAGGGCACCCCAAGAACTACCACCACCTGCCAGCTAGCCATTAAGCTGAGCCCCTGAAAGACTCTTGGGCAGAACAGCTGTTGTGTGAAGCAGGGCCTCAGGGAGTCACCAGGATGGGGCAAGTGGTGGTATTCACCAGGTTAGGACAGATTCAGATTTGGTGCCAGTGCTGGGCCTGAGGCCACTCGGCAAAAGTCCCAGGGTACATCTAGGTCAGCCACCAACCGCCTATGGACCTGAGGAGAGCTAGAGGAGATCGAGAGGCTAATGTAGACTCAGATTTGGTCATTTTGGGGGAGGGTTCAACACAGAGAATAATGGCAGCCATTCCTCTGGCCCTCAACCCTGAAGCCACGCAACTCAGTTTCTCCCTATATGTCTCTGGCACTCAACCCTCCCACCTCTTCCCCTACCCCCAAGCTTGACAGAATTCTTCAAGTTTTTAAAGAAAGACTGCTGCACAAGCCCAGGCTGGTTGGTGCTGAGAGCCTGGGGCTGTGTGTGAGTTGTCTTAGGGAGACATCAGGGTGGAGCTACCGGTGTTGACGAGGCTAATGTAGAATCAGATTTCGTCACGTGGACAGAAGACTCAACACAAGAAAGAGGGCACCTGTCAGCCATGTGGGATGGCTCACCCCAAAACCATACGACTCCATTTCTCTCTGTCTCTGGCACCCCTGGCTGCTGCTGTCCCTCCACTAGATCCCAAGGTGAGTGAGAGTTGTGTTGTAAGAGGATGCCTGAGTTTCTACCAAACTTCCGTGTCACCCAGGCAGATAGAATCCCTGCTGATTTTCACAGCCAGATGGTATGTGGGCTCCTCGTCCTGGCTCTGTGATCTGCGCTGGAGGGAGGGCCTCTGCAACCGAGCCATCCCTCTGGTTCTCAAGTGCGACACATCGGTGTAGGGCCAGCCTGTTTCGCATCTCTGCCCTTCCTACTGGTATCGGCATGGCTTCTTCTTTATATCCTTAGTTATAGGACTTACAGTCTTGATATGGTTATCCATCTTGTTTTATAATTGTTTTATCCAAACTGTGTTATAATTTAGTTATTATTATATTTTAATCCTTACCTGGGGACATACGTGGCGAGAGGAAGGGAGAGAGAGAGAGAGAAAGAGAGAGAGAGAGAGAGAGAGAGAGAGAGAGAGAGAGAGAGAGAGAGAAACATGGATGTGAGCGAAACATCAATCGGTTGCCTTCTGTATATGACCCAACTAGGATCAAACCCACTACCCATGTATGTGTCCTGACCAGGAATTGAACCAGCAACTTTTTGGTACATAGGACAATACTCCAACCAACTGAGCCATGCCAGATGGACTAGTTGTAATTTTCATGTCATTATGGGAGGAGGTGAGTGCAGCATCTACCTGCTCTGACATCTTGACCAGAACCCATCCTATATCTTTTCATTAGAGAATTTAATGCGCTTGCATTTAAAGTAATTGTTGATAGATATGTAGTTATTGCTATTTTATTATTCATATATTTATCTTTTCTTCTTAACGAAGTCCCTTTAACATTTCTCATAATATGGGTTTGGTAGTGATAAACTCCTTTAGCTTTTTCTTATCTAGAAAGCTCTTTTATCTGGCCTTTGATTCTAAATGATAGCTTTGCTGAGTGGAGTAATCTTGGTTGTGGGTTCTTGCTTTTCATCCCTTTGAAAATTTTCTGCCAATCTCTTCGGGACTGCTCAGTCACGTATCTTTAAAGCTCCTGGTGCAAACTGCCTTCTGGGAAGGATGTCACAATTCTTCCTCCTGCCAACAGTGTGGATGAACACTTCTTCCTGTTTAAAATGAGATCCTTCCAGATCTTGCTCAGATATCCACGTTACCGATGAAGAGACTGCAGCACAGAGTAGCGCAGTGACTTTCCAAGGTCCCCCCTGTGAATGGTGGCACCCACACTTCCCAACTCCCTGGCTGGGTTCTTTTCCCTTTGCCTGCCAGGCTGTCATCTTCAGTCTTTTGCTGTCCTAATGTGTATGTCCAAAGCCGGGTGTGAGTGGACCTGACAGGAGATTGCTCAGAGGACAGAGCAGGAACAGTTAAAGGGGGTTTCTCATGGTTAGGTAGAATTTGATGAGGAGAAGAGGAGATGAGCAGTGTGCAGAGTGAAGATGCTAACATTATTGAGAGTTCTCCAAATGCTTCCCATCTCCTGTGCTTCTCATCATCTTCGAGATTATCATTCCTGTATTATAGAGGAACTAGATCCTGGACACTTAGCTAAAACATAGCCGAGCTAGGACAGGTCTCATGACTCCTGACCCCCAAACTAGGGCTTCTTGTACTCCATCATTCTAGGAAGACTGGCCTGGGTGAAGCAGATTAGGGCTGGGGTGGGGGTGGGGTCTGAGCTCATCAGTCCCTTTCCTGAGTGTCAGAGATGCTAAGTCAGGGAGGGCAGCCCCGTGGCTGATGGGAGCATTGTCATTATCACAGCTGTCGCTGTCACCGGAGGAGAGAGGAACTGGGTGGAACTGGGTGCTGGACAGGTGGCGGCACCAGGTGAAGGAAGAGACGGGCAGCATTTAACAACTATACTTCCACCCTACCAGCCCACAGGCCTGGCCGTGCAGGCAGCTGGAGCTGTTCCCACGGGCTGTGAGAGGAGGCCTGGGTGGGCAAGGCTGGAGGATGAAGGAAGCTCCCAGTTCACCCAAAATAAAGTGTACTCCCCATGCCCCAAACCTAAGCTTTCTTAAGAGCATCGTCCCTTGCTCTGGCGCTAAGTAGGGAGAGAGCTTTGCTCAGGGGCGCCCCGGGCCTCTACTTGCCAGTTGGCATGCCTGGGGCAAGGTGAAGGGCAGTGGAGGGGTTTGGACTTTCTCTAGGGACCTCAGGGGACCGCCAGAGGGGTTTGAGCTGGTGCACTGGCTGGAGCCGTGCCCAATGGGATCTATGTCCTGGCCTTGTGCGGGATTTGGCACCACACATGTAAGAGATGCTCAAGAAACGCCTGAGGTTTTGAGCTGAAGGTTGGGAGATGCTAACCAGCAGGGAGTGGGGTGCTGAGAAAAGTCACACTCCCTCATTTTACACATGGAAAGGGAAGCCCAGAGAGGGAAAGTGACTTCCCCAAGGCTTCGCAGGTGATAGGGGTTAAGAGGTGAGAGTGGTTAGCGCATGGTCCCCACACCACACTGGCGGCTCACGGGTTTGATTCCCAGTCCGGGGCACAGACCTGGATTGCAGTTCATCCTGCCCCCAGTCAGGGTGCGTGTGGGAAGCAACCAGTTGATGTGCCTCTCTCACATGGATGCTTCTCTTCCACTCTCTGTGCCCCTATACCTTCCTCCCTCCCTCCCTCTCTCTCTGAAAAACAATGGAACAAAACCTCCTTAGGTGAGGATTAATCAAAAATGAGCAAGCAAACAACAACAACAACAACAACAACAACAACAACAAGACAATGAGCCCAAACCAGTTTGGCTCAGTGGATAGAGCGTTGGTCTGTGGACTGAAAGGTCCCAAGTTCGATTCCGGTCAAGGGCATGTACCTTGGTTGCGGGCACATCCCCAGTAGAAGGTGTGCAAGAGGCAGCTGATTGATGTTTCTCTCTCATCAGTGTTTCTAGCTCTCTATCCCTCTCCCTTCCTCTCTGTAAAAAATCAATAAAATATATTTAAAAACAAAACAAAACAAGAAAAAAACAACCAACCAACCAACCAAACAAATAAACAAAAAAACAAGACAATGAGAGTAGAATCACAGACTTCAAACTTCCTGGCTTCGCCCTGTCGCCCATCACTTTGAATCCGTGCAAAAATACAGTACCTATTCTGCATCTGTGCCATGTGTGGTGTACTCGTGTTGCTAGAAAGTAACGCAGACGTGTGTGTAGGCATTGCATGATGGGGCCACAGTGGATGGGGGGACCTGTGTGCCCGCAGTGTCCTGTCAGTGGGTGTGTGTCCCGCGTGCTGTGGCAGGCATGTGGGCAGAGGCACTGTGTGCTTTTCTCAGCGCCAGGACTGCAGCCGGGCGGGGGTGGGCCCTGCCGGCTCTGGGAGGAGCAGGGAGGGGTCATGGGCTTGCCTGCCCCCACACTCGCCTCCCACCCTCCAACGTGGCAGCTACAGGACAGCCTCTTCTGTGGGAAGGCTCCAGCCAGACAGAATCAGAGATTGCAGAAATTGCGTTTCCCTGACTCATGCTCTGGGCTGCGAGCACATTCTTGGCTCCCAGCCAGCATCTCAAAGCAGCAGGGCTGCCTGTGGTGGCCCCGGCCAGCTGAGGGAGGACAGCCTGGCTACGGGCGCCTTTCTGGGCCCAGCTCTATCACATGTGCTATTAAAAGGAAAAAGGGATTACACTTCCCTTCAGCTAACGTCCTATAATTAAACGTGAGATGCTGCGTAGGGTGCCCAGCCCAGGGCCTGGCTTCAGGGAAGTGCCCCTTACATGTCACTTCCCTTTCCTCCCCTCCCCTACCTCCCCACGGACACAGACCTAGTTCAAATCCCAGTTCGGACGGCAACTTTGCAGGATGCCCTTGGACACACTCAGACTCCCCGATCTTCAGTTTTCTCATGTTTGAAACGTGGACATTTTTACGTACCCTGAAAGTATTCACTCTGGTAATATGGATGTAGTTAGTTTTTGAATGATGTTATTTTTTTTGTCCTAGAATTCTATAGGGCGACGGTGGCATGAACTTAGCCATCGACGCCAAAGAACGCTGCTTCTGTAATACCTGGCAGAACTGGGCCTGCCTACCTGGGCCTGTTCCTTTCTGGGCCTCAGTTTCCCCCTTTGTACAGTGTGAATACAGTTGAACGTGGCGGTTTTCTGATTTCCTGCTGTCCACACCTCTTGGGACCTAGAGACTATCCAGCTGAGCCCCTGTGGGCGGGGAGGGGAGAGCAGGAACAGCCCCAACAGGGAGCGGGAGGCCCTGGAGGAACCGGGCAGGAAACGGGGGAATTTCTCTGCAGGTCAGACCCTCTCCCCACTCCCCAAAGAGCACTTTTTCCAGAAAGTGCAGCCTGAGAGTGCGGGGGAAGGGCGGCAGTCAGCCGGGCCTGAGCTGGGCTCAGAGCTAAGAATAATGTGGCAAAGGCTCTTGACATTTTTTTTGCTGATCTTGGAGATTTAAAGGAGCCTTACCCTTCTTTCTTCAGGGAGGCTGTGCCTGGAGCCCAGCAGACGCAGGCGGCCACTTCCCATCGCTAGTGAGTGAAGCATCCCCAGCCACCTCTCCCGTGCCTCTTCTGCCATAGCCTCGGCTGGGTACTGGGGACTCAAGTGAGAAGGAGAAGGCCCCCTGCCCGTCCTAAGTCTCCAGGGACAATACCGGGCGGTGACACAGAGACAATGTGGCACAGAGGAGGCTTCTGACCCAGTCTGAGCTACAGCAGGGAGGGGTCCGGCGAGGCTGGCAGAGTATTCACACCCAGCCCCCTCCCTAGGCCTCAGCTCCCCTATCTATCAATAGAGCGCATTGCCCTGACTGGTTTGGCTCAATGGATAGAGCGTTGGCCTGCGGACTGAAAGGTCCCAGGTTCGATTCCGGTCAAGGGCATGTACCTTGGTTGCAGGCATATCCCCAGTAGAAGGTGTGCAGGAGGCAGCTGGTCGATGATTCTCTCTCATCGATGTTTCTAACTCTCTATCCCTCTCCCTTCCTCTCTGTAAAAAATCAATAAAATATATATATTTTTAAAATAGAGGGCATTGCTCCTTTCCACTGTGACTTTCTAGGACTCAGGGTTTATTCGACGGCAGGAGCCTCAGTTTACCCTTCCCCCTCAGGGCGGTCACTGAGAGTCATAGGTCTCAGCTTTCCCCTAAAGTGTTGGTGAGGCCTCAGAAAGCTAAGAGAGAGAAGAGTGTGGAAGAAAGGACATCTCTGTGGGATTTTGACAACTGGACCTGCTGGAAACCAAGGCAAACCCCTCCTTCATCCCACCAGCTTTCATGGACCCTTAGCTCTCTGGCCAGTTATCATCTGAGGGCCAACCTGGGGGTAGGTGGAGGGGCAGAAGGTGGGGTCCGGCCTGGGGTGCAGATGGTTTTCCTGGACAGCAATGACTTATCCTTATGAGCAATCTATAGCCTTAGAAACTATACACACCGAGGCAAGAAGGAAGCACATGAGAACCAGGATGGCCGCTCCAAAGAGATGACCACACACTAAGACCGGAAGGTCTGCTATAGATCAGACCCGTCCTGTGCCAGAATCCTGGGCTGCCTCCGGGGGCCTGAGCTCCATTCTTGGCGGTGCCGGGGCGCTGGCCTTTTTTGGGTTACTGCAGGGAGGACTTCTGCCTGGGGCTGTAGACAGGAATCCATCACCTCTAAGGTGCCTTGCAGGGCACGGTCTTTCATACTTTTGTTCTAAGGTTCTGTGACATTTAACATTCTGTGATTTTTTTTTTTAGGTGGATTCCAAGATTTCATGGGTCTCCGAGTAAGATGTCACATTCTATGGTAATCACTTTAGGACCCAAGTCATCTCCGAATGAATCTTTGACCCTGATTCTGAGCGTCTGAAGCTCTTGGGATCTCAGAGTTCCCACAGTCCTTGCAATCAGACTTTGGGCTGTTGCCTAGCCCAGACTGAGGAGTTAGTCACTGCCCCCAGGCTGGGGTGGCCAGCAAGGGCCCTCCCCCACCACTGCTGCCAGGGGCCCGGAAGACCCATCACCCCATTGCTGGGGCTCATTTGCTTCCTAAGATCCAGGAATACACCTGGAAGGAAGATTCTCAGCACAGTTTGTTGACTGAGTGAGTGAGTGAATGAAGTATTCCTTCAGCTCCATATTGTGCCTCTCTGATACCTATCATTTCACTATAAAATAAGATTGAGGCCTGGCTGGCATGGCTCAGAGGTTGAGTATCAACCTATGAACCAGGAGGCCACAGTTCCATTCACAGTCCCATTCACAGGCCTGGGTCT
This sequence comes from Nyctalus aviator, assembly GCA_036971965.1. Classification (NCBI taxonomy): domain Eukaryota; kingdom Metazoa; phylum Chordata; class Mammalia; order Chiroptera; family Vespertilionidae; genus Nyctalus; species Nyctalus aviator. The sequence goes on from CM072929.1 coordinate 40,665,944, forward strand.
TGGGCTCAATCTCCAGTGTGAGGTGTGCGGGAGGCAACCAATCAATGCTTCTCTCTCAATGATGTTTCCATCTCTCTCTCCCTTCCTATATGAAATCAATAAAAATATATTTTTAAAAAAGAAGATTGGGGTAAGAGTTTCCTAGATAATCTGCCTTCCTCCGTTCCTAGCATTCACCCCGTCTCAGGATGTACTTCCTCAAAGGCAGGGACTTTGTCATCTTCAGTGCCCAGAACAAAAGGGAGCCCCCAGCTCAGCTCTGGTATCAAGGAGTTATCAGCTGTGGGCAGTGAGGTGGGGATAGTTGATAATGAGACCTGGGCCTGTGGGAGGGGACCAGACAGGAGGCAGGGGTGGGGGTGGGGGGTGGGGGGCAGGGATGACCAAGGAGAGAGAAAAACAGGGACAATACTTTCAACAATAAAGATAAATTAAAAACATCAACATATGAACAACAAATACATATCTATCAACAAGTGAACCTAAAAATCAAGTGAATTAAAAATCTGAGGAACAGAATAAACTGGTGAATATAATAGAATCAGGAGCATAGAAAGAGAGTGGACTGATAATTCTCAGGGGGAAACGGGTATGGGGGGGTATGGGAAGAGATTAGACAAAAATCTATGGATGAGGACAGTGCCGGGGAGGTACCGGCAGAGGATGGAGTGGGAACCGGATGGAGGGGAGCTATGGGGGAGGAGGGGGAGGAGAAACAATTGTAATGATCTGAACAATAAAAATTTATTAAATAAAAAAAATAAAAACCCAGACAGGGAGGAAAGCACGGACTGGTCTGTGCCCATAATGACAGCACCACATTTCATAGCCAAAGGAACTGAGGCACAGTAAGGAGAGTAACTTGGGGGTCACACAGCACATTACTCAGCGGGCACCCCTCCAGGCCCCACAAGACCACCTGATGTTCCCGCGTGTCTGTGCCTCTATCACTTCAACCCTTTCCGGACTGAGTGAGGGTCAGGTATGGGGTCTGGTTGGGTCCCGCTCCTCCTCAGGTGGGTAAGGGAGGTGAAACTGAGTTGGGGAGAAGCTGCCTCCCAACTTCTGACCACCTCCCTGAGACAAAGAAGAGGGGCCCTGACTGCGTAGAGGGCAGGTAGAGGAAGCAAACGTTTTAGCTCCCCAACAGGGTGGGGTCTGGGGAGTGGATCCCCTCCCGGCAGAGCCGGTGCAGGGAAAGGGGTGTTGGAAGAATGTGAGATGGAGGAGGTGGGGGGTGCGGAGAGCCTGGGGATGGGAAGGTGGCTGGACCCAGGAGCCCCGTGTCCCCTCCAGCTCAGCCGTCCGAACCCCACCCATCCCGCCTCCGGGACCACAGGGATGGGATCTCCCCGGAGTCGCAGGACGCCGGCCTTTGCGGATCTCTCGGTCGGGGCGCCGGCCCCCGCGTCGGGGTCCCCCGCGCCCCACCCGGCGGCGGAGGCGGTAGGACCCAGGGGCCGGGAGGCGCCGTGGAGGGAGGGGCGGGGGCAGGGCGGTCTGGGGGAGGTCTCTGGCTTTTTTTGGCGGAGTCCCGGGTGCCCTCCGGAAGCTTTTCCAACTTTCCAGAAGTTTCTCGGGACAGGGCGGGAGGAGGGGACAGCATATATAGAGCCGGGGGTAGGTGGAGCATCGGAGATTGGAGTCTGTCCGTCCGCCGCCGCCGCTGCTGCAGCGCCAGAGCTCCGTCCCTGCCAGCGCGGCCGCCCAGGTGAGGCGGGGGCTGCCGGGCTGGGGATGAGCGGGGCGGTCGGCCCCCGGGAGGGGTTGGAGGCCAGCTCAGAGCCTGCAAACCGAAGTCTCTGCACTTTGGGGGCAGCTGGAGGGTTGGGATTGAGAACCCCGGGGCTAGGTGGCCCTGGCGGGGCAGCCTGAGGGCAGATATCAGAAAAAGTGCAGGTTGGGGATCCAGAAAAAGTTGCAGGCTTCCCCCAAAGTGTGGAGCAGGGGTGTGAAGACCGGGAGGAAACGGTGGGGCTGGGGCTGGGATGCTGAGACTGGACCCTCTGTAGGGAGCAGGCAAGAGGAGATGGGTCCTGGGGCGCCTTCCAGGGACAGGGGGACCCAGCCAGCCCTGCAGTGGAGTCACCCTGGCCGCTGCCACCCGGTTCCTGGAGTAACTGCAGGGTTCAGGCTGCTGCTTCCGCGGCCGGCTCCCCTGCCCCCACCTTGGGGCATTCCTGAGGCTGCTGGGGTGGGGGAAGAAGAATGGGACCGCGTCCAGCCGGGCCCCAAGGCCTGGCCCCTCCTCTTCCCTGGCTTCCGCCTGGTCCCTCCGGCTGCAGGGCCCGGATGGAGGCCCGGGGAAATTAGGGGGCTTGGGTTCCCTGGAAGTCTGGATGGGACCGCACCCTTCCGCCCATCCCCCCTTCCCGAGGCCTCCTGCTCTCCTCCTTTTGTCTCTGTGCACAGGGATTCCCGGCAGAGTTTTTTTTTTACTGGCTGTGTAACGGGACACCCCATCCAGCCCTCAGTCCTCCGAAGGGGCTCTGTGGGTGCTTCTAGGGTTCGCGGGGAGCCCTGTGCTAGAGGCCTGACCCCTCAGTTTCTCCCGCGGTCCAGTGAGTGGGTGATCTCCAGGTCCCCATAGGTCTGGGACTGGTTAGGCCTTCTTCCCTGCTACCGACGGCAGGGCAGGGCAGGCTGAAGTTGGGGTCCTTTTGGGGGGCTGGGCCTTCCAGGCTCTCCCTGACCACCACCCCCAGCTCTGCCGGATCCCATCCTCCTCACGCCTCTGTTTTCTTTCAGAATGAAAAAGGCAGGCAGTGACCTCCCCCAGAGGCAGTTTCAAGGTACTTTAGACCTCCCTCCAGCGTTTGAGACCCTCTCTCTCTGGTGGCCCTGCTGGCAGCTGCTTCCCTTCCCTCTTTTGTGCAAAAACCCGGAAAACAGTCTCCACTCAGCCCTGCTTGCTGTGGCGTCAGAGGGTGTATTTTTCTTTGTGGGCCTCCCGGTGGCCTAAGGGCTGGAATTTCTCTGTGGAAGCATGGGCCGGGCTGTGGGAGGCCGGCATGCTTGCAGGAACTTGCCTTCCTCCCGTTCCTGCTCCTGGGTTAACAGGCGGTCCTTCTCCGCCGCCGCCGCCGCGCGTCTCCCTGCAGAGGCCCATGTGCGCCCTGGAAGCCAGGCAGAGAGGCCCCGTGGCTCCCCGTGTGACCCGAGCGTGGGCCTGCCTCCCGGTTGGGAGCCCCCCTCTAGCGGTTGGAGATAATTCCGTTTCCAGACCTGCCACGTCGCCGCCCGCAGCAGGAGAAGCAGGAGCGCAGCTGTGTGGCTGCCGGAGGAATCCCAAACTAGTGATTTGGTGCTTTCTGGAAAAGCCCCTCCCAGCCCTCTGAGGCTGGCTCCCTGGCTGGGAGCGGGGCTGTGGAGGTGGTGACTGCTGCCACGTGGCAGGGCTGCGGGCTGGTCTTGACTGTCTCCCAAGAAGATGCTGGTGGCCTCGAGGGGCCTGAGCTCTGTCATCAGCGGTCTGGACGAGAGGGGGCCTTGGGAGAGGGTGCCCCTGTGCCTGTTGTCCTGGCGTAATACTTGGTAGTGCCTCAGTCTACTCTTTTGAGTGGCCCTGTTTGGAGGCTCCAGGCCCGGTGAGGGAAGGAGGTGGCCAGGCCCCGAGATATGTCCTCCCCGAGCTGTACTTCAGGATGAGCCCTCTCTTACCTCCAAAACCTGTACCCTAGGGAACAGATCTCTCTTGTACCTTCCCCCAGGCATTGTGGGTCTCCAGGCCTTCCCTCTCTCCCCATGGACCCTTGGCTCCTCCTCTGCCCTGCACCTTTAAGGACGGAGCAGCCCAGGGCTGGGGGCGGGGGGCTGCAGCATTGGAGTCTTCCCACAAACCTAGTGCTCCCACAGGCGGGCCCACATCCTGAGGCTCTTCCCCCCCAGGACTCTGACTTTTTGCTCCGTCTGGAGGAGGACCATAAGATGGCATCGGACAGAGCAGTGGGATCCAGGGTCCCTTCCGACCCTCCCCTTGGCCCTGTCACTCTTCTGTCCTATGTAGAGAAACTGTTCTGATGGGAGACCCCAGAGAGTGGAGTGAAGTTTACCCTAGGGGACCTAAGGGCATCCATCCCTGCACCCGCAAAGCAGAAGGCTGTCCCCAGCTTCCTGGGAGGCTGAACACACATCTGGCCAGTCTGTGGGGGAGGGCGGGAGAGGGGGTGTTGCTGCTGCATTGAACTGTAACGTACCCCCTCCCCCAGTATCCTTCCTCTCAGGAAACCTTTTCTCCCACCCCACCTAGCTCTTGTCCTGGGGATTTCCCGTCACTCCAGAGGCCGTGGACAAATGGGCGGGCATGTCCCTGCTAAGACAGAGGCCGTGGGCATGAAGATGGAGATCCTCACAGCTTGGGAAGTAGAGACTGCGGCTCAGAGAGAGGTGGCACACAGCTGTGTGTACACATACACGCTCTGAAAGTCACCTTGGGGGCGGCTGAGCGGAGCCTCTGGGCTCTCCCATTTAATAAGTGAGCCGGCCAATGACTCATTAACATCCAGGATGGAATGAAAGGCCTGGGGGAGGGACAGGCCTACGATTCTGTCCTTTGTGGCTTCATGCAGACCCTTAGCCCACCTTCCACTTTTCCCACTGGAAAAGGACCTCATGTTTGTATGAAGATGAGAACTAACCTTTATACAAACTGGCCAAGTCGCCCTGTTTCTGTTCTTTCAGCAACAACTGGGGCCTTCTGTGTGCTAGGCACTGGGGTCCTGAGGGAAGCCAGACTGGCTAGGGTTCCTCTCCTCCTGGAGGTCACAGACTCGTTAGGGATGGAGATAATACCCAAGAGTCACATCGGCCTAAGTCAGTGGTCGGCAAACTGTGGCTCGAGAGCCACATGCAGCTCGCGAGCCGCGGTTTGCCGCTCTGTTGACTCATGAGTTTGCTGACCACTGGGATGGGGGCTTAATCATAAGGCACAACAACAGCCTGTAATTATTGGAGTCGAGAGTCTAGGTCAACAGCAGCAAACTCGTTAGTCAACAGCAGCAAACCGCGGCTAAGTGTTGTAAGTTCGGTGCAAGAAATCACTAGGATGGATATGATGACTTCCCAGGAACCCAGCTTTGGATGCGACGTCAAGCCAGGCCTCTGTGAGGCAGGCAGTCGAAGGCCCCCCTGTCTGGGAAATCCTGAGTAAGGTCTGGACTCCAGGGAGCTTGGTGGCAGCCAGAGGCCGGGGATGGGTGTGGGGAGGGCCGCCCGGGGCTTCAGGGCCACACTCTCTCTGCAGCCCTCACAGGTCCTCCTCGGCGGCGGCGCACACCACCCACCTCCCAGCCATGCGCTCCCTCCTGCTCACCAGCGCCTTCTGCCTCCTGGCCGCGGCCGCGGCCCTGGCCGCTGAGGTGAAGAAGCCCGCGGCCGCCGCTGCCGCCGCCGCCCCCGGCACCGCCGCCGAGAAGCTGAGCCCCAAGGCCACCACGCTCGCCGAGCGCAGCGCCGGCCTGGCCTTCAGCCTCTACCACGCCATGGCCAAGGACCAGGCGGTGGAGAACATCCTGCTGTCGCCCGTGGTGGTGGCCTCCTCGCTGGGGCTCGTGTCCCTGGGCGGCAAGGCGGCCACGGCGTCGCAGGCCAAGGCGGTGCTGAGCGCGGAGCAGCTGCGGGACGAGGAGGTGCACGCGGGGCTGGGCGAGCTGCTGCGCGCGCTCAGCAACAGCACGGCCCGCAACGTGACCTGGAAGCTGGGCAGCCGCCTGTACGGGCCCAGCTCCGTGAGCTTCGCCGACGACTTCGTGCGCAGCAGCAAGCTGCACTACAACTGCGAGCACTCCAAGATCAACTTCCGCGACAAGCGCAGCGCCCTGCAGTCCATCAACGAGTGGGCCGCCCAGACCACCGACGGCAAGCTGCCCGAGGTCACCAAGGAGGTGGAGCGCACGGACGGCGCGCTGCTGGTCAACGCCATGTTCTTCAAGCGTGAGTCCGCGGGGCGGGGCGCGGCCTCCCGTCCCCAGAGCGCCCCTAGCAAGTTCACCCGTGTTCCTGTGCCCGGTACACGCCCCCCCTGCTGGTCAGTCACTCTCCATAGCAACCACGGAGGCAGGCCCGGCGGCTAAACCTTCTACACGCAAGACATTAGGCCCAGAGAGGCGTAGCGCTGTGTCTAATGGAATGGGACAGGGGCAAAGCCCAGCCGAGGGACCCCGGGGGAGGCACTCCCGCGGTGTGGCAGTCACAGCCAAGTGCTGTGCTTACTTAGTATTTTGGAATCAGAACAGTCATCTCTGGTGTCTCAGGAGTGAGCTGGAGGAAGGCCCCACACCTGTGATCACGCCTAATCCTCAGAACAGTCCTCCGGGGGCAGGCGGGGTTCCCTCCACGGCGCAGGCCCCGGTATATCCGGGTGGAGGCGGAGATTTGATTTGGGGGTTCATGCTCATTTCTGAGTACTTAGTGTGGACACCATTGTTCCTCCCTTGGTGTGCTGTTGTGAGGATGAGGCACTCCCCTTTTTACAAACAAGGGGCTGCCCAGGGTAGGAGGGGAGAAAGGTCTCATCGCCAGTCAGCGGCTGGGTCTGGAATTGAACACAGGCCAGGTCATGAGGCAGGGCAGGCTCGGGCCACTGTCACACGTGCATGGTTTTGTGGGTCATGTGTCCGGCCGCGTCGATAGGACTTGCAGACAAGGCTGAAGGGTAGTCTTGGGACACTCCCTGCCCAGGGAACCCCTCCCCCCGCTCAGTTACTAGGTGGGAGGGAAGTCCAGCTCAGCATGTGTTGCCCAAATGTCTGATAGGGGCATGGGGCAGAAGGCACACCTGGCCGTGGCTGAGCGGAGTGTCCTTCCGAAGGGAGTCCCTGCCCTGTGGAAACAGCCGGACCCTGACTGTAGAGAGCCAACCCGGAACCCCCGCCCCCGAAGCAGGACACTGTGCTCTGTGGGCCCGGTGCTGGAGGGCGGGGAGGGGGAGGTGGGCTGCAGCCGAGACTCGGAGATTGGAGCGAAGGCCTGTGGCAGAGATACATCCAGGGTGTGTGGTGGGCGAGGGCTGTGTCCTGAGGGAGGTGACATCTGTTTCTGACCTTGTATCCCGCTCCCTCCTACAGCACACTGGGACGAGAAGTTCCACCACAAGATGGTGGATAACCGAGGCTTCATGGTGACCCGTTCCTACACCGTGGGTGTCACGATGATGCACCGGACAGGTAGGTGCCTCGCAGAGCTAGGGGGCCAAGGCGGGGGTCCCAGGGTTCTTGGGGCCTGGCCCACCACGGCCCCGCAGGGTGCTCACTGCCCCCTCTGCCCTTTCCCCAGGCCTCTACAACTACTATGACGACGAGAAGGAGAAGCTGCAAATGGTGGAGATGCCCCTGGCCCACAAGCTCTCCAGCCTCATCATCCTCATGCCCCACCACGTGGAGCCCCTGGAGCGCCTGGAAAAGATGCTGACCAAAGAGCAGCTGAAGACCTGGATGGGGAAGATGCAGAAGAGGGCTGTTGCCATCTCCCTGCCCAAGGGGGTGGTGGAAGTGACCCATGACCTTCAGGTAAGGGGTGGCCCCTGGGCTGATAGGAGGGGGGCACTTGGGGCATCCATCACCAGCTCAGCACGTCTGTCATGAGCCTCTCGGGATGTCTAGGCAGTATTGAGCTCTGTTTTCGGGGTAACTGGCGGAGGAGGCACAGGCCCTGCTCTTGGAAGGGAAGATGATGGTAACATCAGTTCCTAAATATAATTGAGCACGTGCTGTGTGCCAGACACTCATCTAAGCATTTTACATATTAAACTCTGGGTCCTCGAAACAACCTTATTAGGTCGGACTATCAACCTTATTTTACAGATGAGGAAACTGAGGCTCAGAAAGATTGCCTAATTTAGTCACACAACCAGTATCTCAGACGTTTGGCACTAAGCCATGCCCTTGATCCTGTGCCGCCTCTGAGAGTCTGAATGCCCTGGTTGTAGACTGTTCAAGCTGGAGGCTCGTCCCCTGTGCAGTGATAAGACTAGTCATGGCTTTCAGCTGGATGGCTGGAAACGTAACTCATCCGCTCAACATGATTTCCCCCTCATGGCCAGTGGCTTGAGAGAGTAAGGTCACCCTGGCTAATAAGTGGTGGAACTGCCATTAGTCCTGCAGGTAAAAGCTTAGCATGGCCTTTCTTTTTCTTTTTTTTTTTTTTTAAATATATTTTATTGATTTTTTTTTTATTTTTTTACACAGAGGAAGGGAGAGGGATAGAGTTAGAAACATTGAAGAGAGAGAAACATCGATCAACTGCCTCCTGCACGCCCCCTACTGGGGATGTGCCCACAACCAAGGTACATGCCCTTGACCGGAATCGAACCTGGGACTCCTCAGTCCACAGGCCGATGCTCTATCCACTGGGCCAAACCGGTTAGGGCTAGAGTGGCCTTTTTGTCAGTAAGGAGAGAGGTGTGCTTTTTTTACCTACTCCAAAGGGAAAACTTTCAGCTCATTCTTGCCTCGGATGCCAAACATGGTTTCTTGGCAGGCCTCTTACCCAGAGAGTTGATTCAGTCTTGCTGCTGAGAGAGCATGGAGAGAGAAAGCTTGGGGTGAAATGGGACTGAGGTTCCAAACCCCAGAGCCTAGCAGAGCTCAGATGGTCTGTCCAGCAGAAAGCACTGAGGGTTCTGGTGAGGAGCTGTCCCTGCTTTTCACCAGCTCCTCTGCAGTGGCTGTTCCCTGGCGCCGTTCTCCCCTTCTTTCCGCTGTGTCTTCCTGGGACCCACCAGTCCGTGGGGTAGGTCCAGCTGGGAAATTCGAAGTGAGTCACTTGCTCACTAAGGTCATCAGGACTGAAATAGCGGGGCCTAGAATGCCTGTCCTGGGACCAGGTTGTCCGTGCTGGGGAGGGAGACGGTCCTGCCGAGGCCTGTGCCCTGGAGGCTGCTGTTCACTCAGCCCACAGTCCTTTCCTGCTGCCTCGTCTGCTCTGAGAACCAGGGAGGTGGGCCCTGCCTTGGGGGAGGTCTGAGCCGGGAAGGAGGCAGAGGGAGGGTAGGAGGACTGAGGCCAGGAAGGCATGGCTCCAGTCCTGCGGGAGAGGGGAGTTTCCCAGATGATGTGGTATCTAAAGATCCCTCCAGGGAGAGAGGGTGGCATCCAGGATGCTGGTTGCTCAGCGGGGCTGTGGGCTGGAGAGCAGGGTGGGGTGTGCTTACGGGCAGAGCCTGTGGGGTAAGAGCTTGCACTTGGCTTCCCAGGACTGACAGAGCCATGGACAGGGTGTATGCGTGTAATGTGTAGAAATATTTTTTCTATGGAAATGTGTAGAAATATTTTTAAAGTAGATTAGTGCAATGAACCCCTCGCTTCAACCGTCATCCACTCACGACCAATAAGGATTCATCTATGCATACCCATTCCTCCCCATCACATTATTTTGAAGCAAATCCCAGGCATCATTTCACTCTGAGAGGGTCTTAAGCCACAGCGTGACCTGGCCAAAGCTGTCCTTAGATTAGCTTTTCCTGAACTTGAGTGTGCTGAGAATTACCCTGAAGAGTTTGTTTAGAAAGGTCCTGGCTCCGCCCCCGGAGACTCTGACTCCGGGGCCCTGGGCTGGGGCCAGGGGGTGTGCATGTCATATGAGCTCTCCGGTGGTGTTGATGCTGGCTCTTCAAACACCAGCACTTGGAGAAGCGCTGCTCAAGATTGCTCAGAAGGACCAGGGATGTATCCTGCCTCCCCCCACTTCCTGCTCCCTACCCCCCCCCCCCGAGTTTCAGTTTCCTCATCCGTGAAGTGGAGATCATAAGCTCTTACAGGCTTGCCATGAGAGTTCAAGTCCCCACGCCATGTCTGGCACACAGATGGCTACGGAGGGCGGGAGATGGTGGGCGGTGTGGAGAGTGAGATGGTGGAGGGTGAGGGTCTTGGGAGGCCTCGTCCACGGTGGCCTCACCTGGTCCCCACCCACCTGGTTCCACAGAAGCACCTGGCCGGCCTGGGCCTGACGGAGGCCATCGACAAGAACAAGGCAGATCTGTCACGCATGTCGGGCAAGAAGGACCTGTACCTGGCCAGCGTGTTCCACGCCACCGCCTTCGAGTGGGACACGGAGGGCAACCCCTTCGACCAGGACATCTACGGGCGCGAGGAGCTGCGCAGCCCCAAGCTCTTCTACGCCGACCACCCCTTCATCTTCCTGGTGCGAGACTCCCAGACCGGCTCCCTGCTGTTCATTGGGCGCCTGGTTCGGCCCAAGGGGGACAAGATGCGAGACGAGTTGTAGGGCTCCAGGGTGTGTGGGCACGGGATGGCAGGGGGCACCTGGAGGCTCCTGAGACACATGGGTGCTATGGGGTGGGGAGAGCTGAGGTACTGACCTTGGATATTCCATGGGGTGGGAGGGGGGTGGGGGGTGGGGGACAGCAGGCTTCCTGTGGGGCAGAGCAGACCTTCCCGGCCGCCATTCACTCTGCTCGGACATAGGCTCCCGGTTAATCACGATGCAGAGCCCAGCCCCACCTCCTGCGCGACCTCAGAGCCCTGGATCAGTGTTCATATTTATATAGCCAGCGCTTCCTCATCTGTGAGGCGGAGGAAGGAGCTAGGCCTTCGGCCGAGCTCTCCTGGAATGGGGACCCTCCTTTCCTAATCCTACCACCACCTCAGCTCCCTCCCCAGCTCCATCCCCAATCTCCTCCCGTCTCCCCTCAACAATAAAAACTAGGTGCTGCAACCCCCGGATGGTCACCCCCACAGGAGCCCTGGCCCCAGTGAGGGGATCGGGAAATGGCTCCTGGTGCGGGGGCTCCTGGGTAGACTCTGGTCAGGTATTCTGGGGATGAACTTTTTCCCCCTCTTTAATAGATTTTCAAAGGCAGGGAGGGAAGGGAGAAAATGAGCCTTTTGTTGCTATCAAACCAAGAACATATTTGTACAATTTTTTTTTTCAATAAAACTTTTCCAATAAAATTGTGTTGGCGCATGAAGATGGTTGGACCAAAGATGCCCGTGTCATTCTTCCTCAGGGACAAGAGCTCCTTCTGTTCAGCCAGGTTTGCTACTAACGGCCCATGCCAGGCTGTGAAATGCTGGCAGCTAACCTCAGGTGACCCGGTGCGGGAGGCCGATGACACTGCGGCAGGCCTGCTACATGCTGACTCTGGAGATTGCTTCTCAGCTGGGAGGGAGTGGGGTGGGGTGGGAGGGGATGGTAGTGGGGGGGAGGTCCCCTGGAGAGGTGGCTGCAGGGCAGGCATGATGGCGCTGCATCTGGAGCCCAGGGCATCCCCGTCCTGTTGTAGGAGCACCAGGCTTTGGCCCCTAACCTCTCACTTCAAGCTGACCTCCCTCGTTCGCACCCAGGGCCAGTGGGTTCAAGCCCAGGCTGCCTGACGGGGCAGGGCTTTGGAAGGAAGGAGCCCGTGGGATCCTTGCTCTGTGTTTGCGTTTGTAGCAGAAGAGGGACCTGCCGTTGTCCTCACTTTGGTTCCTTCTCATGGTCCTCCGGACTCCTGACACCACAGCTCAGGGAGGGAGAGGGTGAGTGAGATGTACAGGATAGAGGGCCCCTGGCGGAGAAGGCATGGTAGCAGAGGAAACTGGATTTGAGCCCACCCCCACCTCTTGCTGGCTATGTGACCTTGACAGGTCACTCCCTTTGGGTGCATCTCTGTCTTCTCTCTCTCAACAACTGCCCTGGTTGGTCTAGGGCGGATCCTGCCTACTGGGCAGTCCCTTCGGAGTCCTCTAAGATCTGAATGTGGTGCAGAAAGGCCAGCTGACTTAACTCCCATCACTACTACAATGTAACTTAACAGCTGTTCGAGCTGCCCTATGCTGTGGACCCAGTAAATTAGATCTTTGCTCTCAAGGGGAGACACCTAGAGGCAGAGACTTAAATAACAAGAGTGCTTGGTACCCGCTATGTCCCGGCCCCTGGATCAGTCTGCTTCCAGACATGCCACATGTATGCCCCGGCCTCAGGACCTTCCCACTAGCTGTTCTCCAGGGCAAGTGGTTCTTCTAGGTCTTTGCAGGGCTGCTTTTATTGATTTCAGAGAGGAAGGGAGAGGGAGAGAGAGAAACATCAGTGGTGAGAGAGAATCATTAATTGGCCGCCTCCTGCATGCTCCCTTCTGGGGATCGAGTCTGAAACCTGGGCATGTGCCCTAACTGGGACTCAAACCACGACCTCCTGCTTCATAGGTCGACGCTCAACCACTGAGCCACACTGGCCAGGCTTAGGCCTGCTTTTTCCAGAACTCAGCCTGAATGCCATGTGCTCAATGAGGCCTTCCCTGACCACACAATATAAACAGCTCCTCCCCCACCTTAGTTTCTCTGCTGTTTTCTCATTTTACTGACTTCTTAATGCTATGACGTTATCCACCTATTTACACATTCACTTTCCACTACTGTGAGAATAGGGTTCATCTCTTGTCCATCACTACGTTCTACCCCTAGAGTCAGCATGCACTGCACATAAGACACCCAACACTTATTTGCCGAGTAAATGAAAAGACTGAGGCAGAAGGTCCCAGGGCCTTGGGAATCCAGGGGTGGAAGCCATGACTGCCATGGGAAGAACACGGGAGGTTCCCAGGGGGAAGTGGCATGTAGGCTGTCCTGAAGGATGAGGAGGTATTTCTCAATCAGAATAATGATTTTAGTAATAGCAGCTAGTACTACCTTCCTGTTCTGCTTCTATGTGCCAAGCACTGTGTGGTTCCTAGACATGCTTATAACCCTAGCCTCCCAGCAGCTCGGCGACATAGAGATCATCCCCATTTTACAGGTGAGGTAACTGAGGCTGAGAGATTCAATGGCCTGCCTGAGGGCCTGCGAATTGCTCCCAGTTGGTTAATTGTTTTCCACACCACACAGGAGAGGAACTGGCCAGAGACCAATAATAAAGGTGCTTAACCTGCTTACACTCTATTTGTCATCCCACTTTCTCCCCACGATAGCTCAGGTACGTGGGACGTCATCCTACCCGGACAGGTGCGGCTCAGAGATGGGCCCCAAAGTTCAGCCTGCGACAGCTCCCTGACCAGGTGTTAGTGGGCGGTGAGGAGCCAGGCCTGGATGTGGGGGCCGCCCAGATGGCATAAAGGGGGCCGTGACCACCTGGGGCACAGGAAAGGGTGGAGAGAGGCCTGTCTGTGCTCCCACCGTGCAGGGGTGGGTGGAGTTGCTGGTGGGGAGGGTGGCACAGGGCAGGGGTGAAGGTGGGTAAGCAAGGTCTGGCTGGTGGTCGGCCAGCGGCTGTAGGTCAGATCAGCTTTGCCAACTCTGGGGAGCTGTTCAGGGAGAGAATCTGTGAGGGGTACAGTCGCGGCCTTTCCCAGGTCCAGCCATCAGGGCTCTCACGAGGCCTCAGCCCAGCTCCTGGGGGTGGGGAAGGGGGTCTCCAAGGCCGACCAGAGCGGGAGGGCAGAGGGCAGGGACCCGGTCCGGTCCAAGTCCGCCCGTCCAAGTCCGCCAGATGCAGCATATGCATCCCACAGCCCAATCCCTGTGCCAGGCTGCACCAAAAGAGAACCCCGGAGCCCAGGCCCGCAGCTGGGGACCAGGCTGGGGGTGACCCTGGGGGCGTGGCGGTGTGCGAGCGCCTCGGGCTGGGCTGTAGGCGGCGGGAGGAGCCTGGCTGTAGAACCCAGAACCAGGCTAGGGGAGCTCTTGTGCGGAGTGTGGGCATCTTTAGATCCCCGTCTCAGATCGGGGTTCAGAAGCTTAACCACTCAGATTAGGCCCTGGACCAGGAGCAGGAACAACTCCCCTTTCAGAGATTCTCCTTCCTCCACTCTCCCCCCATCCCCTGCTCCCTACCCCCACCCCATCGTGCCCTCTCTCAACCTCCTCTCCCCTCCCCCAGGCGGTGACATCGGGACGGGAAGGAGGAGGGCTGGGGAGGATGGATGCTAGGAGAGGCTGGAAAGTGGCTGCAGCAGGGAAGAACCAGGCCTGAAGGCAGTCAGTCTGCTTCTGGGCAGGGTGAGGAGGATCTAGTTCATTTCCGCTTTCCCCGCCCCAGCCCAGGACCAAAGCTTGGCCATTGCTTCCCTCACTGGGCCGTCTTTCTAGGCTGTAGGAAGCTGGCTGAGATGCTGATGTAGTGGCTGCCTGCACGATGTAGGATCTCCTCTAATTGTCAGCACCAGGACCCTTTGACAAATAAATTCATTGAGGTGACTTGCTGGGCTGGAACCCAGGTCAGCCCTCTCCCAAGTGGAAGCTGCCATGTTTGACAGCCACCCGGTCCTCACCTGCATGCTCAGCAGGTGTCAGAGCGTCACTCTCCTTATGGAATCCCTGCTGGCCCCACAGGCCCCTGGCTTCTCCTGACAGTTTAGGGTCAGCCCTTCTCGGTCCCTTTGTGCCCTCTTTTCCTACCTCCGACCAGTCTCCAAGCTCTGAGCTGGGCCCACTTGTCTTTCCATTCAGACACTGTCCCTGGGGGAGCTCACCGTGTGCCCTCCCCAACATGAGGCTTCAGTGAGGAGCCCCCCAACCCTCCCGGGCCCCCCACCTCCCATGAACACAAAGGCAGCTCTCTTCAGAGCTGGAAACCTAGCAGGCGGTGTGGCCTGGATATCTGCCCCAGGATGTTACACATCTCAGAGATGGCACCATCACCTGCCTGGCCCGTGGGAGCGTGCATGTAATGGGACCAGGTGTGTGGGTCAGAGGGAGATCTGAAAGGAGGGAGGTGTCCGTACAGGAGACTTCTTTTGCCTCCCTGTGGCCCTTTCTTGTCTCAGGGCCCTATTGCAATGCATAAGGCAGCAAGCTGTGTGTCGGGCCAGGAAGAATCCTGTGTGTGTGTGTGTGTGTTATGGAGGTTGCTTCTGAGGCAGAAATCCCTGGTTCTGTTGGGAGGTGGGTGGGGAGATAGGCCTGGGGTCCGTTGCTCAGAAAAATTTGGACGTCCCCAACGCTTCCTGTAGTGATTCTCTATACGAATCCAGCTGAGCTCCTTCAGAGCCCTGTAACAAAGACCTTTAAAAGGGGTTAGTATCCATAAGGGGCATAAATATCTTCAAGGGGGATGAGTGTTCCTTGGGAGCCAGCTCTGGTGAGGGCAATGGTGGAGCTCCCCCTACACCCCCAGGGCCCTGAGGGTTTGGGGTTTTAAAGGGGAAGCTGTCATGGCCCAGACCCTGGGCCAAACCCCCATGCAAAGCAGGTCCCTTTCATTCAGGGACCTCTGGAGGGGCTTCCTCTGGCTCTCCAGCCACACATGTGATGCCCCTCTCCATCCCCTACTCGGGCTGTGTGAACACCATGGCCACTTTCTCTGAGAAACTTTCCTGGCTTCCCCTCCTGCTACCTTCTCAAACCAGGCCTGGAGTTGTCCCATGCCCCCACACAACTTTTACCTGCCATAATCCTAGGACTTCTTTACCACAGTGACTTCAATGGTCAGCACCGAGCAAGACGCAAAGCGGATGCTAAGGAAAAGTCGGCCGTGTGCGTGAATGAATGGGGGACTCGGGGTACTGTTTTAGAAGCTCCGGCTGAGCTGTCCTGGATCCTGAGACCCAGCAGATGTCCTGGGACCCTTCTGATCCGAGGCCAGGGTTTCTCAAGGAGCATGACATCTGGATGAGCTTTAGGGCTGAGCCTTTGGCAGACAACTGTCCCCCAGAATGACACCGAGCCAGCGGGGCCCCTGCTTCTGTTTTCTCTACAGGCTTCAGCCCTGACCCACCCAAGGGCCCCGCCTGCTGTGATTTGGTACTGGTTTCTGGGCGTTCATGGGGCCTGACTTGGAAAATAATAGAAAATATACATTACGTGTTGGCCTTTGTTCCCGGTTCCCGTCACAGAACTCCTAACACACTTAACATTTCTTGGGTGATGCTTTTGTTTTAATGAGGTGACACTTGGTGGGCTCCTGGAGAGCTTCAGGATGGGTGCTGGTCAGAAAGATGAAGCTATCTATAGGTAGAAGCTGGGAACTTTCAGGTTCACCCCACCTCCTGAGAAGAGGTGGAGATAATGAGTGATCATGCCTACATGATGATACCTTCACAAAATCCCAAAAGGATAGGGGTTGGAGAGTTTCCGGGTTGCTGGAGCTATGGGGAGGGTGACACGGCTGGAGGGGCAAGGAAGCGCTATGCCCCCCTTCTTCCGTGTCTGGGATATTCATCCATAGCCTCTATCCTTTTATGGCAACCCAGTAATGTGTTTCCAACTTCTGTGAGCACAGAAGCACCACGCCCCTTCCTTCCACCTGGATGTTCGTCTGCATCCTTTATCCTTTTGTGACTAACCAGCAATGTAAATGCTTCCGGCTTCTGTGAGCCATTCTAGCAAATTATCGAGACTACGTGGGAGGTGTAAGAACTTGTACCCAGTCAGAAGCACACGTGTCAAAGAACCTGTGACTCAGAGTTTGCATCTGAATTGTTGTGCGGTGTGGGAGCAGTATTATGAGATGCCCTTACCCTGTAGGAGGTGACTTTCTCCAGGCAGATAATTACCTTGCGAAGCATCCAGCTCCCACATACCAGGTGCCAGAAGCAAAGAGCAAGAGTGTAAGAGAAGCTGAAGCCGGTTTGGCTCAGTGGTAGAGCGTCGGTCTGCGAACTGAAAGGTCCCAGGTTCGATTCCGGTCAAGGGCATGTACATTGGTTGCAGGCACATCCCCGGTAGGGGGTGTGCAAGAGGCAGCTGGTCAATGTTTCTCATCGATGTTTCTAGCTCTCTATCTCTCTCTCTTCCTCCTCTCCATGAAATATCAATAAAATATATTTTAAAAAAATGAGTGTGAGAGAAGTGTGTCCTATCCTCCACCTCCTAACATCTCCCTCCCACTCCCATCTCATGCGGACAACTCAGAGGAGCTGGGAATTGCTCAAATTCCTCTTGCCTGGATGGGTAATGCAGAGTCCCACACGCCCGTTTTCAAATGACAGCCATGACTGGTGTTCTCAGTGGTTAGAACGCTGGCCTATGCACTGTAGGGGCACGGGTTGATTCTTAGTCAAGAGCATGTATCCAGTTTGTAGGTTTGATATCTGGTCCTGGCCCGTACAGGTGCGGGAGGCAACCAATCAATGTGCCCCTCATATCGATATTTCTCTTTTTCTCTGCCTCCCACTCTCTAAAAATCAATGGAAAAAATTATCTTGGGTGAAGATTAAGAACAACAACAACAAAATACTCACGCGCGCGCACACACACACACACACACACACTCAAATGGAATCAGAGAAAGGCACAGCCAAGCCAGAGGGATTTGTTTTATTAGATTCCAGCAAGACTATACAATACTGTTTCATGCAGATTAAATGTGAGACTTTGCTACCCCAGGGAGGGAGCACTTTCACTGCCACCTCCTTCCTTGGTGTCAAGGGGTGAGTGTCAAGGGGAACTCTCAATATACTCTGCATGGGGGACAGTTGGGATGGTGACTGGGGGTGGAGGTGAGACAGTGGACAGCTGCGGGCCCCTGGGACCTTGAGTCTTCACAGGTTCAGGGACCACAGGACCTGGGTCCTTGGCTGGTGGTGGCACTAGAGGATCTTGATCTTTCAGAGGCACCGAGATGATAGGAACGGGATTCTTCACGGGCTCAAGGACCACAGGACCTTGATTCTTTGGAGGCTCGGGGATCACAGTGCCGTGATCCTTGACTTTTTCTGGGGCCATAGAACCTTGATTCTTTACAACTGCAGAATCGTGACCCTTCAGAAGCTCTGGGACCATGCCACCCTGCCCCTTGACGGGCTCTGGAACCACCGAACCTTGGTTCTTTGCAGGCTCAGAGAGCACAGGACCTTCTTTTTTTACAGGTGCTATGAGCATGGCACTTCGATCCTTTAGATCCTTGACAGTTGCTGGAACCACAGGACCTGGATCCTTTGGAGTCTCCAGTACCATGGAACCTTGATCCTTCACTCTTGCTGGAGCCATTTGGTTACTCAGAGGCACCGAGAACAAGGAACCTTGGTCCTTGACTGGTGCTGAGATCCCAGAACCTGCATTCTTTAAAGGCCCAGGGACCGTGTGATCTTGATCCTTAACTGCTGTGGGGACCATGGGACCTTTATCCTTCAGAGGCCCTGGGACCCCGGGGGCTTGATCCTTCAGAGGCTTTGGGACTGAAGGAGCTTGATCTTTTAGTGGCTCTGGGATGTCAGGAGCTTGATCCTTCAGAGGTTTTGGGACCCCAGGAGCTTGATCCTTTAGTGGCTTTGGGATGGCAGGAGCTTGATCCTTCAGAGGCTTTGGAACCTCAGGAGCTTGATCCTTCAGAAGCTTTGGAACCTCAGGAGCTTGATCCTTCAGAAGCTTTGGAATCTCAGGAGCTTGATCCTTCAGAAGCTTTGGAACCTCAGGAGCTTGATCCTTCAGAGGCCCTGGGACCTCAGGAGCTCGATCCTTCAGAGACTTTGGGACAGCCGGGCCTTGGTCCTTCCGAGGCTCTTGGATCACAGGGCCTTGACCTTTCAGAGGCCCCAGGCCCACGGGACCTTTATCCTTGTCTGGCTCTTTGGCTACAGGACCTCGATTCTTATGCGAGTCGCTGGTGGGACGGGCCTGGCTCCTGCAGAGAAGAGAGAAGTGGTCACTGTGAGGGCCAGAGCTCAGGCCAGGGCCGGGGCAGAGCACAGATTGCCTGTGAGGCCTGGGTGGGGCAGCTCTTGCTGGAGAGCCGGGAGGAGAATCTGGCTTCCACATTCTTGGCACAGAATGCGGGGTCAGGGGAGGGCGGGTTCAGGAACCAGTCATTCAGTGTTTGCCAATTGATTATAACCTGCACGTGGCACAGAGGATGGCACCTGGTGAAAACGGCAGTACTCTAATGGGACTCGGGGTCCTCCAGTGGGCAGCCCAGCAGCCCGTCCACCTCACGCTCCACCAAGGCCGCTCTTCCTTCCTCCAGGATGGCTGGGCCCATCCTGGCAGCCCCTCTTAGCTGTCTACTCAGACGACCCTATAGGCCAGAGTGCTCTTTCTTTGTCCTCATGGCCTCCTTCTTCCCGAGCCCCATGCTAAGGGCTAACTGTGGGGAGGGGCAAAGGAAACTATGGCATGCCAAGAAAGAGGGCAATGGGAATGTCCCCCTACCCCCATCCCTTGCAAACAGAAAAGTATTTTTAAGACTGACATTGTTTAGAACAGCCAGCACATGGTGATGATGATAATAAAGCAGACCAGCATTTCCTTGGGTTTATTTCTGCTTTTCAATTCTCTATGGACAACGTACCCCATCGTTGCCTGTGCCACTGCAGCTCACTTCCAGCTCCTTCTCCTCTCCCTGGGCCCTTGTCCACGTTTACTCCAAGGCTCTACGACTGGTTTCCCTTGCAGCCAAGAATCCAAGCCTCACCAGAATCCTCCCAGGCTGTTTCATGGACCTCACTGCAGCTGTAGCTCTCCCAGCCCTTGACCCACCCACCTGGTGGAAAGCAGGTGACATCACGGACACCAAAGGCAAACATTGCCCCACGCAGACATGCCGGTCTGGTTTAGAAGGCACCCTCCTTCCTTGCAGGCCAGGCTGAGGGTCACCACTCAGGAGCAGCCACTACGACCCAGTGTGACTGGGTCCTTCCACCCTCAGTTCGTTCCACTTTCTACATCACTGCTCTCCACAGCAGCCCAGCAGCCCTGTGACGTGTGCAGGGAGGGTTTTATCGCCCTGACTTGTCAGAGGGAGAAACTGAGGTCCACAGGAAACGTTCAAGGATCTGAGTGACCCCTCGTCTGCCTTCTGGAAACTACAGTGCCTGGCGCTTGGCAGATGCTTATTGTACTTTGTGGCCACAGAAGTCTTTAAGGTTAAAATCGCTTCAGCATTTTTAAATAGTTCCTATTGGCTTTTGGGACGATGGCTTAGTTGCCTATGAAAACTGGCCCAATGAGACCTCTACTTGGGAACACTTTCTTAGCCCACTACGGTTTCATCTCCCTGGACCTTCAGTTTGTCATCTATTTCATTGGACATAATGGTATCTATTTAGAAATTCATAATGATCAGAGATCATGTACCATGACGTTACTATATGATATTACAAACGACTCTTCTATTTACTTAGAAGTAAAATTATACATGGTTGGACGTTTAAAATTCGGAATGTCATCCTGACTCAGAAGCTTTTTATTGGTTTGAGTTTTGAGCTTCCCGGAGACTGCCATCTCTCAGCAACAGAGCGACCTGGCAGCACAGGCAGCCTATCCGTCTAGTCCCTGTTGATGTCTCTAAGCATCAAAGTGGACAGAGAGAAGCCGGGGTGGCTCCCTGGCTCAGCACGACGCAGAGCACAGCTGTTCTGGCCAGATGGACACAGCTGGCCACCCTCCGGGAGACCTTCGTGCTTGTGGAGAGAGCCAGCAAGGCCACCAGAGGGATACAGAATCCAAGAGTGGTATTGCAATACTTCTAGTGCTTGGTGGATGGCCAGAGAGGAAAAGTAAAAACCCAATTCAGAATTGAATCAAGCAGGAAATTGATTAGATGAACCCTATCAGGTAATGAATGACCTGGGTGGGATCATCCTGGAGAGTGATCGAGCTGAGACAGGAGACAAAAAAAGGTGACAAGATGCCGAAACCAGTTTGGCTCAGAGGATAGAATGTCGGCCTGCTCATTGAAAGGTCCCAGGTTTGATTCTGGTCAAGGGCATGTACCTTGGTTGCAGGCACATCCCCAGTAGGGGGTGTGCAAGAGGCAGCTGATCAATGATTCTCTCTCAGCAATGTTTCTAACTCTCTATCCCTCTCTCTTCCTCTCTGTAAAAAATCAATAATAATAATAAAAAGGTGACAAGGGCTTGACTTGATCTCGGGCTTGGGTTGCAAAACCCATTCCACTGGCAGGGCCTGGACTCAGCATGCCCTGAAGCCACGGAGTTGAAAAGAGGGCCAGCTCCACAGGGGAGTCACCAAACCCATCTCCCTGGTGCAGCAGTGGCTCCCCTGTCACACCCAGATTGTAGTTAATAAGTACTCTTGGCTAGTAGTAAACTAATTCAAAAGTTTCTTGGATATATGACCTTACATTGCTTTGCTTAGTAAACTTGTTTCTTTAGGGAATGTTTCTGGTCATGGGAAGGTTTAGGATCAATATTAGAAATGACAAATTAAATGAAACATATAGTTTTACCTTTTTTTGATACCATGTTTAGTAAGAATCAGTGTAGAGTTAGTTTGAAAGTATTTGTAATATTTTAAATAATTTGGCATATCAGAATATGTAGCAGATTAACGTTGTGGTTTCAATATACTAGTAAAATGTGCAATTTTTTAGACTGGTGATCTTTAAATGGAAAGATATAAGGTAATCCTATAAATTTTGTATACAATGATGAAACTTTTATGACAATCCAATAGTTTTCATTTTTTTAAGCTTAGTTTATTTAAAAATATTTATAATTTAATTTAAATTATTCAGGGCAATTAAGTTATAAAATCCCCCTTAAAATGTTTTGATTAAAATTTACTAGATTTTTTAATGTTACTTTGATCTATTAAGCATTCACTTTTATTTTTATTTTTACTATTTTTTAATTGATTTCAGAGAGGAAGGGAGAGAGGAATAGAAACATCAACGATGAGAGAGAATCATTGACTGGCTGCCTTCTGCATGCCCCTTACTGGGGGTTGAGCCTGTAACCCGGATGTGTGCCGTGACCCAGAATCACACTGTGATCGCCTCGTTCATGGGTCAGTGCTCAACCACTGAGCCACACCGACCGGGCAAGCATTCATTTTTATTTTTATTTATTTTTATTTATTTATTTTTTAAATATATTTTATTGATTTTTTTTTTTTTTTTTTTTTTTTTTTTTTTTTACAGAGAGGAAGGGAGAGAGATAGAGAGCTAGAAACGTCGATGAGAGAGAAACATCGACTGGCTGCCTCTTGCACACCCCCCACTGGGGATGTGCCCGCAACCAATGTACATGCCCTTGACCGGAATCGTCAGTCCGCAGACCGACGCTCTACCACTGAGCCAAGCATTCATTTTTAAAACCACAGCAGCCTCAGTTGGTTTTCCTATGAACAAAACTGCCCTCAAGGACAACATAAACCTCTCATTGATACTGTCTGGCCACTACTTGGTTCCACACTGCCTGTGAGTCTCCCAGCTGTTAAGTGCCCCACCTCTCCCAGTAAGGCTGGCAGAAGCGGCACTCACAGTGCCCTCTGTGTGAAGGAGACAAAGCTGCGCCCCAGGGGAGGGGAGGACTGGGCACATGGTTGGTCAGTGGAGAGGGGTTGGATTCAGGCCCACGCAGCCCATAGGCCAGTTGTCCTTGGGCATGGCCCAACCAGCACAAGCAAATCCAGCACCCTGAGCCACATGCACCCTGAGCCACATGCACCCTGAGCCACATGCACCCTGAGCCACATGCACCTTGAGCCATATGCAAGTCTTCTCAAGGCAGCATATGGCACAGGCCCTTCTCCTCCCAGCCTGTGTAGCCTCTCGGAGACTAAAATAACCTGCTAGGCTTATCTCAGCTTCAGTGCTGCTTATTGCCTGAGAGGTCTTGGGCAATTATGCCATTACAATAGGCCTCAGTTTCTCCATCTGTAGAATGGGGATAACAGTACAAATGTCAGGGACTTTTATCTGAAATCATAATTCTTGGTTATTTGTAAAGAGCTTTGGGGCATCGCATGAATAAGTCCAGTACTATAGCCTAACCGGTTTGGCTCAGTGGATAGAGCGTCGGCCTGCGGACTGAAAGGTCCCAGGTTCGATTCCAGCCAAGGGCATGTACCTTGGTTGTGGGCACATCCCCAGTGGGGAGTGTTCAGGAGGCAGCTGATGGATGTTTCTCTCTCATTGATGTTTCTAACTCTCTATCCCTCTCCCTTCCTCCCTGTAAAAAATCAATAAAATATATAAAAAGGTATAATAACTAGTAACAGATTACTAAGTGCTCACACACTGGACCCCCATGGCAGCCCTGAAGGAAGACGGGCAGGTGGTGGCCAGCCTTACCCTCCTTGCACTGTCCTCTGGCCACCGGGAGCGTATAAAATACTGTTTTATAAAAGACTGTTTTATACACTCCCAGTGTTTTCATTTCTTTGTGTCTGCTACCTGGATTGCTCTCTTTCATCAACATCTCCCTGTCTGTCCTTGGTGGCTTGGCTCAGATTCCACTTCTTCACCAGGCCTCCTGGATGCCTCTCTCCACACTGGCTTTGTCCATAGCTCCCTCACACAGCACCATTTTACAGCCCCTCCCCACACTCAGAGGGCCCCCCATGACATGTCAGGTCTCCCCATTAGATCTCGAGCTCCCTGAAGGCAGGGGCCATCCTCCTGGCCCGCAGCCCCCAGGCCCAGCGTTGTACCTGGAACAAAGAAGGTCAAATGGAAAATGTCACAAATGACTGTTGCTGAGACCTGGTTCATCAGCTATCCCGTGGCCCCGGCCAGAAACCCAGAGTCACCCTGAGGACCTTCCTCCCCTCAAAACCTCCACTCAACTATCAAGAACCATTTGTTCCAGCTCCTAACATGGATCTCTGGAGTGGTCCCATTTCTTTTCCTCCCTCCTCCACCCTCACCAATGGTGCCATTATTTCTGTGGACTTTCTAACCAGTATCCCCTGCTCCTCAACCAATTCATGTTTCATACAGAAATCAGAGTGATCTTGCAAAAAAGCATATCCCTTCCCTGCTTACCACCCTCTGGTGGCTTCTCCTTGCTCTCAGAACAAAGAGTAAAACCTGCTACGTACCCCGCCTGGCTGACCAGCCTGCTCCCCCTCCTTCCCAGCGCCTGGCCTTGCAGGTCTTTGTTCTGTCGCTCAGTCTGCCCTGCTCCTTTCCATTTACGGCTTAGCACATGTCTCCTCCTGGAACATTCTCTCGCTCCTTCATCAATTGGTTAATGCCCACCCATCCTCCATCTCCCAGCTCCCTGGAGAGCTTTCCCTGACCCTCAGAGGTGACCAGGTCCCCTGCCACAGGCTCTCCCAGTCCCTTTCTTTCATACCCTTTATCAGAGAATTACTTCATTCTTTTGGATTCATGTTTCCCCTGCCAGACTGAAGCATGCAGAGGCCAGGACCATGTCACATTTCTGCAATATCACTGCATTCTCTCCCTCTAAAACAGTACCTGGCTCAGGGAAGGCGCTGTTGAATGAATGAGCAAATGAGATTCTATTCTGTGGCAGGCTCTGTTCTATTTGCAAAATGCAATATTTCCAGGTTACACGGGACACCCTGAGTGGTAGGAACTTGATTTTCTGCCCTTCTTCTCGTTTCCACTGAGACAGGGAATGCCTCCTGGGTACACACGCACTGACTTTGGATTTGTGCTTTATCAGAGTCTGGAGGCTGGGTCATCAAGCCCTGCTCCAGACTATCCATAGGACAGTCTTCCTTTCCTCCCACTGATTCCTGCCCTTGCACACAATTCTAATCCCGCAATCCACCGTGTCCCTAGGAACTCAAAACAATAGTGCAGGCATGGTCTCTAATCTACCCTATCAGATTCCTGATGGAGCAACAAAGCAGCCCAGAGCTGGGGCCGTGCTCCTACTATAGAGCCAGGCTGAGAAATCCGGGACCTGCCGAAACTGGTTTGGCTCAGTGGTAGAGCATCGGTCTGCGGACTGAAAGGTCCCAGGTTCGATTCCGGTCAGGGGCATGTACATTGGTTGCGGGCACATCCCCGGTAGGGGGTGTGCAAGAGGCAGCTGGTTGATGTTTCTCTCTCATCAACATTTCTAGCTCTCTATCTCTCTCCCTTCCTCTCTGTAAAAAATCAATAAAATTATATTAAAAAAAAAAAAAAAGAAAGAAATCTGGGACCTGTGGACCCTGTCCTTGAATCCCTGCCTCCAGAGCTGGGAAGAAACTCATACTTGCTGAGCAATAACCACACGGCAGGCGCATTGCTAGGTGTTTCCACACAGATCAAGTCTTATCATGCAAAGGGCAGCCTGCTGGAGGAGCAAGCACACGGACTAGTCCTCAGGCCAGAAGAGCTGGGTTTGAACACTGACCCAGCTCCTTCATGGCCATGGAATGTTATGGGCTTTCCAGGCTCCAGACCTGTTTCCCTCATCTATACACTGGAGATCACCGTGCCCACCTTCTGGGGAGGATTCCTTTATATGAAAGGTCATGGCATAACCCTCAGAATACGGGTGATGCTTTGTAAATGTTAGTTCCTAAGAGGGACTCAGTGGTCTCACTGTGTCACTCTGCAGATAGGAAACCGGGCACAGAGGGCAAGCAGCTCTCCCAAGGGCTGAGCCAGGACCCGAGCCACTTAGGGCTCTGGCAGGAGGAGGGGTGGGGGGACAGTAGACAGGGCGATTTCATGTTTTCTCTCTCCTCCTATCTGCCACCCTGGGCCCTGTTCAGGCATCCACATTTCTCAGACACAACCAAAGCTCCAAATGCAGTTATGGAAACCACAGAGACCCAAGGGGGCGTGCCTAGGAAACCATCTTCGAAAGGCTCGTTATTCTTACAGAGAGCCTGCAGGAGACAAGGCGTTCTCAAAGCAAGAGCTCTCGCTCCCGCCCGGCTCTCCCACAGGACTCCACGGCAGCAATTACCACGGTGCTTGGCAACTGCCTGCCGATCCCCCAGATGATGGACTAGCTTTTGTTCATCTTTGCATCACCATTATCTAGTACCATAGCAGTACTTGGCAGACATATGTGGGAGTACTGATGGCTGATGTGTAGCTTTTTCTCTGTATTCTATTTTTTATTTTTTTCTCTTTTATCTCTTCACTGGACAAAGTCTGTGTTAGGCCGGGAGTGACTGAGGCTGGGGCCCTGACTGAGGGTCCCCCTGTGTGGAGCAGGGAGACAGGTCTGGAAGCACACACCGTGGGCAGTATACTCTGAGTGGCCAGATTGTTATGGTCTCTGAACGCATAATAATCTGGCCACTCAGTGTGTGTGTGTGTGTGTGTGTGTGTGTGTTACAGGCCCGGTGCATCGATTCGTGCATGGGTGGGGTCCGGCCAGCTTCCCCAGGGGGAGGGGACATGGGCGGTTGGCCAGCCTGCCTGAGGGTCAAACTCCTAGCCGAGGGGACAATTTGCATATTAGCCTTTTATCATATAGAACAGACACTGAGTGGCCAGATTATTATGCGTTCAGAGATCATGATAATCTGGCCACTCAGTGTAAAGCCACCAGAGTGCCTGCACCACCGTCAGCCCGGGGGCCCTGAACCTTCCCCAGCCCGTGCCTCTTCAACTAGAGAGGCCCACGGTCCCTCCAGGGTCTCGTCAGGGGCAAGGACGGCCCTGCTGGAGAAGTCCTCTCCGTGCTATGGGACTCCACAGAGCCAAGTCAGACACCAGGGCCGGAAGGACAGACCGGAGGGTCCTCAGGTCTCCTGAACTTCTACTGCTGTCTGCCTGCCTGCTGGCCCCAGTCACCACCACACTGCCCCACGAGGCAGCCACCTCCTGGTGGTCCAGTGGTTAGATCCTGAACAGAAACTTGTATTTCTGTCAGCTCACGCCCCCTCCCATACCTGTGCTCTGGGTCCACCCTTCCCGAGAATGCCACGTGGCCTGCTCAGGACAGAATTTCAGATAGCTCAAGAGGTTAGAAGGTGGCAGCATCGGGTCCTTATTCCTGGCTCCTCTGGGCACACATGCCCACAACAGCTCAGACATTTAGTCCAGAAGCCCTTGCTGTCCCGACTGCTTCCCTCACAACACATCTCAGCTCCCAGTCCTGTGGAACTCAAAACGATAGGGCAGGCGTGGCCTCTAAGCGGGACACACAGCCACTGCGCTGGCGTCTCTTCAGCTTGTGCTCAGTGCAGCAAACAGGTTCGGATACTGCTGCATCCCTTGCTGACCAGCCACCCCTCCTCACCGACTGGAGTTGATTCCAGTGTCACTTCCTTGGTGAAATCACCCTACCCTCCACCCCCACGGTCGGGTCCTCCTTGTCCTGTGTTCCCTCAGCGCATCCCCCATCCCCTCTCCCCCTCAGCCCCTCACAGCAGCCCTATCAGAGGAGTGGCCAAGTGTTTAGTAGCTGCCTCTCCAGATGGGGGCTCTTTAAGGGCAGAAACCACATCTGCTTTATCCTCCTCGCTGTCCTTCCCTGTATCCCTCACTTTTTCCCCCTCCTCCCTTTTTCTTCCCTCCTCCCTTCCACAAACATTCAGTAAATGCCTGCCCTGTGCCAGACCACTGGATAGGAGTGGAGAGGCAGAGAGCGCTGGCCCGGTGCTGGCGAACCCTGAGGTTTCCATCCTAAAGGAGAAGCTGAAGAAAGAACTTGCAAGAGATCACATTCTAACCACCACAGTTACGTGACACAAAAGATTTCCTAGTTTTAACTGCCTCGGCGTCCTTCTGTCCTCCCAAACTAACTTCTTTATGGTTTTCTGATGGGACCTCGTATGCAATGTGGACCCTGGATGCTCACAGCAGCCCTGCCAGCCAGGCAGACAAGGGTCGCCCGCACCCCCACTTATGGGTGGAAATGAAGCTCAGGAAGGGAAAGTCAGTTGCCTAAGGTCACATGCTGAGATTGTGGCCACGCCAAGCCCCTACACGAGGATGACAGGCTTCCAGTCAAGCTCTTTCCTCTCTGTAACAATATCCCTCATGGGTGTGACTTCAGCTACAGAGATTCCAAATTTGTCTGCGGGCGGACGCCTGAACTGGGTCTGGCCTGAGAGCACCCTGGCTGGCTTTGCCGGATGCAGGAGGTTGGCGCCACTGACCTCAGCAGGTCCCCAACTCTGAGATCCCAACTGCGTCTCCTGAGAGAGATGCCTCTCTGGGGACCAGCCCCCCAAACAGCCAGTCCTCCTTTGCCTCTACGCTTCCTCTACCCAAGGAACCCCGTTCCCCCAACCCCCTGTCCCAAGGGTTCCTCCTAGCGTTCAGCAGACCCTGGCAAAGAAGCTAGTCCCAGAAAGGAGCAGCATCCCAGGGTGAGAGAGCCATCTGCATCCTCACCTGCGAGCCCTACCTGTACAGCTGCCAACCGGCCTAGCAGCCCAGGGCCTCACAGCACAGGAAGGGCAACTAGGCCCACAGCTGGGAAAAACACTGCCACCACAAGGCTTCATTTTGGGGTGAGGTAACTATGCTAATCCAACTCAGCATCTATGACCTTCCTCTGACTAATTTTTCTTTTCTTTTTAATTCTTTTTTTAAAAAAATTCTTCATTGATTAAGGTATTACATATGTCTCCTTTTCTGACTCATTTTTCATTGACAAGAGTCATTAGCATCATCAAAAGTTTCGGAGCCAAGGGACAGGATGGAGAGACTGCTATTTCAGGGGGACGCCCATCTTCTTTATCACAGGGATCCCATGGATGGCCCCCAGTACTGGACCACGAGTGGGTTGTAGTCACACAAACTTGGCTTCAAAGCGGTGTGACTTTGTCAATTACGCACCGAGTCCTTGGTTTCTTTATCTATAAGTGAAGATGATACCTACAGACTCTCTAGGCCTAGGGTGAGGATTAAATGAGAACAAGTGTGTAAAGGCCAAATTAATGTTAGTTCTCTCCCCCATACGCTCTGCCAAATTGCCTTTTCCAAAAGTGGAACCAGAGACCTGGCCAGATTCCTGGTTCAGATTTTCCTCTACCAGCTCAGGCTCTCTGCAGGCGGGCGGGCGTTCTTCCCGAGCACAGAGAAATGGCCTCACTGAGTGGCTCGATGGCTGTTTTCTGCTCTGTGCTGCTGTTCGCTAAAATAACTTTTCTAGATATAACCTCCTAAGAAGAACTGAATAAATTCCCACTTGAATAATAAATAGTTTAGGAAGCATCTTTGGTTGTTTTAACACCAAGAAGGCAAAGTCAAGGGCACAGGTGACTGTCTCAATGAGCTGCCAAGAATCTGATAATCCTGCTAATGACCCTTTTTTAAATGCAAAGTGCTGGACTAAGGTGACCAGACAGTAATGGCTCAGTTCATGTCTAGCTCTGTGCTCCTGGGAACTTGCAAGTCAATTTCTGTCCTTCCCTCCCACTTCACCTAAAGCAAAGGATGGGATCTTGAGCAATTAATCAAAATTGGCTTCATGTGTCCAGAGGGGATCAATGAAAATGAACGTGTAATTGCAGAAATGGAATCTGTACTGCGTGATTTATAGGCTGTGCTCAGAGACGAGGGGCTAGGGGAAGGGCTGGGGAGGAGACAGGGCAGTGAGAACCACATCAGATGGGTTTTCTCTCGGGCTGCCGTGTGGCAGAAGGAGTGGATTCATCAGATGTGACTCTAGCTACCACAACATCGGACCCAAGGATGTTAAGTCACACACAAAATGACCCTTACTTGAACTACTGCCACTTTCCAGTCTACAGAGGACTTCTACAGGCATTCTCACTGGGCCATCTTACCGGTCCTATGAATCAGAAATGGGTGTCCACCTGTCCTTCCAAACTCAGGCACCAAACAGGTTCGGATTCGGCTGCAAGCCTTGCTGACCAAACTCATACTTTTGAATTGGAGAAATAAAGATTTAGATAGTGATGAACACTTGTATTACTATGATCTCTTTGAGGCTCAAAGAAATGAAGCCAGGGTCACACAGCTAGTAGAGAGCAGAGCTTAGATCTAGAACCAGGCCTGTTGGTTCTAACTCCCAGCCCTTCTTCCTAAGACACGCCTCTAAGGGATGCCCCTCTGAGTTAGGAGCCTTGCACTGGGCAGGGGGTGGGATTAATCACCCTTTTAAGATTACCGCATAACCAAGAGTCCATGGTTTTTTGAAGTGAGGACTGTTTAGAAAAAACGGCTCCATACAGTACAGAAGCAGGCTGGCCATTACAAAACCAGCTGTTGACTGCTCTGTGCTCTGCTATTGCTGTGACCTCTCTTGAAACGTCCTCTTTGAGATGAGCAGGGCTAGTTGTTAGGCAAAAGAAAGCCTTATGGAGGCACCGTAGTGACTATGGAGGCAGATGGTGAATGCCATCATTCATTCCCTCACTCGTTCTTCATTCAATGGACACGTTAGAAGACATTCTCTGTGGTGGGCATTGGGCCAGAGCCTCGGGCTACAAAGGTGAACTGAAGGATCTGGTCCTTGCCTGGGGGGAGCAGAGTCAGTGGGGGACGGACACACACACACACACACACACACGAGCAGATGACACAGTTCATGCGGTAAGTTCCATGATGGAGACACACAGGGAGCATCTTACCCAGCCTGGGAAGTGCAGGAAGGGCCTCTTGGAGCTGTCCCCTGAGCGGAGTCTTGAAGGATGAGTTAGCCGGGTGGAGAAGCAGAAGGGCAATCTGAGCAGGTGGGGCGGCGAGGGGAAGGCATGGAGGTGAGAAGCAGCATGGCGCACTGAGGGACAGGAAGCTCCGCAGGCCGTCGGGAGCCCCCGGGTGGTGGAAAGCAGGGTGTGATATGGTCAGATTGGCATGTTCTAAAGACCCCTCTGGCAGCTTACACCAGCGGCAGTGGCAGCCATTTACTCCTCTCAGCATCTGGAGTTCCCTTGGCCCCAGAAAAGGTGTCTGGGTTGAGATAGTTAAAATACAATGCCAAGTTCACAAGTGATGGAGGGTCCCATATATGAGGACAAGGGCCAGAGCATTAAACTCAGTTCCACTGTTTGGAATAAAATGCACAAAATGGCGCTGTCTGATCCAATGCCTCAAGTAATGGACACCAGTTTCATCTCGGTATCTCCAGGACCAAGGGTGTTTCTTATGAATGAAATTCATTCAATCGTTCTGTATACAATAACCATGCATGTTAGTCACGCAGTCAACTTAGTGCCAACCGGTATATTTGGCTGAGACAAGTGGTCAATTCAGTTAGGATGTCTGAGCCAGTTGTGTGAACCCCTGGCCAAATTCTATTTCTTCTGGTTTACATCTGGGTCCCAAGATTGAAAGAAGGTCTAGGTAAGACGTCTGGAGGGCCTGTACGTCTTGGCCAGACTAGGTCAGCATGTGACCAACTTGTCTGCAGACTGAGCTTCCCTCTCCTGTCTGCTCCCTGGCAAACACTTGCTCCCCAACATCAGGAGGGGCCCGTAGAATGGCACAGGAAGACAAACTCTGTAAGCAATCAATGAATCTCAGTGGGCAGAATCTTAGCGTTTAGGTCTGTGGACTCAAGATGATTCAATAGCTGGAATTCCTAATCCGATTGTTTGCCCAACTGCATGTCTTGTCAGAGAGTACTCATAGTTAACGGTGAATGCAGACCTTGTAAAGAGTATTGTAAAGGGAAGGGGAGGGGTCTGAAAGGACCTGCATTTAGTGTCCACTCTGGGTTCCTTATAGCCACTGTGCCACTTCACCCTCACACTGAGGTGGGTATTAGTGTCCCCGTATTGAGGACGTAGGCTCAAAGAGGCTACGGAGGCAAGGTTGAAGAGCTGGCACTGATTTCCAGCCAGGAAACTTGTAATTAAGTGCACTGCCAATGTTAGCCAGCAGTCACACGATAAATAATAAAATTCAGGCAGGTGTGCCTTGGAGATACCGCTCTTACACCAGACCACCACAATAAAGTGGGCATGGTAATAAAGTGAGTCTCAGCCTTTTTGCTGGTGGAGGGTCTTGCTTTCAATTTGTCAAGAAATGCAGTATTAGTGAAGTGCGACGAAGTGAAGTGCAGTAAAGTGGGGCATGCCCGTATGGAATGATGTTACCTCTGGTGTTACAGGTATTCTGTGATGGTCTAGGTGGTAGAGGGATCTCTACACCCAGTGGCAGTGGGATGGAGGAGGACTGGACTAGGTGCCTGGTTCTGTAAACGTGGAGCCTAGGAGGGGGTTGGCCCCATTCGGTTGCAATAGCTGCCCAACCCTGGCTGGCCTCAGGCTGGTCTAGGCTAGGGCCTTGCCTTAGCTGTAGACGGTCCACAGGCTACATCCTGAAAGAAACACTTTTATACTGCTTTAAGATATTTTAGCAGCGCCCTAACCAGTTTGGCTCAGTGGATAGAGCATCAGTCTGCGGACGGAAGGGTCCCAGGTTCAATTCCGGTCAAGGACATGTACCTTGGTAGTGGGCACATCTCCAGTAGGAGGTGTGCAAGAGGCAGCTAATCGATGTTTCTCTTTCATTGATGTTTCTAACTCTCTATCCCTCTCCCTTCCTTTCTGTAAAAAAAAAAAAATCAAGAATATATATATATTTTAAAAAAGGTATTTTAGCAGTAAAAGGAACTTGAAAGCAGGAAGACATGCTAAGGTAGTTGGAGGGGGGGCAGGGAGAAGGGAGTTCCCAGGATTTGTGAAATGGGACTTGACACTCCCAAAATCTATGAGAAGAAGATCATAAATTTTTAACACAAGTGAAAACAAAACAAAACAAACAAACAAACAAAAACAGAGGGAAGAAATTTACTAAAAACACACAATCACTAGGGAAGAATTAAAAAATACATAACTAGTCCAGTATAATAAAGAGTTAATATGCAAATGGTTGTCACACCCTCATGCCATTAAGGCTCAGACACTCAACACAGCGGGGGAGAGGGATGGGGACCAGCCAGGCACAAATGAGCTAGCAAGAGAGGAATGGGGATCAGCTAGGCTGCCACCCGCCCTGGAGTCCCAGGTGCCAGTGGCTGCGCCTGCATCCCAGGAGAGGGAAAAGCCGCCCACCCCACGGTCCCTGGCACTAACACCTGCCTCTGAAGCTTGCGCAAAGCCGCCTGCCCATGGTCACCTGCGACTGTGGCCGGCTCAAGTGAAGCCAGCCCGGGTCCTGGGTACCTGCAGCCGGCGAGAGGGAGGAAAGCCTGGGTCCTGGCTGCGGGGCGAGGCAGAGGCGGTTAGGGGCGATCAGGTGGACAGGCAGGTGAGCAGTTAGGAGCCAGTGGCTCCAGATTGTGAGAGGCAGTCAGACATCCCCTGAGGGGTCCTGGATTAGAGAGGGCGCAGGCTGGGCTGAGGGACCCTGGCCACCCCCCTGACCCCTGTGCACGATTTCATGCACTGGGCTGCTAGTTTAGTAATAATGAATTATTTTAAAACTAGAGGGCTGATTTTAATTCTGTTTGCTGGTTTAGGGAGGTGGTGTTAGTTATGAGTATGGATCCACGTCCTGGGCTTCGGGCAGCATCAGCGAGCATGGTGAGGAGTGCGGGCTGAGGCTCTGGGCGGGCCCTGCCCACCGGGCTGCATAGGGAGAGGGCGCTGGGACCCTCCGGCTTTCTCTGTTGCCAAATCCTGTCCTCTTTCTGGTTCTGAGTGTGTCTCACCTCTCTGGCTATTCTCTGTGCTTTCATTTATGTGTTTTTCCTCTCTCTCTGCTTCTATTTCTACCTCTTTCTCTCTTGTCTTTCTTTCCACCTCTCTCAATCCCTACTTTTGATCAAAACCATCCTTTAACCCTCAGGTCAAA
Source organism: Nyctalus aviator (assembly GCA_036971965.1). Lineage (NCBI taxonomy): Eukaryota > Metazoa > Chordata > Mammalia > Chiroptera > Vespertilionidae > Nyctalus > Nyctalus aviator. The sequence continues at coordinate 40,699,199 of CM072929.1, forward strand.
ATAGAGCTGAGGGATATACTTTAATATGCTTTTATGTATGGTTTGTAGATTGAACAGTATTTTCTGTTTCCTGCCTCACACACAGGCAGGCAGGTGGGTATAATTTTTTCCTGTTAATCCAGAAAACAAATCCACAGTGGTTTTCACAGGTATGACCCTTGACTGATTCCCACCGAACCTTCTCCCCGAAACCCAGAAATTGGGGACCAGCAATGAGCTAAAAGATCCAGCCTAGAGCTCCTAGGCTACAGCAGGAGAGGACTTATGCTTGTTGCCCGATAGGTGGGTGAGGGGGATAAGCATGATGGCAGGGAGCATGCAAGGGCGAGGGGCGCAATCTGGGGGTATGAAATGGAGATCCCAGTTAGCAACTGCCCGCTCATGTCAGCCTCTGCCACTGTCCAGCCTTTGCCTTGACCCTCCCTGAGTGACCTGCTCCCCCAGGCCCTGAGCTCACCTGGGGCTGACCCCTCCATACCTACGCTGTGCACTCCCTCTGTCTGGCACGTTTTGGCCACCTGCCCATCCACTGAGGTCTTCCCTGATGCACAGAACCAGCTAGAACAAATTCCTCCTGCTGCCCCCCCCCCCCCCCGCTGTGGTCAGAGGTGGGGGCTCAGCTATCTTGGTTCCCTAGTGCCCAACACAGTGCTTCGCACAGAAAAGGTATTCAATCAACATATGTTGGAAAGGGAAGTGGGATTCCACATAGAATCTTTGGTCTCCCATTTTAGCAGAAGGAAATCAAAGTGGGCAAACTTTGGCCCCGGCTCTGAGGTTGCCTCCCAGATCTGCTCTCCTGCCTGGAGGCCTACCCCTGCATCCCTGCACTCCACCCAGTCTCCACGGCTCCCTCCCCCATGAGCCCTTCTGACTCCCACTCCTGTCCCTTCTCTGAGCTCCCAGCTACCTGCTCTGTCATTACCTTACATGGGCCTCTCTTATGGCTGTTTCCACACCCCCATGTTAGGCACACACGAGACTGTCACCCCACACCGTGAGCCATCCCCTGGAGGATGACACTTCCACAATGACCAGATTGAATGAGGAAGGGAAGGCATCTCTGCTGATCCCTGGGAGAAGAAAAAGCTCAAACCGATCGTCCTACTGGTTGACAGGAAGCGGGGAGCGAGTTGGGCCCAGCGTCCCGGCGGGGAGAGGAGGTACTGAGCACCGGCGGTCACTCACCCCCGGCAACGTGGGATCAGGAGGGATCACAACGTTACACTACCTTGTTGGCCAGTGGGTCTCCTGGTCCATCTTCGCCTTCCCCAACACTTAGCTCTGACCGCTCGCAATTAGTGTCTGAGAGGCAATCTAAAAGAGTCAAGCTGCGTTACGGAGAACCCCACAACACTGCAGGGCACAGCTCCTCTCGTGGAGAGCGGCTCACGTGGCAAAGCTCGGTCCTTCGCCTACTCAGCTGGGCCTTCCCGAGGAAATAAGATCAAGAAAGTGGCATTCGACTTGAGCATTTATTTAAAATTGGAAAAGAACTTGGTTTGTTCGTTCGTTCGTTTGTTTTTTTTCTTTCTGAGCAGGCACAGACCACAAGCACGTCACAATCAATTGGCTATACATGAATTAGTTTTGTCATTTTCTTACTGACAGCGGGAATGGAATAGCACCGAGAGAGGTGTGCGCTACACGTTACATAGACAATCTGCGGTACACAACAAAACCCAGGCCACAAAATCGGAATTAGACGCTCCTGTCTGCCTCTGAGAGGCAAAAGTACAGTGGACCCAACGGGCACGCCCGCGGGAGCCACAGAGCGGCCGGGGCCAAGGCCCAGCGTTAGGGGTGGTTTTGGCAGGCAGGCAAAGCAGACAGTGGCAAAGCTTCAGCCCTCGCTCTCCTGCCAGGGGAATTGAGGAAACCATAGGGAAATGCACAAACCTGGGAAGAATCGGCATTGGGAGCTCCGTCCCCTTCAGAAAGGCAAAGGCAAAACACTGCTTGTGGGACCGGAAACAGTTCCCATCAGCACGTCTCGGGTACAGAACAAGACGGCTGAGTTTCACTTGGGAGCAGTAGAAATCAGAGCTTCTTGCCAGCGAAAGGACATATTCAAGAGTCAGAGTGAACTACAAACAGGGGTTAAGGAGCTGGGGCTACTGAAGGGTGGAAAAAGACACCATACAGGTCACCCCAAGCCTCGAGTCAGGGGCAGCAAGGTAGGGAACTGGCGAACTCTACAAGTTGGGCTACATACTCTTGAACCAGACACGGGGATCAAGTCACAGGTATCCTAGTTGTTCTACTGTACAGACAGATTTGTTTGTACGACTCACCATGTCTAGGGCAGTGTCTGGCACACAGGCACTCGGTAAGTGAATGGTTTCCTGTGCATGGTGAAGTTTGATTTACTTGATCTGCAAAAAACATATGCCTATGCCTTGGAGAAATCCAAATTGTGTCTAACATTAACGTGTCTGGCTAATCTTGAGAGGATGAAAATATATTGGCAAAGTATCTGGATAAAGTTAAGATCGTATTGTTAGAGATCTCTGGTTCAGGTTAAGATTAGCTAGCAAATAGCTGGGCTCAGTGCTGAGACCGACTCTGGTCATCCCCAGGTAGGCATCCAAATCTGTGATTCAGAAACACAAAACTCACTGACATCTTCTACCCTTCACCACCTCTCCTTCCTCACAGTCCCATACCCTGAGGTAGAAAGGAGGACGGCAGAGGGCCTGGCAGGGAGCTCTGGTGTACATAGTCCTGTTCTCTTAGGAAAGGTGGCACATGTGCAACAAAGCACGTATCCATCAGCCCCAAGGTGACCAACAAAATCGTGTCCAACCCAGACTTGGTGGCTTCAATGGTCAGAATAGGAGACAGTCCTTCCAGACCAGAAGGACTAAGGAACGTCTGAGGTAAGGAACTGTGAGGACTCCACTCCTCACCACTTTCCTTACAAAAGAAAAGTAGGCCTGAGCAGAGGCTTGGCGTCATACAGCAGCCCAGCAGGTACTTTGAGGACATGATAGATAAAGCATACTGAGCAATACACACGTCACAGGTTGGTTAGCAAATGTAATTTTTTCTGGCAGGTATTTTGGGGTGTTTTCACAACAGCTCTCTGACTAACGCCTACGACACAACTCTAGCACAGCTACGTGGCCCTGGCCATCACTGGAGACACACAACGCACAGTTCATGGAGAGCTGCTTTTATTCATTAATGAGGTCAAAAATGCTTGCTAATCACCTAGCAGGGAACTCCCCTAGTCTTAGCTAAGTCACAGACATTTCCCCAACCCGAGGCTCAGCGCCCTCCGCCCTCTCTGAGGAGCAGTGCGACATTAGTCAGGAAGAGAGGGTCAACATCGCCACGCTGGGCACTACGTCCACTTCCCGCCTGCGTTTCTCAGAAGCAGGAGAGTCACGTTCTAAACGCTATCCCTACACCTTGAACTTCCTTCCTCCGCCCCCTGTAACCAGCTGCCCTGCAAAATCGGCAGCGCTGGGCAGGCAGCCTGCGGAGGGGAGACAGGAAGCGACCCCTTCTTTTTCGTCACCTTCCTGCGGTGGCTGAGACACGTAACCTTGACCCTGCCCTGGTTTCAGTCACCAGTGGGGGGTGGACAATGGAAAGCCTCCTGATAAGCAACTAAATGGAGCCACACATTTCTAATAGAAGATTCTATGGGAAAATGACTTAAAGTTAGCAGACACAACTAAATGTATTGACATTAAGGCCAAGGTTTTCTTGTATTTTTTTTTTTTTTTAATATTTTCACAAATGTTGTCCATTGCTGAAGTCCAGGTTAAGCTTCTATAGCAGATGACAACTCTCAGAATTTGGAAAAGAACACATTCACTTGAAGGTCCAAACTGATCACTGACTGACTCTGGGGAGGAATAGGAGGAGGCCGCTCCCCCGGCCCCACCCCCTCTTCCCACCCCCCACAGACATTTCTAAGCAGGACCAGGAGATCCCTCCGCAGCGGCTGGGCATTGCCCCTGTGCCCTAAGCCCTGCCCGCCTTCCTCACCAGCAAGCGGTGTCTCCTGCGGTGGGAGGCACAGCCAGTGAGCCACACGGCCTGGGGCTCCAGGGCCCTGGGCATGGCCCCTGGGCCACACCGAGGAGGAGAGACACCATGACTCTCTGCAACAAACAGGATTCCTCAACTAAAGGAAACCAAACCAAAGGGCTCCTGGAACGCTCAGGACCAAGACAGATGAGAAGCCTCTAATCAATTTTGTGGCCTTTTTTTGTTGGTTGATTTTAAAGAGAGAGAGAGAGAGAGAGAGAGAGAGAGAGAGAGAGAGAGAGAGAGAGAGAGAGAGAAGAATAAAAGGAAAGTGCAGGGACATTTACTCTTTCGCCTCAGCCAGCTTATTGTTCATCTCTTTGCTCGGCTCCTTGTCCTCGGGCTGGGCTTGGGGGGTGCTGGGGCCCTCGGCGCTCTTTTTCTTGAGGGCCCGGCCCGACACCACCTGCTTGTCTTTGGACTTCCTCGGGGCCTTGTGGCTCGCTGAGGTCTTTTTTGGTTTGGAACTCGGAAGGCTAGTTTTTTCCACCTGCACGGAGAGACAGACAGACGGAAAACACGGGAATACAAAAGGAGAGGGCGTGGGAGAGAAAGTTTAGAGAGAAGACACAATTAATGGGAAGGTAACGGGACTGCCGACCTTTGACCCCGAGGCAGCAGAATATGAAATGTTCTCAGTGACGTCAGGCCACTTGGCTTCTAGAACTCTCTGCGCACCCCCGGTCAGTCATCTGGCAACACTCTCACTGGTCACGTGGGGCCCTGGACGTCTCACCCCAGACAGCCAGGCAGTGGGCTGTGCTGCTATGTGCACTATCCGCTTGCCTTCCCTGTCCAAGTCAGGCAGGCATATGGTTTGCTCTCGTCGGTGAGATGTGAGCGGCAGTGACTGGGTCACCTCCAGGCCCGCTCAGTCAGCCTGTGCTTCCCAGTGCTCTTTCTCACCCCCAGTTTCTGGCTGCAGAGGTAACAAGGAGAGCTGTGCCAACCCACAGTGGGTGTGTATTATAGGAAACCAGAGGCCTGGTGCATGAATTCATGCATGGGTGGGGTCCCTTAGCCTGGCGGTGATAAGGGCTAATTGAGGCGGCGGGAGGAGGAGGGAGAGAGTTAGGGGAGGGAGGAGGGACTGCAGGAGGTAGGCTGGCTGGGAGGAGGGACCAAGGGAGTTGGCTGTGGGAGTGCACTGACCACCATTGGGCAGCTCCTACATTGAGCATCTGCCCCCTGGTGGTCAGCGCACACCATAGTGACTGGTCGAGCAGTCATTCAGTCATTCAGTGGCTTAGGTTTTTATATATATGGATAGATGTCTGTTGATGTAAAACACAGAGACTGTGGGATGACTTGTTAACATAAGTCCACCTTTCCTCTGTTCCCATCTCTGAGACGGTGTGCACAGATGGAGCAATGCCCTCACTGAGATGCTTCGGGCCAGGCACCTCGTCTCAGAGAGGCCTTCACAATTGCCCAGCCTCCGCTCCTCCTCTCAGGCTGGCTCCTCAGCCCGAACTTCCCAGAATAGCTGTTCAAGCCCACTCCCTCTCCCCATGCTCCCTCTCCCCAAGCTCCCTCCTCTAGCTCTGCCCCTTTGTCCCTAGGAGATGGCCTTGCTTTCTCTTTCTCAAGAACTCTGGGGCCACTGGGTGTGATCCCTCAGTATGCCACCTCCCATCCATCTCTAGATTTATTTTCTCCAATCTTTTTTCCTCTTCCCTTTGAATCTTCTTTTTGTCCATAGCCAACCCCATGTCCTGGGTCCTACCTCATCTGGGAAAGGTGGACAGAGATGACATTGGGCCCCTGGGCTGGGTCACTCACTCACTGAGTTCCAGAGGTTTCCCGTCACCCCAGACCTGTTCCTAAGGTAACCAATAGGCCCAGTTTGCCGGGGACTAAGAACTTTCATGAGACTCTCAGTGCTATAACTAGAGGAGTCCAGGCAAACGGGGTCAGTTAGTTATCTTACCCGAGTTGGCCAAATAGGAAACCACTGAGGGCCAGACTTTAGGGCAAAAGCAGAGAAAAGGCTGTCTAGGGTCTCAGACTTGTTCTGCTATTGCAGATAGGAGAGCTGACATTTGCACGATGGCATGTGACCTGACCTCAGAGAGCAAGCTCTGGCACATATGAGTCCTGTGTCAGCAGAGGAACCTCCAACATGCTTCTCCCTCTCAATGAATGCATTCTGGGATGCAAACAAGGCAAAATGGTGTCATGAAAGGAAAATCCCTGAATTCACATAAGTTACTTAGAAACGCAATTCATTCACAAACTGCTCATCATAATAACAAATTACTCAAAGCATATCTTGCAGCTGACATGACAGGTGTGCTGTGATGACTAAGGACTGCTGGTGGGTGGTGTTTATCAAGTGAAAGGGTAAGAAAACGCAGGTGAAAAAAAAAGAAAGGCAGGTCATTTTCAGGGACCGGGAGGTGAGGAAGATTCTGGAGCTGAGAATGAGGCAGGGACGGGTGGGAAGGAAGCCAGGCAAGGATGCCTCCAACACTGGGCCAGCACTGCAGGGGCAAAAGCACAGTTATTTTACAACAAGGGGATTTAGGGCTCAGAGGAGATTTTCTGTCACTTTTTCTTTTTTCTGGGTTTCTCAAAATCAGAAACTAGTTTTCTGCACATCTGCCAGTCTTGATACTGTTTTTAGGTTAGATAATGTTCCTTTTACACATTCCTTTTGAATTTATCAAAGGTTCTTATTAATAAGCCCTCTCTATCTCAGTGAGCTGCATTTCATATATATATATATATATATATATATATGTATGTAATTTCAGAGAGAAAGGGAAAGAGAGACAGAAACATCAATTATGAGAGAGAATCATCGATCGGTTGCCTCCTGCATGCCCCATTGAGGATCAGGCCATAATCTGGACATGTGCCCTGACTGGAAATCAGACTGTGACCTCTTGGTTGATAGGTCCATGCTCAACCATTGAGCCACCCCGGCCGGCCAGCCGGCTCCTGGGAGGATTTGGAGTGGCCCCGCTCCCATGCTCCCTCCATCCCAGGCCCTGCTGATGGGCTCCCCACCGGACCCGCCTCACCTTTGGGCATTCCTTGAAAGGCTCGCTGTAGAGGCTGCGTATTCTTCTGCGCTCCATAAACTTATTGTCAGCTGGTGTTGGCTTGTTGGCTTCCCCCTTGAACTGGGCACTGTAGCTGGTCTCATGAGCCATCTTATCATCCGGGGGCTTGTACTGGAGCCTCGCCTTTATAGGCTTCACAGGCTTGATGTCCGTCCACGCTCTGAACTCATTCCTGGGAACCAAAGAAAGCACAAGCGCGATGAGCCCTCATCTGCCAGAAGCAGCGTCCTCACACAGGGCTGCAGGCTCGGCCAGCTCAGCGTGAGTCCTTGGGGCACTGGCTGGACCATGGCTGAAGAGGTAATTCCACTCTGTCCTCGCGGGCAAGTGCGAGGTTTCCTCCGCCAAGCTAATGCAGGTTTTGGCAACAGCAGCCATGCCTGGGAGGAGGGCTCAGGCTCCCAGCTCCCACTGAGTGATCAGTCATGGGCAATTCTAACCTCTGAATTCTAGCCTTATTTTCCCAATATTCAAGATGAGGCTGAAAAAACTCAGTCCATCCCGTCACTCATGGATTCAACATACACAGGTCGGGCAAAGGTGGGTTTACAGCTGTTTGTATGGAAAATAATTTAATCATTAATAAATAACACAAATACGCTCCATTTCTTGTACTCACACCTGTACATCTACGGTTGCCCTGCCTTTTATAACTGAATGTCTACAATGGGTGACATTTAAGGATTATAAAAGTTAAATGCAATCATAGATTCGCATTGTGTTAAACCACGTGCCTGGTAACTGTGGTCAGTTGACAAACACCAGTTCCCTTCCCCACGTTGTCATGACGAAGACCCTTTGCTATGCAGAACCCCTAAGGGTAATTCCCGCCTGTGATAGCAGAGGGCTTGCTTCGTATAGAACTAGAACTTAAACAGTCGGAATCACTTTAGAGGACAATCCTCATGAAATGAGTAAATGCTCACAGAACCTTAAGTAGCACACCTGGGACGTGTGTTGGGATATGTTACGTGTAGGGAGTCCGTGTGCTTGGCTGTGAATGGCTCTTGGTCCTCACCCTAAATGACCCCATCTGCTGCTTTTTCGGAGTCAGTGTGTCGGTTATTTTGTTCACAGCAGCCTCTCTTGTGGTTTCTAATGAGCTGATTCTGATCTGTGGAAGGACTGGAGATGAGATGGTCCACGACTTTTAAAAATACGGTAAACTAGGCCTGTAAACCAGAAGGTCTCAGGTTCGGTTCCCGGTCAGGCCGCATAGCTAGGTTGTGGGTCTGACCAGCGGTCAAGGCACGTACGGGAGGCAACTCTCACATATCTTTCTCTCTCTCCCTCCCTCCCTTCCCCCGCCTCTCTTTCTAAAAATCAATGAACATGTCATCCTCGGTGAGGGTTTTAAACAAAACAACACATGGCAAATATAAACAGATGTAGCTGTGGCTGAAATGAAGGCCGCAGGGTCCACCCTGTTGGTGCGTGGGATTTGGTGCTCTGTGCCCTCAAGGTCTCGCCGGGCCTGTTCTCACGTGGGGCCCCGAGAAGCTGTGTGTGGGAAAGGTCGAGTCAGCGTATGAACATCTGTGGGGTTGGTTCTTCCAGTGCCTTCGTCCACCCCAGGGACAACGCCCTCCTCCAGCGCCCAGAGCTCAGTGCCATGAACAGGAGGCCGTGGGGAATGGCAAACAGAGCTTAGCCCGTGGTGGAGACACACGGGGTCTAGCCCTGGCACTGCCTCTCACTAGGCCTCTCCCCTCGCTGAGCCTTCGTTTCCCCGTTTGTTAAATAAAAGAATCACACCAGACAATGTCCTCACACTGTCCTTCTAGCTCTGAGGCTCCCTGAGTCAGGGAAGCTGGTTTGGTAACTCTGAGCCACTTTTGGTCATTTGACCTCCTTAGGGACACTGGCTCATCTCTGATTAGAGAATATGGTTTCTTAAGAGATGTTTCCCAAGCTTCAAACTCGCCTTCCCAGTACAGCTTGGACATCCACCTAAATGCTGTATCAACAGGTCAAACTCAACATCCCTAAGACCTAATTGTGTTGTCCTCCCTGCCAAATCGTCCTCTCTCATGCACTCCCTCATGGCTCAGTTTCACCCCTTCATTCACAAAATGATTTACTGAGCGCTTCAGGTCTGTCTGGCAGGGTGCTGAGCTCTTTGGAGTAGAAAATGAGTCAGAGCAGACCCTGGGCTCAGGATGTGAGAGGCAGAGGGCTCTGATGTTACTCCAAGACAATCCAGTGAGAGCCACGAGGAGGAGGGAGTGAGAAGCACAGAGGAGGAGCTCCTATGCCAGCTCTAGAGTCTGGGGTGGGGGTGGGGTTCCGGAGTGGAGTCAGACAGGCTGACAGGTAGAGGCCAGTGGAGGGGGGAGCAGCAGGTTCCAGGCCAGAGGCTCCGAGAGGCACAGCCCACTGCGGGAACCTGCAGGCAGTTGGGTGGCCGGGCTGGAGCTTGTGGGGAAGGGCTCAGAGAGCTGGACAGATCATGAAGGTGTAGCAGCCATGCTAGCGGGATGCTCTGGACTGTAACCAAGAGTTGCCAAATGATTCCAAGCCAAGGATGAATGTGGCCAGATTGGCTTTGGGGAAGAGAACTCTGCAGCAGTATGAATGGTGGACAGGGGAGGGGTGGTGAGGCAGGAGGACAGGCTTGGGATTGTGCAGGGAGTCAGAAGGAAGGTGGAGGCCTGAACCAGGATGGTGGCAGCGGGGACATGGGCAGGACTTGGAAACGGCTGGCAGGGAGCTGGCCAGAGGAGGAGGGAACGGGTGCCAGGAGGAGTGACCAGCGGAATCTGAGCATTTTGGTCCTGTGGGCAGAGGTGCTACTGATTGCCACTGTGATGAGGGAAACTGGGAGGAGAAAGAAAGGAATTTAGGATGGAATTGAGACTCTCCTGATTGTTAAAGGCAACCATTCACTCCGGCATGATCCTTACTCTCTGATCCTTCCTCTCTTCTCCTCCTTTCTTCTCCACTTTCCATGGATTCAACCAGTTACGAAGACCTGACTTCTGAATCATTTTGGCTCTAAACACAGGTTTCAGCCTGGGCTTGGTGATCCCCTTGGGCTCTGGTCACCATTACCCTCCCAAGGCCCCACACCTCCTTCCTCCCCCTCCTCAGGACCAAAGCCCTGCTTCTTAGATGAGGCCCGAATACTTGGCCTAAAACTTGCAGTAGCCAAACTACTAACAACCTGGCTCCCGAATGTATAATGGGAGCAACGTGGATCCTCTGCTCCTACCCCAGCCTGCTCCCAGCATTAGGACTGACATGGGCATACGCTGGCCGTGAGCACTGATTCTGAGCCATCTCTCCCCAGCCAGCCCTGCAGCTTCCTGGGTCTCCGCAGTGGCCTCTGTGCGCTGGCCAATGTCTCATGGTGAACGTGTTCCATGGGCCGTGTCCTCCCGGGAAAAGCATGGTAACCCCTGATCCTGAACATCTGGGCACATCATCTTCCCATGAGACTATGCTAGTAAGTCCCACAATAAGTTCACTTAATTATGACAAACTGTTAGGTTTAAACCCAAGTTCTGTTCCTTAGAATTGTCTCTGAACTCTTCACAGCACCTTTCCCAGCCATAAGTAACAACTAGTCGTGTGTCATAAAAACAGAATTAGCTACTATTCATTAATCACCTTTAAGAAGTTGGTGGGTTGGGTTTTTGGTTTGTTTTTGCATACTCTCTTGGTGCTTGCAACAGCTTTAGAAGAAGGCGGTATTATATCCCTTTTACAAGAGAGTAATGAGAGAGAGAGAGTGTGTGTGTGTGTAACCATGGCTCAGAGAGATTAAGTGCCTTGCATAAGGCCACAGAGCTGGCAAGCAGCAGAGCTGAAATCTGAGCCCTTCTCACTGCGCGTGGGCCCTGTGCTGGAGCTGCCGGCCGCTCCCTCTGCCCTCGCTGCAGGTGCATGGGCAGGGTCTGGCCTGCTGTCTGCAATGCCGTGGAGGCTTCATATGACCCAGACTGGACTCGATGACACCTGAGCTCCTGCCGCTGTGAGAAGCCCCGCCCACAGCAGTGGAGGCCACGCTCTGAGGCCCGTCACACCGGGTGTGCCTCTTGCCACAAGTTCACGGTCCCCTGTAGCCATGAACTTGCCTTTCCGTGACAAGCTTTCAGCTTGGTCATTCATTTACTCTTTAACTCGTTCATTAATGAGTTAATTCATCGGTTCACGCGGCACTTGCCAAACTACTGGCCGCTGGTGTGGCATGTGAGCCACAGGAAGGAGTGAGCCGCCGTGGAGGTGCCTATGGTTCAGGGAGTCAGAATCTGTCCATGGGTGACCCTAGCAAACAGGGCAGAGGTGAGACGGTCAGAGGGGAAGAGAAGAGGGCCTTTAATTCTGGAGGGAGGGCGTGGGGAAGGGGGCGCTGGAAAACGCAGGTAGAGCGGTTGGTGAGCGTAACCGACACTTGCCCGGCACCTACTTCAAGCTCCTGGCAGCTCGTGGCAGCTTTGGCTCCCGTGGCAACCACGATGGGTGCACACCACAGGGAAGCTCTGGGCACACGGGGAAAGCCCCCATCGGCAGGCTCTGCCCTGGCATCCCAGGGGTGCTCCACACGCCACAGCTTCTCCTGTGTCATGATGTGGGGCGTCAGGGACAGGATGATCTCCAGCTGCATTGCCAAACGCCCACTGTCCCTTTCACTGTGGGTCCGTGGGTGGAGCTCTGCAAGGAGGCCTGACGCAGGACGTAGCTCCTGCACAGCACACTCCCTGCCGGGGCAGAGGAGGGCTCTGTACGACGATGTCCCTCTGTGGGAGGGTGAGCTGCACACAGAAGCCCCTCTACCACTATGTTCCAGTCTGGGGCTCCATGACCCCTCTGGTGGCCCATCTGTGCTGGAAAAATCTATAAGAGAAGCCCGGGCCGGTCTCGGCCTCCTCCCCTAGGAGTGGCAGAGCCAGGCCCACCTCCCGGAGGCCAGGTGGGCAAGGTGCTCCTGGCTGCTCCCCGGAGACCTTCACACAGCTGCACAGTCACGTTCAGAGCAGCTGCTCAGGCAGGATTTTAGGATCTTGCTGACCAGGCAAAGTCTGGTCCCAATCTCCTCACTCGGCTGCTCCGGCACAGGCTGCGGAAGAAACCTTCCTCCCGCTCACTCTGCTGTGAGCTCGCCGCTCCCGACCGCAGCACCCCGACAAACCCCAGTTCCTTAAGGACCAAGGCCAACCTGAGGTCCCTTTCAGCTCCCATCGGCGATGTGTGACTTGGCCCCGAAGGACCTTCCCAGCCTATTTCTTTCCCCTCCTCCATCATCCATTCGCATCGGCATTCAGGGAGCATGTCCTGTGTGCCAGCACCGTGCCGGGCTCTCTAAGCGCATCCTCTTGTGTTGCCCTCACCACAACCCTGCGCCGATTTTGCCAGTGACAGCTCTGTGCTGCCCTTCCCCAAACACAGCCTGCACTTTCCTGCCACTGAGTTTTTGCCCATGCTGCTCCCGTTCCTGGCACGCTCCCCCCTCTGCACTCCCAGCTACTGAAACACGGCATGGCAGTGTGTGCCAGTGCCAGGCTCAGGTGCTCTCCCTTCTAGGGCGCCTTCCCCAGCCCGCCGCCGAACCAAGCTTGTCCTCTGTTTTCACGTCTGTAGCACTGGCCATGCTTTACCTCAGGCCACCTGTGTAGGTTCTTCCCTTCACGGCCGCAGTCACTGCGGGTCAGGAGTGTCCTTTTGCGTCTGTGTAATCCTCACCAGGCCTAGGACGGGAATTCAGAATGCGGCCTCCCCTCACTGTGTGAATAGCTAAGCAGGACGTTCCTGGGCTGCCCCCGCCAGAGAGGGCCATAAAGGCTGCTACACAAGCATCTCATGGCATCTGTCCCCTGTCACTTTCTACACTATGTGCTCATGTTCTCCTCCCTTAGGTGGAACTTTTTCTTTTTTTAAAAAAAAAATATATATATTTTATTGATTTTTTACAGAGAGGAAGAGAGAGGGGTAGAGAGTTAGAAACATCGATGAGAGAGAAACATCGACCAGCTGCCTCCTGCACATCCCCCATCGGGGATGTGCCCGAAACCAAGGTATATGCCCTTGACCGGAATCGAACCTGGGACCTTTCAGTCCGCAGACCGACGCTCTACCACTGAGCCAAACCGGTTTCGGCCCTTAGGTGGAACTTAATTCCCCTCCCCTTGGATGTGATTGGACTCGCTTCCAACAACAGAACGTGGTGGAAGCAATGGCACGCAACGTCCGAGACAGGGCCAGGAAAGGCCTTGCAGCCTCCTCCTCGCTCTCTCTCGGGCCCCTCACTGTGGGGACAGTACGCCTCCACGCTCATGGCTCACTGAAGCAGTGTCCATGGATCGGTCCCCATGGTAAGGAACAGAGGGGGCCACCTTCGGAGTGGATCCTCAGTCCCAGACAAGCGCCCAGATGACCTCAACTGAGCTAGAACCACCCAGCTAAGTCAGTCCTGGGTTTCTGACCTTCAGACACAGCATAAATAATAATAAATGTTCATTGGCTTACGCTGCCGAGTTTTGGAATAATTTGCTACACAGCAATAGATCGCAACACAGACCCCAATCGGGAAATTATTTTTTCCCCACAAAAAAGGGGTTTAAAACACCCGGGGCTTCATTCAGCGAGGCAGAAGCGCCGGAGTGAGCAGAGCACAGGAAGTTCAAGTTCCCAGCAGAGCTGTGGCATCAAGTTCACAGAGCGAGCGGGTCATGCTCTGGTCATCAGAAACTGAGGGTGAACGTTTTTGCAGCCTTCACCAGAAGGTAGAAGAGCCTCCTGCTCAGCAAAGCTGGTAAAAACGCACCTGCCTTGAGGCCAGGTCATAAGCAGAAACGAGGAGAGACAGGCCCTCATCGGGGAAAGGAAGTCTCAGGACAAGTGCAGGCGGAGGTTAAACAGCAAGCAGAGGCACAGAGCCAGCGCCAGAACAGAGATGGCTGTTCACCGGCAAGAGCACAGGCTGTGGAATGAGAGAAACCTGGGCTGGATCCTGGCTCGAACCCCTGGGCCGCTCCCTACCTGCTCCGAACTCAGCGAGCTCACGTGGAAAAGACTGTCACAGGCCTCCGAAGAAGACTGGATGTTTTCAGAATTAATAAAGTCCACCGTGGATAACTGTATAATGATGTACCTGGCTTTCCTCACAGAGTTGTATGTTCAAGAACGATTACTGAATATCTCCTACGTTCCAGCCACAGGGGTTAGAAACGCAGCGTGAACAGGCAGGTGCGGCTCCTGCCAATGCCGCTGACCTTGTCATTAGGTGAGGCCATCTAAGCAATTACACAGACAATCAAATTACCGGTCCAGCCACTGTCGCCTATATGGCCACCGCAGCCAACAGTCTGTGTCCAGAGTGGACAAAATATGGGCATCCACTTCTAATGCCAGGGTTATTTCTGAATGTAATTCACATTAGACTTGAACAAAATAGCGTTCAATGAATGCTGATTAATCGAATCTCCAATACCGAGTGTCCACCATACACAGATGTTCGCTTCTGAAGGCCTCATCCCATTAAAGCACATTTCCTCACAGTGATTCAAGGGGGGAGGGGGTTATGGAAAGAGCAATTATAAAGGGAGAGACTGAGACAGGCGAGAGCCCATGATTGATGAAGCCGATCTCAAGAGAGGGAGGAGGGGAGGCATCGGGAGAGAGGCTTCGGCCCTGGGAAGAAAGCGTGGTAAGGAAGAGAATAGAGGCTGGTCTCTCATTTCTAATTTTAAAAATCCTGACATTTACAAGAAACAATGAAGCTGAATTATACAAGAAAGAATATATACACATATTCACTGGTGCACATCACCTCTTAACAAAAATGGAGACTTAGAATGATGTATCACTGCCAGCTATAGTCATGCAAATTCCATTTCTATTCCTATAAGCCCCAGATTTATTTCTTATGCATCTTAGTCCTTGGGAAATAAAATTCTTTCCCCATCCTCTTTACAACAACATTTTCAATATTCCTTAACTGCTTTGTGAAGAAAGAAAAAACCGTGCATTAGGATTTTAATGGCCTAAAATCTTCCTACAGATTTTTGTAGGCAATTTATGTTACCATGGAAACATATTCAGGCTCTGTTAAAAAACCGTGCCTACATTGGATATAGCCACGTGTCCCCCAGGAAGAAAGCGGGCTCCTTCACGGACGCTAACGGAGGCAGTCCCGAAGGCTGGCGGTGGCCGGGCTGTTGTCAGGAGTTGGTTACAGGAAGTGGGGTCTTAAAAAGGAAAGAACACCCCTGAACCTAGAGCATCGCCTGGGGTTGAGTGCAAGTTGCTTCCTCCTGGCAGCGATGACTGGACCCAGAGAGGAGCTTTAAGATCCGATCTGTTCACGTGCATATGCTTGAACGCATCTTTCAGCTTCTTTTGTGTGAAAGGGAGAAAAGGGAATCTTACAGAGAACACTAACCATGTGGGATAGCTCTTCTTATCCATTAATACCCCATACACAATAAAACCACGGTTGATGATTTTGTAAAATAAGACAAGCACACATCTGGGCAAACGCTATCTGTGTGTAAAGGAAGGTTCGAGGCCAATCTAATGTGACTAGAGAAGGAGTGTGAAAGAACCCTCCCCTCTCCTTGCACGGGAAGATGGATGTGGGTGACAGGTGGCAGTGACAGCTGCCAGGACGCGGTCCCTTTATTAGGAAAACAGCTCCTCTGCAGAGGCCCTTCATAGGCTGCATGCGGCTCGCAGGCCCCAGTGCCCCTGAGAAACAGCGCCTCCTGAGAAAGCCCATGTGCACAATGTGGGTAGAATTATGAGGACAATTAGTTAAAAATGGAATCTGCTCAAAGTAGGAGTCAATTTGATTCTACACACATTATTTTAGGTTGCAGTGTTTACTAGGCAGTATGCCTGGAACTGCAAGGAAGAAAGAGGGTGTAAAATAAGAAACCTAGAGCTGGCAGAGGTGGAGGGTCAGAGTGGGGAGCGTGGTGATGAAAGTCAGTCTATATATAAATATACCTCAAGCAGGAACAAATAAGAGCTAGATGACAGTTTATAAGAAAATTGTAATCACGGTCTTCTCCTTTTGCCTCATCCCCATGTCCTCATTATTATCTTGGTGATTGGTCACGGGAATGCCTTTTCCCACGCTCGAGTGGTTGTGCCGCAAGACCACAGAGTGATCTGGTGGAGGATGAGGGAAGGCACTCTTCTGGTCTGTTGGGTCCCCGAGGAGCTGTGCCCATTACTTGCGGAAAGATGGTTCCTAAGACAGGAAATGGAAACCCTGAGAGTGAGCTCTGAAAGGTGGGAGGAAGCGCTACCCCCTTCCCGGGGTAAACCTGGAATTCTGGAAGCACACTCCTAGGAGATGGCCTGCACATGGTGCCAAGGACCCTGAGCAATACATCTCGTGAAGGGCTCAATAAGTCGGTTTTCACATTCCATGTTCTGTGCACTATGTACTATATATATCCTTTTAATAAATAAAACTGGTGCTGCAAAAAACATCTTGAGACCCATGCTAAGTTACTCTTTTAAACGAAGCTCAATTATAAGGGAATACTAGGAACAACTTGTTATCCTAAGTTTGACAATATAGATGAAATGGACAAATTCTCAGAAAGATGGAAATTACAAAACTGACTCAGAAGAAGTAGAAGTCTGAATGAATGTATATTAAGAAAAGAAATTGAATGAGTAATTTAAAATCTTTACATAAATAAAATTTAGTCCCAGATGGTTTCACTGGTGAATTCTATCAAACATTAAGAGAAAAAAAATAAATACCAATTCTAACCATCTCTTTTTTAAAATAAAGGAAGAGACAATACTTCCCAAGTCATTTTAAGATGGGCAATATCAGGTATCACCCAGCTACCAACCCAGTGAAAGACATTATAAGAAAACTACAGGTCAATATTCCTCATGAATATAGATATTAAAACACTTAATTATCCTTGAGCAGTAAATAAAATCCAGCAACACATAAAAAGATTAAGCACCATGAACAAGTAATGTTTATCCCAGTAAAGCAAGTTTTAAAATACAAAATCAATTAATGTAATATACCATTTCATAGAATAAAGAGCAGAAACCATATGATCACCATAATTGACACTTAAAAACATTTGACAAAAATCTAACAACTTCCCATGGTTAAAAAACTCAGCAAGCTAGGAATAGAGGGGAACTTCCTCAACCTAATAGACAACATCTACAAAAATCCTACAACTAACATCACACTCAATGGTAAAAGACTAAACACTTTCCTCTCGAGATCAGGAGAAAGGCAAGGATATCCACTCTCATCGCCTCCATTCCACACTGAACTGGGGATCATAACTCATATAATAAAATAATAAAAAGAAATTAAAGGTATACAGATTGGAAAAGAAGTAGTAAAAATATCATTATTTGCATATAACATGACCTCCAATTTCAGAAAATCCTCAGGAACCTACAAAAAGTACTAGAGCAATTGAGTGAGTTAGCAAGGCTGTTAGAATCAATATACAAAAAATAATTATCTTTCTCTAGATTAGGAACAAACTTTGGGAAAATGAAAACATTTAAAAATCCATTCACAATGGCATCAGAAAGAATGGAATACTTGGGAAAATATTTAACAAAAGAAGTGCAGGTCTGTACGCTAAAAACTACATAACACTGCTGAAAGAAATGAAATATCTAAATAAATAAAGACATGTATCATGTTCAAAAATTTGAAGATTCAATATTAAGATGGCAGTTCTAGAAATTGGTCTATAAATTCAAAGCAATCCTTACCAAAATTCCAGGGCTTTCCATAGAAAATGACAAGCCGATCTTAAAGAATGCCAAAACAATTTTGAGAAAGAAAAAAAATTTTTTTCTAAGGATTTACACTACCTGATTTCAAAACTTATTATACATCTCTAGAGTATGTTATTGGCATACAGACAGACACACAGCTCCATGAGCAAAATAGAATTCAGAATAGATCTTTGCATACAGTAGTGTGTTGGAACTGGTTTATACTAGCTCACAGAACTGATTGTTTAAATTTTCAGTAGCTTGAAATCAGCCATGTGAAAGTATTTATATAAGGAAAGTGGACTACAGATTAGGGTCCTCCTGTTTCCAGAGAGCCCATTGTTAAACATTTACCATCATACCACTGCTCACATATATGGTTGACTTATTTTTGACAAAGGTGCTAAGTTAATTAATTTAATGGGGACAAAGATCATTGTTTCAACAAATGGTGCTGGGGAAACTGCATAGCCATAGGAAAAGAGAATGAATCTCAACCAGGAGCATACAACATACACACAAAAATTAGTCATATGCCAATTAACAACAGGATATATTCTGAGAAATGCATCATTAGGCAATTTTGTCATTCTCCAAACATCATAGAGTGTACTTACTCAAACCTAGATGATATAGCTACCATATAATTACATGTGCTATACTTTTATAGGACTGGCAGCAAAGTAAGTTTGTTTACACCAGCATCATCACAAACTCATGAGTAATGTATTGTGCTACAACATTACCACAGCTACAATGTTACTTGGCAATAGGAATCTTTCAGCTTCCCTATAATCTTAAGGGACCACTATCATATATGCCATCCATTATTAATGAATCGTCATTATGCAGCGTGTGACAGTAATTAGATATAGACTGTAAGCCTAAACATAAACCCTGAAACCAGACAACTTCTAAAAGAAGACATAAAAGAAAACCTTTGTGACCCTGGAGTAGGCAAAGATTTCTTATATATGGCACAAAAACCAAAAATAGAGGAGGGGAAAAATTCAAGTTCATTAATACTAAACATTTTTACTCCTCAGAATATACCATTAATACAAGAAAATATTTGCAAAACATATCTATATCTATAAAAGGCTAATATGCTAAGTGTCCAACCATCTGTCCGGTTGCTATGATGCACACTGACCAGCAGGGGGCAGACCTTCAACACAGGTGCTGCCTTGATGTGCACTGGCCATTTACAGAGAAAAGGTACTGCAGACCTGGCATCCACAAAGCAATACTCAGCTTCCCCCAAGTGGGACACAGGCCCCACCACCACCCCAGAGTGACAGCCACCAAATTGCAGCCAACACTGCCAAGACCCCATGGTGCAAAATGCAGCTCCACATCCCAGCCCAGCCCAGAAACAGCTGCTGTGGGTGCCAGGTAATGACATCACATAGCAACACATGGCTTCCTCTTCCTCTTCCTAGCGACTAGCCTCCTTGGAGTTTCTTCAGTCCAGGAACATGACTTGCTTTATAGCTAGGTGGAAACATTTTACACTGTAACCAAACATCTGAAGCATTTTCCCAGGCCTCATCTCATTTGATCCTCACAGATGTCCTGGAGTGGATAAATAGAAAACTCCGTGGAATCTTATTTTCTTTTCATTAGCCAGAAAACAAATATTTAGAAAGCTTAGAAACTTGACTCGACTGAAAAGAATAAGAAATTGTGGACCTTGAAAATGATTTCAAGTTTTCTCACGAACAGAATATAGTCAAACATTGCTGCAGTGAAATATTTTACACTTTGTTCTCCTTGCATGATCTATAATAATAATTTGCTTCATGTTGATATTTACTGCTCTGTTTCTGACAATTACCTGAAAGAGAAGTTGGGTTGCTTCACTGGGCTGGAAAAAGCTTGGCTAAATCAGAAAGCAGGTCTAAGTAGGCAAGTTTATTTTATATATATATATATATATATATATATATATATATAATATATATATATATATATATATATATATATATGGCTAAGTTGACTTGAGCATGCATAATACATATAAAGTTTTCACTGGTGCCAATTGCACGCGTGTGTTTTGATCTGTCATTGTTGATTGTGAATTTGGTTGACACTTCTATTGTAGAGAAAGGGTGAATAGCAATATTAAAATATTTCTTGTAATTAATTTCCTTTCCATGTGCACGAATTCATGCACCAGGCCACTAATACCTTATAAATGATTTGTATCAGAATATACAAAGATCTCTTAAAACCCAATGAGGTTTTAAAAAGAACTAATTTTAAAATAGAAAAAAATATTAATAGACACTCACTAAAGAATATATACAAATGGCAAATAAGCACATAAAAAATGATCATTAGAAAAGTATAAATTATAACCACAGTGAGATACAACCACCTACTCACTAAAATGGCCAAAATAAAGAACACTGGTAACACTAAATGCTAGCAAGAATGTGGAACTGGATCTCTCAAACACTGCTGGTGGAAATGGTACAGTTACTTTGGAAAAAAAACAAAACAGTTTTTAAAGTTAACCTTTTACATTTACGATATGACCCAGCAATTTTATCCTGAAGTATCAAAGAGAAATAGAAACATAAACCTACAACTTGTACCCAAATTGATAGCCAAAAAACTGTGAATAACCCAAATGTTCATTAATAATAAATGAATAAACAAAATGGGTTAATCCACTCAATAAAATAGTGTTCAGCAGTAAAAGGAAATGAACCAATATGAATAAATCCCCAAAATATCATGCTAAATGAGAGAAGCCCAGCAGAAAACCCTGCCTATTATATGATTCCATTTACATGAAAAGACACTATAGACACTCAGAGAAGGTCAGTGGTTGCCCAGGCCTGGGGTGGGAGGGGGCACTGGCTGAAATTGAGCTTATGAATGGCAGCGTTCTAAAACCATCTTTCAGGGATGGTTGCACCACTGTATACATTTACTGAATCTCATCAAACTGCGCATTTAAAAGGGGTGAATTCTGTGGTAGGTCAATGATAACCCGATGAAGCTGTTTAAAAGTCCAGCTGGGACGCCCTCTTCCCTGACATCCCTCCCCTTGCAGGGAGGTGACCCCTGCCTCCCTGGTGCCCAGGGACTCCCCTGGACCAGCTTGTCTGCTGGTTATTTGTTTTCTAGTCCATCAATGAGGCTTGGGAAGGCAGAGGTGGCTGCCGAGCCATCTTTGTGTCCCTGGTGCCTGGTGTGGAGGCTGGATCAGGTCAGCGTGACCTCAGTGTTGCTGAACAAGTAAACACTCTTGACTTCGTTCTTTTAATTATAAAAGCAACACAGAGCAATTACAGTCAGTTTTCCATTTCTCTTTTTCCTATTAATTTGTAATCTATACGTGTTAGAGAGAAAAATAAAAGATAATAATTATTTGCAAGTCTGTTTCCCAGTTGTCTTTTGCCTTATATATGGATCTATAGTCAAATATATCCATATACATATTTAGAGAGAGAGAGATGGTTATATGCATACCCATATTTATATACTAGTATCTACATAAAAGTTTTAAATTTACACATGGCCTAACCTGTTAATTTTTTTTTTCTTTGAGCCTGTTTACTCTTGAGGCTATGTTTTAAAAGTCTTCCCTCTTGCCACCATCATATAAATATCTACCTGAAATTTTTTTCTCCACGCATTTATGTATTTATTACATTTAAATCTTTAAGCCATTGGGGATCTATTACTATGTTCCTATAGCCTGCCCGAGTGGGGGAAGGATCCACTGTTAGTGGATGTGGGGAAGGTGCCGCCTGGATCAGCACAGCCGGACCCTGCCTAACCTCCGGGCACGCAGTGCCTGGTGCATCAGCAGTGCTCAGCGCGCATTTGTTAAATACAGGAATCCGTGGATGTAGCCTTTAACACTGCTACTCTTTGATCGAGCAGTTCTATTTCTAAGAGCCTGTCATAAATAACTGGGGGGAAAGCATCTTTTTCCTGTACAATAAACTCTGGATGCTCAGCCTGTGTGAAAGCTGCAAATCCTTTCCAGGCTTGGAAAGAGAAATGCATCCTAAGGCTGACAGCACAGACCATGAATAAACCTCAGAAATGATGAATATTGTATTGGCCACAAATAGTAAATAGGGGACCCCCCATGCTGCCATTTTGGGTGCCATTTAATGTCACCTTTGCTTCTTGTTGCTAATGATTCACGGGAAGTGGTACTCCTTCAGTTCAGCCTGTGGCTGTCTGCACTCTGTCCCACCCGAGGTCTCGGGGGCGCAGGGCTCAGCCGGGGAAGTCAGCCTGGCAGTAACGCGGGGCAGGCTGGCGAGGGAAACCATGGACTCCACTTGCCCAGGCATGGCCAACCTTTCATGGCTTCAGCACCTTCCTTTCTTTTTGCAGTGTCACTCTGCTTCCAGCAAGCCGCGCAGCCTGCTAGGCAGGCAGGCACGTGCAAAGGATTCAGAGTCCGAGAACACGTGAGAACGTTTTTTAGGCCATGAGCACCTTGGGTCTCCTCCAATGTGGGCTCTAGAATTTCTTCAAGCAGCGCAAAACTCAGACCTGCCCGTCACTGGCCTGGGCCAGCAACAGGGGAGCGAGGTGAGGATGGGCCCGGGGGGGACTGTGGTCGGGTGACGTGGGCCACCTGGGCACAGTGAAAGGCGGGGATGGGGAGAGACTGGAGGCTGAAGACTCACATGAGTTTGGTTTAATAATGGCTTGAATTAAAGCTCAGTGTCCACTCTTCTAACGGATTATCTATTCATTTACCAAGTGCCTAGAGCAGTTATGAGATGGTTACCCTTTACTGAGAGCCTACCATCTGTCAGGGGCTTCGAACTCGTTTTTTCATTGAATCCTCAGAACCACCTTTTGAGATGACACGATGACTCTACACCGTGTGGATGAGGAAACAAAGCTCAAAGAGGTGACGCTGCTGCCTAAGCCCTCAGAGAGACCGTGAGCAGACACGGTGTCAGCACCTCACCGCCTAGTGAGGGGCAGAGGAGAAAAACAAAGAGTGGAATTACGTGGTATCAGAGATGCTGTGAGAGAGAGAAACACGAGGCTGAAAAGGCCCCCACGCAGGGCCTGTCATCACTCGGAGAGGGTGATGGATGGAGCCTTATTATCGTAGGTGACAAGAAAAAGCGTCACAAGTGGGAAACGTCCTATTACTCATCTTTTCTCTTTTGGGAACCAAACTAGACTATGCAAAACCAGAGAAGAAATGCCTGAACGCAGAAGTAAGACCACGCAGAGTTTCGCTGCAGAAGATTAAAAATTCATCTTCACGCTTATAATCATTTAACACCGGAGCTCCTGCCAGTGATTTTCCGACAATGGGATTAGCCCCATTCTTCTGCCTCGGGAAACTCTGGGGCCATCAGGGGACCGGCAGGGACCCCGGGGGGGGAGAGATGGCAGGCAATCCAGCACCAGATGGCCCCACACAGCCCACCCCTTAATCAGGCTGCTGTGAGGGGCAGCATAAAAACAAAAATGAATTGGTGTTGGGGGCAGGGGGTGCCAGGGCACCAAAGGTGCTGCTTGTAGGACAGCCAGTGTCAAAGGGGGTCAGGGATTGACACCCCCAAACAGACACCACTCTGCACACGTAGTTGGGCTCATAGGTGTGTGTGTGTGTGTGTGTGTGTGTGTGTGTGTGTGTGTCTTTAGGGAGGGCAGTAATGTAAATAAGGGGTCCTTCCCAGTATGAAATTGATTTGCTTTGAGGTTAATCACAATAATGGTGATGATAATGAAAGCAGCTTACATCACAGAGAACCTTCCCTGTGCCAGGAACTGCAGGAAGTACATTTAATGCACCATCTCGTTTAACCCCCACAGAAACGTCGAGGCAGGCACTATTGTTATCATTCTCACTTCACAGATGGGAAACTGAGGGTGGTTACTAGTAAGTGTGACCGTGGACAGCAATAAGTAGAGATGCTTAGATGAATTAAGAATAATACAATCATAGTCAGGTCCCAGGACTGAATGGAAAATGCAGTTGAGGCATTGAGATACCATATTCCAGGGTAAGATAAGCGATCACAATGCAGGATTTTCAAGGAAAGGCTGGGAGTGAAGGAGGGAGAGGATGTAGGTGAGAGCTCTCTGTGCTGTGCTTTGCCTTCAACTGAAACAAAGAGAGAGGCTCAAAGGCATCTGGATCTAGGGGTGGTAGATTCTGGGGGATTTGGTGGACCAACAGTGACTCCCCTGAGAAATCGAAAGAGACAGAGACGGCTGGCTAGTCTGTCCAGGAGCAGAGAGGGGGGAAATGGCTGTGTTGGGGTCACTTGTGCTGGCTGGTGGTTAAGTCAAAGAATGCATGGTGCAGTTTCCAGGACCAAATGGGCAAGAGGGCCACTTCTAGGAGCAAACAGATCTCAGCAGCAAGAAGCTGGAGGGATTGTAGGATGTGCAGGATGGAGAAGGAATATGGGCCCAGGAAGAGCGATTCACCTTTAGCAAGGTACCTGCAGAGAGATCGCAGTGATGAGTACCAGCCTCCAGAGAACCCAGCAAAGCACCCACAAGACAGAGTCCAGAGAACACCTGGACTCCTCTGGAGCAGACCAGAGCTGCAGTAGGGAGAAAGTATGGGCTTTAAGTAGACTGACATCTTGACTATAATGTGGGACTAGATATGTTAATGATTAGAAAACTTTTACTACTGAGATTTTCTGAACAAGGTATAGGACTTGTCCCAAACTTCATGTAAGGGTGGGGGAAGAACTTGCCCCACTGAATAGATTTAAAAGGACTGTGGAAAGCAAAAATAAAGTCACCTTACAATTATGTCCTGAGTTGCATTTGTTCAATTTGTTACATTTACAACTAGTGAAAACATACTATATACCAGAAGCTCAAATAATTGATCTACATACTTCATCTATTTTAATTTCAAACCTGCCATTTGAAATAGAAGTTATTATACCTATTTTACAGATTAGAACATGGAGACTCAGAGGTCAAGTGACCTGTCTAAAGTCATAGAGCTGGTAAATGGTGGTGCTGGGACCCAACTCAAAGACTCCAAGCCTAACTCTTTATACTGTCTTTGCTTGGGACTCTAGCAACACAATCTGTGCCTAAAAAGGGGGTTCCCAGCTTGGCCAGAGTTGCTCAATGGTTGAACATCTACCAATGAACCAGGGGGGTCACAATTTGATTCCCAGTCAGGGTACATGCCCAGGTTTTGGGCTCAATCCTCAGTAGGAGGCAGCCAGTCAATGATTCTCTCTCATCAGTGATGGGCCTCTCTCTCTCTCTCTCTCCTTCTCCCTTCCTTTCTGATATATATATATATATATATATATATATATATATATTCCCAGAATGGGAGCTTTCTTTGGCATCTTGAAATCACAAGTGCATTTCTTCTGAATTAATTCTCATACATTCAATAAAGATCCCACTACAAAGACTAAAAGGCTTTGTTCTAAATACTAAGTGACACAAAAAAGTACTTTAAAATTTTTGAGACCAAAGGGATTGAAAAGAAAACAGTTTATTTCACAGCTGCCAACATTTGACTATTTGTCAAAGGCTTAATATAAACTGCGGTTGTCATAACCAAATAAAATGATCAAAGAGGCTAGATGTAGTTTTGAATTAAAGTTTGTAAAAGAAGGCTGGAGACACACTGGGCGTGTGATGGTGGGTTACATGGAGGGAGCTTTTATAGGAAGAGAGAGAATAAGGGAGGAATGCCGGCTGAGGCTGAGCGGGGTGGATGGGAGAAGAGAAAATAAGTCAGTGATCCTGATCAGCATGGCCCAGTGGTTGAGCGTTGACATATGAATCAGGAGATCAGGGTTTGATTCCAAGTTAGGGCACATGTCTGGGTTGTGGGCTCGATCCCTAGTGGGGGGATATGCAGGAGGCAGCTGAACAGTGAATCTCTTTCATCATCGATGTTTCTCTCTCTCCCTCTCCCTTCCTCTATGAAATCAATAAAAATATATTTAAAAAAAACAATATGTCAGTGAGTGTCAACCTTGTTGACACAGGAGCGCAAGTTCCAATTTTTGTTCATAGGGTATACATTGGTTTCAATCTCTCCTACTGGTACGTTTTAAATCTCCACAGCAGTGAGAGACCCAGAGCAAGGAAAAGACCAGGACCTGCCTTAGAGAAGAAAGCCTGACAGACACACTGTTGGACGTCAAAAACTGTCATCACCCCCATCATCATCACTGACGGAGTTCATACCTGATCTTTCTGCCTCAGTCCTCTCCCTGAACTCTGCCTGCCAGAGGTGGAGAGCCAGCAGGTGACTTTGTCTTAAACCCGTCCAACCTTCAGGGGTAAATCTTGTGTCTTTGTCTGGCTCTGGTACCATAGAAATACTGGCCTTACAGAATGAGCTGTGGAATGTTCTCTTCTATTTTTGGGAAGAGTTTGGGGGGAGAGGGGGGAGAAAAAAGAGTATTAATTCTTCTTCGAATGTTTGGTAGAATGCACCAGTTTATTTGTTTTTGTAACCCATTGTACCTAGTGCATAGCTGACATTGACAAAGGATATTGAGTTGAAATAAAACTGTTTCTATAGTTTTGTACCTTATCTGATATAATGTATTATGAATATTTCACTCAAAAATTTAAAAGAGTCTACTTGATATATGATAGAATATTATAGAAATCTGGACTGGAGGCCAAATTTCAGACTATTTATAGTTGAATTTCATAGTTGTGACCTACTAATCAGTCTTAAAAATAAATTCCCTCACATCCCTCTGGGTGCCCAGTGAAATTCGCTCAACCAAGTCCTGCACCGAGTTCCAGCTTCCTACCTGCATCCCTCGTAAACTCAGCATTCATGAAAGGAGTTCATAACCACATTTTAAATACAAAATACTTAACATAGAAAGGCTTCAAAAAAGGAAGTGAGTGAGTTTAGTGTTCCATTAATAACAAGGATCTATTGCCTTTTAAGAATAATTGTTCTCTAACTCTGAGTGTCAAACATTACTAGAGAGTTCCACTCTTCCCGCCCCTGGGGTGAAGCCTGGACTCTGTGTTGTAACATGTTCCTTGGGTGATTCTAAGGGACGCACTTTGAGAAAGACCACTTTAAAGCTTTGGAGGAAAGGGGATGAATAAATGAAACAGGTTCTGTAAAGGGCCTGGCACAGTGCCTGGCTCCCGGCGGCATGCGTTGGGTGCCAGGACGACGAGTTTAAGTATAATCTGAACTGCCTTGAAGAAGGTTGCATCTGAGTAAAACTTAACCATTGGTGGGATGGTAGGCCATATCTCTTCCACAATCCCCACTCATTCTCAACAATAACAAAGCATGGCGTATCAGAAAGAGCTGGGATTTGGATTCCCAAATATGCCACTTACCAGCTGTGTAACTGCAAGAAAGCCACCTGACCTTTCTAAACTTTAGTTTCCTTATCTGTAAAATGTGAGGCAATGTGATGATTTAATGAAATACAGTACACGTATGTTTCTTAATGGACTTTTGCCCTTTGCCACGCCCCCTTCCCACACTTCCTCCTTCAGATGGGATTAACGGAGGGTCAGAATCATAGCACAGAGGCACTTTCACAACTGTGATTGCAGACAGCTGTCAGGTGGCTGTGTTAGCTAACAAAACTCAAATATGAACAGGGGATAAAAGAGGCAGATTCAAAGGCTGGTGACCAGAAGGTCACGGCGCTAGAAGATCACACCTAGATCCAGCTTCTTTCATCGTGTGCTTCTGAACACAAACCTCAACGTGAGCCGAGTGAAATTCAACCAGAGAACATGCTTTTTTCCTCAGGCGCTTTGATATATTTAGGAGGAGACAGGAAGGACCATCAAGGGCAGGTCTAAAAGGAGATCAATGAAAGGTGATTATTTCTGCTGTCCCAGGAGAAAGGCACTGGGTATCCAATTGTGATTCTTACTGGGAACAAAACAATTCCATCCAGCAAAGGCCACCTGCAAAGACATTTCTGGTATATTTTGCGATAAGGGACACCAAGTGTATGGTTGAGTAAATTTCTACCCATGACGAAATTACCTCTTTGGGCACCATCTAGACATCTCTTACTTTAAACTCATTAATTTTATCAACAGATAGTTTAATGTGCTAAGAGAGACTCTTTTCATTCTCTTTATATCCATTTCCTACTAGGGCTTTGGGTTCAAATGGTTCATTCTGTGACCTTGGGGGCAAGTTAGTTTACCTCAACTGCTTAATTCTTACTTCAACACTATTAACTCTATTCTATTTCCAGAAGAAAAAAAAAAGAGGTGTAGGAGGTGCCTTACCCAAGGTCACTTAGCTAGTGAGTGGTAGACCTACTGGTAAACGCCAGCAGGCTCTATGTTCTCATTTATCTCAACTCGGGGGACTTGCCCAAGGACACCAAGTTAGGTGGCAAGAGCTCTCTTTCAGATGATCTTCTGGATCTTTTCATGTCCAACCATTTGAAGTTGTAATCTGCCAGGGGGAAGATTCAACGTGTAATTCTTGTGGGAAAGTGTGTAAAGAAATGCCTCTCAAAAACAGATAGTCATGCCCTGGCTGGTGTGGCTCAGTTGGTTGGACATCATCTGTGCACTGTAAAGTTGCTGATTAGATTCCTAATCAGGGCACATGCCCGAGTTGTGGGCTTGATTCCCAGTAGGGGGCAGGCAGGAGGCAGTCATTTTTATGTTTCACTCTCACATTGATGTTTCTACCTCCCCCCATGCCCTTTCCCTTCATGTCCCTAAGAATCAAAATTTAAAAATCTTAAAAACAGTCACAAGTGAAGCAGGCTCCATGAACCTGCTCCCCCAATTCTTAGATGTAAGTAAATATATATATCTTCTTCCTTTCTCACAGAATACATATCCTCAGTTACCATCATTTCTGCTTTTTATGATTCTAACATGTACTGTTTTCTATCTGTCTACCACTCAAAGAAGGTAGTGTGCGCCGAGACCGGTTTGGCTCAATGGATAGAGTGCCGGCTTAGGGACTGAAGGGTTCGATTCCGGTCAAGGGCATGTACCTTGGTTGCGGGCATATCCCCGGTAGGGGGTGTGCAAGAGGCAGCTGATCGATGACTCTCTCTCATCGATGTTTCTAACTCTCTGTCTCTCTCCCTTCCTCTCTGTACAAAATCAATAAAATATATTAAAAAAAAAAAAAAGAAGAAGAAGAAGAAGAAGGTAGTGTGCGAAGCTGGCCATGGCTGCTGCTGCTCTTCTGTCCTAGAACCTTCAGAATGCTGTCGCTCCCTCAGAAATGGGCTCTTCAGACCACAGGGAAGACTTGGACTCTTCAGAGGGACATGTATTGATTAAGACCGTGGTTGGCAAACTCGAGAGCCACATGCAGCTCTTTGGTCCCTTGAGTGTGGCCCTTCCACAGAATACCACGGCCTGGGTGAGTCTATTTTGAAGAGGTGGTGTTAGAAGAAGTTTCAGTTTAAAAAATGTGGCTCTCAAAAGAAATTTCAGTCGTTGTACTGTTGATATTTGGCTCTGTTGACTAAGAGTTTGCCGACCACTGGATTAAGTTTGCCCAACATGGGCACTTCAAAATTCTCCCTTTTCATTTAATGAGGGTTTAGGGGCTATTCAAACTCTATTTGTCATTTGTCATCTTGTAGCTATAAAGAGATGCCCTTTTATTATTTGTTCGCTGAGCTTTCTCACACCAAATTACTAATGAGGTAATTACCAACATAATAATTACCGCATAATTACTAGGCGAGTGGGAAAGAAAATGTGGAGCAAAATAAGCAGCCAGTATTGGGGTTATGCCAGAGATCTGATAAGAATGATCTCCAGGAAGGGCCGTAAATGGAATGTTTTTCATTTCCTAAAAGGAGAGATACATTGCCAGGGTTTCATACAAGTAATCCGCTGGAGCCAGGCTTTTAACCTCGCCCCGGGAATCCAGCATCGTCCTGGAGGCCGTTGGGAGGGAGAGCAAGGGGCTTCTGCGCTGGAACAAAGCTCGCAGGGAACCTCATCCACCCTCCCTCCCGGGAACCCTTGGCAAGGGACTGAGGACCCTGAGCCTCACTTTATTAAAGTAAAATGGGGCAGATGCGCCTTATAGGCCTTCTGTGAGGATGAACACCATCAACGCCAAGGTCCCAGAGTGGTGCCTCCGATGAGTTACTCCCCTTGGTCCCTTCCATCCCCACCGGGTGGGGAAGCGCCCGCATGCCAAAAGCCCAATGAGGCGAGGCCAGAGGACTTAGCAATTATTCAATAATTCTTACCCACGTGTTTTCCCTTGAAAGTACCAGAATGACTTTCAGTGAGTCTGTCAGTTGCTATTTTTAAACAATGTGAGGTAAAAATAGGAACCCAGGGGGATAAACATGGGGCTTGGAATCACACAGCTGCATCGTCCGAGGCCCCGCTGAAGCTGGGTGGGGCCCGCTGGCAGAATGAAGTCGAGGCGCCTCGGTGCGTCCCTTCCACAGGCTGGGGGACATCTGTACCTTCGCGTCCCCAGCGGCCAGCCCGGGACAGCCAGAGCGGCGGGAGGCAGGCGTCGGTGGCTCTCTCCGCTGCCCACGTGTGTTTAATTCCTAGCTCGGCCAATGTTACCTGCGGCAGGCAACCCGAATGTAACTCCTGTGGAAGGAGCGGACATGTACTTACTAGTAAAAGAGCCTGACACATGGTGAAGGCTTCACTTTAATACATACAGGAAGATCTCTGTACACCTGGGGAGTATTTTCTTTACCCTTTAGAGTCTGACTCTGCCCGGTACTGATTCCTCTCGCTGCTGCTCTCCCACTGTCCTGGGAGTGAGGGGCTTGTTAACATGCAGACTCCTGGGCCCCAGCCTCATCGTCTGATTCTGAGCCCCAGAACTGCATTTTATTTATTTATTTTTAAAATATTTTATTGATTTTTTTTTTTTTTTTTTTTTTTTTTACAGAGAGGAAGGGAGATAGAGGGTTAGAAACATCAATGAGAGAGAAACATTGATCAGCTACCTCCTGCACACCCCTAACTGGGGATGTGCCTGCAACCAAGGTACATGCTCTTGACTGGAATTGAACCCGGGACCCCTCAGACCGCAGGCCAACGCTCTATCCACTGAGCCAGACCGGCGAGGGCCCAGAACTGCATTTTAAAACAACACTCATGCGGTTCTGATGCAGGTCCATGAATTGTGTACTAGGAGACAAACACAAAGGGATTTACTTGATCTGCACAACAACTTGGGGATATAAACAGAATAAATATTGCTCAGAGGTTTCGGCCGTTGGCCCAAGGTGGGCACCTTGCCAGCTAGCGGTGGAAGGAAGCTGGGACTCCCTCCCCTTGCCCTGCCCCTCTGAAAAGCCATTTCTTCCATTAAGTCTTTGTCTGAACCAGCATTGAAACCATCTCTTCCTCTTGGAACCCAAAGTGTGCTTCTTTGTTCATCCCTCGCAGCTTTCCACCGTCCACATGGCTAGATTAAGTGCCTGCCTCAGCTCGGCATCAATAAGCATCTTTTTATTCTGGTGTTTTGGCATCTGTGGCCTCACTGACCCTGGGGGAACTGACTCCAGCCTTACCCCAGGGCCAGCCATTCCTAAAGACGGTAAAGGTTTCTTTCCCAGGCAAACCAACCGACCCAAAGGCCATACACCACCTCCTCTACTGGGCTCTCTATCCTCTGGCCCTAAGCATCCCAGCGCCAGGCTTCAGACAACTACAGACAGCCCCTGGGCCCCAGAGCCCACCGAGTGTGTTCACACTAGCCAGTCCTTAAACTGCATGGCCTGCCTCAGCCATTTCTTCCTGGAAAAACCACAACAAAGGCTTTCCCCCCACGTTTTCTGTCACTCCTTCTGACCCATCCTGGTGCTTCCCCACGTGGCCCTGCTTGGCAGGGGGGTGAGCTGTCCCTTCCTCTGGAGAATACGTGTCTTTTCAGTGGCAGTGGGCCTTCCCATACCAGATAATAACAAAGCTTCCGTGCAAAGCGGTCTCCGATACCACACCAGCAACAAGCTGAAGACAAGCCCACTCTCTCTCTGAACAGTTATTAGATGGACTCAGAGTCTTGTTTACTTGTGGGTGTTCAAAAATATTTGATGAATTTAAAAAGTTAGTCAAGAAACTTAAATAAAGCCTTCTATCAATAATTTTGTTCACTTTTGGGGGAGGGGGTAGAATTTTTGAGTCGATTTTTAAGCTGCTCCCAAGCGTGTAAGCGTGGATGGTGGACCACATGAGTGGTTGGGTTATCACAGGCTCCCTTCAACCAGGCAAGGAAAGTATTTACTGATGCTAAGTGGGAAATGCACAGCTCCTCCTTTCTAGTTTGCCATAAAAACAGACAGAATGGACTCATAAACAAACATTTAAAAGGGCAGAAACATGTCCAATAAAATAAACTAGGCTATTTATAGTGTCTTGAATGGGCTAACGTTAAAATATTTTTAAATGATGAGATGTGAAATATGTGAGCAAGCAAAACAGAAGGATGGAGCTGCTGGTTGCTTGGTGAGAGAGAAGAGAACACTGGACCAGGAGTCCAAAAATATTTAGATTCAATTCCCTGCTCTGTGTGCCACTCACCGGGCAAGTCACAAATGCAGCTGTCAGCCTCAGCTGTCACATGTGTAAAAGGCGAGGTGAAGACAGATTACTTCTAAAATTCCCTCTGGTCACCAAACTACCACTGAATTTAAGGCTTTGAAATGGGAAAAGCAAGGGAGGGAGGGAAGGAAAGAGAGAGGGGGAAAAAGGAAGGAAGAAAGGAAGGAAGGAAGGAAGGAAGGAAGGAAGGAAGGAAGGAAGGAAGGAAAGGGAATGAAAGAAGGAAGGGAGGGAGGGAAGAAATGACATTCATTGTGATGTTTTGGATTAATAGTAGTGAAAAATTGGAAGCAAGTAAAATGTCCAATAATAAGAGAAGGGTTAAATAAAATGTGCTACACCCGTGTGATGGAACAGTATGCAATAATTTAACGGATGTAAATAAGGGGTTTGTAATGCCTTGAGAAAAATTAAAATATACTATGGTGACCCTTATTAAGCCCTTATTTGCTGCAGCTCCCTCCCCCATCCCGGCTAGCCCTGTTACAGCTCAAGATCATGCAGAACTAGATGAACTGGTCAGAAAAGAACCGGAGTAAGCAGCGACTCCAGCTGAGAAACACTGATTGAAATGGCATCTCGGTCTCCCCAGCAGGTTTGCACATTTCGGCTGGTGGCACTCACTTTCCCCTCACACATGCCTGGTCACTTCAGGATGCAGCGCCTGCCATTGGGGCACAAGTGCTCTGGGGAGGACAGGAACAGGAAGGCCCCTGGTTGCACCAGGAAAAAGGAGAAATGATCCAGGTGCATTCTTCTTACCCCATTATGTCACATCCTAGGGTCAACAGCATTTCAAATCCCAATGCTCTTTTCAGAAATATCTAAGCAAAACAATTCCTCGTTCTTTCCTCCCTGTTGGAAGCATTTTTTCCTTATGCACCGGCCCCTTACCAACGTTGCTTAAATACACAAGAAATACCAATTCGAAAGCTGGTGAAACGACTGAAATGGCCACTACTGGCTGAGATGGCACACTAGTGTTTGCTCAGGAATATCAGTTTTGGATCAATCTGTCTCACTGGCCTCAGTTACTCATTTTTAAAAAATATATTCTTATTTATTTCAGAGAGGAAGGGAAAGGGAGAGAGAGAGATAGAAACATCCACGATAAGAATCATTGATCAGCTGCCTCTTGCATGTCCCGCACTGGGGATTGAGCCTGCAGCCTAGCCATGTGCCCTGACCCAGAATCAAACCATGACCTCCTGGTTCATAGGTCAATGCTCAACCACTGAGCTACACCGGCCAGGCTCAGTTACTCATTTTCAATCAGGCAGATTCGGGATGCAAATGCAGGGGTCATGTCACACAAAATCCTGTGCTTTTCCCCAACAAAGTTAAATGCCTTACTTAAAAGAGCTTTGCAGGAAGTGGAATGAATACAGTACTGGAAATGCATGATGTCGGCCTTGTAACAATATGTATAGAGAAAAAGATGAACTAACACCGAAATGAAAGTCTCTGCTTATGAGTGGTGGGATTTGAGGTGACTTAAATGTTCATTATCTACTTTTCTCCGAAACTGTACTTAAAAAAAATAATAATAATAACTGAATTTCCTTTAAAGAGGGAGGGAGAGAGGGAAGGAGGAAGAGAGGGAAAAAGACAGAAATGCTACAGTACTGTGCAAAAGGCCTCAAGTGGTCCTTCTGGGCGCAGCTGTGAGAGTCAGTGTTTGCTGGAGGTGTCCTCCGAGTGCCTGGCAGTAGGCTGGCTGTGCTCATGCCCATCCCTGCTCTCACAGCTGACTGCCTCCCACTCCGTTATACACACACCCGTCTGTCACTTTTGGTTCCACTTGATTTCCACTCGCCCTTCTGGCTGGTAGCCATGGAGTCCTCTTGGCAACCTCCATACTGGTTCCCATGGATACCCTGGACTCCCAGACAGGCGGCCGCTCTGAGCAGATGGTCACCAGCCCTGGTCCGGGAACAGGCTGAGGGGACCTCTGAGTTACCCGCCATCCTGCATTCTTCAGTTCACTCCTTCCACAACACATCACACACACACACACACACACACTCACACACACACACTCACACACACACACTCACACACACACACACACTCACACACACACTCACACACACACACTCACACACACACACTCACACACACACTCACACACACACACTCACACACACACACTCACACACACACTCACACACACACACACACTCACACACTCACACACACACTCGCGCACACACACACTCACACACACACACTCACACACACACTCACACACACACTCACACACACACTCACACACACTCACACACACTCACACACACACACACTCACACACACACACTCACACTCACACACTCACACACACACACACACACACACACACACAAAAGACCAAAAGTTAATGTAATAAAATTTTAAATCAAGAATATGGATGTTATCCTATTCTTTGTAGTATATTTTTTAAAGTTCTAAAAAAAAAAGGAAATGCTTTGAAGATTTCTCAGACAAAGTACCACACCAGATTATTTAGATGAGAATGGAGGCAGCATCAAATGAATAAAACAGACTCCTTGGCCATGAACTCCCTCTTCAATGCTCATGCTCCCTCTTCTACCTATAGCCACCAGAAATACACACGATCTGGCCTCATGCACTGGGGCCTATAAGGGGTTCTGGAATGTGGATGAGTGAGAGGGGCCCAGGCCGAAGCCCCAGTGAGAACAGGAAAATGAAGCCAGAAGGAGAGTCGTGTCCAGGGTCACGCAGGAGATGGAGCAGATATCACGGCTCATCTCTGTCCTTCGGGTCTTGGCTCAAATGCCACTAGTTTGTTTGTTTGTTTATATAGAAACTATTTTTATTTAACAAGTGATTTTCAAGAAAATTTGAAGACTACATAGCTTTTTTCTGGGTTGTTTTTCACAAGTGCCAGTCATTTTAGAATTTCCCTTTGAGCTCTGCATCGAGCTGGGAAGGATGCATATGCATCTAAATGTTCACATTTTGCATTTGGTTGGAATTAGTTCCAGAAAAATCATTCTCTTCTAGGTAGGCAGGAATTGAATAAATGTAAGTACATATGTTCTTTCCTTTTTCCAGTATTAGTGTAGTTTTTTTTAAGCTTTTTAGGGTCTATGTTTTCCTAATTATATCCTGACCATCCTCTTTAACATGTTCCTTCATCATCCTAATACCATTTAATAATTAGGTCACAAGGTTGGGTATAGGATATGCCTATAGGTATAGAAAGATCATATTACACATATTAAATAGCAGGCCAGTTTTTGCTTTTTTAAATCTTCACCAGAGGATATGTTTCTATTGATTTCAGAGAAAGAGGGAAACACAATGTGAGAGAGCAACATCGATCGGTTGCTCCCATATGCATTTGATCAGGGATCAAACTTGCAACCTAGGTAGTATGTGCCCTGACCAGGAATCAAACCTGGAACCTTTTGTTATAGGGAAATGGTCGGCAAACTGCGGCTCTCGAGCCACATGCAGCTCGCTAGCCGCGGTTTGCCACTCTGTTGACTAATGAGTTTGCCGACCACTGACCTAGGTTCCAATAATTACAGGCTGTTGTTGTTCCTTATAATTAAGCCCCCATCCCAGTGGTCAGCAAACTCATTAGTCAACAGAGCGGTAAACCGCGGCTGGCGAACTGCATGTGGCTCGAGAGCCGCAGTTTGCTGACCATGTAGGGGATACTACTCCAACCAACGGAGCCATTCACCAGGGCAGGGTTTCAGACTCTTCACTTTTACTAGGATTATTTTTCCTTTGGAAAGCATTTTTCAAGTTCCAAAGCAGATCCAGTAAGCATGTTGTCACCTATATGTGCTAGGTGCCCAAAACCAGGAAACTAGAATATTTCCATGATGCTGATGGGTGTGAATTAGCTGAAAACATTACTTGCCTGGGTACGTTGACATTTTTTGTGTTTGTAGTGAACAGAAAATCTATGGCTAGATTTTTCCGCCATTACTGCCTGAGAGAATGGGGGTCAGGGCAGTTCCTTCCCAAAGTCTGTGTCTGTACCCTCAAGACTATCGCATTTTTCCCCTTTGTGGTCTGTCCCACCTCCCTCAAATCTCCTTGTGTCCCACAACCAAATCCATAGTCTTTCAAGCCAAACACAAAATAAATTACTTTACTACATATATTTAGAGTATTTAAGGTATAAATTATGTTTTTAAAAAATCTATGTATATGGTCTCATCGTATAACATACAGCTTACTTATTAGATTCCTAACCAGCTATAGCTCTAGGTCTCACTAAGCTTTTGCAATCTGAAGTCTTTAGTGCTGATTCTTGGGTTTTTCACTCCCTCTCTCCCCATTTATTTTCTGGTTTCAGGTCCACTCTTTAATTCCAGCTCACAGTATTTTTCCTTGTATAAGATGCACCCTCCCCACCACCACTTTTTCAAACCAAAATTAAGAAATCAATATTTTAAACATTTTGCTGGTTTTTTTCTTAAGGCCTTCTTTTTCTTTTTTTTTTCTTTTTTTCTTTTTTCTTTTTTTTTTTTTGGCATTTTAAGGAGTTATTCTTCCTGTTTTCTTCACTGTCTGATCATACACTCAGTGGGAGGAGGTCCATATATCTCTCTGCAGCTCTACTTCCATGCTCTTTTGCACAGCTGATCACATTTAGTTTGAATTTTGCAGAGTAAGACAATCACTCACCAGTATTTATCTTCTTATTTTTTGACATCTTTATGGGCTCAGAATGCTCTGGTCCCTGTTGCATCTGCACACTCTCCACCTCCACCTCCATTACGGCATCAGCTGACGTTAGTAACAATAAGGCTTGTGATTGGAGGAAGCCAGCTCCCTCCTGGGCTAACTTCTGTGTATAAGACAACCTTAGATTTTCAGTCTAACAATTTTAGAAAAAAATAGCATCTTACAGGCGGAAAAATACATTAATTCCTCCTATCCACTGAATCTCTTTTAGTGGTTTTCTCAGTGTCTTGTCATTTTGTTTTCTCTTCACTTGTTGTCATTCTACAGCCTCTTGGATCATTTAGCTCATTTTGTATTTTCCTAAAATGGCTCCACTAATCTTCACATTTCCTCTTTGTTGGTCTCTCATTTCCCTACTGCATTTTCTTTGTTGTAAAGGTCCTTCTTCTCCCTCCCCACCATAGTCCCTCTTCGCCTTTATTCGATTCTCTACATGGATGTCAAAGGCCACTTCTTCAAAGGACAGCTCCAACTCCTGGTCTAGGTTAGGCTTGTCAGCTCCCATTAAAGGCTCTGTTAGCACCTCGTACTTCCCCTGCCTGAAACCAGTCACAGCTGCGTTTAATAACGAGCCGTGGGCATGCATGTAACACCACATCTATCATTACACTGCACACTCCACGATGAACTTTGGCTTGTTCATAGCTCTAATCCAAGAACTTAGTTCACAGCCTGTCCTGGGTGACTGCTCCCCTGGAACCTAAACTGGTACACATCTGGACTCCACGCTCATTTATTAGTGTTGATATTTATAATTATAACCACAAGGGTATTAATGTTTACAAAACATTTTCACCTCCACACAACCTATGATATATACAATATTTCCCCATGTTCTGGAGGAGGTTGAGGCTCAGAGACTTGAAATAACTTTACCAAGGTTATACAACTAGGAAGACTGGGATGTGAACTGAGGTTTATCTGATGCCAAGATGTTTGGTTGACCCACTGCACCATGGCTACCAGATGAATACCGGTGATTACTAATTTCTCTTAGGTTCTTCTCTTTTTCTTCAGAATACTACCCCCTTCTACCACTCCCCAACCCTGAAGACCTTTCTTGGTTAAAAGCATACACGCTTCTGCTGCTGCATCATCTTCTCCTACTTCCTCCTCTTTTTCCTCCATCATCATCATCATCATCATCATCATCATTGCCATAATCTTCATCATCACATTTATCCTTATTATTAAAGTAGGAATGGACACAGAGTAAATCAGGATGTCCCACACATGGACTTTATAGTCATATCCCTAGTGTCTTATTCATAGGAAATACTCAACAAATACAGGTGTCCTCCCTAAAGAAATCACAGTATATATACTTTAACAGCTGGTAGTTCAATTTTGAAAATGAAATGTATTTTAATAAACACTGCCTTTATAATTACTCATAGTGTGAGTAGACATTTTGGGGGATACTCTATAAAGATTGAATTGAATGAATGAACTGAACTGAATTGAATTTGTTCGTTCACAAAGTAGTACTCCGTACTAAAATCCTTTTATTTAGATGGAGATTAAAGAAGCACTTATAAAGTATCTCCTTCTCACGCATGTGGTTTTGATGAGGACTATTATGATGTGCTAAAGCGCTGCCCCAGAGAATGGGGTTCGATTAGATTCTCAGAACTAGAAACACCAAGTCTCTCTCCCATTCACAGCCAGCCTGGCAGACTCTGGAGGAATGCTGGGTCAGGGCTTGTTTGAGGAGTCTACCAACCCTCTCCGGGCAGAGCTCTATCCCGGTGCTTTCCTTGGGCGCCGACTCGTAGACAAACGAAGTGAGGCTGCATGCACCTTTTTTGGTTTTTGTTTTAATATATTTTATTTATTTTTTACAGAGAGGAAGGGAGAGGGATAGTTAGAAACACCAATGAGAAACATCGATCAGCTGCCTCCTGTACACCCCCTCCTGGAATGTGCTT
The DNA here is from genome assembly GCA_036971965.1 of Nyctalus aviator. Taxonomy (NCBI): domain Eukaryota; kingdom Metazoa; phylum Chordata; class Mammalia; order Chiroptera; family Vespertilionidae; genus Nyctalus; species Nyctalus aviator. The sequence continues at coordinate 40,738,209 of CM072929.1, forward strand.
GCAACCAAGGGACATGCCCTTGACCGCAATCGAATCTGAGATCCTTCAGTCCGCAGGCCGATGCTCTATATACTGAGCCAAACCTTAGGGCTGCATGCACGTTTTAATACTACTTATTTCTTGTCTTTTTTTTTTTTTTTTTTTTTTTTTTTTTTAAGCCTTCTTTCAGCTCCCGGGGAAACCCCATACAAAATAGGCATAACAGCCAGAGACTAACATTATTTCACAATGACGACTCCTGTACCTTGGATTCTTGGTTGTTATGAGAGGTGGGTTGGTTACCCATTATGTATGAAGACAAAGACACTCTCACACATACATCAGTGTCCTGCTGCTTTCAGTTGTCAGGAAACAAGAGGGTGACTATGTAACTTGGGAAGAATAAATGATGCGCTTAATAAGGCACGGTCACACCAAGAATTCTCAGGCACTCTGTTCATGAGGTTGTTTGCTACTTAAATACAGAGTCTGAAACTTGGTATCATAGTATTCTGTCCTCAATAACACAGATCAGAGGTTGGCAAACTATGGTCTATGAGTCAAATCTGTCCCTCTACCTGTTTTTGTTCAGCCATGACTTGAGAAGGATTTTGCAGGTAAATATTTACAATCAATATGATGAAAGGGAATGTTAACTTTTAATACCATTTAAACAAATATTCTCCTACAAATCTGTTCTTCTTATGAGTAGACCTATATTACAAAAGATTTGCATTAAATTATTATTATTATACAGTATTTTTAATTTCATCAATAAAACTTTTAGGAAACTTGTTCTCTTTTATATAATATTAGAGTCTCGATGCATGAAGATTCATGCAAGACTGGGCCTTCCTGCTGAAACCGGTTTGGCTCAGTGGATAGAGCATCGGCCTGTGGACTGAAAGATTCCAGGTTCGATTCCAGTCAAGGGCATGTACATTGGTTGCAGGCACATCCCTGGTAAGGAGGCAGCTAGTCAATGTTTCTCTCTCATTGATGTTTCTAGCTCTCTATCCCTCTCCCTTCCTCTCTGTAAAAGAATCAATAAAATATATTAAAAGACGGGGCCTTCCTTCCCCTGGCTGCCAGTACCACCTTTGCTCCACCCGGAACCGCCCTTCTGCCTTTCCACCTTCCCACGCTGCCCAGAGGCCCGGAGCAGCTGGGGCCGTGCTGGAACACCTGCATCGTTGCCATGGCAATGATGCAAATGTCCTGCCCCTGGCTACTTAGCACCTGTGTATGCAAATTAACCCACTATCTTTGTTGGGTTAATTTGCATAATCACTCCTGAATGGCTGGTGGGCATCACAAAGGTAAAGTCAATTTGCATCTTTCTCTTTATTAGTGTAGACTTAAGAGCTGGCAAAACCTAAAATATGTACTATCTGTCCCTTTCCAGAGGGTTTGCTGATCACTAGGTTCCGGCTCCTAGCATAGTTCTGGGTCCTAAACCCTTTCCACACTGTGTCCTGCCATATTACTCCTCACACGTGGAACACTTGTCATATCTGAGTATCTGTGGCTGCCCCACAGCTCTCCATGCACCAGTTATCCATTGGGCCTGGAATATGCCACTCTCTGTCTCCTTGATTGCTTTGCCTACTGAAATCAGACTGATTTTCCAAGGCCTAGCTCAGATGCTACCCTCCAGTCTGAAGTCTTCCCAAGTCAGATTAAAAATACTCATAGAAAACCTTTTATCTGAACATTTCATGGCTCTCTTCCCAGAAATTCAGAACATGTACACACAGAAGTGCAAAATTACCTCTTTATGTTAGCCAAGCAGTACTCAAACCCACTGGGGATAATGACAAGGAGGATAGTTGCTATCTGTTGAATGCTTACAGGGACTGGTCACTATCGTAAGTACTGTATATACATCATTCGTTCATTTGTTCAATTAATATCTATTCATACCATGCACCAGGCCTGGTGCTGAGGGTGCAATGGCAAATAAGACAGGTAAGAGAGTCAGATTTAATGGAATATCCAGTCTTTCAACAACTTTGCAAGATTGGAATGATTGGTTCCATTTTACCAATGAGGAAACAAAATCAGAGAAGACAGGTTAAGTAATCTGCCCAAAGATATATAATAATAAGTGGTGAGCAGGATTTGAATGCAAAGCTAGACATCTGAGAGAAGCTGACATTGCTAGTAAGGATTGTTCTCTCAAATGGCTTTCTTTGGTTTTATGCCATTTGTAAAGACCCCAAGGAAGGAATAGAGAGTTCCTAATGTTTGCCTTCCCAGTGGAAATAACTCTGTGCATTTGAGCCAATGCACAGGTACACCTCCTTCAGGAATGGCCACTGGTGTAGACTGAGTCAAAATCCACTTTCCTCACACCCCCTCAATACCCAGTGCACCCTTCTGTTGGTATACTTACTCTCACTACTATAATTTTTAAAACATGTTTCTCTCACTGGAGCAGGAGCTCTTTTAGGACAAGGACCATGTGTAATTCACTTCCGTGTTCCGGCTCCTAGCATAGATCCGGGTCCTAATAGAAATGTGACAAACGCTCACTGTGTGAATAAACAAAAGACTTCGTTGGTAGCCTACTCTTATGATAATGAAAGTAGCCAGTGTTTGCTGTGATTGGGTATGCCCTGGGTAAAAGCACTATCCCTCTCCATCTTCACCTTGACTCTGTGAAGTCACTACTGTGTCATCATCTCAAGGTCACGCAGATTTTAAGTTACAGAGAGATGGCCCAAACCATTTTAATGGTCACCAAATCCTTCCCAGGACACCTCCCAGGACTTAGACGACCATCTTTTCCATGCATCTCCCAACACTTCACCAACTCTTGTTGTGGCCCTAGGGAGCTCTGGCCCCTGATTTAACCCTCACCCAGCCCTGCCTGGTGTTTAGGTGCTTGCATCCATGTTACCTCCCTCACAAGACAGCAGCTCCTGTGAGCGGAATCCTGTGCTCTGCACCCTGACTCCTTAGAACCCATAGCTCCAGCCCCTGCATGCTCTTAAGATGCTGCATTGAACTTGGGATAAAAATAATATTAAGCCCACTGCATTATTATTATGATATTATAATCCTATAAAGCCAACTTAATTCCATGTTTTTATAGCATAAGCTTCTTTCACAATGGACTAAAAGCCTTGAAGGATAGGAAGGATGTAGAAAGAAGATGAGAGGAGGTGAGAAAAATGTGAGCAAAATCCAGCTGTAGTTACATGTGGGGCCTGTCAAGGCCAGCTCAGGCTGTCATTTGGCTATATCACCTGCTGAGCCCCCACTGATTTCAATGTGAAACCAGGACTGAGAATCCCTAGGAAAGAGCATAAGATATGAGTGAACAGCAGTGAGCAAAATGCTGGAAGCATCAGAGAGGTTAGATCCTGGAAAACCTTGAGGCACCATGCCTGGGTCTTGCATTGGAGAGGAAGAGGATCCATGGAGAATTCAGAATAAGGAGAAGAGAGACCACCTACCCCTCTCCACTGCAGAAACAGGCCGGTGAAGGAGAATGGCCTGGCTGAGGAGAGTTGGAACCACAAAGACAACATGAAGGATGAGTGGGGAGACACACAGTAGCCCTCCCAGGAATGACATGTCGAACTGAGGGACAGGGAAGGGGTCCATGTGGGCTACACAAGCAAGACACAGCTGTAGGCTGAGTGAGGAGAACCAGGTTTCTGAGCCAGCTCAGCCACTGGCTGGTTGTGTGACCTCAGTCCCTAGATCTCCCTGACTCAATTTTCTTTAAAATATATTTTATTGATTTTTTACAGAGAGAAAGGGAGAAAGATAGAAAGTTAGAAACATCGGTGAGAGAGAAACATTGATCAGCCGCCTCCTGCACACTCCCCACTGGGGCTGTGCCCACAACCAAGGTACATGCCCTTGACCGGAATCGAACCTGGGACCTTTCAGTCCACAGGCCGATCCTCTATCTACTGAACCAAACCGGTTTTGACTCCCTGACTCAACTTTAAAGAGAGAGCTGTTTGCTTTAAAAGGCCATTATGAAGGCTAACTGGGGAGGGGAGGGAGGATATGTTAAAGCAATTGGCACAGAGTAAGGACTCGGCAAATAAAAATAAGGTTGAAAATTAATTATGTCTCTCTTCTCTCTCATATTCTGCCCTTTCGCATTCTGCCATTGTCTATCTTTACTGAGCACCGTTTAATAGAGAACAAATCTTAGAGGCTTAAAAGATGGTAAAAATGCACTCTAGGCTATACCACAACGTGGGCCAACTTCTTGAAGACACTGTGCGAAACAGACAGTGACCACAGGGAACAGCACAGTGGAGGAGGCAGTGATTCCAGAAGGCATTTACGGTGGGTTTTGTGGCTAAGAGCCTGGGCCCAATTTCCCCACAATAAATGGCTACACCACCGTGGTCCTGCAAAACCCTCTTCATTCAGTTGGAAAACAAATACACGATGACAATGAACTATGCTAGGAGAGAACAGACGGGAGCACACGTGGGGTAGTTCCTGCCAGTGTGCGCAAGCCCAGAGGCAGAGAGGAGGGAAGGGGGACAATGGTGAGGCTATGCTCTTGCTCTCAGATGGGGACGACACACAGACACTAAAGGTCCATCCTTGATTCTTCTGCTGCCCATCCCTGGTATGTTGGCAGTTGCTGGGCTCTGGCCTTTTCTTCTTCTCACCCTCTTTATTCTCCAGTCACTCTCATGCCTGTGGGTTTGATCCTCTCTGACAGCTCGATATCCATATATAGCTATCTGTTCTGCTCTTTCTCCTGAGCATCAAACCTGTATCTCCATTCACTTCATTTTTATTTTGTGTGTTTTTTTAAATTTATTTTCTGTTGAAGTAAAACATACTTAGAACAACGTCCACAAATCTTAATTGAACAATTAACCACCCAGATCAAGATACAGAACATTTCCGACATCTCTGAAGGTTCCCTTGTGCTCCTTCTCAGCCAATTACCCACCTGCCTGCCCTGGAGACCATCACTCTTTTGATTTCTATCATCAGCAGTTACTTTTGCCTATTTTTGAAATTCTCATAAATGGAATCATTAAGGAAGCTGTAATGGGTTGCTTTCATCATCATGGAGATCTAGCCATATTATTGATATTGCAGTAGTTTCCTTTTTTTTCTTAAAATTTTTTATTGGTTTCAGAGAGGAAGGGAGAGAGAGAGAGGAAAGAGAGAGAGAGAGAGAGAGAGAGAGAGAGAGAGAGAGAGAGAGAGAGAGAGAGAGAGAGAGAGAAGCATCGATAATGAGAGAATCATTGATCGGCTGCCTCCTGCACTCCCCACACTGGGGATCAAGCCCACAACCCAGGCATGGGCCCTGACTGGGAATCAAACCGTGACCTCTTGATTCATAGGTTGATGCTTAACCACTGAGCGATACCGGCCGGGCAGTAACTTCATTTTTTTATTGCTCTGTAACGGTGGTTACAATTTTGCTACAGACACCCCCAGGGGCTGGCTTTTGGCATTGTCCAGAAAAACTTATTCACTTTTGTCTGGAAATATTTGTGATTGTCACATCTCAGGGTGGGTGAGGTGGGGAATGCTACTGGATAGAAGCCGGTATGCTGCCAAACATCTCACAAGGCACAGCACAGCTCCTCCTGATAATGGTGCAGAATGTCAATGTGCCAAGATTTTGAAATCCTGTATATTACTTCCTATAGTTGCTGTAACAAATTACCACAAACTAAATGGCTTAATACAACATACATGCATTATCTTAAGTGTCTTTCGGTTCTGTAGCTAAGGAGTCTGAAATGGGTCTCACTGGCTAAAATCAAGGTTCAACAGAAGCAAGATGTTCCTTTTGAAGGCTCTAGGGGAGAATCCATTTCCTCATCTTTTCCAGCTTCTTGGAGGCTTGTGGCATTCCTTGGCTCATGTGCCCTTTTTGTCATCAAAGCTAATAATAGGTGGCCAAACCTTTATCACACTGCATCACTGTGACATTAACCCTTTCACCTAGAAAGATCTCTATGATTATAGAGGACTCGTGGATAATCTGGGATACTCACACCAAATCAAGATCCTTAACTTAATGGATCTATGCAAAGTCCCTTTTGCTTTATAAAATAATATATTCACAGGGTCCAGAATGGGGGAGGGGAACATTAGTCTACCTACCACACCCTGCCATGTGATATTCCACTGTATGAAAATACTGCAATTCACCTATCCTATTGTTGGTCTGGTTTTACTTTTTAGCTTTTACTCACAAAGCTACTATATACATTCTTGTACCAGTCATCTGCATGCATTTCTGTTAGGTAAATGGTATATACTCAAGAGTGCAATTTCCGGGTCATAGGGTAAAGCATATGTTTAACTTGGGTAGACAAAGCTAAAGAGTTCTGCAAAGCGATTGTAACAATTCGCCCCCTTGTCAGCAGGGTGGGTTTCTATTTTCACTTTCCACTGAACATCTCCATGAATTTCAGAGACACCTTCACTTCAACTTCTCCAAAACTGTGCTGTCTAGCTCAGTGAATGATTGTTTCCCCTGATATCCAAAGCATGCCAACTGGGAAGCATCCTGGACTCTCCCCTTTCTGCCCACTTTCAATTAGCCACGGCGTTATTTTATCCGGTACCATCAGTGCTTGTTTTCATTCTTCCCTTGATGGAGGTCTTCGTCATCATCTCAGTCCCTCCTGGGTGCCATGCTCCCAGTCTAACCCCCTCCAGTCCAACCTTTGCACTGCTGTTGCAGTCACCTTTTCTAAAATCCAAAACCTAATCCACGTCTTCCCTTTGCTCATATAATAAAGGAGCTGGGCCCCGCCCACTTACCCCGTCTATCTCTAACCATTCTATTCTCACTCAATGAGACCTCTAAGTTTTACCTGCACAGAACTGCTTACAATGTACTCAGACTGGTCCTGTCCTCATTTAACGCCCACTCATCTTTGATGGTTCAGACTACCAGTCCCTTCTCTACTGAACCCTCTTCCTAATAAGCCTTACATCAAGTAGATGCAAACCTTCTCACTTCTGTTCACCATACCCTGAACAAACTTTTTATTGGAGTACCTATTATTTTTCACTGGCCTCTGCCTAATAAGCATAAGCCTTCAAGAGCAATGACTGTTTTTGTCATACTAGGAATTAGCCTGATATATAAGTAGACACTAATCAATGTTTATTGGAAGGAAACTGAGTTGAGACAATACATGCTAATATGACATGGAGGAAGAGCTGTGCAGGGAAGGAACAGTATCATTTTATTTATTTATTTATTTATTTTTTTGCTATAGAGATTTCAAGAGAAAATGTAACTAAGGTTTCCAGCAGCCTGCCAGGCACATAGTAGGTACACAATTAGCTACTATTATTACTTCTAGTGGTGAAAACTAGCATCTTTAGTGAACATCAGGAGGATTTTTAGCTTGCTGGTCAAGGCCAATCTTGCAATTTTCTTCACTTAGTAGACAATTATAAGCACATCTATCTACATTTATACAACTTACATAGTTTTCAAGCCAGAGGTGCACTGATTATGGAGGGGGCTCTTTAATCTTAGTGAACTTTTGTTAGATTATTTTAGTTTTGTGTCTGGAACACTGAGTGTTTCTTAGTGATTGTTGATTTAGAACTAGCATTGGCTTCTCTCTTTTTTTTTTAAGTTCATATAGGCATTAGATTCCAGTTTTTCCTAAGAGAGCAACCAGTAGTTGATTGTGTGTATCTTATCTCCACTCTTGTGTGTTAGTCTCAGGCAGTATTATGTCCCTGAGAGTTAACTACACAAGGTCAACCAATGATCTAGCCAGACGCTTTGCAAATGGTAATCCCTCAGTAAAAACACCTCACTTTACAAAGTGTTTCCTCATCCTATATTTCCAGTACCCCCCTGGCACCATGCCTACTTACTACAATATTATTGACTACACTCCCCAGGCTGTACTTTACATTCCCACGACAATTTTGTAACTACCAATCTGTGCTTCTCAATCCCTTCACCTTTTCACCCAGTCTCCCAACTCCCCTCCCTCTATGCAAACATTTAAAATAAAGATTAGCAAACCAAATTCACCATCATAAAATAGATTTTTAAACCTAAGCAAAGTTTATTTTAGAAATGCAAAGATGACTCAATATCAGAAAAATCTATTAACAGGTTAAAAAAGAGAAATCATATGATCATCTCAGTGATGCAGAGAAAGCATTCAATAAAATTCAATGCCATCTATTTTTAGAAACCCCTAGTAAACAAGGATAAAGGGTGGTTTCTTAACCTGGTATGAAGCTATCTCATAAAACCTCAGAGTTAACCTCATACTTAATGATAAAACTTAAGAAGCATTCCCATGTCCCAAGACAAAAATGCTTTTTATGACCTACTATCAGAATTACACCAATATCTTCACCAGCGCAGCAAAACACACACATACATACATACACACACACTCCCCATAAATGTAAATATTAGAAAGGAAGACAATGAATTGGTATTTGCTAAAAACATACATTATCTTCACAGACAATGGAAGAGAATCTACAGACAACCAAAGAGAATCTACAGACAAATTAATTAAAGAGTGTGGTAAAGTTGCTGAATACAAGATTAATATACGAAAATTAATGCACACGAGCAATAACAAATTTAAAAATGTAAGTAAATATATACTCATTACAGTGGAAAAAATAATTTAAAACAGCATGGACAAAAACAGATGATCGTATGGCATTAGCTCAGGCTAATAGAACAGAGATCTTGGAAATATATGCAAATGTATGTAACCCTTATTGTGAAAGAGAAGATATTAGTGGAGGTATCAGTGGGCGACATTGTATGGGGAAAGAAAAAAATTAGCTTCCTTACCTCATTCCATATATAAAGTTAAAATCCAGTTAGATTATTAAAGCCTTAAATATAGTAACATAAAATTTAAACCCTATTGTATCTGTGTATGAATTTTTTGAGAAACTCACAAAATGTAAGTGAAGGCCATAAAAGGCTTAAGTAAATGTCAAGAATACCACGTTTAACTGTGGGAAAACTCAATACCACAAAGAGTAAATCTTTCCAAGAAGTGTTTTTCCAGGTTTGAAGTTCACCTGCATCAGAATTACCTAGAGTACTTTTTAAAATGTAGACTCTTAGGCTCCATTTCAAATGGCTGAATCCACATCCTCCAGCTGAGGATGAAGCTCTGGAGTCTGCATTTAGAAAGCTCTCCAAAGGATTCCGAACCTTTGCTGTAGGGAAGACGGTCCTAACCTGAATTGCCCAGGAGAATCACCTGGGAAAGTTTTTTTTATTTTTATTTATTTTTATTTTTTGATTTTTTTATTCAAATGCCCGAGCCATATCCCATAACAACTGAATCAGAATTTCTGGGAAGGATGCCTGTGCATCAACATTCTAAAAGTTCTGCCGAGATTCCAACGTGCAGCCACTCTGGATGAAAGTGCCTCTAGAATCAGGTCTGTAAGGTTTGCTGCCCTTCCTCATGTGAACATTACTCCTAGCCCTAACCTAGTAGGAACTGGACTTTATTTTGATTAAGGAAGCACATTTTCCTTCCATAAGGGTTATGACATTCATTTGGTATCCCCAGCATCCTATCTGATTCCCAGCAGGGGCTTGATGGTCATTTTCTGAAATAAATTCAACTAAGTGAAACGGAATGAAATGAATCAATATGTAGTTGAATAGAATCTTCACCAAATGCCACTGGGTTCAACAAACCTATATGGCACCTGGCACAATGTTATGCTATGAGAGCTATAGAGATGAACAAAATATACTTCTTCCCTTCAGTTCTTCATGATCTGATGGGGGAGGCAGAAATAGGCTAATGTATTTTACAGTCGAGCAGACAATGAGAAGTGTACAGAATATAAAGAAGGGAATAAAAAAATTGGTTCTTAATGACAGAATCTGGAAGGCATCATTGAAGAGTGGCCTTGAAGTATGCCCAGGAAGAAATTCGGAAGATGGGCAGTTGTGCTATAAGCACAGGGGATTATGCACAGCATAAGCCTAGTCAGGCGGGCCTTTCTCTAACCTTCATGGAAGACAGTAGGGCAGATATCAAAGGCTTCCTTTCTTTCTGATTTCCTTGTGACCACTTTCGTTTTTTCAAGTATTTTGCCTCTGGTTTATTAAATCTACCTCCTGGTGCCTCAGCTGATTTCTTCCAGGAAAAGTTTTCATTAGCATTTCTATGGGGAGCACCTGCTACCCCATCTATCCCTATTAACTGAAGGCTGGGGCAATGGGCTGTTAAGAGGGGAATTTTAATCCCCTCCTTCTGACGCATCTGTTTTCTAATTTAGAATGTTAGGTCCAAAATCACAAATGGCTGACCAGTGAAATCCACCCTTAACATTAAAAATGATAAAAGACATGCTTCTCAATTTTATATCTTTAACATTAAAAACAATAACAAATGAGTGCTTCTCAATTTTATATCTATGTAAAATTAATGTATTAAAATCAATCAACTTCATGAATTATTTAGAATCATAATTCTAAAGATACCATATGAATGCAAAAAAAAAATCAAGCTACTGTGGGTAGGTTATGAATTAGATGAACTGTTAAATAGGGAAGGTTTCTCAAAACCACAGCATCAAAGGACATTTGATATTATCTACTGAATGTATATTGCAGGGTAAAACTAATTAATATGTATATGACTCTAGATTCCGAATGTATATTTTGCATTATATACCGATATATTAAGCTGATGGATTATGTGTTCTTTATTTAAGCAAACTGCTCCCATTGATATCATGTGACAGATGTGCTTTGTAAAGCCCATGAGATAAAGCAGTCACCATGGTGTAAACCATCATGATTTATGTAGAGTGGCAAAAGAAAAGGGTTTGTAAATCAAATTACCATTGAAATGGAGCCCAACTTGGCTTCTAAGGCAAGGTAAGCCTTCTTTACAGCAGACACAGGACATATTTAAACTCAGCAGATATCGGAACCATACCAAAGAAAAGAATGTGAGACAATTGGGAAGGAAAATCAATGTTCCAGATAAGCCTACAATTTCCAGGCATTTTTTTTTCTTTTAGTATCTTTAATTAACTGATTATCTTATTTTTCTTATCTACTTCCACCTAAAGTGCAGTTCCCTATTATCAGTTTATTTTTCTTCTGGAACAAAAAATAATATTAAATTTCACATCAAATTTGTCATGCAGTTAAATTGTTCCTTGGAGAAACTGATCTCTTACCAACACTCATTCTGATTCAAAACCATTCTGATTATCCAGCAAAATGGACATGCTGCCCAGAATCATATGCACAATTAAATATTACAGAAGATCCAAATCAGAAAAAATTTTTTTTGAGGTGCTCAGATTTTTTTTATGATAGTCGTCACAAATAAGCATTCTCACCAGCTCCAAGAGTATATAGCCTTCTGCTATTCAACCCAATCACTTGCAGTATGTGTATAATTCTAAATGTAGAGCATGACATGCTTACTGTACAGTTAAGGTGTGGGTTTTTTTTTGTTGTTTGTTTGTTTGTTTGTTTTTTAGGGGGAAGGGAGGGGGAAAAAGAGGCTTTACAGCACACAGGTACAAGCCAAAATATTTAGAGTGAGTTGTATCTGAAGGGTGGGTCATTCCCTGACTGTCTGGCCATTCATCCATGGACAAAGCAAGCCCCACCAACTTGGAAAAATAAACTGAGTGGGATCACCCAAGGAGATTCAAGAATCTGGAATCTCTCTTGATTGGCATTGACTCTATGGACGTGAGGAGAAGTAGTTCCTCCCTGATGGGTATTAAGGTTCCACCTGCCACAGGGTCAGAGAATGGGAGTAGGAAGATGAAGAGGCCGGACCAGGGCTCTCAGGGAGGGAGGTAGGGCCCTAGAAATAAGAAAGCCATGGCAGAATCACAAGCTACATCTTGGCTTTGTTTTTTTTTATGCCCTTTCTTTTCTTGTTGATGCTCTCTTGGTAGCAGCATAAAGATGTTATGAAAATTGTACCTCCTGGTGACTATGAAGCAAGGGAAAGGATATGTGTCCTTGCATGACCCAGAGCTTGAGAGGGAAGCGGTACACTCCTTGAGGACCAGTGTGGTCAAGATAACAATAAACCCGGAGAATAATGTCAGGTGGGAGGGGGAATGCAGGAAGATGGAGTAATGGCCAACAGATTAGCTGCCCCTTCTCAGTGGAAAATGCTTTCCAGAGTTAAAACCTGGAGAGGGGTTGAATCTGTCTTAACAGAGAGGATGTTAACTATGCTGTTCTTTCCTCAGCATGTAAAGAAGTGGTTATTGTGTTCACTGGAGAAAAGAACGGTCTGACGTGAGGCTGCACATAGGATCTTGGCAAAAGACGCTAATTCTGCAGCCGTCCTGGCCACACCCTCTGGCCAGCCGGAGGCAGCTGGCTGTGGCATTGATGAAGGACCCCATAAGCCACATCTGGGATACCTTCCATTCGATTATCCATCACGCACGTCTGCTTCCCCAGAGACCTCCACGCCCGGATGTTACATGTTTAGAGTCAACTGTGATCAGCTAGCTGGTTGATTCAGGTTGAAAAATGGGCAGGACTAAAAGCTAAGCATTCAAAAAATACATATTGGATGCATGAAGGATGACAAAGCAGGCTAGAAGGGCTGAGACTACAGCAGAGGGGGAATTCTAGAAGCATGGAAAGAGAGAGAGGTTATGCCCTTGCTTGAAAGCATTCATTTACAGGGCATTCAACTGTGTTAAAAAGGGCGTTGGTGGTGGTAAGCGAATGGGAAACATCTGGAGAGCATAAAGAGACAGGAGAAAGGAGAGAAGGTTGGAAAGACATATCTACAAAGTGAAAAATCAGAATAATGGAACATCATGTAGAAGGCTGGAATAGGACCAAAATGCATTAATTATCTGCGTGCCAGGTACAGTTTTCCTCATTTAAGCCTCACCATGTCTAGCATAGTGCCTGGCCTAGAGTAGGTGTTCAAAAATAAGTCGAATATTAAATTAATAAATGAGCGAGTACTCCTCAACCTCTCAATCACGTCCGATAGGAGGCTGAGGCCCAGAAAGGTTAAGAAACTTGCCCCATGTGTCACAGCCAGTAAGAAACCTAAGCAGTCTCACTTCAAAGCCCCATGGTAGAAGGAGGAGGGTGAGAGCTATAGGGACTGTTCAAGGAATCCAGAAAAGGGTGTGGCGCTCGGGTAGCTCCCAGGGACGGAGAGAAGGGAAGGAAGGACCAAAGGCCAAGCGAATTGGGAAGAGGGGAGGCTTGAAGGCCGGTGGGTGGCGACCGAGCCAGCAAGGGGCAGCATCTAGACTCTTGCAGTGGGCACGATGGGTGGGGCGGAATGGAAGCACAGCTTGTGCAAAAAAATTGCAAAGGGTCTTTGTTGGGCAGGGAGGGGCCTGAGGTAGGGAGGGATAGGGGAAAGGTGGCTGAAACGGTCAAGTGAAAGACCTGGGCAGGTTGGGGAAGAGCCATAAGAAAGATCTGAAAGAAATCAGCCTCGGGAGGGTGCCTGGGCAGGGTCTGGGGAGGGTGTGGTCTGGGTTGGGGGCGGGGAGGGTAAATGTGAGGCCTGCGATGTGGAGAATGAATGAGTCCTGGGTAGAGGGTAAGGCTGACCAGCCCCGTTGCACGAGCCAGCGTCGGGAATCTCACCTGTAGGAGCTGCCCACGGCAGTCGCCACCTCCTCGCGGATCTGCCTATTGAGGGCGTCAGCCGCCGCTCGCCCCTTGCCGCCTTCGGGGCCCGGGGCCTGGGCCTGGGCCTGGACCTGGGCGGCGGCGGGGGCGGGGGCGGCGGGCAGCGGCGTCTGCTCCGGGCCCAGCCCCTCGGCGCGGCGCAGCATCCAGGCCGGCCCGGCCTTCTTGCGCGTGTAGCGCTCGTCGGAGCGCATCGCCTCTCCCGCCCCGACGACCGCGGCCGCCCGCTCCGGGGCTTCTGCGGCCACCTGCACCGGCCGGCGCTCCTGGCTCGGGGGCCGGCGCTTGGGTGTCCCGAGGATCCCGGGGGCCGGCGCCGGGGCGGCGGCGGCGGGGACGGGCGCGGGCTTGGGGATCCACGGGTGGTCACCGCGGCGCGGCAGCGGCCAGGCGCGGAAGTCCTTCTGGTACTGCGTCTCGCGCTCGAAGGGCACGTCGGACGGCTGGTACTCGCTGCGCGGCCGGCAGCTCGGCTCGGGCCGCTGCACCTTCCAGGCGCGGTAGTCCTGCCGCATCACCGAGTCCGCGGGGCCCGCGCCGGAGGGGCCGGAGCCGCCGGAGCCCGAGCCCGAGCCCGGACCGGCGGGGCCCGCTCTGCTCCGGCCCGAGGCGGCCGCCGGCTCGCGCTCGCCGCTGGGCCCCGGAGCCGGTCCCGTTGCCCGGGCAACTGCATCCAGCTCGCCCTGGGCCGGCTGCGTCTCTATGGCGACCGCCGCGGGCGCCGAGGGGGGCGCATGCACCGGCTGCACCGGCTGCACCGGCTGCGGCGGCGGCGGCTGCGGAGGGGCGCCCGGGTGCTCGGTGGCCTCCGAGTACTTGGTGAAGACCAGCGGCACGGCGATGTCCGCTTTGTCCAGCTGGTTCCAGAAGCGGGCGATGCAGCAGGCCCGCGTGATGCACGGCCACGCCATGCTGGTAGCTGCAAAGCGGGTCTTCCCTTCTCCTCTTTGTGGTGCGAAGGCGAGTCCCTTATTCCTTCTCCAGTCCTCTGGCCCTCCACCGGCCAATCTGATTCCCACCGGTTTGGTGTTTTTTGTTTTTTTTTCTTTTTTCTTTTTTTCCTGGGTGGACGGCGTGCCTCGCCCTCCGCCCTCAGAAAGCACCAGGGAAGGTCAGGGCGGCGCCGCTGTCCCCGAGATCAAGTCCCTGGGTTACCCGCTGCTGCAGAGAGGCCTGGGGAGCCGCCTCCACAGGCCTGGGAACGCCGCCCGCTGCAGGCACCGGCGGGGAGAGCCGCGGAGCCCCGAGTCCCCGGCGAAGACGTCCGGACGCGCCCCTCCCTGAGGCTGCGGCGGCGGCGGCGGCGCGCACCCCCGGCCGAGCCCGGCGACGCGCGGCGAGGTGGCCGCGGCCTTAGGCCATGGCGCAGCAGGAGGGCCGGGCACGGGGGCCGCCGCGGCCGCGGACGAGTCGAGTCTTTTATTCTCCTTCCCGCCGGCCACCTAGCAGGGCTGGGAGGCGGTCACCTCCAGCGAGGCTGGGCGTTGCTGACTGCCGCTGCTGCTGCTCCCGAAGATGCTGCTGCAGCTGCCGCCGTCGCCGTCTCTGCTGCAGAGAAGCGGCCCCACCCTTTTCAGCCGCTCAGCAGGGAAAGAAAAAAAAAAATCTAGGAAAGATGCTGAGAGAAAGCGCTGCGCTGCAGAAAAAAACCACCTGCTGTCGTCAGCGCGCGCGGCTGGGAGCTCGTCCTCTCTCTTTCCGCTCCTCCCTCCAGCAGCTCCTCCCTCCTCCGCTGCTAGGCAACAGCAGAATCGGGCCTAGGTGGGGTCCAGCCCTAGGCTCCTGACTACTGGCTGTCCTTGTGCTGGTTGCTTCTCTTGGGGGGGATGGAGGAGGGGGGGTTCAGACTCCTCAGTCATGGGGCAGGGGCTGGGAGGGGGTTGAACTTTAAAAGCATGGAGGAAACCCTAATAAAATGTCTGTCCCAAGATAGACACCGTATTTTCCTCCTCTTAAATTATTATTATTGACTACAGGCCCCGTGCACGAAATCGTGAACTGGAGAAGGTGTCCCTCAGCCCAGCCTGCACCCTCTCCAATTTCGGACATCCCTCCCACAATCTAGAACTGCTGGCTCCCAACCATTCGCCTGCCTGTCAGCCTAATCACCTCCTAACCATGCCCCTGACAGCCCCATTGCCCCCAACTGCCCTCCCCTGCAGGCCTGGACATCCCTAACTGCCCTCCTATGCTGGCCATCTTGTGACAGCCATCTTTGACCGTTTTTGTGTGATGGTATGAGGGTCAATGTCCATATTACCTCTTTATTATAAAGGATTATTATATAGGATTTGAGTTAGAGAGAAACATGGATTTGTTGCTCCACTTATGCATTCGTTGGTTCAGATTTGTTGTTCCACTTAGTTATGCATTCCTTGGTTCATTCCTGTATGTGCTCTGACTTGGACAGCACTGCCAACCTTGGTGTATTGGGAGGACACTCTAACCAATTGAGCTACCCTGCCAAGGCCAGGATAGATACTTTTTAAAAAGGGAGCTACTGTGATTGGCCAAAGTCACCAGGCTGAATTTGAACCCATTTTGGCTGCCTCCTGATCCAAGTACTTATGCACAGGCCTGGCTCCAATGTGTGGGGATGGGGACCACCAGGCTGGTTGGTACCCTGTCTGTTCCTTTCTTTGGGGCAAAGGCTATCTTAGAGACTCCCAAGAACTACCCTGTCCCTGTCCATTCAGCCCAGGAGGAGGCAGTGAGAAGGAGATTCTAAGTGGTGAAGCTGGGGTGCAGGGGAAGCAAAGGGGCAGTGCCCTAGGAAAGCGGCGGCCTGGCACATAAGGGATTTCTGGCATGTTCCTTACACCGACTTTTGATCTTGCTCTACCTGGGAGGTAGAGTAGATATGGGGGTCAGACAGACCTGGCTTGGCTCTGACACTTAACTACCTGTGTCACTGGGCAGGCTGGGTCATCCCTGGACCTCAGTCACCTCGTGTGTGAAGTAGAGAAAGTAAGAGTTGCCTCAAAGTGATTTGTGAGGATGGATAAGGACTCGGAGCAGAAGCTCTGAGCCAAATCGCAGCCTAGCTTTTGCGTTTCTTAGCTGCAACCTCCTGACCTTTAGTTGCCTCTACGAATGGGGTTGCTATTTATGAACAAGCAAGATTATTCTAAGAATGACATTAAGAGTCCTGGTCAGTGGGGCTCAGCTGGTTGAGTGTCATCCCGTGTGCCAGGAGGGTGCTGGTTCAATTCCTGGTCGGGGCACATGCCCGTTTTGTAGGCTCTGTTCCTGGTGGGGGCATGCCAATCGATGTTTCTCTCTCATGTCGACTATCACTCCCTTTCCCTTCCTGGCTCTAAAATCAATAAAAACATATATCACAACTATACTATTCTCAACAATAAATATTTTAAAAAGCACAATAATAAGAAAATGAGATAATGCACTAAAAGCTCTGACCACATCTGGCATCTAGCAAAGGTTCAACAAATAGCAGCTATTAGGATTCAAAGAACATACCGGAAATCCATAGGTGGAGCTTTCCAGGCAGGCCAGCCATCTGGACACCTGCTCTAGGAAGACCTCTTGTTCTCCCAAGTCCCTTTAGATCTCTTCTTGATGTCCCTCCTACCCTGTCTTCTACTCCCTACACCTAGGTTCATTCACTAGCCTTCAGCTCTGTTTCCCTCCAATACAGGCAGAGTGTTCAGCATCATCTAAGCCAGGGACATTGGTATTTCCGGGCAAGAAAGTTCTTTATGTGTTTAGATTGGGAACTGATTTGCAGAGCACAGCTGTTTTGTTTTGTTTTGTTTTGTTTTTTTGAAACCTTGAAATCAAACAGAATGAGAAGACAATTCTGACTCGTCAATTATCTGCTAGACTTCCTCCTACTTGGGTCTTTGCCTCTGGGTAATTTGATCTGAGTTCCACAAATAAAACGATGCCTGCACTGTTGTCCAGTTGTTAGGAAACACGTTTCTATGAACAATATAATCTGGCCTGACACTTCTTACCCCCAATTCTGCATAACTCTCCTGATACCTGCTCTATCCTGTGAGACATAGAAAGAGCTTAGCTCCTATATCACAGTAGGATGGAGGTGGGTGGGGCTCAGTTAGATGGTTTATGGGTGAATGGGGAGAACGGGACAGAATTAGAAAACAGGGTGGTGAGCATAAGAGAGGTTCATCACAAGGTGCTGAAATAGTGACTAATAGATGAGTAGGAGCTCTCCCATCAGAAATGTAAGATTTTGGGGTCAGACAGACCTGGTTTGGCTCTGACACTCTCTGTGTCACTTCTTTTCTGAAAGATGGACGTGGGTTAGAGGGGAATCGCCCTTGACACCAGGCAGGGACAAGCTTGAAGAGAGAAGCTGCGAGCTAAGGATTGTGACGGGACAAAGAATCTGGAGCGTGAGTGACCTTGTGGGGCTGCGGCGCCAATCTAACTCTGGACATTTTTGTTTATTTCTCATTTAATCCCTTTCCTTTGTTTGTTTCTAGAATTCTTCTTTTTTTTTTTTTTTTTTTTTTTTTTTTTTTTTTTTTTTTTTTAATCAATCTTTATTGTTCATAATATTACAAAGGTTCCTCATTTCCTCCTCCCTCCACCAGTTTCGCACCCCACCCTCCACCCCCTCCCCATCCCCCACTGTCCTCATCCATAGGTGCACAGTATATGTTTAGTCTCTTCCTCCCTCCCTTTCCTCGACAGTAAAATCCCTTTTCAGATAGTAAATCAGTTACTTAGCATTTTCATATCAATACTACCTCCACATGCCCAATGATATACTTCAGACAACAGACATAATAAGACCTCCACAAGCCCAATGATATACTTCAGACAACAGGCAAATCCAAAAAGATCAACCAACCTCATCCAGAGCCCACCCGAGGCGCATAGAGATCAAGACCCCAGCGATAAACTGACTCAACACATTCAGATCTAAGCCTTCATCACTTGATTCAGCAGACCCTAAAGTTCCCGCCAAATCTCCCAGCCGTGCCTGAGAGGCAGCCTTGGGGCGGGGGCAGGCGAGGAGCGAGCTGTTTCGGGCCTGGCTGCACCGGGCCTGGCCTCTGTTGCTCTCGTTCGTACCACAACCAGCTGCTCCGGGTCTGGCCACTGCCGCTCCGACCTAGTTGCTCTGGACTTGGCTGCTGCTGCTCCGGGCCTGGCCTCACCCGACCTGCTGCTCTGGGCCTGGCCGCTCCCAGCCTGGCAGCCGCTGCTCCGGGCCTGGCCGCACCCGACCCTGATGATCCCGGGCTGGCCGCACCCGACCCTGATGATCCGGGCCTGGCCGCTCCCCTGCGGCAGCCGCTGCTCCGGGCCTGGCCGCACCCGACCCTGATGATCCGGGCCTGGCCGCTCCCAGCCTGGCAGCCGCTGCTCCGGGCCTGGCCGCACCCGACCCTGCTGCTCAGGGCCTGGCCGCTCCCAGCCTGGCAGCCGCTGCTCCGGGCCTGGCCGCACCCGACCCTGATGCTCGGGACCTGCCCGCTCCCAGCCTGGCAGCCGCTGCTCCGGGCCTGGCCGCACCCGACCCTGCTGCGCAGGGCCTGGCCGCTCCCAGCCTGGCAGCCGCTGCTCCGGGCTGGCCGCACCCGACCTGATGATCCGGGCCTGCCGCTCCCAGCCTGGCAGCCGCTGCTCCGGGCCTGGCCGCACCCGACCCTGATGAATCCGGGCCTGGCCGCTCCCAGCCTGGCAGCCGCTGCTCCGGGCCTGGCCGCACCCGACCCTGCTGCTCAGGGCCTGGCCGCTCCCAGCCTGGCAGCCGCTGCTCCGGGCCTGGCCGCACCCGACCCTGATGATCCGGGCCTGGTCGCTCCCAGCCTGGCAGCCGCTGCTCCGGGCTGGCCGCACACCGACCCTGATGAATCCGGGCCTGGCCGCTCCCAGCCTGGCAGCCGCTGCTCCGGGCCTGGCCGCACCCGACCCTGCTGCTCAGGGCCTGGCCGCTCCCAGCCTGGCAGCCGCTGTCCGGGCCTGGCCGCACCCGACCCTGCTGCTCAGGGCCTGGCCGCTCCCAGCTGGCAGCCGCTGCTCCGGGCCTCGCCGCACCCCGACCTGCTGCTCAGGGCCTGGCCGCTCCCAGCCTGGCAGCCGCTGCTCCGGGCCTGGCCGCACCCGACCCTGATGATCCGGGCCTGGCCGCTCCCAGCCTGGCAGCCGCTGCTCCGGGCCTGGCCACACCCGACCCTGATGATCCGGGCCTGGCCGCTCCCAGCCTGGCAGCCGCTGCTCCGGGCCAGGCCGCACCCGACCCTGCTGCTCAGGGCCTGGCCGCTCCCAGCCTGGCAGCCGCTGCTCCGGGCCTGGCCGCACCCGACCCTGCTGCTCAGGGCCTGGCCGCTCCCAGCCTGGCAGCCGCTGCACCGGGCCTGGCCGCACCCGACCCGTCTGCTCTGGGCCTAGTTGCTCTGGGCCAGGCCGCTCTGAGCCTGGCTGCTCCCAGCCTGGATGCTCCTATCTTGGCCACTGCCGTTCTGGGCCTGGCTGCTCCTGACCCGGCTGCTTTGGGCCCAGCTTCTCTGGGCCCAGCCACTCCGGGTCTTGGTGTTCCTGGACTGGCCACCCTGGGCTTGGTCGCCTCCGCCTCAGGCATGGCTGCCACTGCCCCAGGTCTGGCTGTTCCGGTGCTGGCTGTTGCTGCTCTGGTTTCTGGCTGCTGCTGCTCTGGGGCCTGGCTGTTGCTGCTCCAGGCCGGCTGCCACCGCCTTGTGCCTGGCCACTCTAGGCCTGGCTGCCGCTGTGTTCCAACATTCTTTTCTTCTTTTTTAAAACAAACAAACAAACAAAAAAAAAAAAAACAACAACGCATTTATGTTGCAATGTTGGCTGGTGAGTTGAGTTCTGACTTTAGTCTTTGATTTTTTTCAAGATCTTCTTTGTATTCTTTCTTAAGTAATTTTACTATCTTTTGCTCTCACTTGATTTCCTCACATTGAGAACTTCTTTGGTTTCTTCCTCCTTGTCCTGGAAGCTCAGCAGGTTGGCCTGTGACACCCCTTTGTTCTCCGCGGGTTCCTGCGCTGCTTCGGCCTGTTGCCGGGGTCGGTGCCGCCCAGGAAGCAGCCCCCAGCCTCGGCTCCATTGCCCACGCTCAGCGGTCAAAGGCTCAGGGGCACCCCCCACCCCTGGGGTCCCCGTCGCCCAGCTCCTTGCTGGTGCCCGGCTGGCCGGTGTCCGGCAGGGGCTCCTGCTCCTCATCGCATTCCCCCAGTCTAGAGCCTTCTTTCTCCTTCCCGCTAGGGGCGTCTATCATCAGAGTCAACATTCAGTCCTCTGCGCACACAGTGCGCGCGACTCCTGGGGCCTTGCTTTTCGCCGCTCCCAGGACTCCACCTCACAGCCCCATCTCCCTCTGCTTAAACCTGGGTCCCTAGGATTTGGTCTAGAATGGTGAAAGTCCGGACTGGGGCTTAGCGCCGCCGGAGGCTTTGTTTCTTCCCGCTAGGGCAATCCAGCATCAGAGTCAACATTCAGTCCTCTGCGGGCAGTGTGCGCGCGATTCCGGGGGCCTTGCTTTTCGCCGCTCCCCAGGACTCCACCTCACAGCCCCATCTCCCTCTGCTTAAGCCTGGGTCCCCAGGGATTGGCCTAGAATGGCGAAAGTCCGGACTGGGGTTCAGCGCCGCCGGGGGCTTTGTTTGTGTGCGCGCGCGACTCCGGGGGGCCTTGCTTTTCGCCGCTCCCCCAGGACTCTACCTCACAGCCCCATCTCCCTCTGCTTAAACCTGGGTCCCCAGGGATTGGCCTAGAATGGTGAAAGTCCGGACTGGGGCTTAGCGCCGCCGCTGCGGCCGCCGCCGGGGGCTTGGTTTCTTCCCGCTAGGGCAAACCAGCATCAGAGTCAACATACAGTCCTCTGCGCGCAGGGTGCGCGCGATTTCGGGGCCCTGCTTTTCGCCGCTCCCCAGGACTCCACCTCACAGCCACATCTCCCTCTGCTTAAACCTGGGTCCCCAGGGATTGGCCTAGAATGGTGAAAGTCCGACTGGGGCTTAGCGCTGCCGCCGCTTGCCGCCGCCGGAGGCTTTGTTTCTTCCCGCTAGGGCAATCCAGCATCAGAGTCAACATTCAGTCCTCTGCGCACAGGGTGCGCGCGATTCCGGGGGCCCTGCTTTTCGCCACTTCCCCGGGATTTCGCCTCACAGCCCCGTTTCCCCTGCCCGAGCTTGGGTCCCCAGGGTCTGGCCCATAACTGGAGCTCAGCGCTGCTGGTTTGGGTGTTCATCCCAGGCCGGGGGTTTTATTTCCTTTCTGCTAGGGAACGCCAGGCAGGCCCCAGCCTTCTCCTCCTCTCTGGCTGCGACCTCTCCGCGCGCGCATGCGGGCGCGCAGCATGTCTCCGTACCTTAGGCTTTTTTTCAGCTCCTCTGATTTTCCTTCTGGTTTTCTCTTTCCTTCTTGTTGTAGCATTTTCAGTCAGTCGACTACCTGTAGCTCTGGGCAATGTCCACTCTACCTTTTAGTTGTATTCCATTGAAATTGTTGTGTGCTGCTGTGGTTAGGTGTCTACCCGAGCAGCCATCTTGGATCTCCTCCCCTAGAATTCTTCTTATAAGAGAAAAGAAACCCATTTCTGTTTAGGACACTTCCATAATGTTCATATCAGAATGCAAACCCTAATTAATATTGATAAGGATGTAATTTTTTTTTTTTCCCATATAAATAGCCCAATTCTTTGAGCATGGTTATTTAGCTAGTCTGTCCTTGCCTCACTGACAATCCTTCTCTAGTATGTAACAAGTTTTCATATTTATGTGGATCTGTTTCTAATTTTTTTTGTAAGAGAATTTTTTTTTTTTTTTTTTTTTTGTAAATCATAGAAGTAGAAAAAGTAATTCCTTAAAGAAATGGGCTTAGGAAACAAGTTCTAGAGGTAAAGGAAGGGTTCTTGGAGCTTGGGAGTGAGGAAGCTAATGGTAACAGGCCTGGGGCAGGGAGCAGAGGGAGAGGGAGAGGGAGAGGGAGAGGAAGAGGGAGAGGGAGAGGGAGAGGGAGAGGGAGAGGGAGAGGGAGAGGCATGCTCCAGGGAGAGGGCACTTGGTCCTCCATCCTAGGGTTTTAAGGGTAGAAATTTTAGAGGAGGTTCCAGGAGAAGATCTCAATATTCAGCAGCTCTCCAGGTGTGTACTTTTAGGGTTGTGGTCTCAACTGATTGATTGGCCAGCACCAGGGCAGGGGGTCATTCAATGCAACTAGCCCTGAGGTCAACCAGGGGGCCACTGACTTAGTTTTGCTGCTTTTCTGGATCTGGAGCTGAAATACACCTGAGGCACAGATGTTATCTCTAGGTGTTTGTAAATTTTATATTCAGTTTTATTGGTTACTTACCCCTGAGCCTATCTTATAGACTAAAATTATTGTAGAACTTAATATTTGATAGGATAAAACACTCCATCTCTTCTTCTTCTTCTTCTTCTTCTTCTTCTTCTTCTTCTTCTTCTTCTTCTTCTTCTTTTTATCTCTCCTCTCTTAATTTCAGAGAGGAAGGGAGGAGAGAGAGAGAGATAGAAACATCAATGATGAGAGAGAATCACCGATTGGCTGCCTCCTGCGTGCTCCTACTGGGGATCGAGCCCGAAATTCCAACATGTGCCCTTGACCAGAATCAAACCTGGAACCCTTCAGTTCGCAGACCAATGCTCTATGTACTGAGCCAAACCAGCTAGGATCCTCCTTCTCTTCTTATCCTTCCTCTTCTAAGTTGTCATTCATTTGTGTTCACAAGTATTTTTTGAGCACCTACTAGGTGCCGGGCACTGTTCCAGACTCTGCGACATGGGATTAAACAAAATAGACAAACATCTTTGCTCTCACAGTGCTTATACTGCATTAGAAGTCTTGTCCTTAATCCTTCCATACTAATCTGAGGATCAGCTTGCCAAATTATCTGAAAACCTTTCATAAAATGTTTTATGGGATTGCATTGAATTTATTAAATATTTAAGAAGAATTTCCTCTTTATGATTTTGGGACTTTCTACTCATAAAAATGGCAAAGCTTTCTGTTTATTCAGTTCTTTGTGTTCTTGTGTGATGATTTTTGTTGTGATTGGAAATAGCATTTTCTTTTCTTTTTTTTAATCTTTTAATCCTCACCTGAGGATATGTTTTTATTAATTTTAGAGAGAAAGGGAAGGAGAGAGAGAGGGAGAGAGAGAGAGAGAGAGAGAGAGAGAGAGAGAGAGAGAGAGAGAGAAATTTCTATATGAGAGAGAAACATTGATTGGCTGCCTCCTATACACACCTGCACTGGGGATAGAACCTGTAACCTTTCGGTGTACAGGACCATACCCCAACAGACTGAACCACCCAGCCAAGATTTAAATATCTTTTATTGTGATTACAAACAACAGGATTGTTGAATTTTTGCATGTCTTGGTCTCTATTCAGTAACCATACTAAACTCTCTAATTAGATTTAATAGTTTAGCCCTAGCCGATTTGGCTCAGTGGATAGAGCATCAGCCTTCAGACTCAAGGGTCCCAGGTTGAATTCCGGTCAAGGGCATGTACCTTGGTTGTAGGCACATACCCAGTAGGGAGTGTGCAGGAGGCAGCTGATCGATGTTTCCCTTTCTCGTTGGTGTTTCTAACTATCCCTCTCCCTTCCTCTCTGTAAAAAAATCAATAAATTATATATTTAAAAAAAATAGTTTAAATGATCTTGAATTTGTTCACAAAGATGAAAATGCAGCCTTTTCATTTTTATTTATACCTCTTATTTCTTTCTCTTATCCAATTGCTCCTAATGTACCTCTAAAATTATTGTCCTCAACTTTAGTGGGAATGTTTCCAGTATCTCACCATTAAATATGACGTTATTTTTGGCATAAAATATTTTGTAATTATTCATTCACTCCAATTTTACTAAGAAATTTTTATCGTGAAGAATATATAGTGAGCCCAGCCTGTGTGGCTCAGCGTTTGAGCATCGGCCATGAACCAGGATATCATGATTTGACTCCTGGTCAGGGCACATGCGTGGGTTGCAGGCCCAGTCCCCAGTAGGGGGTGTGCATGTGGGATCAATGTCTGATCAATGTCTCTCCCTTATCGATGTTTCTCTTTTATCGATGTTCCTTTTTTATCAATGTGTTTACATCCCTGTCCCTCTCTGTCTCTCTAAAATAATTTTAAAAAAATTTTTTTTAAAGAATATATGGTGAGTCCAGGCCCATGTGACTCATTGGTAGGGCATTGTCCCCGTGCATGAAGAGGTTGCCAGTTCCATTCTTGGTCAAGGTATTTACCTGGGATTCTGGCTCCAAACCCAGGAGAACATGCAGGAGGCAGCAGATTGACGTTTTGCTCTTAGATAAATGTTTCTGTCTCTCTAAAATTCAAATACATAAATAAGAAGAATATGTGGTGAATCTATCAAATGTCTTCTCCATCTCTTCAGAGATGATCACGTCTTTTCCACTTTGACTTCCCACATATTCAATTCTAATATAGGAGATGAATAAACCATTCTTGCCTTTTTTGGTATAATGCCGATTTGGTTGAGGGGTCTTAATGTTCTTCAGAATTCTATTTACTAAAATATTAAGAACATTTTGTATTAACACTTATCAATAAGCTTGGTCTGTCTTCTTTTTGCTGCACCTTTTTGTCTGGATGGCCCACAGTGCTATGATGACTTTACCAAAAGCAGTTGGATGCTTTCCTCTCTGTGCACTATGGCAGTGTAAATGGGATCAGAGGGATTCCTTTCCTTGTGACTCGAGGTAACTCACCTAGCCATCACCTGCACCTGGCTCTTGAGGGCAGCTCCTTGACTACCTGTCAGAGGGGTCACGGCATTATCCTGTTTGTGACTTTTCAGTGGCTTCCCACTGCTCTTAGAATAACCTCTGATTCCTCACCATGGTCTTTAAGACCCTACATGGCGTGGCTCAAGTTACTAACAAGCTGCTCTCATATAGTATCCCACTGTTCACTGCACTCCTGCTGCATTGCCCCCCTTTTGTTCCTGAGCTGTGTTTGATACAAAGGAGGTAGCCGAAGAAAACAAACAAACAAACAAGCAAAAAAATATCATGGACTGAATGAGTCCATCAGAGGACCAATGAAGGGGACACTGGGAAAAAATAGCGGAACTGTGTCATTGTCAGAAAAAGAGATAAGGAATCAGCAAGGGTGGAGTTCATGTTCGTACAGGTTTAGTTTTAGATGGTGGCTAAGTGAAAAGTTCAAATAGGAATTTAGCAATATAAGAATGGAGTTTATAAATGCAGATTGTAGAGTTATCCTTAATCATTTATTAATGCACTTATCAACCCATCCACTCATCCTTTTATCCGCCTGTCTCTTCAGTCCTCTATCTATGCACCCATATTCACGTATGGATTCAGACTATAAACCTTTAAATAACTAATGAGCCAAGTCTGGGGCATTGGGGGATAGATTGACCAATAGACAGCTTCTGCTCTCAAGAAGTACAAGTCTGGAGGGGATAGCAGAATAGTGGACATACAGTTAGACTAGACCAGTGATTGGCAAACTACGGCTCTCAAGCCACATGTGGCTCTTTGGCCCCTTAAGTGTGGCTCTTCCACAAAATACCACAACTTGGGTGAATCTATTTTGAAGAAGTGGCGTTAGAAGAAGTTTAAGTTTAAAAAATTTAGCTCTCAAAAGAAATTTCAATCGTTGTACTGTTG
The DNA here is from genome assembly GCA_036971965.1 of Nyctalus aviator. Lineage (NCBI taxonomy): Eukaryota > Metazoa > Chordata > Mammalia > Chiroptera > Vespertilionidae > Nyctalus > Nyctalus aviator. Next base: position 40,764,484 of record CM072929.1, read on the forward strand.
ATATTTGGCTCTGTTGACTGATGAGTTTGCCGACCACTGGACTAGACTATACTAAGCACTGCTATGAGGTAGCCAAAAGTGCATTATACAAAGCATAGCTAAAAACATGTGGGTGAAAGAAGTAATTTACTCTTGAGAGGGTGCCAAAAATTAGGGAACATTGAAGAGGGGGAGGACCTGACCAGAGCTGACAAGCAAAGGAAGAGGTGAGTCATAGAGATAAGAGGAAACTCAGGGGAGAAATTATATCCCAGTAGGAAAAAAACTTGGGCTTTAGAGTCAGGGCAACCACATTTTGAATTCTAGCCTTATTTCTTATCAGTTGGGTAACTTTGGGGGAGCAACGTTATTGATGACATTGGTTACCGTGGTGGTGATGGCAGACGTAGTGGTGATGGTGATAATAGTGGTAATGGTGGTGCTGATTGTGGTGGTACTGCTGCTGCTGCTGCTGGTGGTGGTGGGGGTGGGGATGGAGGTGGTTAAACGGTGGTGATGATGGTGGTGATGACGGTGGCGGTGTTCACTGGAAGACAATTCAGAGACCTGCTGCTTGCTTGTTGAGCAGCATCTGACTCGAATTTTTTTAGGCATTGCCCTGGATATGAGAACGCCATACAACATTATGGTGGAGAGCAGAAAAGTGTGCCAAAGTTGTGCTGCCTTCTTTCGCAAGGTGACTGCGGTTTTGTTGAAACCTGGACCCCAGCCATCCACTTTCTGAGAGGAAAATGCATTGGCCACAATCCATCATACTGGTTTGCTGACTCAGAATCTTTGATGATGAGCACTGAAATTAAGTGATTACATTTTTTTTTCTATTTTAAAAGATATGCCTTCCTTCTGGGCTTAAACAGTAGAGTCAAGTGAAATGGTCAGGGGAAATAGTTTTTAGTCAGAATCAATTTTCTCCTGATGACTAAAGGGGAGGGAGGGTGTGGCTTGAAATTTGGCCAAGATAATCCACATTTTGCCTTCTGCTTCTCTGCAGAGTAGCAGAGCCCTGGGGATACTGAGGGTGAGAAAAGGGAAGCAGGACCCGTTGAAATACTGTAAGAAAAATATTTCTCTCCGAACGGGTTTAAATAGTGATAATGTCACGTACTTAAAACACCCAGCCCTGTAACTGGCGCATATCAGGTATGATGCAAACGGACTTCTCATTCCCTTCCTCACACAGAATTGTCATCCTGGGGACCTGGAAGCAAGGACTTACCGAAAAAGAGGAAGAAACTGGGACAGGGTGCACCAAACTTGGTGAGATTGTGGGTTCAGAAATGGCTTGAGGGAGGGAAATTATCCTTTGCCAAGTGCCTGCAGACTGCCAAACATATGCTAGTGCCTTCGTATTGATCCTGACAATAGTCAGTGAGTTGGTTTTATTCATCTCATTAGGGCCTAATGATTGGGCAGATGAGGAAATCAGGGCTCAGAGAGAGGAAGTGGCTTGCTTCAAACCAAGGAATTAATTCAAGGCGGAGCTAGCATGAGTCAGGCCTTTATAAGCACCCAGTCTCTATACTCTCCACTATACAGACAACCCTGTGTGGTCGGATCCTGGGAAAATGGAATACTGAGAATGAGACTGAGGTGTGGGAGAGCCAACAGCTCTGCTCTCTCTTCCTTTATTCAACTCAGGGCCTTATGTTCTTGGAGGAGCCACACTTCAGAAGAGCTACATCTGAGCCAGCAACACGTGGGGTGGAGGCAGGGTGGGCAAGAGAAAAGGGAGTTGAGAGAGGTGCCCAAGAAATGGCCGGACTTTCCAAATATCGGACTGTGGAAAGTGACAGAGAGAGAAGAGTCCGGATGACCCCAGAGTGCTGAATTGGGAGGGGGGGAGGGGAAGAGGGGGTTGCCAATGGCAGCTAGGGAATGCAGGAGGAGCCAGTGTGTGGTATTACGTCAGTGTGTGGTATTACGTAGGCTCGAAGGGCTTGTGGGATGTTCGAAAGAAACTGTCCAAGAGGTAAAGTGACAACGTGGCTTCATAAGGTGGGCCCAGGTGAAAAGACACAGATGAGGGCACCCATCCAGGTCAGATAGAGCACATGTCTATTTCCTGGGAAATATATTGGCTCCATATCGGGGGTGGGTGGGGGGTGGGGAAGGCAACGTCAAAATTCCAGGATACTCTCAAAACTCCTTAATCACATCTGCGAAGTCCCTTTTGCTGTAGAAGGCAGCATTCGCAGGCTCTGGACGTTAGGATGTGGTCATCTTTGGAGGCTGTTATTCAGCCGAGGTACATGCCCATCGAGCACATCCGTCACCAGAGCATGGAACTCCTGTCTGGTCCAAGCCCCAGGCACAGGATTCTCCATCCTGACCAGGCCAGAGGAGAAGGAGCTCTTCTCCACCAGAGCCAGTAGAAATACATCCTTCAGCTATCTCTGTAAGCCCCCCTCTCAGCTCTGCCTGTTACCTGGGCTTCTCCCCAAGCCCTGGCCTACCCTGCCCTGGAAAGCAGTTGATCCTACCCACAGTGTCTCAGTACGACCACCAGAGGGAGTGCCACCAGAGGGAGCTGGTGCGTGCTGGTTTTCTCCTTCTCCGCCGGTCTCTCCTCTCCCCCTCCTCCCTTCCTTCCTCCTCCCTTCAAAGCCCTTGGGAAGAAGAACCGCACCGGCTCCCACCCACGCTCTCTCTCCCTCCCGGGAGCGTGTCCAAGCCCTTCTCCCCTCCCTTCCACTCAGGTCGATTTGCATATGACGCTTTTATTAGTATAGATAAAGCCAAGGGCAAGATGCAAGCCACCAGCCAAAGGTGATCCGGTAGATAAGGTGTTGCCTGAGGAGACAGCTGTCCTGGGTAAAGGCCACACACTTCCTCCTCTCTCTCCTCCTGTTGGCTGAGCTCTGGGCGCCAGGACTCAAAGGTTTCTTCTAGGAAACAGGCTCCCGCAGGGCGGGGGCAGGCAGGCCTGTGGGCCCGGCGGGGCGTGGCAGCCTCCTCCCCCAGGAACGCGTTATACGGCCTCTGCCGGGAGCAAAACCCTCTGGGTGCCCCGGAGCACGGTGGTACTCGGGAGCCTCCGGAGCCGGCAGAGGAGCCAGCATGGTGGAGTTTGCGCCCTGGTCCGTGCCCTGGGAGCGCAGGCTGCAGACGCTCTCCGTCCTGCAGTGGGTCTTCAGCTTCTTGGCCTTGGGTAAGGCAGGCTGGCCTTGGGGACGGGGGAGACCCGGTGGGCACTGATGGTGGCAAGACGTGGTCCCTAAAGGTGGGGGTGGGGGGGGCGGACGGGAAGGGAGGAGGCTTGGCTGTGCCGAGTCCCTGCTGGAGGCCTTGGAGGGTAGGGTGGGTCGGTGTGGGCACAGGGTGAGGCAGAAACCATCACCTGTGCCTTTGGATGGGCTACTTCACTTCGCAGGGCTGTGGGTTCCGCCTCAGTGTGAGGACGGAGCACCTGCCTCCTCCGGCTGCCTGGGGTGTGGGGAAGATTCCAGGCAGTTCTGGGAAAGGGCCCCTCAGGCTACTCAGAGGGGATGGGTTTTCTTCCTTCCTTTCCGAGAGAGAGCTGGAGGTGGAGGGAGAAGGGGGAATGGGAGGGGGGTAAGCAGGGTGGGGAGAAGGGAACAGGGGAAAAAAATCAAACGGGGAGGGAATGTGCAGGATGAACGTGGACTGGGGGGAGAGTGGGTTACCAGGTAAAGGTGGGCAACTGACCGGCTGTGTGACCTTGGTGGACCCATCCATGACTGACCTTTCCAGGCCTCTATTTCATTCATCTGCATAACGGGGAATAACCAAGTCCTCGGCTAACCTGGAGGACTAGCGGGTCTTACCGGGCTCTTGTGGTGTGAAATAAAGAGACGCGTTGACTCTGCCCGGCACAGGCCTGGCTGGGCCCTGGGCTGGACTCACACAGGAGAGTCCGTTCCCTCCCCCACCCCCGATGGCGAACACATCTGTTACGGGGGGGAGGCCACAGCTGCCCAAACGACAGCTCTGCCGAAGGGAACTTTTCTGAGGAGGGCCCAGGACGGAGGGCTGGGAAGAGAGGTGAGGGGGAGGATGTGGATTCCTCATTGCATCTGCTGCCACCCCCAGGACGGCGCTCAGTCCAGTCACACCCACCACTGTCCTGGGGTTAAAATACGGACGGACTCTGCATAGGTTGTTCAACAGCCATCACACACACACACACACACACACACACGCTGCCACTCCCACCAGGTGTGTTCTCAGAACCTCACAATTCTGCCGGGGATTCACCGCCAGCAAAGCAGGCACATAGGTACTGCCCCTAGCATCACCAGAGCCTTTGGGCAGGCTACTTCGCTTTCCTGGGCCGTGTCTCCCATCCGAACGGCCGTTAAACATTTTATATACCCTCGGTGATCCCCATAACACAGAGGAGCCAAGACACGAAGCGCCTTCAGTGCCAAAGGTTGTCGAGTCCTTAAATAAGTGTCAAAGGTTGTGGAGTCCAGAGCGCCTCCTCCTGACGCGGCAAGAGGGCAGCGGAGGGAGGGCAGAGGGTGTGGGAGGAGGTGTGGGCTCGGAGGCTGTGGGAAAAGCATGGGCAGGGAGGTCGGTGCCCAGGGCAGACTGTAAGCGCTGGCTCCCGGACAAAGGGCGTTGGGGCCCAGAGGCAGGCAGGTGCAGCCGAGGGATCGCCGGAGATAAGGAACCTCGTACGCGCGCGCGGCTTGCCTTGCGTGAGCTTTGTGAGCACAAGTGTGTCTGGCTGGCGGTGCCCACCCCCAGCCCCGCAGGTAGCCCGGGAGCCTGAGAATGTTGGGAGCCGCACGGAGTTCTCAGTCACCCCGAGCCTGGAGGACGAGAGGAAGGGACAGCTGAGAAAAGGGACCGGGGCCCCCGGGTGCCAGGAATAGGAGGTTGTACCTTTCCTTATCCCTTATCCTGGGGGCAAAGGAGAGTGACAGGATCTAATCTGCGGGTTAAAGGGCCCCGTGGCTGCCTGCCGCAGAGTTATCTACAGCGTATGGGGTGTGGGGAACCAGATCCACGGCAGGAGCACCCCCGTCTGGATCAAGGCTTACCCACAGGCCAAATCCAGCCCACCGATTATTTTTGTGGGTGTTGTTTGTTCCTTTCACAAACTTTGATTCCAATGTTAATTCACTCATCAACACGTTCCCCCCACCTTGACCCCCTCCACCCTGCTCCCCCTCCAAGTGATTGTATTTGCACAGTCCATGAGGTTAAGAATGGCTTTTACGTTTTTAAATGATTGCACGTTCTTTTATTTTTAAAATCTTTATTCTTGGAAGTATTACATGTCCCTCTTCCCCCCCCCCCCCTCATTGACCCCTTCTAGCTCACCCCTGCTCCCTGCCCCAGGCCTTCACTGCCCTATTGTCTGTGCCCATGGGTTAGCCATATGTGCATACAAGTTCTTCGGTTGATCATGGCACACACACACCCCTCCCCCAGATTCCCCAGTCTAGTCTATGTTTCTATGTCTCTGGATCTATTTTGTTTGTTAGATTCTACATATGAGTGAGATCATGTGGTACTTGTCTTTCTCTGACTGGCTTCTTTCACTTAGCGTGATACTCTCCAGGACCCTCTATGCTATTTCAAAGGGTAAGAGATCCTTCTTTTTACTGCTGCATAGTATTCCATTTACTGCTGCATAAATGTTAACATACTTTTTTTTATCCACTCATCTACTGATGGGCACTTGGGTTGTTTCCAGATCTTATATTGTAAACTAGAGGCCCGGTGCATGAAATTTCATGCACTGGGGGAGGGGAGGGCTGTCCCTCAGCCCAGCCTGCATCCTCTCACAGTCTGGGACCTCTCAAGGGATGTCCAACTGCCACTGGGAGCGGACCTAATCTGGCAATTAGACATCCATCTCACAGTCTGGGACTCACTCCTTACTGCCCTCCTGCAACTGAGGGCGGGAGAGGCTCCTGCTGCCACTGTGCTCGCCAGCCGTGAACTGACTTCTTACTGAGCAGCGCTCCCCTTGTGGGCGTGTGCTGACCACCAGGGAGCAGCTCCTGCATTGAGAGTCTGCCCCCTGGTGGTCAAAGAGTATCATAGCGATTGGTCAATTTGCATATTTAGGGTTTTACTATATAGAATTGTGCTGCTATGAACATCGAGGTGCATACATTCTTTCTGATTGGTGTTTTTGCATCTCTCTGATGATCAGTGAACTACATTGAGCATTTTTTCATATGTATCTTGGCCATCTGTATGTCTGCTTTGGAGAAATGTCTATTTAGGCCCTTTGCCCATTTTTTAAATTATATGTTTGTCTTCCTTTTGTTAAGTTGCACGAATTCATTATATATTTTGGATATTAACCTTTTGTCAGATGTATCATTGCCAAATATGTTCTCGCATACAGTGAACTCCCTTTTCGTTTTGTTGATGGTTTCTTTTACTGTGCAAAAGCTTTTATTTTTATGTAGTCCCATCTCTTTATTTTCTCCTTTATTTCCTTTGCCAATGGGAGATGTCTGAAATTTTGCTACCTCTAGTTTCTTCTAAAATTTTTATGGTTTCCCAACTTACATTTAAGTCTTTATCCATTTTGAGTTTATTCTTATGTATGGTGGTCTAGTTTCATTTTTTTAGCATGCATCTGTTCAATTTTCCTAACTGAAGAGACTGTCTTGATTCCATTGTATATATATTCTTGCCTCTTTTGTCAAATATTAGTTGAGTGTAATGGCTTAGGTCGATTTCTGGGGTCTCTGTTTTGTTCCATTGATCTGTATGCCTGTTCTTGTCCCAGTACCAGGCAGTTTTGATTACAGTGGCTTTATAGTATAACTTGATGTCTGGTATTGTAATCCCTCCAACTTTGTTCTTCTTTCTCAAGATTGCTGCAGCTATTTGGGGTCTTTTTTGGTTCTATATAAATTTTTGGAGTATTTGTTTTAGATCTGTGAAAATATGCTATTAGTATTATAGTAGGGATTGCATTAAATCTTTGGGTTGCTTTGGGTAGTATGCACATTTTAATGATGTTAATTTTACCAATTCATGACACAGTATATTCTTCCACTTGTTTATGTCTTCCTCTATCTATTTTTTCAACATCTTATAGTTTTATGAGCACAAGTCTTTTACCTCCTTGGTTAAGTTTATTCCTAAGTATCTTAAAAAATTTTTAAAATTTTTTTTATTGATCTTAGAGAGGAAAAGTAATGCTGGTGTGTGTTTCTTGGCATCTAGAAGGGATTCAGGAATCTGAAGAAGTAGCTGTGTGTAAACTAATCAAGAGTCCAGAGATGAAACGTAATTTTAGAAGTCATTTGGGAGCCCATAGGAGCTTGGCTAAAGAAACCAAGTTCTCGCCGAAACTGGTTTGGCTTAGCAGTAGAGCGTCGGTCTGTGGACTGAAGGGTCCCAGGTTCGATTCCGGCCAAGGGCATGTACATTGGTTGCGGGCACATCCCCGATAGGGGGTGTGCAAGAGGCAGCTGGTTGATGTTTCTCTCTCATCGATGTTTCTAGCTCTCTATCTCTCTCCCTTCCTCTCTGTAAGAAAATCAATAAAATATATTTTTTTTAAAAAGAGAGAAACCAAGTTCTCCTGTCTCTCTGGACCCCTTGCTTTTTATTAATACAAATTGTCCTAAAGCAAGGTAGATATACATATCAAAGGGTAAGGTTTAGAATACAGAATCCATTGTCAGATTGGAGGAACTACAGGTGTTGGCCAGGAGGAGGCAATAACATGTAGATTGAAATGTCCTCAGCTGTCTGACAGCAAGCAATCATTTATGTATCCTTTTTAGGTTTGGGGAAATGTCCTCAGCCATCTCCAGATGATTCAGCCCTGCTGACATGCTGGATTTTGCTTATAGATAGATAGATAGATAGAGAGATATCAATGATGAGAGAGAATCATCAATCCACTGCCTCCTGCACACGCCCTACTGGGATTGAGCCTGCAAATCGGGCATGTACCCTGATCGGAAATTGAACAATGACCTTCTGATTCATAGGTCAACGTTCAACCACTGAGCCACGCTGACCAGGCCTAAGTATCTTAATTTTTTTGTAGCAATGGTAAATGGGGTTATTTGCTTAGTTTCTCTTTTTGAGAATTCATTATTGGTGTATAAAAAAAATCAATTTCTGGATGTTGATTTTTGTATTCTGTTACATTGTCAGTTCATTTACTAAATCTAATAGTTTTTTTGGTGGAGTTTTTAGGATTTTCTATGTACAGTGTCATGTCATCTGCAAATAATTAGTGTTTTATTTCTTCCTTTCTAATTTGGATGCTTGCTTTGGCTAGGACTTCCAATGCTACAATTACAGCCAGCATCCCTGTCTTGTTCCTATTTTTAAGGGAAATGGTTTTAGTTTTTGCCCATTTAGTATGATGTTCACTGTAGGTTTGTCATATATGTCCTTTATTATATTGAGATATGCTCCTTCTATTCCCACTTTGCTGAGAGTTTTTATCAAAAAATGGGTGTTAGAATTTGTCAAATGCTTTTTCTGCATCTATTAATATGATCATGTGATTTTTGTCTTTCAATTTGTTTATATGATGTATCATGTTTATTGATTTGTGAATATTGTACAGTCTTGCATCCCTGGAATGAATCCCACTTGGTCATGGTGTATGATATTTTCAATATATTGCTGGATGTGATTTGCTAATATTTTGTTGAAGATTTTAGCATCTATGTTCATTAGGGATACTGGCCTGTAATTCTCTTTCTTTGTAGTGTCTTTATCTGGTTTTGAAATTTGGATAATGCTGGCCTCATATAAAAGAGCTTGGAAGAGTTCCTTCCTCTTGAATTTTTTAAAATAGTTTGAGAAGTATAGGTATTAGTTCTTCTTTGAATGTTTGGTAAAACTCCCCTGTGAAGCCATTTGGACCAGGTCTTTTGTTTGCTGGGAGTGTTTTTATTACTGCTTCCATTTCTTCAGTGGTTATTGTCCTGTTTAGATTTTCTGATTCTTCCTGAAATCAACTACAGTGAAAACACTCGAAAACATTCAAACACATGTAGACTAAACAGCATGTTATTAAACAGCTAGAGGCCTGGCCTGCAATCAGGGCCATCTTCCCCAGCTGCTCAAAGTCGGCCCTGCCCTGCCAACCCCCCACTGCCACCCACCCCCAGTTCCCCTTTTGTCATGGAGTGATCGATGCCTGACAGCTCGGGGAAGGGACTGAGAGGTGATCAGTGTGCCTCATAGTGACTGGTCCAGTAGTCATTCTGGTTGTTCTGCTGTTAGGGTCAATTTGCATATTATCCTTTTATTATATAAGATGAATGGGTTATCAATGAGATTAAGAAAGAAATAAAAAACTTCCTGGAAACAAATGGAAATAAATACACAACAACCCAAAATCTCTGCGATATAGCAAGAACAGTTCTGAGAGGGAAGTTCATAGCACTACAGGCCTACCTAAAAAAAAACAAGAAAAATTAATAAACTATTTAACCCTACAACTTAAAGAATTAGAAAGACAACAACAAGAAAAGCTTAGAGTAAGTGGAAGGAAGGAAATAATAAAGATTAGAACAGAGATAAATGATATAGAAACTAAAAATTTTTTTTAAAAATCAATGAAACCAAGAGCTGGTTGTTTGAATAGATAAACAAGATTATGAACCCCTAGCCAGACTTATCAAGAAACAAAAATAGAGAACCCAAATAAATAAAATCAGAAACAAAAGTGGTGAAGTAACAACTGAACACCACCAAAATACAAAGATATGTGAGAAAATACTATGAACAACTATATGCCAACAAGCTGGACAATGTGGATGAAATGGACAAATTCCTAGAAAAATGCAATCTTCCAAAACTGCATCAGGAAGAACGAATAATTGCATTTTTAATGCCTGTATGACTATGTAATATCCTCTAGTTTGCCTCTTGAGCTGAAAAGTCCAAAATATTTACAATCAGGCTCTTTAAGAAAAAGATTGCCAACCCTGGTCTAGGAGGCCAGCAGTGGGTGGAAAGAGTGGCCTCTTTCGAGAGATACTTAAGAGATAGGGTCCAGAGGGCAGGATTTAAAGGCTGGCAGGAGAGTAAGGAGAGGTGGGGGTGGGGTGCGGGGGAAATGGGGGTGGGGGGAAGACTGCACATTTAATGAACAGCTGGTTCGCTCTGGAGTTAGAGGAGGCGTTTTGGGGAGTGGTGAAAAGTGGCTGGAGAAGCCACCTAGGACCCGGCCCCGAGGACTCAGGGCCAGAGTCACATACTCCCTCAATGGGTAACTTCTTTCCTGTCTGTTTCCTTTCCTCTGTAACTCACACACTGCCCCAGGAAGGCGTGCTCCATGTCTTTGGATACCATTTATTTTGAGTGAGATCTTGTGATTCTTGTCTTTCTCTGACTGGCTTATTTTGCTAAGCATAAGGCTCTCCAGGTGCTCATCCATTTTTCTTGCCTTGTGACCTTTCTCCTTCCCCAGGAAAGAGAAAGCAGCACGAGCAAAAGCTAGGAGACTGAAGGGTCTCGGTGAGCTATAGGGACTCTGGGTGGTTCAGTGTGGCCGGAGTGCTGGGTGTGAACATGGGCGGTGAGGCTGGAGCAGGAGCGGGGTTGGGCCAGCCACACAGAGCTTGAACGCCAGGCCCGGTTGCTTGGGTTGTGCCTGCAAGTCATGGAGAAAGCAGCATGGGAGGGTTCATTAGAGGGGGGATTTGCCCCATGTATCTTAGGGAAGACGGGGCAGAGGGTGAACAGACAGAGGACCGGGCGGAAAGAGTGTCTGCTTTTTCTCTGAGGTCCGGAAACATGGAAACTAAAAGCAGTTCATATAATCAGGTGTCCACCAGGCATTTATCGAGTACCTGGTGAGTGCAGACTACGCTTGGCCCTTGAACAACAAGGGGGTTAGGGCGCCAATGCCCTGTGCTGTCGAAAAGCCAGGTATAACTTTCGACTCCCCAGGTAAAACTTAACTACGAATAGCCTACTATTGACCAGAGTGTCCCAATTAAGCCCTAATTAATTGATTATCTGTCTAGACTCAGTGGGACAAATGCAGGTGACCGGGAGTCAGCAATAACGGCCTATCCCCTGGTACTTCAGTGTCTAGACAGCTGAGCTGAACCGGAACCCATGACACACAGACGGAATCAGGATGCAATCACACAGGGTTTATGTACCTATTCCTAGTGGGTCCTGGCTCTGGCAAAGGCCACCCGGCCGTGCACACTGAAGGACAGACTCCGAAAACAGAGACAGGCAGCGGCGCAGTTGGTTCAGGCTCACCCAGCAGAGCAACCAGGGGCTGTTTCCCGTGCGACATGGAGTCCTCCTTTTATCGGGCAGGAGACCTCAACTGAAGACAGTCTCAGGGTTATATGGACTGCCATAGACAACTGTGTCCTTATCAGTGTGGGCCAGACGGCGTGCCTTAAACTGGGAGCAGGGCATTTACATCAAGATATTGGGGTTTTCATTCATTTTGGAAGTTACAGAGTATTGGGGGTTTCCAGACAGCAAACAATTATTTTTAATTATTGTAACCCAGAGCCTTACAGATGATAACATAAACAATCAATACATATTTTGTATCTTATATGTATTATACACGGTATTCTTACAATAAAGTAAGCTAGAGAAAAGAAAATGTAATTAAGAAAATCATACGGGAGCTCCAGTCGCGCAATCGGTTAGCGCGCGGTACTTATAAGAAAATCATACGGCCCTAGCAGGTTGGGCTCAGTGGATAGAGCGTCAACCTGTGGGCTGAAGGGCTGTGGGCTCGATCCCCAGTAGGGGGTGTGCAGGAGACAGTTGATCAATGATCCTCTCTCATCATTGATATTTCTGTCTCTCTCCCTCTCTTCCTCCTGGGGCTGTGGGCTGGGCGGGCTAGTGCGGCTGGTCCTGGGCATTTCCTTCCTCTCAGACCTCTCACGTGTTTCCCTCCCCAGCTCAGACCTGCGTTATAGTCTTCATAGGCCTCCTGTTCACCAGATTCTGGTTCCTCAGTGTCCTGTACGCAACGTGGTGGTACCTGGACCGAGACAAGCCATGGCAGGGCGGCAGGCGCGTCGAGTTCCTGAGACGCTCCGTCGTATGGAGGTACATGAAGGACTATTTCCCCGTCTCGGTGAGTATTAGGGCTGGCAGGGCTAACGGGTCCCACTCCAGGGGAAGTTGGGGTCCTGTGTGCAGTGGGAAGAGCTACCACCACTGTGCACCATGGGGAAGAGTCCAGCCATGGTTCCCCACCTCTGGGCATGTGCAGCCAATTGAGGACTGATGAATGCACAGGATTTGAAAGAGCTCCGTGGGGCCTCTCATGGGGCCCACATACGTGTCTTGTAGGTGTGAACCCCTCTGCAGCCCAGGGTTGGGTGGAGGGAGATAATAAACTCAGGGTCCTAAGCGACCACCTACTCCACATGTCATCACATGAGACACTGACACCCAGAGGGACAAAGGTATGACCGAGGCCACACAACAAGTGTTTGTTTTGTTTTGTCTTCACTGGTTTTAAAGTTTGTGCACTAACTGTGGGTATAGGAGAAGGGGAGTGAGCCCTGAACAGGTTCTCTCCTGCTCCTAGCTCTGGGATGCTCTGTGTCCTTGGGTTGGGCCTTGCCCCATTCTGAACCTCAGTTTCCCCATGTATCCAATAAGCAGACTGATCTCTTCTGCTCTGAGTGCCTTGAATCTCTGACTCTGACTCAAGGCTTCTCATGAGCATCCTGAACAGTTGACCCTGGGCCCAAAGATTAGTCCTGGGTGAAGCACATCTCTGGATTCACAGACCCTTCAGCTTCTTTACTGAAACCCAGACCTACAAAACCCTGGATGTAAGCCGCTGGGCGGGACTGTTGTATGGGCCAGGTGAGAGGATCGGGAAGACAAGGGAACACAGAGAGGTGCCAGGCAGGGACAGTTGGCTCTTCTCTGGAAACAGTAAAGAACAAAAAAAAAGTGTAGAATGTGGTCTCTGGAGCTAGATGGACTAGGTTCTAATACCAGTTCCACCACCCACCAACCGGGTGATCTTGGGGGAGTTACAGTCTCTCTGAGCCTCAGTTCCCACACTGGTAATGTGAAGATGATGCCACCTACATCCTTGGGCTGCATTCTGGGGTTCCATGAGACAGGGGGTACAGTGCCTTGTAGGTTCTCAGTAAACTACTGGTTGGGATTATTTTGCCAAGTCAGTGGGGAGTCTGGGAGGCTTAGGCGTGGCTGCAAGTCTGATAGCCCAGAGCCACTCTGCTTTGATCTTCGCAATGCTTGGCTTCTCTGCCTCCATCCAGATTCCCACCTCTTCCTGTCCCTCCCGGAGCCTGTTCTCCAGCTGAGAAAGGGGAAGGAGGGAGGAAACAGGCTCCCTGAGGTTAGACTGTCAGCACTCCTTCATCGCTCCCAAGAGTCCTGAGGCCCAAGAAGAACTAGCAAAGGCTGGACAACAGCTGGGGTACAGGAGCCCCTAATCCCCAATAAGAAGGTCCTCCTGGGCAAAGGACAAGGGTGGGCAGGGCAGGGCAGGGTAGGGCAGGGCAGGACAGCAGGGCAGGGGCTGGGCAGAAGGCAGGAAGTTGGCCAGCAGAGACTTCCATGCTCATGTTGAAAGGCAGAGTGAGTGGGCAGTGCTGAGCTAACCTGAGGGGCCCAGGTGGGCCTCACCCCCTATATCCCCTTCCTCTGCAGTGTGTCCTTCCAGGATATCTTCGTCAAAGGCAAGCAGGGCTTGCTGGGTCCTAAAAGGAGCCATGGGCATGTCCTGGGCAGACTCCCTTATCCCCACTCAGGATTTCTGAGCTTGACATTCTGCATTCCCTTCCCCCCCTCTCCTCCTCCCAGGCCAGGCCTTGCTCTCCTGTGCCAGGAAGGTCAGAGTTTCTGTGGGAAAGTGCGGCCTGGAGCTTGGGAGTGTATGCGGACAGCAATGTCCAAGCCAAAGAAACCTAAAGCAGGTCCCGGCCTCGGGGGCGGGGGGGGGGCGGGGGGGAGCTCTGTGGGTTCTCACTCTGCGGTCTCCCCTCTCACTGTGCGCTGAATCTGTAACCGGATAATCAATGGGTCTGTGAGCCATTAAGCAGACACAGGGTTGAATCATAGATGAGCATTTATTCCAGTACCCCCGGCAGCATGGGAGAGCAGTAGGTCATCCTCAGAAATCTGCTCCTCCTTCCCTACCCGCCCCCCGCCCCCATAAACCAGATGCTTATATTGGGTAGAAGCACAAAGATTACATGGGGAAGTGGGCGAAGAGGGCAAACGGGCAGTTTACAGGTACACGAAGGGCTGAGGATCTTCTAAGGCAGTGGTTCTCAACCTTCCTAACGCCGCGGCCCTGTAATACAGTTCCTCGTGTTGTGGTGACCCCCAACCATAAAATTATTTTCGTTGCCACTTCATAACTGTAATGTTGCTACTGTTAATGAATCGTAATGCAAATAAATATCTGTGTTTTCCGATGGTCTTAGGCGACTCACAGGTTGAGAGCCGCTGCTGTAGAGCCCAAGACCATCGGAAAACACAGATATTTACATTACAATTCATTAACAGTAGCAACATTACAGTTATGAAGTAGCAACGAAAATAATGTTATGGTTGTGGGTCACCACAACATGAGGAGCTGTATGAAAGGGTTGCGGCATCAGGAATGTGGAGAACCACTGTCCTAAGGGCTAGTGACATGCAAAGGTCTGGGGATAAGGGCTGGCGATTCTGGTTTCTGCAACAGGAATCTTCCCCCGAAAATAGCCCACTCCAAGTGGGGAGGATGGACTTCATTTCCAGGTGAGCTCCCAGCTCCCGAGTGCAGCTGTCAGCCGGGGTAGGGTGTGCCTTCTTTAATCAGAATAGAACAATCACGACTAACGGAGCATCATTAATATTCCTTACGATTATAGCTGGTTCCCCAATGTTATATTTCTGTCTCTTTCAAAGCCCGAGCTCGCCAGGGAAAGAAAAGGGTCAGCACAGGCGTGGGCCCAGAAGCCGGCCACCTGTGGATTCTGAGCAGCAAGCCTACTGTTGAGTGTGAATGAAGTAGAAGGTCACCTGGGGATGAGGCTAAAGCGTTTTTGCAGGGACAAGGTAACAGAGGCCCCCGAAGACCATCTGACAGAACTGGGACTCTTCCGCTGGAAATTCTCCAGGGGGGTGTCATCCAAGGGCCCACAAAGGGTAGCATCAGGCTCTTGGCACCTAGAGCTGCTGCCATTGCAGGCCTGGCAGAAAATGATGCTGAGGTGGCTCGTGAGCCGATCCCACCCCAGCCCGGTAGCTCTCAAGGCAGCTTTCTCAGCACCATTGGCATTTGGGGCTGAATGAGTTTCTGCCGTGTGTGTGTTATGTGGGGCAGGGAGGGATTTCTGATTGACTTCATCCTGGGCCCCTACCCACTGGATGCCAGTAACACACCCCTCTACCAGTTGTGACAGCAAAATAATGTCTGCAGACATTACTAAATGGCCCTCAAGGGGGGTGGTGAGGAGGGGCTGGGCAAACTGTCCCTGGTTGAGAACTGCTGCTTAGAGCCCGTGGGGTGTCTCCCAGACTCCTCCAGACCTGGCCCTTCTCTCCTCCTAACGATCTAAGGCCTGGCCATAGTTATCGTTTTATCTGGACTCTTACAATGTTAAAGAAAAAGAAAAACAAACAAACAACAACAAATAGCCTGGCGGCATGGCTCAGTGATTGAGCGTTGACCTGGGAACCTGGAGGTCCTGGTTCCATCCCTGGTCAGGACATGTGCCTGGATTTCAGGTTTGATCCCCAGAGGCAGCCAACCAACGAGTCTCTCCCATCATTGATGTTCTTATCTCTCTTTCCCTCTCCTTTCCTCTTTGAAATCAATAAAATATTTTAATTAGAAAAGAGAGAGAGAGAGAGAGAGAGAGAGAGAGAGAGAGAGAGAGAGAAAGATGGGTCTGGGCAGACATGGTAGAGCCCCTCGCTGTCCTCCCTCCCGTCCTCGGTCCATTTGCTTCTCCTCCCGGGAGCCTGTGCAGGGTGTAGTAGGCAAAGGCCTTGGGATTCAAAGTAGGAACACCCCTGGGAGAACTGAAAACATGTTTGCACCGGGACTTGTACCCAAGCGTTCGTGGCCACATTATCGGAAATGGCCAACGGCCATTAAAAGGACAAAGAAAATGTGGTCTGTCCACACAATGGAGTAATATTCAGTCACAGAAAGGAATGAAGTGCTGAGGCAGGCTTCCACATTGATGAAGCTTGAACACGTTCTGTGAAGTACAAGAAGACGGTCATAAAAGGCCACATGTTGTATGATTCCATTTATATGAAATTTCCAGAAGCGGCAACTCCACAGAGACAGACCGCAGTGGCTGCCAGGGGCTGGGGGAAGGAGAATGGCCGCTATGGGTGTCTTCCTGGGGTGTTGAAAATGCTCTAGAATTAGAAGTGGTGATGGTTACACACCTTTAAGTATATTAGAATCACCGAGTCACACACGTCCAAAAGGTAAATGTGATGGTATACGAACTACAAAAGTAAAGAAAAGTGACCCCAGAGCCTAGCAACCTGGCCGTCCCCTTCCTCAGCTGCCACTGCCTGGCGGCAAGCCCAGGCTGGGAGCACATGCGCCCACAGAGGGCCTTCCCCAGCCAGCCTTCTCTGCCTGGCCACCCTCCCTGCCCCTCAGAGACCTGCGGGAGCGAGCAGAGAACACAACCCCTCACACACCTTCCCTCTCTGTGGTTAGCACACCTGAACCAAGTAGCAACTTTGCAAGAGAGGCGTCATCATTGTCCTGTGGGACAGAGGGGACACTGAGGTGGGGCCAAGGTCATGTCATGGGCCAGGGCCAGGACCTGGATCTCATGACTCCCCGCTCAGTGGAACCCAGGCGCACATCAGAACAGGATCAGGCAGGGGTTGGCTGCATCAGCCTCATCCATCCACGGTCTCATTCTTTCCTTTCTTCATTTCTGTCGCCCACGGAGCGTCTCCTCTCTTTCAGGCCTGCTTCAGGGATTTAGCGATGCCTCACTGGGTGGCCTCTGATCTCAAGGTCCTCACTGTTATGGTGGGGTATTCCTTGGGCACAGGAGGACAGGTGGAAGAGGTCCCGCCCAGGAAGTCAGCAGACCCGTCTCAGTGGGCTAGCGACGCCCCTCAGTGCACACACTTGCACACGCACCTGTAGATGCACGAGCAGATCCGGCACAGTTGCCTAGACAAGGCCCTCACACTCACAGGGTAGCTCTCTACACACAAAGACTTATTATTAAAGGGATAATCATCCGGTCATTTGTTGATTTATTTTATTCATTATCCATTTAAAGTAGGTAATACATTCTCGTTCAAAATTTGAAAGGGACACATCCCATCTCCCCTAGTTCTTTGCCCAGAGGCGACTGTGACAACCAGTGTTGAGTGCATCCACATACAAGCACATGCCCATGGCAGTCTGCAAGCATCGGCCTGCCTCTGGCTGTTTCCTCTGACAGCCAGCTGCGGCCGGCTTCCCCGAGAGGGGCGGGAGGAGCTGTGGCACACTTGTCTGTGGCTGCACAGGGGCCCATTATGCAAATGTCTCGTGATTTGTCTGAAGGGGCCCTGTGGATGGACTTGTGGGTGGGTGTCGAGTGTTTGCTGTTACAAAAAACAGTGATGCTCCAGTGACCTTGTACAGACGTCATATTGCACAAGCATGAGAAACCCTGTAGCTAAATCCCTCAGCAGTGAGGGTTGCTGGGTGGAAAGGTCGGTTACATTTTTGGGGTGGTGATAGATATCGCCAAATCACCTTTACGGAATTGTACACATTACCTCTCCCTTCTAGCTGAGAAGGAGGGTTTATGAGAAAGGCCTTGCATGCAGGGAGCGAGGGCTGTCTTTAAAGAAACACCACCAACGGGGTTTCTGAGGAGCTCCTTTCCCATCAGGGTGGTGAGAAACCTCTGGTTGTGTGTCTCTTTCGGCAT
The DNA here is from genome assembly GCA_036971965.1 of Nyctalus aviator. NCBI lineage: Eukaryota > Metazoa > Chordata > Mammalia > Chiroptera > Vespertilionidae > Nyctalus > Nyctalus aviator. Next base: position 40,782,333 of record CM072929.1, read on the forward strand.
CCAACAGATGCCCGCTGCCTATGGGGAAGAGCTCTGCCCTTATCTGGGAGGCAATAGTCCCTGCAGCCTTTTTGCAAAGGGTCAGTGGTTAGCCGGAGGGCACACTGTGCTGGGGGTGAGGGCGGGGAGGTGGGGTGTGTGTGTGTGTGTGTGTGTGTGCGCGCGCGTGTGCGCCCAGAGACCAAGTCCAGGTCAGGGGCAGGAGAAGCTGGATGAAGCTGAGAGGCCCAGGCCCCCGTGGCTGCCCCCAGATCCCTGCAGGCTGCTCTGAGGGTGGACAGCATGGCCTCGGGGGCCTCGAAGGCGGCAACAAGAACCCTTGGGGTATCTCCTGCTGAGCGTTTCAGCTTGGTGACAGGATGAACTTTCACCCCAGGAAAGCTGAGCCAGAGTGAAACGGGCTCTCCTCACCCCAATCCGGTGATGCAGACTTGTAGGGCCCTGGCAGTCCTATCAGGGAGCCTCCTTGCGGGGTGGGGAAGGGCGAAGAGTACATGTGGCTTCAGGGCCTTCTAACTCTGGTGGCTGGGGCTCCCGGAATCGGGACGCTGGGGTAGGCCCTGCAGTTACACGCAGTCACTGCCCACAGCGAAAACCTTGGAACCGCAGCCTGTGCAGTAAGTAGCCGGAGCAGCATTTGTTAGCTCAGTCCCAGCCCCCCTCTACCCACCCCACTTCACCTGGAAACTGCTATAAGGACAAAAGGCTCTCCTGTCCCACCCGATCTACAATGCCTGGTGGTCCCTGCTGCACCCTGCAGGCCGCAGGCCCGAGCAGACCCAGGCAGAGCCGCCCGTGTCCAGGGACAGAGCGGACAGAGGGCACTGAAGGTCTGGCGTGAGGGGAGCAGAGAGCCACGGGTGAGGTGCGAGGGGAGGGGTGTGCCTTCTGGTCTGCAACAGGCATCCTCTCCCGGTCTTAAGTGCCAATTTTCTTAAATTGAGTTTTGTAAAATGGGGTATTCCGGCATGGTGGCGCCCCCGCGTGGCCATCTGAGGTCTTCTGATTCTATCCCTTCACGTAGTAGTCTTGGTCATGGCAGGGTACCCTCAGACCTGAACTTCTCAGCAGTCCTGGGAGGGAGGGGAGGCGGGGCCAAAGGTCCCCCACTTTACAAACGAAACGCCTGGGAGGGAAGCAGTTTGTCCAAAGCCTCAGGTGCGAGCCTGAGACACAGCCGGCACCCGGAGAGACGCCCCAGGTGCATTCAGCATCTCCATCTTCCTGAGAACCAGAGTCTCAGAGATGGGGAGTGATGTGCCCAAGGTCAGCGTCAAAGTGGGGGCGCAGGTCCAGCTCTGGCTCACGGGGTCGTGTCCCCACAGCTGGTCAAGACCGCTGAGCTGGACCCCTCCCGGAACTACCTCGCGGGCTTCCACCCCCACGGGGTCCTAGCCGCCGGCATCTTCGTCAACTTGTGCACGGAGGCCACGGGCTTCTCGAAGCTCTTCCCCGGCATCCGCCCCCACCTGATGATGCTGAACCTGTGGTTCCGCTTCCCCATCTTCAGGGACTACCTCATGTCTGGGGGTGAGTCTTCCCCACCGGGCAGCAAGGTCCATAAGGCTGCAGGCACGGGAGGAGGGAATCTGGGGGAGGGCGACCAGGAGTTCCGTACTTCCTCCGAGAGCATGAGCAGTGGAGGAAGGAGGCTAGACTCAAGGAAGCACTTCCCACAGCACCGTGCAGGGCAATGAGCATGGCGAGGGGCTTAGGCATGAGGGGGAAGGCTCAGGCCCAGTCCCCAGCTGGAGTGGGAGGAGAGGGGTGGGGGGGGGGCGGCCTCTGTGAGCACTCTTGGGGATCTCTTTGCTGGGCCACATCCACCCCCACAGTCCCTGCCCCTTAACCTAAGGTGACCAGACGTCCTGCTTTTGGCGGGACAGTCCCGATTTTTAACAATGTGTCCCACGTCCTGCTGTGTTTTTAAAAAGTCCAAAAGATTTAAAAGATTCTTTAAAAAAATAAATAAATAAATAAGGACTGTTTTTAAAACGCCGAAGGATGAGGGACAAATTGTTAAGGGGCTGCCAAAAGCAGGACGTCCGGTCACCTTACCTTCGCCCCATCACTGACCGCCTCCCTCTCTCGCCAGGGCTGGTTACATCGGACAAGGAGTGCGCGGCTCACATCCTGAACAGGAAGGGCGGGGGCAACCTGCTGGGCATCATCGTGGGGGGCGCCCAGGAGGCACTGAACGCCAGGCCCGGGGCCTACAAGCTGCTGCTGCGGAACCGCAAGGGTTTTGCCAAGCTCGCCCTGACGCACGGGTACCTGGGGAGAGGGCTCTGGGTTCCGCTGGAGATCAGCGAGGGTTTACTTTGGTGGGAAGACGGCAGAGGCTGATGGAGTTTCTATCTGGGCAGGGAGACTTCTCAGTCCGTTCACAAATGCACAGGCTGTTGTGGGCGAGACAAGGATTGTCTCGCGGCCAAACACCCAGAAAGGGTCCCAGAATGGAGCCTTTGGGGTCCAAGGGCCTGGGTGGGAAGGGACATACTGCCCAAGGCTGGCCCTAGGTCCGAGACCCCTGGGAAGTGGGAGCCTGGGGTTTGGGGCGTAGCGCAGGGCTGTTCTCTGACCTCGGAGCAGCCCTGAGGAGTCCACGCTGGCTGGAGCAGGCGAGGTTTTCCTACAAAGCTGTCAGATGATTTCTATCTGGGAGAACTCTGAAGCATTCTAATCTATCCATCATGGTGCCCCTGGGAGGTGGTGGCTCTGAGAAGGGACCCTCAGGACCTGCCCAAGGTCAGAAAGCAAAGCTCTGGCAGGTCCGGGAGACCACCTAGGCCTCCTACCTCCGGCTCTGTCCTCTGTTCATTCCTGGTCCCCACGGGAAGCTAGGGGACCAGTGGAGGGCCTTCTTTGGGGCCTCCAACGGGCCTTCTCTCCTCTGTCTCTCTCTCTCTAGGGTACCTCTGGTGCCAGTCTTCTCCTTTGGGGAGAACGAACTCTTTGACCAAGTTGAGAACTCTCCGGGCTCCTGGCTGCGTTGGACCCAGAACCATCTGCAGAAGGTCATGGGCATTTCCCTCCCGCTCTTCCACGGCCGTGGCATCTTCCAGTACAGCTTTGGCCTGTTGCCCTACCGCCGGCCCATCGCCACCGTGGGTAAGCCAAGGCCCAGGCCGGGGGTGGGGGGAGGGGGCAGCTCACGGGGAAAGGGGCCGGGCTGGGAGCTGCCAGGGGACACGGGGCTGGGCCAGGCACATCTTTGCCCTCACGGAGCTCACAACCCAGACCGTGAAACAGACACACAAGCAGACGACCCCGACATGAGGCAGTCTGGGATGAGAACCGGGACGGATGAGAACCAGACTGATTACTGAGTGCCTCCTGTGTGCTAGGCACTGCGTGGCTCCCTGACGCACAGTGGCTCAGTTTCTCCCGACATTCTTCGAAGTAGAGACTGTTGTCCCTATTTCATTGATGGGAAACAGGCGCAGAGAAATAACTTCAAAAAAAACAATAACACACACACACTGCCTTTGACTAACGACGTTGAGGTTTGAATATGGATCGGTTTGACTTTTTAGATATATTTTTATTGATTTCTATAGAGGGAGGGAAGAGGGAGGGAGAGATAGAAACATCAATAATGAGCCGAAACCGGTTTGGCTCAATGGATGGAGCGTCAGCTTGAGACTGAAGGGTCCCGGGTTCGATTCCGGTCAAGGGCATGTGCCTTGGTTGCGGGCACATCCCCAGTAGGGGGTGTGCAGGAAGCAGCTGATCGATGACTCTCTCTCATCGATGTTTCTGGCTCTCTATCTCTCTCCCTTCCTCTCTGTACAAAATCAATAAAATATATTAAAAAAAAAAAAAGAAACATCAATAATGAAAGAGACCCCCACTGGGGCTCAAGCCCGCAACCTGTTAATTGTGCCCTTGGCCATGAACCCGGGACCCTTTAGTCCACAGGCCAACGCTCCATCCACTGAGCCAAACGGGCCAGGGCGGGTCAGAGAAACAGGGTTTAATTCTGACCCAGAGGATTAACAGGCTTCCTGGAAGAGGAGGAACAAGGAAAGGGCAGCCCACATCTGTTGGAACTGCGTGTAAAGCAGCAATGGGCAGGCCTGGGTTAACGCGGGCGGCGGGGGGCGGGGTGGGGGGGTTTAGGGGGAGGGGGAAGGTGGGAGAGGGGTTCCTGTAAAGAAGGGCATGAGCTTTGGAGCCTGGACGTAACCCCAGGTGTTCCTGCTATTTGGACACCTCATTCGCTTTCTTCTTGGATTCCAACCAGGTTCCTCTGTCAAGGCCCGGAGAGAGAGGGCCATTTATCTCCTCCCTCCCATTCATTTATGTGGTTGAGCACACACTCGGCGAACCCCCATACCTGGACTCTCCCTGTGCTGTGTGGCAATGTTTTCATGAGTGTTAATTCTGCTGCTGCCTCCAAAGCTACTGCTAAGGGGAGGAGGCAGGGGAGCTGCCTTCTCAGCCCGGCAGAACCAGAGGGAGGAGGTTCGTTGGGGCCTTCCTGACTGCTCCCTCGAAGGAAGGGGGCACTGCAGCCAGCATGGAGGGAGAGCAGGGGGCGGGGGCGGGGGGAAGAGCTGCCTGGGCTGCAGGCCCGCCTCATCCCAGAAACGACAGGCGCTTCTGAGCACGACATCTTCGGCTCCCAGAACCATACGGCCCGGAGGATAAGAGCACATCCCCGGGCACCGAGTCTTCCTGGCTTTGCTGACCTTTTGTTGTTGATGTTGTTGAGGATATTTCTTTCCCATTGATTTTTAGAGAGTGGAAGGGAGGGAGGGAGGGAGAGAGAGAGAGAGAGAGAGAGAGAGAGAGAGACATCAATGTGAGAGAGAAACATTAATTGGTTGCCTCCTGCACATACTCCACCAAGCCCGGGGATTGAACCTGCGATCCTTCAGTGTGCAGGCCGACACTCTAACCAACACTGGCCACACCAGCCAGGGCTTGGCTACGCCACCTTCAGCAAGTTACTTAACCCCTCAAAACCTCATGGCCTCATCTACCAATGGGAATGTTAGCAGGTTCTACCCCCAGACTTTGATTACAAGGATTCAAGGGGATCGTGCACGTAAAGCACCCAGCACGTTTCCAGGCATTTTGCAATGCCAGCTGGCGGTGATGTCATAACCTCTGAATCTTGGAGTTGCTCTAACGTCTTAGAATTCATCACTCGAAGTAAGGTGGAAAGGGGTGGCAGTAGGAGTGCTTTCCTGCCCCACGGGCCCCTGCTCCGCTCACCCCCCGCCTCTGTGTGTTGCAGTGGGGAAGCCCATCGAGGTGCAGAAGATCCCGCAGCCCTCGCAGGAGGAGGTGGACAAGCTGCACCAGCACTACATCGACGAGCTGTGCAACCTCTTCGAAGCCCACAAGCTCAAGTACAACGTCCCCGAGGACCAGCACCTGGAGTTCTGCTGAGCGCCTCCCCGGAGGAAGGGGCTGCCCCCCGGGGCAGGGCTGGCACGAGGGAGCCCGTGGGGGGCGCTGTGATCTGAGAAGGCTTCCTGGAAGCATCATCCCTGAAACACCATCTCCAGAGTCTTCCGAGCCTCCTGCACATCCAACCCCAAGTCACAGCTGACTATGTGGGAGGGGCGACCAGACTCATCCTGGGACACCTGTGCAGGTTCCCCATCTCCTTGGTCTGCTCGGCCGGGAGATGGGAGAGAGGGCTGGGAGAGAACGGTTTGTCCTCTGTTGTAGCGTCACTCACTGGACAAAGAAGAGAGAGCAGCGACCGGTTACCAGGTTTTCCTTCCTCTGCCTTGAATGACAGTGAAAAGGAAGCTGCCAGCTCCAGCCCCTTCTACCAGCTCCCTCACCCTGCACCCTAAACGTCCCAGCTCCTCCCTCCTGAGCTGGGTGAGCAGAGCTGTGCTCTGCCACTGGCGGTGTGGCGATGGGCAGGCCTTCCCACCCTCCCTCTGAGCCTCGGTTTCCCTGGCTGGATAAGATGGCCTACGGGTCTCAGCTCTGACATCACACAGGCTGAGAGCTCCCCGAGGTACCTCTTACTTGTCCTTTGTAACGTCAGCCCCTTTGTCTGAGCACAAAGAAGGGGTCTCCACGAACTTTCATTCAATAAATGAAAGGGTTTTATGTTAGCCTTCTTCTCTTCTTCTCTTCCTCCTCACTCCCCAGTGCACAGGGATTTGACCCCCAGGCTGGCCCTGTCTCATCTTCCCAGAAGGTGAATCTCTGGGCTCAGATTGGTCCAGAGAAGGTCACGTGGATCTGTCAGCCCCCAGCGTACCGCCTCAGGCCCTGTTCTGTTGGGAAAGAGGGGAATGGGTGGGTTGAGACACAGGGCAGACCAGGTCAGAGGATGAAGACCAGACGTGAAGAGTGAGTGTTAGTATGTGTCTGCAGGGGGATGAGGGGTGAGCGGGGACTGATGCCTGGCGGAAAGAATTCTGGACTCCCGGGTTTGGGACAGACGTGGAGGAGCAGGATGGCTGGGTAAAACCAGTCCTTGCGAATCCCCCTCTTCCGCCAGCAGGGAAGCAGGCTCTTTCTACCCAGGCAGGTCATGCCAACAGCCCCAGCATGGGGCCTTTGGAGAAGTGTAAACAAATTTGGGTTCGAATCCTGGCCCATCCCTTTTTAGGAACTCTGGGCCAGTCACCTCCAAACCTCAATTCAGTCCTCGGGAAAATAAGGATTACCATATCACCTTCCATGTTGTGAGCATAATGAGATGCTGTTTTGAGATGGTAAGCCGCCCCCCGTCCTGTCGGGAGTGACGCAGAGCACATGGAAGTGGGAGTTAGGTGATGAGAGTCCCTGTGTCCCTGGGAGGTGCCTGATACCCTGGGAGGAAGTGTGTGTACGGGTCACAGGAGGAACGGGAGTGAAGAGCCGGGAATGACGATCTCCAGCCAGGGGGAGACTTGGAGGAAATGGCAGGGGCAGGGCCAAGGAGAGAAGGGCCAAGAAGATCCCTCACCGGAGGGATCTGTGCTGGGTGGTAACCACCGCAGAGCACAATGGCTGGACACGGAGGACCCCCTGCTCCTCACAGTTCTGTGGTCCGGTGGTGGCTCTTTCCCATCTTGCCCGGCTCTCATGCAGCTGCATTCGGCGGTGGGTGGGTCGGCTGGGCTGGGCCCGCTGGGGGGCTGGGCCCGCTGGGCCTCTCTGTGCCGGCGGGCACTGGGCCCCGCTCCAGACTGGCCCATCTCTCAGCATTCAGTGGGGGCTGGATGGCAAAGTCTCTTACGTCCTAGGCTGCATGTGTGCACGCAGCACCTCACTGCCTTCTGTTCATCAAAACAAGCCCTGAGGCCACCAGATTGAGGGGAGAGGAATAGAGTCTCCTCCTCATGGGAGGAGCAGCGACGTCACTGTACCAAAGGCTGGGGACACATGGAGGGTTGGATAAAGAACAATTTCTGAGGCGTGTCTGGGTGTGGGGATGCACACGGGAAGGTGCACTAAGCCAGGCTGGGCCGGGAGGGTGGCCGAGCACTGCTGCCTCCGTGAGGCCTGGAAGGTCAAGCGGAGGCAGCAGGTACCGGGTCAGGAGGGTCTCGGGCAGGGGCCATTACTGCAGAGAAGGAGGCAGGTGAGCATCCCCACTGAACCCAGGTGGAAGGTTAAGGGCCTGGGGCTGCCGTCCATGCAGGTGGGTCTCCCAGGAAGGAGCAGGGTGGACACCAATGGACGGAGGACCGGAGGGGTCACCAGAAGACAGAAGATGTCTCCCTTCAAGCCCAAGCTCCTTAGCCCGCCCTTAGCCACTCTCCACCACCTGCCCAGTCCTCCCACCCTCCTCTCTCCTCCTCCCTCTCCTCAGACGGAACCATTTGCACTGCCATATGTCAGCCATGCTCTTCCTCTCCCCTTTGGGCTTTGCCAATGATGTGCCCTCTGCCTGGAATGCCATCTCCCCATTCCCATTGTCAAGGGCATTCCCACTTATCCTTCAATACTGGCTTCATCTATTCCAGGAAGCCTTCCCCGTGCCTCTGGCTGACTGAGATGGGGTTTCCCAGGCTCCCCCTTCCTCTGCCACAACACTCAGCGCCCTGGCGGTCCCTGGGCAAACACTGCGCACTGACACTCCCACCTCTAGGGCTCTCGGGCCACCCACACAAAGCACCAATGTCCTCTCCCAAACAAAACCCACTCCCTAAACTGGTCTCTGATGCCTCTAAACTCCTCCTCAGCCTGGCATTGGAGGCCCTTCTTATTCTCATCCTCTTCTCCCCCTCCCCCCACTTTACCTAGACCTTCTCCCCTGCACCTCATTACCTGCTGCGCCCCTCACTGCTTGCCCTCCTCTGCTGTCTGAACGCACTCGGTTCTCAGACCTGCTGAGCTCTGGAGCATGCCGGTCCCTTCCCCCAGAACACACTTTCTCCTCCACCTGGTCAGCATCACTCACCTCCAGGCAGGTAGGGTGGCGGAGGACTTGTGCCATGAACCACGACCCCCACCCCCACCCCATTCCTGCGAACAGGGCCTGCTGCCGGCTCACCACCTCTGTGCCCGCTGCCCTGGGTCTGAGAGCAGGCACCACCCTGATGCTGCGCCCTGTCCCCAGTCTGCTCTCCATGCGGCGGGAGACCGCAGAGAGACAGGCATGGGTAACAGCAGGAAACGGTAGGGACAGTGGGAATCAGCAGTTCTGCGCAGGAAGCTTTGGGCGACGTGGAAGTCACCGGAGGGGGAAAAGTTTTGTTAGTCGTTACAGTGTCCGGTGACAAACAATACTCTCTCCATCTTGCAATACACTGAGTTTGCTGGTGCTATTTTTATACAGCGAAACAGCAACATTGCAAGAAAACAGGAGAGTTTGATAATAAAACATTCAACTTCATTTAACAAAAAAATTTACTTACCCCCCCCCCAAAGATCATCACCTTCAGTAAACCTTAGCACACCCCACTCACCCTCAAACCCTGCTCTTCTCCCCACTCCAGAATAACTGCCCTGAGTCGGAGTTAGCTACCCCTCCTTCAGGTTCTCTGGGGGGGTGTAAAGGACAGGGTCAATAGGGGTGAGTGGCCCCCTCTGCCTCCCGGTGGGTTGGGAACTCCCTGAGAACAAAGACCATATCCTTCCTCCCTCAGCTCCATCCCAGCACTCAGCACCAGGCCTGGGGCAAGCCGGCACCACAGGGGATGTGAGCTGACTGCATATATGAGCTCCCACTGGGAGCTTCCCCTGGTGGGGACACTGGACCAGGGCAGGAATGAAGGGAGAAGACCACCTTGCCTCCAGAGGTAGTTAAATTAGCTCTCTATTGCTGCATAACAAATACTCCAAACCTTATCTGCTTTAAACAACAAACGTGTATTGTCCTACAACTTCTGAAGGTCAGGAATTGGAAGGGTCCTGGCACAGACCTGTCATGAGGTTGTACCCCGTGGCCGTTCGCAGGAGGCTTCCGTCCCTCACCGATATGTGGGCCTCTCCAAAGAGCTGCCAATGACCCAGAGCAGGCCAGGCAAGAGAGGCCACACCGCCACGTGTGGTCTAGCCTCTGCGGCACACACCATCCATCCCGCCTTATTCTATCGGTTAGGTGTGAGTCGCCACGTGTAGCCCACACTCCGTACAGGGCTGCAAATACCAGGAGGGGAGACCCCTGGGGGCCAGCTTGGAGAACAGAAGCTGAGCTGGCCATGCAGAGGGTCCCCAACAGCTGGGGTAACTCTTGGAGCAGAGGTCTGAGGTGAGACTGATGGCCGTGACCCCGTGACCCCCAACCTGGCTGGGATGGAGTCCAAGGTGGCCATTAGCCGTGGGGGTGCCAGGATGAGAGATGGGGGATAGGGAGAGGCTCCAGGGGCCAGAGGGAAGACAGTTTTATTATTAAACTCTCTTGTTTTCCTGCAAGGCTGCTGCTTCGCTGAGGCCCCATGATGAAGACATCAGTGGCACAAGATGGCCCCGAAAGCAATGATCTCAGAGGAAGGCTGCCCAAGAGGGTTAGCCCAATAGGGGTGTCCACCCAGGGCTTTGTGTGAGCAAAGAATGTCCTTCACTGGGTTAAGCACTGAGATTACGAGAATTTGTTACAGCAGTGGGTCTCCCCAACCAACACAGTGGGCCAGGAGTTGCACGTATAAGGATTCAATTTTTATTTATTTATTTATTTATTTATTTATTTATTTATTTTTCAGATGAGAAGGTGGCCATCTACAGGGCACTACCCAGTGAGTTTTATTTTATTTATTTATTTTATTAAATTATTATCTGTGTACATATTTTAACATTGCCTCCCATACATACCCTCCCTCCCCAGAGTTTTGTGTCCATTGGTTGTACTTATATGCATGTATACAAGTCCTTTAGTTGAGGGATTCAATTATTTTTTTTAAAATATAGATTTTATTGATTTTTTCTTTTTATGGAGATCAAGAGAGGGACAGAGAGCTAGAAACATCGATGAGAGAGAAACATCGCTCTCATGTGCTGCCTCTTGCACGCCCCCTACTGGGGATGTGCCCGCAACCAATGTACATGCTTTTGACTGGAATCAAACCTGGGACCTTTCAGTCCGCAGACCGACGCTCTATCCACTGAGCCAAACCGGCTTCGGCAAGGGTTCAATTATTAAATGAACAGCTAACTGACACCTCAGAGCCCCCAGAGCCTGCCTGGGGGGCCTCACCAGGGTTCCCTCACCCCAATACAGACACAGATCCAGGCAGCCAGAGGACAACGGGATTTTTCAGGTGTGGTAGCGATGGGCAGAGGCCCGAGAGCCTGCCCGAGGCCTCAGTGATGGGGAGAGTCCGAGTCTCCTCTAGAAATCAGGCTGCCCTTTGACCTGAGTAGACGTTCTCAGACATCATTAACCACAGGGGACAAAGGGCCTGCTGGGGCCCAGCCTGACCCTGCTTTATGGGACAGGAGTCAGCCAGCGCAGAGCAGCTGGCAGCCACGTGGCATGGTCCAAGGCCCAGCCCAACGGGGGTGCTATGCTTTGCAAGGGTTCAGAAAGAGGCAGAGGTGGGAGGAGGGAAGCTGCTGAGCAAGCAAAGGTCGAGAGCAGGGCATAGGTTGGCAATTGCTGGTGTGGTTCAGGGTGCAAGGGGGAGGTTTGGGGTACAGGGGGCTGGAGGTTTAGGCCTTTGTTCTGCAGGTTGTCATTGAGACAGCGTGGTGCAGAAGGCAGACAGGCTCCCCGATGTCACCTTGCCTACCGGCTTGGGCTGGAGTGGGTCATGGCCAGAGGCTAGAGGAGGCCTTGGGCTGAACTGGGCATCTGTCTTCATAACCTCACAGAAAGGCAGAGCCAGCACCCTGAGCTACTTACTGAGAACCTACTATGCGCTGAGCTCCAAGTGGGAGGTTTTCCAATGCATCATCTCAATGGTGCCCACAGTGACCTCTTCCTAATAAATAAGGCTCATTTGTCAGAGACATTAAAGGATTTTCAGCAACCTGCTCCCAAGACGAAGACTGCCTGCCCAGACAGCGGTCACATGCGGCTCCCACCTTTCCTAGTTCTGGCCTCAAATGACAGCTGGCGAAACACACAGCTACCCGCCTCCCCCCATCCCCGGCTCGGCTGTGTGACCCCATGGGAATCACATCCCCTTACTGAGTCTCAGTTTCCTCGTTTATAAATGGTTCATCCTTAAGTGAGTATTTAACAAATGCCAGTTCTCCCTCACCTCTCCTCCTCGGAAATGCCAAGAAATGGTTTCCGAAAGACCCATGGGAGTTTGTGTCTCTCACCAGCTGGGCTGGGCTTTTCTTAGAATCTGGATCTTCCTCCTCACTCCCTGCCAGAAAACTGAGTGTTTCCGTTTTGAGCTGGTGCCATGCCTGTCCAGTTACATGTTCATTGAGAGAACAGATGGATGAGAAGACAGACCTTTCTAGCCACTCCTTTTAAAGGGGCCCTTGAAAGAAAGAAAGAAAGAAAGAAAGAAAGAAAGAAAGAAAGAAAGAAAGAAAGAAAGAAAGAAAGAAAGGAAGGAAGGAAGGAAGGAAGGAAGGAAGGAAGGAAGGAAGGAAAGGAAGAAAGAAAGTAAAAAAAGAAAGCAAGCCCAGTAACAAACCCTGGCCCGCTCAATAAAATGTCAATCACTAAGGATCAAAAATAAATGTAAAAATTGTCAGAAGCCTGTGTTTGGGGATGCCCTAGGTCAATGCTTGTCAACATGTCTGTGGTGAAGGACAAGACCCCTGCAGTTTTTTTCCTAATTCATCATGGACCTCTCCGTTTGTAAAACACACTATAAACGACTAGAGAAATGAACTAAGAAAAAGACTAAGAACATAGTACAAGTCCAGTTTTTTATGACTACTTTTAACAGGACGGACATGAGCTTACTCTGGTGCATTGCTCTAAGGCAGTGATTTTCAGCTGGTGTGCCCAAAAAATTTTAAAGCATGCAAACCTGACTTATTGAGTCAGGAGTACTGACTTCTTTTCCCTTACATCAAAAAAAAAAAAAAAAAAAAAAAAGACAATAGCCATCTGGTGTGAATGAATAAAAATGACACCTATTTTTTTTAGTCAGATCGGCCAAAAAAATATATTTTTTGGTGTGCCACAGAATATTAATAATTCGTCTATGTGCGCCACGAGATGAAAATGGTTGAAAATCGCTGCTCTAAGGTTTCTCAACGGTGACTCTCAAATTCTGTACTTTGTCAGACACCAGTCACAAGCAGTTCATGGGTGAACGCTGGTCCTCAGACCATCCTGGGACCACACTTCCCTAGAACTCTCCAAGGTGACTCACTCTGGGCATCGTGAGGTTGGTGGGAGTTACAGTGCACATAACCAGTGGGTGAACTGCAAAAGGCTGGACACAGATTGGTTGGGCTTCTGTCTTAACCACTTACATCTGGGTAAGCTGAGGGGGCTCTGGGAGGGAAGGACTTGCCTGAGTAACTTTGGAAAACAGTGTTTTGACTTTGAAACTGTGAGACTACCGTTAAAACAAAACGTACCTAAACACCACCCCGTAGCTGGTAAAGTTGAATTTCTCACAGGGGCCCAGGTTGACGGTGTGGCAGCTGCGGGGCTTGTGTGCTGAGATCGCACCAATAATCGGATGGTGGGAGCCTTTTCTCACTTCGGAGAAGGAAGGTACAGATAAGCAAGCGGGAAAGACTAGAATGATCCTTATGTTGAGAGATCAGAGTGGGAGATGTCAGTATGGATTCATGTTTAGTTAATATAGATACAGATGGAGAGATACAGAAATGATTATATTATGTACGTAGGTAAGCAAGAGTTAGTATACGTACCTATTTTTCTTGGCTTTGTCTTACATTTAAAGCCTCTTCAGATAATCCAGGATATCTTCCCATTTAAAAATATTTAATTTAATCACACCTGCAAAGACCTTTTTCCTCCTTTTTTAAGGTAGCATTCACAGGTTCTAGAAACTAGGATGTGCTAGGATGTGAATATCTTCCGGGAGACTTTTTTTTTTGTTTTGTTTTGTTTTGTTTTGTTTATTATACATGCCAAACAATGTATTCATTCTCTCAGCCTCAGTTTCCTCCTCTGGAAGTGATAGATGCAAATGTATGTAAATGAGAGGCCTGATCTGCTGGTGCTGCTAGGTGTGGAAGACAGGAGCCTGAAGAGCATTTGTCCTGGACAGGTGAGTCCTGACACCACTCCTTTCCCAAGTGCACATCCCCACCAAGTTAGCAGGGGTCCCTGGCAGGGACATGATGGCAGGGAAAGGAACCCTGAGACTTGGACTCAAACCCCAGCTCTGTCAGCCACTGACAGTGTGATCTCAAGCAAGTCGCTTTCCATACCTGGGACACAGTACAATTTCAAGAAATACATGTACGTTAGTCCTGACTTAGGAGAGGACTGGGGAGGCACCTCTCGCCCTGAGGTTTATGATTACAGATGTTTATTTATTTATTTATTTATTTATTTATTAAAAATATATTTTATTGATATTTTACAGAGAAGAAGGGAGAGAGAGAGATAGAGAGCTAGAAATGTCAATGAGAGAGGAACATCAACCAGCTGCCTCTTGCAGTGGGTACACTGGGGATGTGCCCACAACTAATGTACATGCCCTTGACCAGAATCGAACCTGGGACCCTTCAGTCCGCAGGCTCTACCACTGAGCCAAACCGGTTTCAGCTGATTACAGATGTTTTTATTTCGGTGTCTTCCTATTGGCTAAAGGGTCTCAGTCTCTCCTAGTAACAAGGGGACATGTTGATCGGAGCCCTGTGGAAGCAGTACCTCTCTCAAAGGGGCGGCAGTGATGGTGGAGGTCCAGGCACTGTGGCTTGTGGGGGTGAGGAGAAAAGAGGAAACCTTCCGTTCCGCTTGCTTTCTCCCGGGGCCCATCGGTCTAGGCCAGGGCTCAGCCTGTGCTTGAATACACCCGTGAACTAAGAAAGCTTTTTACAGATGAGCATTTGCCATCGATGTGATGGGCGGGAACCCTCGCTTTGAGGCCCAGTTAAGTGACATGTGATCCTCCAAAAAAATTCCACCTTCTCATTAGTTGACTTGTATTACAATTTTGTACTCAATTATTTACTTTGAATTTGATCCATTAAAATTTTAAGGATATTTGTTTCCTTTTTTGTTATATAAGGGCCCGCCTAATAGCCTCAATCTGCCTCTTGGCCTGCAAAGCCTCTACCCGCCGCCGCTTAATCAGTTGCCCTATGTTCCATCTCAGATCTGTCCTAAGCCATTCGTTACGTTGGAGCCAGAAGGAGCTCCCCAGTGTGGGTCTGACAAAACCGTTCCTCTGATGAAAACCCGGTGGTTTCTCGGTGCTCTCTGGCTGCCTCTGGCTCCTTGGCTGGCGTGCAGCCCTTCCCAGCGTGACTCCTGCCTTCCTTCTGAGCTCCTCCCTCCCCCCCTGCAGCCTCCTGAGCTTCTTCCAGTTCCCTGGGACACCTTGCTTCCCCTAGAGCTAGCGTTTCATACACGCTGTTCCCTCTGGCTAAAACGCCTTTTACCCTACTCCCCTCCACCCAAGTCCATTTTCCTGTACACTAGTATATTATTTCTTGTGTATATTATTTATTGATTTCAGAGAGGAAGGGAGAGGGAGAGAGAGGTAGAAACATCATTGATGAGAGAGAATCCCTGATCAACCTGCCTCCTGCATGCCCCCCACTGGGGATCAAGCCCGCAACCTGGGCATGTGCCCTGACCTCCGGGAAGGGCGGTCACATTTATTTAAGAGCCTGTGCCCACTAAGAGACTGGGAGCCCCAGCTCAAGTCAGTTTGACTCTGCACGGCTGCGCTTTGCTCTCCACTGACAATGCTCCTGCTGGTTCCTACCATGTGGGAAGGGAGCAGGCTACCAGTCAGGGGCTGGGACTACCCATCAGGCGCCCCAGTCCATTTCCTTCCCTGGATTGCAGATCCTCGTCTGTGCAAAGGAGACAGGGGCCCCTGGCCTGCTGATGGTGTAAGGCCTGGGTCAAAGGTGGGAATGGAACCTTGGGGGACAGGAAAGGGGGTTGGGGAGTTGGTAGCTGAGCTTCCAGACACTATTATCAGTCCTCCACAAGCAGCCCCAGACAGACACAAGCTTGGGCTCTGGGCTCTGGGCTCTGAGCTCCAGGACATTCCAGCCAAAGGTCACTCCTCAGCAGCCAGCTGCAACTGGCCAGGGCCTGGACCCTGCCTGCCCATCCCCCTACCTTTCCCTCCCCTGAGCAGGAATAAAAGGAACCTTGGCCGGGAATGCTTCTGGGATGAGCTCAAGAGAGGGTGCATGTCTGTGGATATGTTTCTTCTTGAGCACCCATGTGTGATCTCGGTCTGTGTGTGCACGCACAGTCACAAAAGGGTGCCCCTGGGTCCCATGTGTTGAGCGTGCATGGCTGTGTGGTAACTCTGTGCAGGTATAAAGGCCTGAGTGGAGAGGATGAGGGAGAGTCAAGTATCCTTGGCCCTGACACACTGTGACATCTGGTCCTTCGGGCCTTTCCTGACGCTGTACCCTCCATTCTTACTCGAAAGCTTTCAAAGGTTTCGGGTTGTGCCCTCCATTCATCAGTGCCCACCCCTCTTCTGTCATTGATCCCGTGCTGCTTAGAAAGACCCAGAATTCTGAAATATTAAGATGAATCCTGAGGGTGGCGCAGGGCACACTATCGGCACACTATCGGCACACTATCGGTGCTCCACAGCACCGATCACTGCTGTGGGCCCCTTTCTGTATACCTGTTGACATTGCTTCCAAAACACCTGCCCCTGCACCTTCTCCTGGGCTTGCCTAGGGCCACTGAAGACACTTTCCCCACGTGCAGAGTAGGGCAGACAACTGGGAGCTTATACCCCCTCCCCGTACTCCACCCCGGTGACCCTTAGCCAAGACCAACTGGTGAAAGCCAGCTTCCTGGCTCTAAGCTGGAACAAACGCCAGGCCTCACTCTTGCTCCAGGGCTCCCCTGCGGGATCTGGCCGAGGCTGTTTCTGGTCTGGAATCACACCCCGTTTCGTTTCTTCTTCCCCTTCCTTTTCCGGCTGCCCCAGCTCCCTCTGGAGTTCCTCCTGCAGGCATTTCCTCACAGGGTTCCTCATCACCAAGTCTGCTTCTAGGAAACTCAACCTAAAACAGGGCGATGGGCTTGGAAACAACCTCTCCACAACCCCGCTGAACAGAGAGGACAGAGGCCCAGGGAGGGCACGTGTGTTTCCAGAGCTCCCCTCCCACCCCCGCTTTGGCAAGCTGTACCTTTGGTCTCGGTGGCCCTGTGTGCCACCCTACGCCCCACCTCCCCTGCAGGGGGCGGCCCTCTCTGCAATGCCCCTGGCAGCCCTGGGTTAGAAAAAGGTTTTTTGTTTGTTTGTTTGTTTGTTTTTTAATATATATATATTTTTAAAATATATTTTATTGATTTTTTACAGAGAGGAAGGGAGAGAGATAGAGAGCCAGAAACGTCGATGAGAGAGAAACATTGACCAGCTGCCTCCTGCACATCCCCTACCGGGGATGTGCCCGCAACCCATGCACATGCCCTTGACTGGAATCGAACCCGGGACCTTTCAGTCCGCAGACTGACGCTCTACCGCTGAGCCAAACCGGTTTCGGCTGTTTTTTAATATATTTTATTGATTTTTTTTACAGAGAGGAAGGGAGAGGGAGAAAGAGTTAGAAACATCTATGAGAGAGAGAGACATTGATCAGCTGCCTCCTGCACACCCCCTACTGGGGATGTGCCTGCAACCAAGGCACATGCCCCTGATCGGAATTGAACCTGGGACCCTTGAGTTCGTAGGCCGATGCTCTATCCACTGAGCCAGACCAGTTTCGTCTAGGAAGAAGTTTTAATCCTGCTCGGGTCTCCCTTTCCTGAGGGTGTCTCCTTGGAGAAGGAAGCAGTCTGGGTCAGAAAGCAGGCAAAGAGGAACTTTCAAGGAGAGGCCAGGGAGACAAGCACGGCTCTGCTAATATGCCTCACCGCTCTGCCTTCTAGGGCGCACAACCAGGACCACAGTGCCTTCAAGGACACACAACCAGGGGGCAGACGGGGCTCTGGCTGACAAAGTCGGGACCTTGCCTTTCTCAGAAGAGGCCTCCTGTGGTAGAAAAGGCCCCGTTCTGGGAACCGGGAGACTTGGATCCCCTCCACAACTCCCTCATGGCCTGGCTGCTTACCTCTGAGGGAGTCCGGTGGCTCCCTGAGGGATGCAATGTCCCCATCAGTGGCAGGCCCCCCATGGGGCCAGGGAAAAGCATGGCAGTTGGAGCACAAGATCCGGGCCTCAAACCCACATTTTACACAGTAGCATTCCCCGAATGAATGAGCCCGCAGCATCTTCATTTCTTCTTTTGACAATGTTGATGCCTACAGGCCTGACCTCACGGCGTGCTGGGAGAACGAAACGAGATAACACCGGGCAGAGCGCTTAGCAGGTCCCTGGCACAGGGCGACCTCGAGCAGGTGACTATTTTTGCTCTTGTTGTGTACCAGCCGGGGTTGCGTAACCAGCTGGGTCCTGTGGTCTTGCTGACGTGACACTGACTCCCAAGCTCCGTCAGAGCCAGAGGGCATGCACGAAGGAGACACAGCCGGTGGAGCGGGAGCTGGAGGGGCGTGGAAAGCCTTCATTCTCTGAGCCCACTCGCCCTGCCTCCAATGCCTCCTCTGGCTTCAGAGAATGACCACAGAGTCCCCAGGTTCTCGGGCAGGGGCTGCGTGCGCGCAGGTGAGGGACAGGCAGGGTCAGTGCTTTCCATTTGGTGAAGTGGACAGAAGTAATGCAGGCTTAACCTTGTTTTGTTTCTTATGGTTAGAAAATGTATTTATTTTGTCCAATTAAAAAAAAAAAAAGAAAACGTGTTTCTTTTCAAATTTTAAAAATTCTGGTAAGATAGTACTCACATTGGTGAAACATCACCAACTTCAGAACTCTCGAATCTTGCAGAACAGAAACTTCACACCCATGAAACAATAACTGCCTAATTCCGCCTTCCCCCTTGTCTTAAAAAAAAATCTATGTAAGAATTGGAAATAAATATTTATTTATTAGTAAACTAGTGACTCAGTGCACAAAATCCCTAGAGACCCAGACCCAAGGAAAACTGCGCCAGACCCAGGACCGTGCCGCACTGTGCCATGGGACGCCCCCGAATCCCGCTGTGCAGAGACCCAGAGGCAAGTCCCTGCCCACCCACACGCGCCTCGCCATGCAATGCAGCCCGCCCACCTGCACGTGCCTGGCCACGCACACAGCCTCCTGGTGACGGCCTTTGGTTGTTACGGCATTAGGACCACTGGGTTTTTTAATATAGATACTAGTGGTTCCCTTTTTACCGGCCACTGTGCTAGGCCTGAAACACAGGAGGAACGCAAGGCTCTCCACTGGCTCTGAAGGGTTAGGATTCATAAGCCAGAACAACACTGGAAGATAATTATGTTTCATTTCTTCACTTAGCAAAACTCTCCTGACCCTGTCAAGCTCATGTGGCCAGGAAGCAATAATGGGGGACACCTTGTCCCCACCTGGAGGTGCTCATGTTTGGTGCTAGGCTCCCACCCCAAACCACAGAGGCGTCCCCTCCCAGGCCTCTCTGCTTCACCAGGTCCTCCCCGCCATCCCACACAGCGAGGCCCAAACTGCGGCACAATGCAGGCAGCAGGCCCAGCCTGGAGCTCTGGGGAAGGGCATTGGATCCTGGGCTCCAGGCGAGCTCTACGCTGATCTCACCAAAAATTAATTAATTCATTAATTAATCTATTAAAAAAAATAAATTCAGCCATGGTTGGTGTTGCTGTGAACATAAGTCGTCTTTACTGTCAAAAAACAGCTTAGACAGCTGCCATTTTGGACTGTGTGACTTGGCAGCTGCCACTTTGGCCACATGACTTCAGCTCCGCTGGGGGCCGCCATCTTGAAATGGCAAAGGCCAACTCCTCCCTACACTTTAGCCAATCATGAAAGACTGTGCACCTGAGCACCAATCAAGAGTGAGGACAGGTCACATGCGTGAGGATTAAAAAGCTGAGCAGACCGCCTGTTCAGTGTGCGTGTGCTCCCAGACCGTGTGCGTGCACCCTCCTGCAGGAGTAAAGGTATGTGCCTTGCTGCCTGGCTCCCGAGTATGCTTCATGTTCTATCAGGACCCCTGAATTTGGGGGCTCGCCTTGTTTCTTACATTGCCCAGTTGGTTAAGTGTCATCCCATGTACCAGAGGGTTGCAGGTTCAATTTCCAGAGGCAAACGACTGATGTTTCTCTCTCACACTGATTGATGTTTCTGTCTCTGTCTCCTTTGCCCTTCCTCTCCCTCTCTAAAGTAAAATAAACATTTATAAATAAATTCAGCAATATTAATAATTATATTAATGGGGCTGGCTTTAGCTCAGCAGATCCTTCGAATACAGTGCTTACCAATCACTCTTGCTCATCTACACGAGAGTGGCTTGAGACCCACAGGCGCCTTCCAGACCTTTATTAAAAAAATATATACTAATGGTGAAAAGATCTAAACACCTAATTAAAAGGCAGAGAGTGTCAAACTGGATTTTTTATATGCTGTCTATAAGAGCCTCACTTTAAATATTAAAAAATAGGTTCAAAAGGGATTAAAAAAAACTTGCACACAAAAGCACTAATCAAACACTAATCAAGAGAAAGTTAGGGTGGCTATATTAATAACAGACAGAGTAGATTTCAGAACAAATATTACAGGAATTGAGATGGATATTGTATCATGATAAGAGGGTCAACTTATGAAGAAGACATAATAATCCTAAATATACAGAGTCAAAGAACCAGATTGTTAAAATACATGAAGCAAAACTTGATAGGATTGAAATAAAAAATAGATAAATCCATAATATGGTTGATGACTTCAAATTTTCTCTCTCCATTCAGTAATTGATAGAACAAAAGTAGACAGAAAATCACAAGGATAGAGAAGATCTAAGAACCAATATCAAACAACTTGACCTAACTGTAATTTATAAAATGCTATACACAACACAAGCAGAAAAAACACTCTTTTCAAATGAGCATTCAATACTTGTGTGGGGGGGTGGGGTGGGAGGAAGAGGAGAGGTTTGTTGAGACCATGAAACAAGTTTAAAATAATTGAAATGACACAAAATTTTCTAATTTAAATGAAATCAAACTAGAAAGAAACCAATAACAAAAAAGACCCCCAAATATTAGGAAACAAGACACATTTAAGTAAACAAGGGATCAAAGAAGAAATTACAAAAAAAATTAAAATAGTTTGGATGGAATTAAAATAAAAACTCAACATATCAAAAATTTATTGGATGCAGCTTAGAGAAGTTTGTAGAGGGAAATTCATAGTATTAAATGTTTATATCAGAAAATAAGAGAAGCTTAGAACCGATCATTTAAGAAGAGTAAATTATATCCAAATCAAGCCAAAGGAAGAAAATAATAAAGACAAGAGCAGAACTAAATTAAATTGAAACAGAGAAAATCATTGAAACCAAAGATTATTGGAAAATAAATTGATAAACCTCTAGTCAGGCTGGTTAAGAGGAAAAGAATGAAGGCACAAATTGCCAATTGTCAAGATTTAAAACAGATATTACTACAGCTGCTCCAGAAATTAAAAGGATAATGAGTGAATATTTTGAACAATTTTATGCCAATATATTTGATAGTTGAGTTTAAATGTGCTAATGGAGGGCTCTCAGAGTGGCCAAGCCATTTCTTCTCGCTCTGTGTCTGGCATAGCACTAAGGTTCGGGACAGACAAGAGGAGAATTGAGGGCCACACGATATCCAAACTCTAGGTCAAATGGGGTTGGCCTGGCAGAACTCACGCTGGACTGGCTGCCAGGTTCATATTCTACGGAGTTTACCTCAGATCTAAGCCTCTTTCTCAATATCGGGTACACAGAAAGACAAGCGTGACTTAATTCTGGGGATTACCCAATGACAGTGTTGGAAAATCCCCAGATTTAGGTTTATCCTTCTTGCCCAAGTTACCTCCCACAGCACCATCACAATACAGGACTGGCAAGGTGATTAAAAACCTGGATTCAGGTACTCTCTCTCCCCTTCACTCCCCCACCCTTTCCTTCCATTCAGGCCTCCCAACAAGCAAGGGCGTTGGCATCAGACCAATCACGATTCCAGTCCCAGTGCTTCCTCCAACTAGCTATCACGTCTCTAAGCCTCAGGTTTTTTTGTTTGTTTGTTTTTGTTTGTTTTGTTTTTTCTTTTTTTTGCCTCTATTAATGTAGTTGTTGTTATAGGAATTTTGGGGGGTGAAATAGGCAGATTTAGAGAATTTTTAAAATTAAGGGAGGAAAACACAGGCTACAGGGTTGCAAAATTGTACAGTAAGTTGGGAGAGGCAGCAGTTACATTTCCATAAGATAAGGGAACTGAAAGCAACAAAAGGTCTATATTCACAAAATAAGGGAGGGCTCCCATGTCCCATGTGAGGTTTGACCTATGAGCTCAGAAGTGACTGTAGTGACCAAATCAAAGAGGGATGGTGGCCAATCGGAGGGGATATCCACGCACAGAAAACTGCAGCCTTTATACACTGTGGAAGAAGGGACTGGGTGGGGCTCTTTCCCCCTCCCCGCGGGGGAGTCTGTGCTGTGAGTTTCTCTCCTTTTCCCTACGTGGGAGTCGGTACTTATTCTTCAATAAATTTCCACCTTTGCTATACCATCTTCTATCCCTGGATTCATTTTTCAACTCTGGCAGATAAAGGGGCCTGGGAATCATCCTGTCCAGGGGAACACCGAGTGTTCTAGCCCCCAAATCCCCGTATCTTGTGAACTCGTATCTCCAGGGTTGTGAAGGACAAATAACAGAACGTATGTACAAGGCTATGCACAAGGTCAGGGCTAAATTTATATCCGTCTCTAGTCTCTTCCCCAACAGACTCCTTCCCTGAAAACTCCAGTGAAGACTATCTTCCCTCTTCTCAACTTGACCTTGAACTTCAAAAGCTCCAGGAGAGCAAGGTCTGGGTCTGTTTTCTCCTCCTGTTGAGGATTTGGTGGGCTCCCTGTGGGCAGAAAAGCAAGGCCACATGCTGCCCTGACTAGCTCAGGGAAGGCCTGCAGGGCAGTTCTGCAAACACCTAAAGTAACCACAAAGGGTGGTCTGAAATTAAAAATTTAACGAAAAACAGTGTAAGGAAGTCGTCATGTCCTAGGCTTGTATTTTCCCTGACAAAATCAACTTCTATCTTTATGAGCCTATTGTCCTTTTGCATCTAAGATAACATACCTGTGAAATGTCTGTAATTTCATTGTAATTTCCCTTTCCAGGACCCCTCAGGATGCAACAAATGGCACCAGGGCAGAAACCACAAATTCCCTCATTGTTACTGTTATCGTGTTAATTATGGACTGTTAACTATCCTGTACCCACCTATATAAAAGGAGCATGTGTCCATCATTTCCCTTTTAATTGAATCCCAGAGGTTTCCTGCTTTGCTTTCTCCCACCTCCCTTAATCTATCATCAGTAGATTTCACATAACCCACCTGCATCTCCTTCTATGGTAATTTATAAAAACAAGGTAAAAACAAACAAACAAACAAACAAACAAAAAAACCACACCATTCTCCGGAGCATTATCCCAATTGTTGAAATTCTGTTTCCCAGCAATCGTTGAGTTTGACTCAAATAAACTCACAAAAATTCTTTACAAGTTTCAATGTTTTTTTTCCATTAGCATCACACAGACCAGGACTTCATAAACGTGTTTCTGCCTTTAACCTTGTCCCTCCCTTAGGGTAAGTGGCCTCTCTGCTTGCAGGCTAGTCACGTACCCTCCTCATCTGTGCAATGGAGGGTCTAAGGCTGTCATTACCATAAGGGATCTCAGAGAGGCAAGCATCCAAAGCCTCATAAACTACAAAGCTGTACCCACAATTCCTAATGGCAGCACAGCACTGGTGACTGAAGGGGGTATGGTGGGAGGTGCTACCCTGGGTGAAACCCTCCTGGTCAGGCCCAGCTTGGCAGCTTGACTTGTCTGTGGTTTGGTCAAAGCACCTGTGGGTTAGCTGGGCAATGAGGAAGAAGAGGTGACCTATGTCCCGGAGCCGTCCTGTTCACACACCGACAGGAAGAGCAGGGCAGGCCACTATAGACAGGAATGTAGGGGTGGTAGGATGTGTGGGGAGGGCACCAGGGGAAGTCAGTGCTTGTGTGAGCCCCCATGCTCACCTCACACAGAGGAGGACAGTCCCAGGACACAGAAAGCTGCCCAGAAACGACCTCTCTGAGCTGCTCTAACTCTAGGTCTGGTTTCCCATCCAAAGCCAATCTGGGCCAAACTGCTTAAGCAGCAGCCATGATCTTGGCAGCTGGGGGCCAATAGGAGGAATTGTTACTCAGCGAGGTGGCCCAGAAGCAAGAGATGGCCCCTCTCAGCCCTTGGACTTGCCTCTGCATCCTTTGGTGTGAAGAGCCCAAATTGGGACAGGTTTTATCGTCCCATTCCCCAAGCCCTGTCCCCGACCTACACTACCAGCCTGCCTGCTCTTTCTAACCTTCCAATCTGATCAAGATGCTCTTCTGCTCACACCTCTCCTTTGGTTTGAACCCCACGGGATAAAACCCAAGCTTCGTGGCTGGATTACAAGTTCCTTCAGATGTGGTCCCTGTCCGTCTCCCAGCCTTCTCCTATCCTCTCCTACCAGTCCTCTTCCAGCCCCACCAGGTGCTCATGGTTCCCAACTCCAGGCTCTGCCTGAACGCTCTTCTCCTTCCTCTCTGCCCGGCAGAATCGTCCTCATTTCAGGTCCAGCAGCAATGTCCTCTCCTCGTAACCTTCCCAATTTACCATCCCTCCTCCGTGCTCCCCAAGCACTTTGTCCGTGACTCTACGGTGCTCATTCATGGTCGATGCTCCACCATGGAAGGAGCCGCTATGCTGAGCAAGCTGCACTGGGTCACAGGATGAGGAGGTTCCTGCCTCTGGGAAGCTCCTGGCCCAACAGAGAGGCAGACACAGCAGACCGACAGTGACAGCACAGGAGGAAAGGGCTGAACTCAGCACAACCTCCCACGGTCCCCTGCCCCACAGCTTGGCTGTCTGGCTGCAAACAGTGGCTTTGAGACACCATCCCTCGGTTGGGTCTCCTCGGAGACTAGGACTATGTCTGATTACTTTCTGTATCCCAAGGAAAGCCAGAGCCAGGAAGATGCACAGGAAACCCATGCTGGTGTAGATGAACTTGGGATCTGAATGTTTCAGAGAGGCGTTGAAGACCAGAAGTCGTGCCATTTAAGATAACATCTTACTTTTCATAGCACAGTGGTAACACCCTTTTACACGTTGTGATTTCACTTGATCCTCAAATGTTGCAATGAAATCAGTGATGGAGAAATGGTCACGGCCGTTTCATGATGCAGAAACTGAAATCTAGGCTGGGATACAGGCTGGCAAGTCAGTGGTAGAGAACAGGCCTCCTGCCTCCCAGCCCGAGCTCTGCCCCTTAGGCCACACCATCAGGTGAGTGGGTGGGCCAGGGGTTCCAGCGCAAGGCCTCCTCCACAGGAGACCCTTCTGGAATAGGCTCATCCACACACTGACCTGGGGTCCTTCCAGGCCAGCAGGAGCCTTTCTTCCCAGAGGACCCCTGTAGGAAGCGGTTATGAGATAAGCCTCGGACTGACCTGCTGGCAAAGTCACAAACAAATCCCAGCTTGGAGGGCACAGTCCTCTAAGCATAATTAAGCTTGATCTTGTGACTGCTCCCTAGATCTTTCCTGGGTAGCTAGTGGGCTGTGGGAGGGGCAGCAAGTGCTGCCAAAACAAGTGAAACTTATAAGAATATTGTAAATTACCTTGTTTGTTCCTGACTATAAATAAAGTATCAGCTTTGCAGTCTGGATCTGTTCTGTGGCCTCAGCCAGGCACAGAGGATCCACCTAGACCCAGCTTTTTCTCGTCTGTCTCTTTCTTCATCCTTCACCGTTTGCCGAACCCTTGGCTGTGCTGGCGTGGCATAGACCTCAAAACTTTACCTTTGGGGAGAGGATGCAAGAACTCAGTGGCATCTTCAGCATCTACCTGGCTGTATTCTCCTTTACCCAGAAAGACACCGCACGTGGTCCTACCTCTTGCTTTTGCACACACCAGCCCCGAATGTCCCCCACAAACCAGGTATGCCACCAGCCTTCCCCCAGTTTCCTTAAAGGTACCAAGTGCTTTTCAGCCTCAGAGCCTCACACATGCTCTATCTAAAATGCTTTTTCTTCTACTCTTGGTCAACTCAAGCTTCAGAGCGCAATGATGTTTTTCTCACAGAGATTCACTCCTGTGGCCTTGAGAGGGTTGAACAATAGAAGTGTTTCTAGGTCCCATCAGCTGCATGTGTCACATGTGACCCTGGTATTGTAGCCTCTATCATATCCCTCCCCCTGAGGTGGTAAAGACCTCAACAGCAGAGATTCCCTCTCCTCTTTTTTTAAATTTTTAAAAATATATTTTATTTATTTTTTACAGAGAGAAAGGGAGAGGGATAGAGAGTTAGAAACAATGATGAGAGAGAATCATCGATCAGCTGCCTTTTGCACAATCCCTAATGGGGATGTGCCCGCAACCAAGTACATGCCCTTGACCAGAATCGAACCTGGGACCTTTCAGTCCACAGGCCGATGCTCTATCCACTGAGCCAAACCGGTTTCGGCTCCTTCTCCTCTTGGGCTGTGCCCAAGAAATCTGTCTTTTCACTGACATGCTTGTTGCCCCACCCCTTCCCTCACCCTCAATATCCAATAAGTCATCTAACCACAGTTCCATAGTTCTCACCACCTCTTATGCTTTTCTCTAGACCAGGCCTTTCCCTCCCTTCCCTCCGCCACTGCCCTAGCTCTGGGCTCATTCTCTTCCACCTGGGTCCCTCCTGCAGCCCCTCACTGCCCTCCTGGCCTCCAGCCTCTCCCATGCATTCTCGCTGTGGTTGGAGGCCTCTAAGATCTAATCTGACCACTGCCATTTTTCTACTCAAAGCCATCCCAAAAACCCCATTCCCACCACAACGTCCCAATCTGATTAAGATGGAGGACCTTTATAAGATCGGGCCCAGCCCCCTTTCCCACAGCTGCCTGAGCGCCAGCCACTCCAGGTGCCCTAGCCCTGCCCCAAACATTCTGGCTTTTCCAAGACTTTATTATGCCTGTGCTTCTGCCTTCCATCTACAAAACTACTCATCAGCATAAAATGAAAATAATTTTGGAACACTCTCTATGTGCCTGGCACTAGGCTAAGCTTTTTTCATACCTAATCGCATTTAGTTCTCAAAACACCTCACAAACTAATGGTCCTTAGTACCATTTTACAGATAACGGAAACTGAGTTTCAGAAAAGGCAGGGCCATGCCCAGCAGGTGTTGCTCAGTGGATTGAGCGTTGTCTCATGCACCAAGAGGTCACCAGTTGGATTCCTGGTTATGGCAGGTGCCTGGGTCATCAGCTAGATCCTCAGTAGAGGTCAATGCAGGAGGCAGCCAGTCGATGTTTCTCTCATGGATGTTCCCATCTCTCTCTCCCTTTCCCTTCCTCTCTAGCTAAAAATCAACAAAAACATTTAAAAAATAAAAAAAAAGGCAGGGCCAGAACTGGACTCTAGGTTTATCTAATTCCAAAGCTGCTGTGCACTAACTTTTCTGGGAAACGCACCCAGTCCCCAGTCCAAGGCAAGGCCTTCTTCTCTCTTTCTCCAGCACTGCTGCCAGTGGTGTATGTTTGTGTGGCCAATACTGTCCTCACCTACTGTCACCACCACCACCACCACCACCACCACCGTCACCACCGTCACCACCACCACCACCACCGTCACCACCACCACCACCACCACCACCACCACCACCACCACCGTGAGCTTCCCAAGGGCAAGGCCCCGGCTGGCTGGGCTGGGTTCCCAGCACGCAGCGATGCACAGACAGATAGCCTGTGAGGTTTCTCAACACAGAGATGGAAAAAGGTAGAGGCATCTAGGTGGTGCAGGAGTCCAGCCCTAACCTAAGCAATCCCTGATACCGACCAGAGGCGGGACCATGGCATCTGTGGCCAAGGAAAGGCCTTGCCCAAGAGATTCCAAACAACACCTGGCCGCACGCCCCTGGCCGGCCCCCTGCACGTGCCGGCCTCCGGCCTCCGCGCCCACGTTCCAGCCGCCTGGCCGGGCCGTACCAAGCTCCGCGGGGGAGAGCGAGGGGCGGAGACGGGGAGCCGCAGGGATCCCCGGGCGCCCCTCCTGCAGGGAGGACCCCGGCCTCCGCTCCCCGCACCCCCGCGCTCCCCACGCCTGTGGCCTCACGCGCGCAAAGCAGGGGTCCCCGCGGAGCCGAGCCCCAGCCTCGCTCCCCGTCCCCCGCCCCCCTCCCAGCCAGTGGGGCGCGTGGGCTGGAACGCCGGCCCCGCCCCGCCCCGCCCCGTTGGTTGTGAGGTTATAAAACGCCGAGCTCCAGTGGCCGCCCGAGTGGCCTCGGCGGGGTTCTCGCGTTCCACTGCTGCTCGGACTGCCTGCCGCGCGCCCCCAGCGCCCCCAGCGCCCCGGTTCCCCCGGCTCCCCCGCTCCTCGTGCGGTGGCGGCGTCCGCGCGGCCCCCGGGCTCCCGTGCTCGCGGTGCGAACCCCTGGCCCCGGCGGCCCGGGGCATGGCCAGGGGCGCGGGGTGAAGCGGCTTCCCGCAGGGCAGTTCCCTGAACCGGCTTCAGCATGAAGACCCTCATCGCCGCCTACTCCGGGGTCCTGCGAGGTGAGCACCGGCCCCCCGGGCTGCCTGCCCGGAGGGAGAGCTCAGATGGCGGGTCCGTGCTGTCTGTCCTGGGAGAGGAGCTTGGGGATGGGGTGAGTGTCTGGGAGATAGGCTTGTCACCCAGCACCGAGGGGTCTGCAGGGCCTTTGGCGCTTTCTCGGCCCGGGGTTCTGAAGCTGCAAGAAGGTCTCCAGGAAGAGCCCGGAGGAAGGTCGCTAAGGCGAGCAGGAGCGTGTTCTTACAATGAGGTGATGCTGGGAAGGACTGGCCACTGTGCAGGTTAAGGTCCCAACTACCCCTTTTCTTAGGGGGAAAGCTTGCCGCCCCAACCCCTTCTTATCATCCTGGCCTGGGGTGAGGGAGGAAGAATGGTTACCTAGTCTGATCCATGTATCCTGGCATGGGAGTCAAGTCTGGATTCATTCCCCACGCTAGCATTCATCAGTATTTCAATATTTGCAACCTCTGTTACATCCCTTTCCTCCCCCAAAGCTTGCTTGTCTCACCTGGGAAACAGGGGTGATACTGGACAACTCATCTCCAGCCCTGGCATTGTTGGTGGCCCCTGGCAGCTCCCTCCCCTCAGCCCTCACCAGGCAGCGCAAGGGAGAGAGACTGACTGCATGGGGCAGTGAGGCCAGGGTTTTGCAATCCCCTCGACAACAGCCACCAGAGAACATGCCAGACTGGGGCAGGTGTGCCCACACTGTCCTCTCCCCAACACCCACGTGCTAGGCAAGGCTCTGGGGCCCCACTCAAAAGCAACTAGGAGCCTGGCATCTCTGAAAGTGGGGTGGAGGACGGGGTGCCCTTCGGTGTGGCCATGCCCCTGGAAAGGAATCAGGGACAGAGCTGAGACCAAACTCCAGAACTTTCCCCCCCTCAAGGAAGAGCATCCCTTCCACCTCCCACGTCCCCCCTCCCCCACCCCATCGCTGGAGAAACTTGCCCAGGGCTTCCTTAAGAAATAACCTTGGCCATGAGATTCAACACAAACCTGGGAGACCTGGGGAAGTCCTCACAGCTGTCCTGGTCGGAGTGTCTGTCTTGCTGGAATCCAACCTCCCTCCCTCCCCCTAAGCCTTTATTCTGCTGAACCTGTCCTACTTAGGGTTATTCTTTAGTAACTCACAATTGTTTACTCCACCCAGCTTCATTATAAAAGTAATGGAATTTTGAAAAAAAAAATTTATACACACACACAAACACACACACACACACACACACACACACAGAGAATGAAAATAAAAATTGCTGGTATTGACTACCCAAAGATAGCATTCTATTGCCATGTTAGTATATTTTTATAATTTTAGTTATATGTATTGTATAAAGTGGAGGGCACGCTATAGCTATAGTTCTGAATCCTGTTTTCTCCCTCTGGATGTTCCGTCATGAATATTTCCTTCTGTTATTCAAATTCGCTTGTCATATTCTAATGACTGTGTCACAGTGGAACCGTGTCCTGGCATTGCTGTTGTTCTCTGTGTGACTGTAGCCGTGTCTGCCCCTATTGGTGTGGGTGCTGTTTGCCCTTGGAGAAGTCCTGAGCCGCTGTCACCATCTCGGGAGGCAAGCGGTCTGAGCTGTCCCACGCAGCTGGCCCAACAGCCCCTGACAGCCCCTTCCCTCCCTTAAAGAAAGCTGGTCTGTCCACTGTGCCCTCTGAAGGCTCATAAGAAGGGAATACGGGACTTACCCATATTCATGCTTTTAAAAGTGTATTTGCCTCCAGGTATGGGCCAGGGATGCTCTCTGCGCTAGTCCTTCCTGATACCCCCTTCCCTTACCTCTGCTGGCTGGGAGCTGTATCTTCCCGGACCAGGGACCCTGACTCTCATGGTTTGGACCTGGAGTTTGTTAGTTAGCAGGACGTCTAGGGAAGGGTTTGGACCAAGTGGCTTCATATCCATCCCACCAGGAGCATTTCCCCACACTGTTATCAGATCTCGAAAACATTTTTGTTTAATTGGCTGCAAGGAATTCCATCCTGGGATACGGCAAGGGCTGGTATGAGATGCAAACCAATCAACTTAGCTCCGGATCGGCTTTGGTGAAAGACTGGGTGGGGTGGGGAGGGTGATGAAGCAAATTCGGTGTTATCTGGGCATCTCCATTAGACCTGCTTTCCACATCCCTGGTCTCTGACAACACTCCCCGTGGCCTGCTTTGCCTCTGTAAATAGGGTGCCGCTGCTGAACACCCTGTTAGTGGCCGAATTCAAGGAGAGACCGTGGAGTCCGGGAAGGGAAGTCCTGCAATGGGTGAGAGACTGAACTAGACTCCTTGGTGTCTGGTCTCCTGACCAAGAGGAAAGCAGTGCTGTTGTGGGAGGATGGACACGTGGGTGTCTGATTGGGAGGGGAGGGGGGGCGTGTTGCTAGTTGTTTGTCGGAAGGACTGTTCTGGGTGGAGGCTGCAGAGTTGGTCTCATTTGCATCTCTTCCTTTGCCCCTGGACAGCAGAGGGGGAGGAGGGGGACGGGACACGGGGACGATGGACACGGAGAGAAGGGGGAGGATCTTCAGGTGAGAGCCCTCTGATGTCTGCCTGTATCTCTGAGGTTGGACCCATGACCCAGCATGAGATGGTGGCAGCTCCAGGAAAATTCTAAGCTGATTTGTGTGGCTCCAAAGAGCAAGGCCTGCAACGGAGGGACGAGGGGGGCGGGTGTTGGTATCCTGGAGGAATTCTAACAGCTGTTGGAGACTGCAACAGGCTTCGTGTGGGTGAGGGTGGAGCTCCCTCCCCGTCACTGCAAGCGGGTACTTGGTGGGGAGGGAGACTAAGGCTAGGTTGTTGGGGGGATAACTCCACAACTGGCGGTTGGTAGTTCCCTAACCCAGCCAAAAATTATGGCATGAGAACATCATGCATGTTGCCCTCCTCTCTTTTTTTGTAGCTTCCCCGCCCTGTCCCATTTCCCCAGCTGCACGGAGGCCAGTTTGGGGTTATCTGCGCTCCCAAGGCCTCCTCTGGGCTGGGAAAGAAGGACCAAGAGGAATATTTATTAGCAGGTTGGGCGAGTCAGTCACCAGTGTGGAAATCCTGCCCCACCCCCATCCTCCCACCTCCAAATTCAGCAGCAATGCTTGAGTCATAAAATCATAGTTATTTGTTAACGCTGCATCTGGCCCAGCCCTTGTGCTACCGCCGGGGCACTGCGGGCCCCCGGAGAGAAGCCTCTGGTCCAGCGTTATCAAAGCCAGGCTTAGAACCCAGGTCCGCCTCCCAGGCTGTGACTGGCTTCCTTAAGCCGAGAGGAAGTACAGGGAGGCGGCACAGGGCTGCGCACAGGGCTCTGGCCGCTGGAGGTGCAGCAGCTTCCAGTTTTCATGGGGTGGTGGCACACACACCGCCCAGGCTTTTTGAAGAAGCCCCCCCCCACCCTCGCCCCCCAGCTCGCTCTGGTGGCGAGAGACAGCCCAGCCCCGGGGCTTTGATGCCAGGTGAGCTGACAGTTGCCCCACATCCTTGTGGCCACGAAGCCCCACGTGGCAGCTCCACGGCTTCATGACCTCATTCCTACCCTGTCGTGTGCCGGCACTGCTGGTGTCTTCCCGTTCCTGCAGCATTCCCCCTGTTCAGTCCTATCTTGCTCAGGGTTTGTTTTGATATATATTCTTAATTGAATTCAGAGAAGGGAGAGGGAGAGAGAGATAGAAACAGCAAAAATGAGAGAATCATTGATTGGCTGCCTCCTTCACTGCATGCCCCACGCTGGGGATGGAGCCCATGACCTGGGCATGTGTGCCCTTGACTGGAATCAAACCCAGGCCGAGGCTTTATTCACTGAGCCAAACCAGCTAGGGCTTGCTCAGGGATTTTGTGTGCTGCCCTTATTTTTTTTTAAATATATTTTATTGATTTTTTTTAATAGAGTGGAAGGGAGAATCAGAGAAATAGAGTGTTAGAAACATCAATGAGAGAAAAAACATCTATCAGCTGCCTCTTGCACACCCCCCACCGGGGATGTGCCCGCAACCAAGGTACATGCCCTTGACTGGAATCGAATCTGGAACCTTTCAGTCCGCAGGCCAACACTCTATCCACTGAGCCAAACCGGTTTCGGCTGCCCTTCTGCTCAGATCTTTGCATGGCTGGCTTCTGATCAGTCTCCTCTCAGAGGCCTTTTCTGACCATGCCATCTTGAGAGTCACCGCAACTTGTTGTATTTATTTTTTTTTAAATAATCTTTTTTTAATTACCTAAACTATCATGTGGACTTGACTGTGTAGGTCATTGTCTCCCCCATAAGACTGTCAGCGTCTAGGGAACAGGGACCTTGCCTGTCTTTCTCAGTGTTGGGTCCTCGGCCTGAGCACAATGCCTGGCATGTGGGTAGGTGCTCAGAAAATATTTGTTGAATGAATGAATCATTAATGGGCCCTCAGCTCTCTTGAGAGCGGCCCTGTTCCTCTTGGCAGGAAGCTCTGCTTTTGGCCTCGGTGTGGTTCCTTGGTCTGTCCTCAGGCCTCCTCTTTGTCCCCCTGCGCTGGCGCTCCAGCTCTCCCCTGCCCTGGAGACACCCACCACCTCATGAGAAGCTGGGACGAGGGCTGACTGTAAAGTAGGTAGAGCCAACTTGCCCCTCACTGCATCCAGGGCCTAGATGCCCATATCTAGAGCTAGAATTCCAGCCCCGGCTTCCCCCTGGGATGTGACTGGCTGCTTAGGTACTCCTCTTCTGGGGACCTCACTCCCCCTGTAACAGAGGATCAGAAATCTCAGGCTCTCAAGGAAGTGAGAGTTTGAGTGAGCGTGGATGGTAAGTGCTTTGTAAACCAACTCATGACTCTCAAGTCAGTCCTTGTCTGTCCTGTGTGACCGTGGGCGTGCCACAGGCCCCCAGCGCTATGGAGAGTGGCAGGCTCTGCTCTCACCGTGGCGGGGACCGTTGGGTTCACTGATGGAGCACCTCTGTGCATTAGACTCCGTGCGGCGTACAGGTTGGTCAGCCCTGGTGTCTGCCTTTGAGGAAGTGAGACTGGGGAGGCGGGGGGCGGGGGGGGGGACGTACACGGGATGACTACACAGCGACAGGGAAGGGAGCAAGGGGAACTGGGAGGCCTGAACGTGAGGGTGGGGCAGCTAAATCATCTTGGGGCCAGGGCAGGCGTTCTGGAAGAGGACATTCAGTCTGTACACGGAAAGATGAATAGGCGTTAGCAAGGCAGGAAAAACATTCGGGAACCGGTGTAAACAGAACCTGAGATTTGGGTGGGAGTGGCAGTCTCCCTGCAAGGCCTCCAAGTCACCAACCTGGGCTGAAGCCCTGGTGTGTATGCTGAGGCCGAGACCCGAGACCCAGACCCGTCTCCAGGCCTGGGGTGGCTCACCTACACCCGGGTTTTTTTTTGTGTTTTTTTTTTGTGTGTGTGTGTGTGTGTGTGTGGGAGGGGGGCGGTTAGGGGGGAGTTTGCAGGGGGGAGGAGCCTGGTGCACTCAGTTTCTTGGCCTCTACCACTTCTGGGGGCTCCTGATATGGCGCTGCTGCTAGTACACTTGAGGGCCTGGGGGTAGGAGTCAGGTTTGACACCTTCCTGACTCTTAGTCTCCCTCATCTTTAAAATGGCAAAAGCATCCTAATAGCATCTGCCCAGGTTGTGCCGCAGACCCAAGGAGGCTGAGCTGACAAACCATTTGGACAAACCAGCAGAAGCAGAAGATGTGAATCCCTTTCATTATGAGAGCACATTTACCAGCCCTGAGGCCTCACCCTGCTTCTGCTTCCCGTGGGAACGTGGGCGAGACCCTGCCCTCCTGGAAAGGTGGACCTCCTCTCTGACAGCAGGGAGGCCTGGCTGACGTGGGTCCCCTCACATTCATTCCGGATCTGCTGCAGGAATGGGATTCCAGTCCTGCCCCTAAATGCTTCGGGGCTCGCTTCTCAGTTTGTCCCTGTAGAAAATGGACTCGTGTCCTGCTTGGGGCCAGGTAGAATGTAGCTCCCCCATGCTTACTCATGTGTTGTGAAAGGAGCCTATTTTGAGGACTCCTTGGTGATGTACCTACAGGCTGGTGGTGTTGTCATGGCAACCCTCCTACTTGAGTAGCTATTTTTTTTTTTTAGTGTGTCAGAAGGTGGGGGTGGAGAAAGCGTGCCTTTGGGGTCCTCATCCAATCACCCTAATGGTCCTGTTGATCGTTCCAAAGGGTTAGGAGCATGGCATCCTAAGAGCCCCACTTCCTTGACCTCTCCTCCCAGGACTCCCCCTATTTCCTGAAAACCAAACACTTTAAAATTCAGGTCTCCAGAGCAGCCCAAGGAGGGACTTGTCTCTTAGGAAGGCCTCTTGTTGATAAAAACTCAGTAGTAGAGTCTAGCAGAGCACAGAAGGTCCAGGTTGTCAGGACCTCAGATTTCAGCTGATCTCACCTAACATCCTAATTTAGTGCCAGTGGGGAAACTGAGACCTAGGATTGGAGGAGGCCCAGGGTCCCTGCCCCTGTGGAGAATCGGGAAGCTGGCTCCCTGCCTGTATTCTATGCAGGAGGCCCTGAGAGCCAGCAAGCAGGAGTCCATTGAGCCCAGGCGGGGGTCCCGGTAACCAAGCCAGTCGATTCCCAGCCAGCACCCCCCACCCCCACCCCCAGCTGTGTGTTGGCTTTGCAGATATCCCAGTGGCCCTGTTGTACAACAGGGCCACTGGGATATCTGCAAAGCCAGAAGTTTTGCAAGCCAGAAGTCTTAAAGTGGGAATTATTAGTCTTCCCAAAAAAGAACTCACCAGTGTGCCAGGACCCGGTAAACAGCTGGCTGGTGGCCACGGGGCCCCTGGGCACCAGCTGCCGTCGGCGGGAGGAAGGGGAGGAGCGGGTCACAGTCTTCCTGGCCTTCAGGCTGGTGTCCAGAGCTCCTTGCCTGGCATTCCTGGTCCTTCATGGCTCCCTCTTCACTTGTTCACCTGGACTTACACACTCTCACACTCTTCTTGCTCCAGCCTGGCTGAGCTACTTGCAGTTCATTCCTCAAACCTATGCTCTCTCCCTTCCAGGCCTTCGCACATACCATTTGCAGGACCAGTACCCGGGTCCTGACCCTGCACCTCCTGTCAGCCTGGCAAACTCTTATCACACGTCACATCTCACCTGCCCCAGCACTTCCTCCACGATGTCCTCCAGGAGTTAAGAGTCTTCCCTGGCCCTGACTTACTTACTCTTTGTGCCTAATTAGTCACAGCCCTGTCTCCTGGGGGCTGTCAGAGCTGAGGTAGGCGGCTCTGGGGCAGAGCTCGGCCTCCAGCAGATGCCCCGGAAGCCGAGGCAGGGTCTGCAGCGCTCTGGTGCAGAACCTGGAGCGTAAAGGGTACGTAGAAAGCATTTGTTGAATGAATGTTAATGTTTGGGTTCCAGCCCTCTCTTCCTCCCTCCAGAGCAGTGGTTCTCAACCTTTCTAAGCTGCTACCCTTTAATACAGTTCCTCATGTTGTGGTGACACCCCAACTATAAAATTATTTTTGTTGCTACTTAACTGTAATTTTGCTACTGTTAATGAATCGTAATGTAAATATCTGTGTTTTCCGATGGTCTCAGGCGACCCTGCTAGTGGTTCTCAACCTGTGGGTCTGTAGAGCCTAAGAATCATAATTTACATTACGATTTATTAACAGTAGCAAAATTACAGTTAAGTAGCAACAAAAATAATTTTATGGTTGGGGGTCACCACCACATGAACTGTATTAAAGGGTCACGACATTAGAAAGGTTGAGAACCAATGCTCTAGAGCCTTCCACTGCTACTCTGCTTTTAACACCCCACCCTCTAGCTGGAGGAGACCTTTCCCTCCTAATTCCCCAGAAAGTTCCCTGTGACCCTCTGTCACAGCCCAGGTCACTTAGCTGTGACTGGGCTTATCTCTGTTCTTGTCCCGGCGAGCATCCAGTCCCTCAGCCAACATTGATAGTGCACCTGCTCTGTGCCCAGCACAGGGATCCAGATAAATAAGACATGGTCCCTGCAAACAAAGGCACACTCTCTCTCCTAACGAGAAGGGCTGAGTAGAAGGGTGAGGTGGGGGCATGTGGGGTGGGTCAGCCCCCAATAGCAAGGAAGGTCTCTAAGGGGCCAGCACGCTGCCTGGCTGGTGCCGAACCCGTGGCCGGACTGGACTTGCAGATGACAGAACTCTGCCTTCGGGGAATGCGGGCAAGGCCAAGAGGGTGGGAAGACTTCCTGGTGGGAAGGAATGTCTGGCTGAACATGTGAGATGCAGAATGGGGACAGTTTCAGGGGCAGGTCTTACAGAAGCCCGGCCCTGGACTCAGATTCTAAAATCATGGCCATGGCCCTCCAGAGCCACGCCTGACTCATCACCAGGTGTGATGTCCCACTGAAAGCCACCTGGGGCCTGGAAGGGAGCTTGCCTTTGACCTTGAAGATGTGCCATCTCTTTGGCACGTGACCCAGCTTCTGGGACCTCCCTGGGGCTGGAAGGTCAGCAGGGCTGTTGGTATGTCCACCCTCTGCCTCCATGCAGACTTGCACCCAGGTCTTCAGAGTAGCGTGGGGTGACTTCCTCACAGTTTAGCCAGGGCAGAGCTTCGGTCCAGGTGGGCCCCAAAGGCACGGCCACCTGGGACGTGTGCAGGATGATTTCCCACTCAGAGGCCCGGAGGCCGTTCACATCTTTGACCTCACTGGCACCCTCCTAGGTCTGTAACAGAATGCCACACATTGTTTGGGCCTTTTCCGTAAGCTGTTTGGATTCTTCACAACAATCCTGGATCATAACTAAGGGGGACGCTGAGTCTCAGACAGGGGCAGGGACTTTCAGGATCTCTCAGCATGTCAGAGGTCAGAGCCAGGGTTTGAAACCCCAGTCTGCTGATGCTAGCACCGCGGCTCCAAAGCGGGGCAGCGGTTGCTGTACCCATCAGACAGGAGAAGACACCGAGGCTCACTTATTAATTACCCGGCGTCCACATGAAGCTCTTGCCCGTACATTATCTCATTTCATTCTCACAGCAGTCTGCCGAGGTAGGTATTAGCTCCACTGTACAGATGAGGAAACTGAGGCTTGCACAGGAAGTGACTCACGAAAGCGTTGCTTCCTGCGAGTGAGGGCCCAGATCCTCCTGACGCCCAGCTTCCTGTCCATTGCATCTCCCCAGGCTGGTGTGAGGGACCCCCACCCTAGGCTTCAGTATGGAAGGTGGGTGGAGGAAGCACTGCGGGCTGTCCGGAGACGTGACCTTGTGCTCCGGCCTCTGAATGGAGGCTGGCTGTGCTCAGAGCCTCCTCTCCACCGGTCAGAGGGTCCTCTCACCCCTCTCTCTGCCCATTACCCCCAGATCACTGCTCTTCAGAGCTCACTGCCTCGCACTACATCATACCTTCATGTGCAGGTGCTTTATCTCCCCTTCAGCA
The DNA here is from genome assembly GCA_036971965.1 of Nyctalus aviator. Classification (NCBI taxonomy): domain Eukaryota; kingdom Metazoa; phylum Chordata; class Mammalia; order Chiroptera; family Vespertilionidae; genus Nyctalus; species Nyctalus aviator. The sequence goes on from CM072929.1 coordinate 40,819,836, forward strand.
AAATGTGAGGCCCTGACAGGTGAGACTTCCTCTGCTGTGTTCACTGCTGCTTCCCCCATGGCTAGGACAGTGCTCCCGGCTTCAGTCTTGTCTCTGGCCCCGTCCATCAACTCAGGCAGACATTTATTTATTTATTTATTTATTTATTGCCACTCCAGCCCTTTCCAACTTCTCTATCCTCCGCTTCATTTGGGGTAAACATGAACCCCCATTCCTGGGTCCTAGGACCTTCTGTGTGGGCCTGCCTCTTGAAGCTCCCTCTGAGTCTGCTCCAGTGGTTGACCCCAACCACTCTCTTCCCCTTTGCCTCCCAGGGACTCAATGTCTCCTAGAGCCTCCCTGTCACCACCCTCGCTCTGTTTTCCCTCTGCATAGCTCACCGCTTTGTGTTAGCTCGTTGTTAATACCCCTTCCCGCTCTGATCACCGATGGAGGCAAAGACAGTAGCTATCATTCAATCACCTAACAAGGGCCAGAGGTACCTCACATGTATTCTCTTCACTTGGTCTTCCCCACAGCCCCACAGGTTGGGATGATTGTCCTCATTTAGCAGACGGGAAAGCAACCCGAGAGAGAGGCTAAGTGACGGGCCCGAGGTCCCAGAGCCATGCAGGGGCCGAGCTGGCCCAGGGCCCCTTTTCAGATGATGGGGATTAGAGGTCAGACCCTGCCCCCGCCGGCTTGTTTGAGAGGAAACCCTGTGCTCATCAGCCCTGGGTGCACCTCCCTGGTCACTCTGCTATCAGATGTTGAGCAAGGAGGTGTTCAGACATGCCCACCCCCACCCCAAGCTGAGCCGAGGACTGAGGGCTGTTCGGCCCCACTGCTGTGGGCAGCTCCGGCTTAGCCCTTGCAGCAGCAGCTCGGTTTGTAGGAACCATGGGTGGGGGTGGGTGCTTGCATTCCTTGCACAACCCGTCTACAGGAGAATGTCCCCACCAGGCTGGGGCATGGAGTGGGCAGAGCAGACAGCCCTCCATTGCCTGGGGGGGTGTCCCTGAAGGCCGGCTGTGGACCAGCTTGGCTTGGGGACCAGCCCTCCACAGCGTGGCATCATGGAAACGAGGGACTCAGAGCCCAAAGGCCTGCCTCGAGTCCTGGCTCCCCCGGCTCCTGACCTCAAGCGAATGGTTTAACCTCGTTTGCTTCACCTTACTTCAGTTTCCTTCTCTGTGAAACGGGGTTCCTGCCTTGTCTGCCTTCCTGGGGAGTGCTGTGGACAGAGAAGCCCCATACGGGTGTGAGGGGAGGGGATTCTGGGTGCGAGAGAGCTGCTCTGGGGGCCTCCACGGCAGCTCCACGCCCTCTGCCTGAAGCCCAGAGAGGTGAGTGACGTGGCCCTCTGACCTCCCCAGCCCGGGAGAGATGAGCTGCATAAAAGAAGCGGTATCTGGGAGCAGCTATTTGAGTTGGCTCTTGGGAATTTTTCTTTAGAGTCAGCTTACTCTATGGCCTGCCTTGTCTCCCTCCATGAGAAAAGGACATCTCTGTAGGTAGGGCTTCTGTTTCCCTCACAGGTGGGAGAACCCATGCTCCGCGAGGGTGAGGAGCTCACTTTCTCTGCCCTCCATCCCATCCCCAGGGCCCTCAGTGATGGGGCTGGAGCAGCTGCCCGGTCTAACTTGGGCTTCTAGGCTTTCAACCCCTGGGTTAGTTCATTCATGGAATAAACCTCGAGGCCCTCCGCTGTCAAAGGCCCTCCACAGGGCTCTGGGCACACAGAGGAGATAGGTCCCAGCCCGGCACTCAGGCGATGCTGGCAGAGGAGGACGACCACAGCAGTAGACGCCAGCTGCAGTGGACAGGTGCTGAGAGGGCATTCGGAGCGCCGTGTGCCGAGGGAGGCCGGGGAGGGGTGCCAAGGGAGCCGATAGGGCTTGGGACTTTGGGTAGATGCTGAGGCTCCCTGCCAGCCCCACCCAGGACTCGGTGTGCAGGTGGCAGTGGTGGCGTCTCATTGCAGCATTGGCATCCAGCGAGCTTCTGCTGGACTCCTCCCAGCCACGGCTGGGGCAGAGGAGGTGCTGATAGATGAGCGGTGAGGACTGGCCGGGGTCTCGGGGTGCCCAGGGCAAGCCCCACTTCCTATCTGCTAGGCAACTGAACCAAGACTGTTGCAAGGTGGCAGGCCTCCAGGTGGTATCCTCAGGAGGGTGGACACCAGCGTCCAAGCGGTGAAGAGATTGCAGGGTTCATCCTCCCTACCCCCCTGTCAGAGATGGGGAACTGAAGCCCAGAGAAGTGAGGGGCTCGCCATCGTTAACGCATCGTGGACAGAGCTGGGACTGGAACCCAAGGCCACTGCCACTTAACCTGCAGCACAAGATGCCCACTCCTGGCTGCCCTCTGAAGGAAAACAAGTCATGCATTTTCCCTGCCTCCCCCACCCCCCCAGCCTTTCCCCGCCTAGTTGTGGGGAGACGAGAGAAGGAACTTGGGGCACCTGAGGCATAAAGATAGGATGCAGTCCTGGACGTTGGGGCTGAATCGAATCCAACTCTGCCCACCCTCGGGTTTAATGGCCTTGGCCCTGTCACCTCCCTCAGCCATTTTATCACCATCAAAACGGGAATGATGATGCCAAGCTCCCGGCTTGGTGAGGAGTTGGGGTGCTTTGGAAGTAAGTGCTTTGGAGGCCCCAAAGCTTTGTGGGCCACGTGGGCAGCACACCTATCACCCGGCATGACAGGGAGGGACCTGGGAGCCCGAGGAGCAGCCAGAGCAGAGACCTGCTTTCCTTCTTGCTCAGCAGACCTTTCTTAGTGTCCCTCTGACCATGCCCGGGGATCCCAGCTGCGGGTCAGACCCAGGCTTGGCCCCTGTGCAGCTCCCAGTATGATCGGAGGATGGGTTTGTCATCAGTAGTTAGTACCAGAGGGAGGATTCCATTTCTCTGTCTTATTTCTCCATCCAGCTGGCCTCCACTGACTTTATCTTCAGACAGATTCTCTCCAGGGGGGCTGGACAGGGAGCGGGCGGGGGGGTTGAGGGGGCGAAGGCAGAGGGTGGACGTGGGTGTAAAACAGCCTGACAGTTCCAGGCTTGCATGGGCCTTAGAGTTTATCATCTCAGTAAAGGAACGATGACCTCTCTCCAAAGGCTCACCTTATCTGGGTTTTAAAGAAGAGCTGCCTTGTCTCATTGTCGGGGTCATCAGGTGGGCAAGGCAAGGAGCGGCTTTCTAGACAGGGAAGCAGTGACTCGATATTTTTCTTAGTCTCACAGGGGGCTTCCACTGGGACTCGGGCTCAGCATCACGGACAGGCCAGCACATGGGGCTGGTCTCCTTGATCAGCCAGGTCTGACTCTTGCGGACCAGAGGCAGCCGAGCAGGCCCAGGCCTGAGGAACGAACGCAGTGGTAGCTTCCTCCTGGACTTCCGCAGGGACACCTGCCATTCCTCAGTGGACTTCCGTTTCCCACTTCGTTGCAGAGCTGGCTGTCGGCCATAGTTGGGACAAGGCTGAGTGAGAACAGACTGGATGGTGTGGGGAAAGCCTGGCTCTGACCAACTTGCTGTGGGCCCTGGGGGAGTCTCTTAAGCCCTCTTCTTCCTGTCCAAGTCAGGATTGGACAAGACGGTCCGCAGTTCCAGCATGCTGCCCTCATCTCATTGTCAGAGACCTCTGATAGGCTGAGCAGACCCGGGTCTTTCCAGTTGTTTCACTGTGGGGTATGTCATCAATGGGTGACCCTGACCCAAAGGCAGGGGCTTGACCCCAGCCCTTTCCTTAAGCTCTGTTCAAGCTGTTGGCCTTGGGGTCCTGTTTGCAGTAGGAAGTGGCCAAATAAGACAATGACTTATGTCCTTCCTTCTGGTGCCTTCTCCCCCTCCATGCGCCACACCTGCCAGCATAGGTGGAGGCCCCCAGCTCCTCCCTCTGCCCTGGCCCCCACCCCAGACCTGCCCTACCTGAGACTTTGGACTGAGGATCTTGCTAAAATACACATTTTGACTCAGCAGATCCAGGCTGGGGGCCCAGATCCTGCATTTTTAAACAGCTCTCAGACCTCACTTTGAGTAGGAAGGTGCTCGAATTCATTCTGTCTTCTCTCCATCCGGGCACTCAGCCTGCCCCAGGCCCAGGGCTGGGACTTTTCCTAGCCCTTAGCCTACTCCTAGCTGCTAGGGCCCCTGCCTCACTTCTCTGGCCCAGTTCAGGAGGCAGAGCCAGCTGCTAGGGGGTGAGTTGGAAGGCCAGCCCTTGAACCAAGGGTCCAGGTCTATGCTGGGGCCTCACTGCCCTCCCCTGTGTCCCTCCCCAGGTCCTGGGCCTACTGTGTCCCATGGGCACTCAGCACCTGCTATGGGGGAAAGGAAGGTGCCCTGAGCAGGCGGCAGGAATCCTGGATTCCGACCCTGGCTCTGCTGCCTGGATAACCCCAGTGCTCCTCTCCTCAGTCTCCCTGGTGGTCCAATTGGGCTCTTCTAGAAACTTCGAGGGCCCTCAGTTTCCAGGATGGGCATCAGGAAAGTATAGAGGTGGAGAAGACCTGTGGTGGGAGGATTTTTATCCAGAGAGGGTGAAGGAGCAGTAATGTGCCAAACCTTTGGAATGCCTCTGTGGTCCAGCCTCTTTAGTTGCTTTAGTGATTTCACCTGCTGCCACCTCTACCATACGTATGCCTTCAGGGTACTAGATGCTACTGAGCACTCAGCATGTATCCTATCCTTTCAGGGAGCCCTTGTGGTCTTGCCTGGGGTCACAGTAGTGAGTACAACCATGATCTGAACTGGCATCTGAGTCCTGCTGGACCAAGCCCCCTCCCTCACCCACCAGAGCAGGCAAAGAGGACAGGACCGGTGTGTCTGCCTTGAGCTACCTGCGTTCCTCCTAAAAGTCAAAGTGATTGCTGACTTTCAGCTGATGAGCATTAAGGTCCTTTCTAAACTCTGCTGTGGCCTGGCTGCTCTACAGATTTTGAGGAAGTGCAGAGACCTGAGTTAAGTCCCTAGACCCCTCTCCCTCCCACTCCCAGCAGTGGGCCAGTGTGAAAGGACAAGATGGTGATGTAGTGCCTGGAGCCTGGCCGAGTGGGTGGTGTGAAGGGATGTTTGATGACTCCCCAGTAGGCGCTCAGTGAAGATGTGGTGAGCGAGGGGCATGCGGTTGGGGCTCAGCAGATGTGGGGTTTGAACTGTTCCACTCCCAGCTGCTGGGAGGAATGGGGGATGGGTTAGGGGACCTCGCCCATGCCCTCCCCCCATGCCGCCTCTCTTGCAGTCACCAGGCTTTCTGGCCTCATTGTCCCTCAATCACTGAAGTCCAGGGTGTCACCGTGGGGGGGCAGAGCCACAGAGCCAATTAAGTGAGCATACCTTGCCCTAACTTCCAGGCTTGGCACATGCTTGGCAGTGAACATAATTGCAGCCCTCAGGGTCCCAGGCTGCCTGAGCTCATTGGCCAGCAGGTCCTTTGCAGAAGCAAAGGCTCTGGCCTGATTCCGCTCTGGGCCCCAAGCTTGGAGCACTGAGAGGAAGCTGAAAGTGTAAATCCCTCTGGTGGTGCCAGTGGTGGTGGGCTTGGTGGTTTTGGGGGTGCGGGCAAGAGGCCTCCGATCCTTGGGAAGGGATCAGTCCTGGGGATGAGGGCGTGGGGTAGGGATTCAGAGTGCTCAAAGTACAGGTGGAGAAAAAACATTGCACACTGGATGTTGGACCTCTGTCCTTGGCCTCCCAGACACAGATCGCAAAGGTTAAATATTTGTACTAGATCCAGATAAAGGATACGGACAGGGGTTTGATGGGGGTGGAGGGAAGAGAACTGGCAATCATGGAGAGCTTCCCCCAGCCTCTTTGGCTTCCTCGTTTGGTCTCCAAAACCCTAGGAGGGGACACCATTCCCACTGGGTTTGTATAAACACCTGGGGTCCAGGGAGGCATGAGAACAGCCCAGAATTGGTAGCTACTGGGTGGCAGGGCTAGAATGTCAACTCATGTATGTGTGTGTGATTTTGTGGCCCGTGCTCCTCTCCCATCTGGCCAGGTGCCTGTGGAGGGCAGGTTGGTGCTGGGGACTCCGAGGCCGGAGAGAAGGGGGGCAGCAGACTCACGTCTCCCCCCGTCTGTTGCAGGCACCGGCTCCAGCATCCTCTCTGCCCTCCAGGATCTCTTCTCCGTTAGCTGGCTCAATAGGTCCAAAGTGGAAAAGCAGCTGCAGGTCATCTCGGTGCTACAATGGGTCCTGTCCTTCCTCGTGCTGGGTAAGCTGGGGCTCCGAGGGGGAGGGCAGGCAGGGGTCCCCTCCCCAACATAGGTTAGAGCAGGAGCTCTGCTCTGCAGGGGTCCGGAAAGAGCACCCTCCTACTTACACCTTTTGCATCCCAGATTCAGTGCTCTATCCTAGGCCTGCGGGAGGGCTCAGGGAGATTCAGTGGGAGGTGGCGGCATGGCTCCCATGTTGCAGATGGGAAATCCAGGTCTCAGAGAAGGTAAGTAACCTGTCCAAAGTCACACGGATTTGAATTCACAACGATAGGACCCCAAAGCCTATGTTTTCCCCACGGGCCACCTGCCTCCTGCAGACATTTTCTGGAAGGCTTTACCACAAACCAGCTCTGTGCCCTTACGCAGGTTCTGAGCTGTCTGAAAGTGAGTTTCCTCATTTTGAATGTGAGGAAAATGCAGGCCAATTCACATGGCTTTTGTGGAGACTCAAGATAAGAAGTGATGCCGGGACCGATTTGGCTCAATGGATAGAGCGTCGGCTTGGGGACTGAAAGGTCCCGGGTTCGATTCCGGTCAAGGGCATGTACTTTGGTTGCGGGCATATCCCCAGTGGGGGGTGTGCAAGAGGCGGCTGATCGATGACTCTCTCTCATCGATGTTTCTGACTCTCTATCTCTCTCCCTTCCTCTCTGTACAAAATCAATAAAATATATTAAAAAAAAAACAACAAAAAGATAAGAAGTGAGAGCAGCCAGTACAGGGCCTGGTCCCGGGGGGCCCTTACTCACCCCCGGCTGAACACAGTCCCCGGCTGCTTCCTGTAGCCATGCAATGCCCCCTCCTCTTTCTCAACACCTCCCATGTCAGTGCTGTGGGCGCTGCTTCTGCAAGTTCTGGTTGATGCTCTCTCTCCCTGATTGGCATCCAGACCAGGGACAGGGCATCACCGATTGTGTGGGAGGAGGGGAGGCCCCATGCCTGGGGTAGGCCCTGCCCTCCCAGCAGCCTCTTCTCTTCCCCAGGCCACCGTGCCACCTGCATAATAAGTGGCTTTCCCAGCTCACAGGCAGACAAACCTGCTGCGGAGCAGCATGGAGTACATTCCAGCACCCGTGGGCGAGTCCCTGTGGGTGGCCACTCTTCAGGACTGTCCGTCTAATGGGAGCGCTGAGCATATGTCCTGCCAGGGGCACAGGGGCCTCGGAGACCTCATTTCCAGGCAGCTCTGTGCCGCCCCTCCGTCCCTCTGCAGGGCGGAAGAAGGGTGGCACAGAGGTGCTTTTTATCGAGTCCCCAGGTGTATCGGGCACCAGCTCTGTCTTTCTTTGATGTCTCACCTCACCAGTGAGGAAATAGAAACTCACGGAAGGTCAGTGAGACTCTGAAACAGCTGGTCTTCACCTTTAGACCCAAGAGTGGACTTTAGGGGGTTCACGAACCCCTCACATTAAACGCAAAATTATATGTGTCAGTTTGTGCATTTGTTTTCTGGGGTGAAAGGCAATCGCTGTCCCCACATTCTTACAGGGGCATATGGGCTCAAAAAGAGAAAGAACTACTGGTCCAGGGAATAGAGCCAATTAAACTGCCTCCCTCAGGGCTCAAGCCCCCATCTCGGCCTGCCTGCGGCTACCATTTAGAATCTTAGAGTACAGAGCAGTGTATCCCCTTCATTTTCAGGCAGGAAGTAGGGGACGGGGCGGGGGGCGGGGGCGGGGGGAGAGGGGGTGGGGCGCGGGACAGCGCCTTGCCCAGCATCACAAGAGAAGGAAGTGGGACCAAGAAAAGACGCCATGAGCCTCCCAGATCCCCGCCTCTGATGCACCAGCTCCCTTAGTCCCCATCTGCGCTGAGGAGCCACCACTTTCCCTGTTGTTGTGGGTCAGAGCGTGGCTGATGGGGAACTGGGCAGCTGGTAGAACCCCAGCCCACGCAGCACGCGACAGTCACTGGCCCCGAGCTGTAGGTTAACAATCCATCCAACCCAACCACAGCCCAGAAACCGGCCCAGCACCTTCCCAACGCCCTCCTGTAGGTGGGAGCCACGCCCGGTGGGACGGACAGGTTGGCTGAAATGCTGCTAATTATTGCCCTGAGCACCCCACCTCTCCCTCCCGCTGCCACCCAACTCTGCTGGCAGAGGCTGTTGTGGCCCCATTGGCCTTCCTCTGGCACAGAGCCACCTCACCATTTTTCTGTGTAGACTCCTCTGGCATTCTGATCATGGCTGTCAACTGCTCTCGGTGCTTTAAAATGTGTAGTTCTAAGTATTGGATTTAAAAGGAAGCCACCGATATAGGAAATTGAGGATGTTGAAATATAACGACGCACACATTAAGAAATCAAATTAGACATACAGTAACCCATATGTGCTTTTCGTTGTTACAGTAAATAGATCTAGCAGCAGGACTAATCATTACTTTGATTCTCAAGTAGCGATGCGAACAAATGATTTTTCAGGATATCCGTACCTGCTATAAATGTGACAAAAAAACACCTATGTTTTCTATTGGCGTCACTGTCAACAGCACTGCTCATTCTGCTGTGGCCTCTTACATTTGTCCATGAAGGAAATACTACGTTTCCGTCAGAGACGGGTGAAAATTAAGATGTCCTTTTCCCCCCGTCTAAGTCCGCGAGTCTTTCGACGGGACATGTAACTGTGTGTTAGGTCCTCTTCACACGCCATCTCACGTGATCTTCCCAGCACCCTGTAAGGAGGTTGAGCGACAGGGATGGGCGGTGGCCTGTGAGTGGCAGGGCCAGGGTTTCATGGGAGAGCATGCTCGTGCTCTTCACAGACCCTCTGCCGCCTCTCTGCCCTGCTCACGGGCCTGGCCTCCGGGCCTCAGGAGCTTCCCTGAGATGCGTGGGGAGGGGGGAGCGTGCAGGTGGCCCCGGGCCGTCCACATGGAAGCCAGTGGGGCCTTGGAGCAGTTGTTTACGTCTCAGGGAGCGCGGTGCTGGTCCCTCGGCAGCCCGGTGGCCTGCGAGGATAGAGCAGGGAGCCCCTTGTCTGGAAAGCAGGATTAGGCTCTGATAAAGGAAGGTCGTTCCGTGGTTTAGTTCCTTTTTGCTCACTAGGCCTATCCTGTGTTGTTTGCTGGGGCTGGAGAGGTTAATCTGACCCAGTTCCAGCTCCCAGGGAGCTCAGAGGCTCAAGGGCCACCTGCTGGGAGGAGTCTGGTGGGGGCGGCAGACGATCCGTGCTGTGAGAGGGGCTGTGGACACAGGGGGACCAGGGGCAGTGGGACCCCCGCTGGGAAAGTCCGGGGCTAGGATACGATCTCCAGACCCTGCACCTGCTCCCTTTTCCTCCATCCAGGCTGCCTTAGCCCCAGAGTGAGGCTAGCGGGTAGGGATTCCCACCTTCGCAGAGAGCCCAGACGTCTAGGGTGGGCCTGAGGCTCGGCCTCTCTAGTCCTGCTCCCCCTCAGGAGAATTAGCTTCGAGGACAGCAGGTTTCCAGGCCGCTCAGTCCCTGGCCGGCACCTCACCGCCCCGCCCAGGCCCACCTGGAGCGCCCACCGGGTTTCTATAGGGGCTTGGATATCTGCTGGCTCTTTCCCGGGCCTAAGGAAGGGGGCCAGTGGCAAACGGCTCAACCATGCGAGTGAGCCGGTCAGTGGCCTTACCTTATTATTATTATTTTTTAAAATATATTTTATTGATTTTTTTACAGAGAGGAAGAGAGAGGGATAGAGAGCTAGAAACATCGATGAGAGAGAATCATGGATCAGCTGCCTCTTGCACACACCCTACTGGGGATGTGCCCACAACCAAGGTACATACCCTTGACTGGAATCAAACCCAGGACTTTTCAGGCCGCAGGCCGACGCTCTATCCACTGAGCCAAACCGGTTTCGGCAGTGGCCTTACCTTAGACACGGCCACTCACCAAAGCGCTCTGCAGTTTGCCTTTAATGGGGCTTGGTAGGCTGCAGATCTTCCCTAGAGACCCCCTTCCCTGTCTGTGGTGTCACCCTCCCAACCTGGTCCTGAAACACTGGACGCCTGGCCACTCCGTGTTCACTGCCCTCCCTGGACAGTTGTGCTGCTTCCGGCCACCGTGGGGAGAGGCTAGCTCAGGAGCCGAGAGCAGGACGAGAGTCTGGATGACGAGGGGATGCCGTTTCCCTGCCCTGAGACTGTGGAGAGTCTGTGTCTGTGCCTGCCCTCTCCCTGGGGAAACCGGGGAGGCTCAGCAGGAAGAAGAGAGTCTGGCACCCTGAGCCAGGCAGCCCTAGAGCGCCTGACCAGCAGAGGGTGGGCACACAGCACGGGCCGTGGAGAGGGCACTGGACGCAGGCCCGCTTCTACCAAGCGTGGGGCCCCACTGCGCCTGGCCCTGTGCCGAGCGCCAGGGGGCAGAGAAGATATGGCCCCCTCGGGTGGAGAACTCAGAGGTGAGGTCCACATGGGGGTGTAGCATTATGTTGGGGAACCGTCTTGAAGAGCTGAAGTCTGAGCGTCTGAGGCTGGGAAATTGGACAGACCAACGCCTGCTGAGGGCATCTCGGGTTGAGCCATGAAGTAACCCAGGCTTGGCATGGCCTTTCCTTCCCTCTGTGCCAGGTGCCAGGTTATTCAACCTTCTGGGTAGCAGGCCCGGAACAAAGTGAACACAGGAAAGCTGGCCCCAGGCAGGCTTCTTGGTATCCCGCTGGGGGGTGAGAGGTGGGGCTGATGGGCTCTGGGCTTTGGCCTGGGGCCGCCTGGCACTTCCTCTCCTTGGAGGTGGCCAGCCCTCCTCCACCGGGAATCCTCAGCGCTCATGTGCCTCTGGTGGCAGTCTGGGGCTTCTGGTTTTTGGTAAATGACTAAAGCCCAGGTGCAGATGATGGTTTGAATCCTGGCTCTGCCACTCTCTTGCCGGGCGACCCTGGGCAAGTTACCCTCCTGCCGCCACTGCTCCAGAGCCTCAGTGTTCTCATCTCTAAAACGGTGTCCAGGTCACCCTGCCTCACACCGAGACCGTGGCTCAGCCCTCATCCTGGGGTGTGGAGGCCCGTGGTAGGTCCCTCCCTATCCATAGTAACTGTGCTGGGCACTGGGGTGGGGAGAGCATGCAGGAGAAGACAAAAAGAACAGCTCTAAGCACGGCTTCACAGGAAGCTGAGGTTCATCTCCGACGCTATTGCCGGGGCAGCGGGGAGCCCACCTGTCCCTCAACACCAGGATCTCGGAGATGCCCTTGGCCCTGATTCTCCCCAGGTTATGCCCATGGCCTTGGTTGTGCTGAGCTTAGCACCAGGGTAAATGCGCATTCAGTCGCTTGGTGAGGCTTTGCCCCGTGGGGAGACGGAGGCCCCCCCGGGAGGGCAGGGCCTGACCTGTGCCTCTGCCTGCCCTCCAGGAGTGGCCTGCAGCGTCATCCTCATGTACACCTTCTGCACTGACTGCTGGCTCATCGCCGTGCTCTACTTCACCTGGCTGGTGTTTGACTGGAACACGCCCAAGAAAGGTAAGGGCATGGGTCTCCTCACCCCACGCCCTCGCCCTGCAAATCCCCTTCTTGCACAAGCTGGGGCTCCTCATTGTGGGTGTTGCCTCTTTTGATTTAACATCTTCTGTGAAAATACACTGGGCTAAGCCAGGGAGTGAGGGGAGGGGAGTTGCGGAGGCTTAAAAGCTCTTCAGAGGAGCCATCCTGATCCTCACAGGAGCTCACACTCAATCAGGGTTTGCATAACACGAGGGTACAAGCATGGCATGGGCCCAGTGCGGGGGGGGGGGGGGGGGGGGGAGAGATGCTGCATGGGAGTGGCGGGATAGCCACCCCTGTGGTTCACACTGGCTGTGTCTTGTCTTCTTGCCCAAACACCCCTTTCCCTGATCCCCACACCCTCCCAACACTGTGTTTTGTTCTCTGGAAGGTGGCCGGAGGTCACAGTGGGTCCGAAATTGGGCTGTGTGGCGCTACTTTCGAGACTACTTCCCCATCCAGGTAAAGATGTCTATGTGTTATCGTGGGAGGGTGGGATGGGGTGGGAGATCTGAATTCGAGCCTTAGCCTGCCCTTCCACAGTGACCACATGTGCTGAGGTGAGCCATGTGACGTCTCCCTCTGTGAGCATCTGTTTATACTCCTCCCCAATTTGTGCAGGATTTGCATAAATCGCGTCCCCATGCCCTGCTAATTCTACTGTGTTCTCTTATATACCAAGTAAATAGAAAAATCAAGACTTGGGGGTGGGGGGGAATTTTAGTATTTCAGCCATAATGGTCAACAAAGTTGTGGTTGAACTTCAACATTAGCTCTAAGCTTCCTGGCAACCAAGGCAAAAGGGGAAACATGATAGTGGTTGGCTCTTGTTTTCGGAAAAGAAGCAGCTTACTAGTTTCTTGGGGAAATAGGACTTAGTACTAGTTCTTGGGGAAATAGACCCTGAGACCCTGAGTGATATAAGAAGTAGGTGTCATAGCAGATATTATGGCCATTGTCTGCCTGCCTTTCTGTGAATATTAAAGGCCTAGCTTTAAAAGTGAGGTCATTTATCAAGAGCAATACTTAAGAAGTCCAAGTTTATCTGGCCTGCACCAAGGATAGCACTGAACCAAGAAATAACAATAGGTGTGAGGGGCTTGCTTGCTTTGGGAAACTCCTATGGAAATAGCATTTCTCTCAGCCAGTCACTGGTGCGTCACTGGTGGTCATGGCCATGGGAATGAAGGCCCAGGAAATGTGCAGCAAAAGCAGAGCGAGAACCTAGTTCCTGAAGTGCCTGGGGAAGGCTTCTGGAGAAGCTGCCCCTAGACCTCCGTCCCAAAGGGAAGCAGCACTGAAGAGGCAGGGGCAGCACGGAGCGCGCAGGCACCCCAGTTTGAGAAGAAGCCTGTGGCGTGGAGAGGGAGGATCATATTTTTTAAAAATATTTTTATTGATTTCTTTTCACCGAGAGGAAGGGAGAGGGATAGAGAATTAGAAACATCGAGAGAGAATCATCGATCAGCTGCCTCTTCCACACCCCCTACTGGGGATGTGCCCGCAACCAAGGCACATGCCCTTGACCTTTCAGTCCGCAGGCTGACGCTCTATCCACCGAGCCAAAGGATCGGTTTCGGCAAGGATCACGATTTATTGGGATACTTCTAAAAGCCAGCACCTCCCCCTTCCCCACCATGCAGAGTTGGCACTCTATAAGGGTACTAACTTTACCCTTTTTTTTTTTTTTTTTTTTTTTTTTTTACACAAAAAAGGAAACTGAAGGTCAGAGTAGCAAAGCTGACTGAGGCTAGTGAGGGGTGGAGCCGAGATCCTAATTGCTCTCTGGCCTCCAGGTCTGGGCTCCTGCCACCACAGCACACTGCCTCCCTGTGCGCCGGAGCTGTGGGGAATAAACGTGGGCAGACGCTCAGGCCTCCTGCATATTGGAGGACAGAGGCAGCAAAGGCCCAAGCTGACCCTGGGTGAGGCACCGGCCCTCGCAAGGTTCAGTCTCCCCTTACGAAGCAAGTTTAGGCCGAGTTGGTGTCTGGGTTTCCTTCCTGCTGCACCATGAGCTGCTCTGGGACTCGCACCCGGTCTTCTGAGCACCCGTCGTCGTCTCTTCTCTGGGGCCAACCTCCGGGTCCTGACAGAACGAATGGTGGCATGGTCTGGCTGTCGGCCTCGTCTCTGTCCCCCTCTGCAAGCTAGCCTGGCAAGGCAGAGGCATCTGGGCCCTGGTGCATCTGGGCGACTGGTGGATGGTGGGTGAGTCCAGCAGAATCCTGAAGGTTTTTCCTGCAGGGGAAAGACCTGTCTGGCCAGCTCACTCAGCACCCCAGCCCCGGCACACCCTCGCTGCTGAGGCAACCCAGCAGAGAGCCATGGTGGCAGCATGTGTGACCGTGAAAGTGTGCATGACACAGGGTGGTGTGGGTTAGCTGTCATGAGTCAGTGACTGAGACATCCTGGCCTGTGCCTGGGGGAGGTGGCTGGTTGACCCCCACATTCCTCCACCGCACCCAGTATTATGTGTGTACGTGTGTGTGGTGTGAGGGAAGGGGTGCTCTGGGGCCAGCTCCTTCTGTCTACCCAACCTGCACCCCGTTTTACCAGAATCTTCAGGGTCAGGGTTCTCACTCCTCCCTTTTCCTGAGGAGCCAAGGCTGTTGTTGCTAGGAGAATGTTGCATCATAGGAGGATGTTGCATCATTTTGGAGGTGAGGAAACAGTCCCACAGAGGGGCAAGGACTGGTCCAGGTTGCACAGCGAGTCCACCCAGCATTAGTACTGGAATCCGGGCCCTGGGTTCTCTCCCACTGCATTCCCACTGTGTATTTCTCTGGGAGTGATTCGGTCCTGGATTTCCCCCATTGGATTGAGCCCCTGCTTCCTGGGTCTCCCTCTCTCTGCGTTGCCATCGGAGACCTGGGTTGAGTTCTTGCTCTGTCACTCCATTCACTGAGCATCCGTTGTTGCTCCCACACAGTGCTGGGCATGGGGACACAGACGAGCCTGCCCTGGCCCCTGCCCTCAGGTGGGCTCACCGTCTAATAGAACCTGCTAGACTTTGTCACTTTCCGCTCCTGGGACCACAGGCACACTTTATCAAGCTCACTGGGCCTCATTAGTCTCATGTGCAAAACGGAGCTGTGCATATGAGAAAAAGTGGTACATGATGGTCCATTGGGAGGAACTGTGGGCTCTGTTCTCTCTCCTGGGGCCCTCACCTAAGGGGCCGGGCCCCCATGTTCAGAGTGGCCTGTCCCTTGGGTAGCCTCCTAAGGCCAATCACCGCCCCCCACCGCCCACCACCAACCACCAACCCTGATTACTATTGGTCAAAACTGGAACAGGCAGATATCCTTGCCCACTGATCTTTCTTAAAGGGACAAACAAAATCCAGTGTTCTTATCACACCTTTTTCCCAAGAAATCAGCTGGGAGTTGGAGCCACACGATGAGTTGGAGCTGGCCCTGGGACGCCCTGGGGCACAAGGACCAAAGCCAGGTGGTGCCTCTGGCAGGCCAGAGCATGGAGTCTCAGCCTTGGCTTGCTCTTCCTTGCAGGTGACCTTGGCCAAGCCCCTGCCCTTTGAGGTCTCAGGCTCCCCCTCTATGAGAGGTTTTGGCCTTGGTGACATGACTTCAGGGCTGATGCTCTGAAGACTCGTGTGTGGCTCCCCCCTTTCCTCAGCCTCTTGCCAATGGTTGTGTAATAATTTTCAGCTGTACTTAGCACCCCTCCTTCCTCTCTCCCTTCTTGGTGGGGCTCTTTGCTCTTTGCCACCAGAGCAGCTCGGCTGGCCCAGAGACCATCCCTTCCCTCAGCAGAGGTGGGGCTCCCGTGTTAGCAGCAGCCACCGGGACTGCTGGCTGCCTGGGAGAGGAGTGGGCAGTGCCTGGGTATAGGCGGGATTTTTGGAGAGGAGACTATGAAAGACTCTGAGCTTACAATCCTCTGTCCATCTGCCTCGTTTCACGGATGGGCCTACTGAGGCCCAGGGAGGAGGGCCTGCCCCAAGTTCACAAAACGAGTCAGTGTCCGGCTGGAATAGGAACCAAGGCTGTCTGCTTCAGGACCCAGGTTCTCAGTCCTGTGTTTCTCTGCCACCGCGCCCTGCGGTGTGAGCTCAGGCAAATCTCTGCTCTTCTCTGGTTCTGAGGTGCCTTCTATAGGGTCCCAGGGTGGCACAAGCCTATCTGAGTGCCTTTCCTGCCCCGACAGGCAGGGTGTGGGGAGTGACTGCCAGGAATTTGTCCCAGGCTCACGTGGCCAGCCCCTGGGACTGAGACTTTGTCCTAGGAAACAGGGGACACAAGAGTGGGCATGTCAACAGAGCCTTTTATCAGCAATGTCCTCTCTGCAGGATGGACACTCTGTCCAGCCTGAGGGGCGGAGAGTGTGGCACCCAGAGACCAAAGAATGCCAGATGCCTGCATTCTCTGGGGCACTGCACAGTGCTCCAAGGCACCTCATTTCACCAAATGCCCCGCCAGGCAGGGGCTGGGGAGACGGGGAAAATGATTGAAAGAGCCATCGGGTGACACATCTACAACCTAGGCCTGATTGGCTTCATTGGAGTTTGTCTCAAGAAAATAATCAGCCCAGCCAAAACTGGTTTGGCTCAGTGGTAGAGCATCGGTCTGCGGACTGAAAGGTCCCAGGTTCGATTCCGGTCAAGGGCATGTACATTACTTGTGGGCACATCCCAGTAGGGGGTGTGCAAGAGGCAGCTGGTCGATGTTTGTCTCTCGTCGACGTTTCTAACTCTCTATCCCTCTCCCCTCCTCTCTGTAAAAAATCAATAAAATATATTTAAAAATAATAATAATAATCAGCCCAGCCTCTGTGGCTCTGTGGTTGAGTGTCAGCCCATGCACCAGGAGGTTGCTGGTTCAGTTCCCGGTTAGATGTTTCTAACCCTCTTCCTTCCTCTCTCTGAAATCAATAAAAAACATACATTTTGTAAAAAAAAAAAAAAAAAAAAAATATTTATTGTTGAAAGTATTACATGTGTCCTCCTTGTTTCCCCATTGACCCCTTCTTGCCCACCCCTGAATAAAAACATATTTTAAAACATGATAGACATGTAGATAAAAATAAGGTATTTATGGAAGCATTGTTTTTTCTTTTTTAAATAATTCTTTATTGTTGAAAGTGTTACATAGGTCCCCCTCCCCTCCCCTCCATTTACCCCCAGCAGCCCCCCCACCCCCACCCCAGGCCTTCAGCACCCTATTGTCTGTGTCCATGGGTTATGCACTCAAGGTCTTTGGTTGATTATCTGCCACCCAGCCACCCTCTCCTGCCTTCCCTTTGAGATTCCACACTCTGTTCCATATGGAAGCATTATTTCTGAGGGGAGTTTTGGAAGCTTTTTAAAGGTCCATCCGTAGGGTTTGATTATAGTCTCATTACATGTAGCATGGCTGCATGATAGAATAATACAGCCATGGGAAGATACATTTCTAAGGAATTTCGATAAGGAAAAATAGATAGGGTATGATAATACTTGTTTGGAAATTATATAAAAATGATACCAACCATATGTGATTTTGTCATTTTTTTTTTTAAAGTATATGTATGTTTGAGTAGAAAAAGGACTCAACCCAGAGTGATTTAGCTGGCTAGAGGTATGACAGATGCTTTTGATTTTCTTTTCTCTTTTTTTAATTTTCTGTATTTTGAAAATTCTCTGCGATAGTCATTATTTTTCTAATCAGAAAAAAAAAAAGTGATGCTTTCTGAACAAAATACCAGTATTGCCTACTCCATCGTGTTTGTTGTAATGCTGGGTAGATGCCTCTTGTTGCTCAGAGTTTAGGGAAACTTTGCACCAGCCACCCCGCCATCTAAGTCTAACCCCAGGGCAGGAGGCAGCCCCTGAGGAAGCCAGTCATTCCTCAGAGCATCCTGGGGCAGGTTTGTTGAAAGTACCGAGGTCAGCTGCCCTGCTGCACAGCTGACCTCCCACCACCACTGTGGCTGGCACAGAGCTGTTCTTGCCCTTGTCCTTCCGACCTCAGAGCCCCAGTAGAAGCTGGCTGCCTGGAAGGAAGTTTCCATTCAGGCAGGCTGCACTGTCTCTTCTCCGGCCAGACTGAGGGACTTGGACCTGACCCCAGTGGGAACTAGAGAGGTACAGGGATTGCATTGGGTTTTAGAATAGTCACTCTGCTGTGGAGAGGAGGATGGCCCAGAGGGAGGGAAGACGGCAGGCTGGCTGAGTGCGAAGAGGAGGACCTGGAGTATTTGGCTGGAGAAATAAGGGGATCAAAGGAGAAATTTCCCCTCCCCCCTGGGACTTGCAGTCCAAATGGCAGCCAACGAGCACCAGGCACTGTGACCCCAGTGGTGAGGAGTCTGAGGTCAGGTGTGGAGAGTCACTCCAGTCCTTGAGGCCCAGAGTCCCAGGGGGGATGGCAAACCCAGTCTGTCCTCGACCTTCTGGGTGTGCCTCAGGGCCTCGTCCTCCCCCTCCTCCCAGCCAGTTTCCACTCACCCAAGCTTTTCCCTGCAGCTGGTGAAGACCCACAACCTGCTGACCACCAGGAACTACATCTTCGGATACCACCCCCATGGCATCATGGGTCTGGGTGCCTTCTGCAACTTCAGCACAGAGGCCACGGAAGTGAGCAAGAAGTTCCCCGGCATAAGGCCCTACCTGGCCACGCTGGCTGGCAACTTCCGGATGCCAGTGCTGAGGGAGTACCTGATGTCCGGAGGTGAGACTCCATGGCTGCCTATCCTTACTGTGCCCCGCTGAGCCAGATGACAGATTGTCCAGGAAGCCCATACACCACTCTGGACCCATGCTGAGAGGTGCAGCCTGCTACAGGCACTATGGGTCAGGGCCAAGCAGGAGAGCTGTGCATAAGTCTTCAAGATTCAACCTGGATAGTATCTTCCCTAGGAAGCCTTCTCTGGCCCCTTTTCTGGGTACCCCAGCCCCGTGCTCCCCTCTGCACAACCTGATTGTTGTCCATGGCATTATCATTCTCTCCCCCACCCCTACCGTGACCCCCAGCAGCCTGATGTACTGGGCTTCCCAGCACCTGGCATCAGCCTGGTAGACTTCAGACCTCAGGCAGTATTTGCTAAGTGAATGAATTACCTAAATAACCTTGTATTGTTATCCCCATTTTATAGATAAGTAAGCCAAGGCTCAGAAAAAGAATAGCTTAGGTAGGGCCATGCAACTTTGAAGGTTAGGTCTGGGGCCCAGGTTTGCTTATAGATGACTGGGGGGGGGTAGGCAGTGCCCCCAGAGGCAGCCCCGACGGCGTGTCTTCTCCTCCCCCCAGGCATCTGCCCTGTGAACCGGGACACCATAGACTACTTGCTTTCAAAGAACGGGACCGGCAATGCCATCATCATCGTAGTGGGGGGCGCAGCCGAGTCCCTGAGCTCCAGGCCTGGCAAGAACTCGGTCACCCTGCGCAGCCGCAAAGGCTTTGTGAAACTGGCCCTGCGGCATGGGTAAGTGCCTCCGTGCACACACACACAAACACACGCACACACACACACACACACTCACACACACACACACACACACACACTCACACACACTCACACACACACACACACTCACACACACACACACTCACACACACACACACACACACACACTCACACACACACACACACACTCACACACTCACACACACACACTCACACACACACTCACACACACACACACACACACACTCACACACACACTCACACACACACACACGTACATACTATCAGCAGCTCTGTACAAACACATACACACGCACACACACACGTATACACTATCAGCAGCTCCGTACAAACACACATACACACGCACACACACACACACACATGCACAGACACACACACACGTACACATTATCGGCAGCTCCGTACAAACACACATACACGCGCGCGCACACACACACACAGAGACACACACACACACACACACACGCACACACGTACACACTATCAGCAGCTCCTTGGCTCCTGGAGGCCCAGACGCCAGGAAGGCATAGAAGAGAGCTCACAGTCCTGTGGTGGGGGAGGGGCTTGGAGCCCAGAGGTGCAGGCCAAGTTGTCCAAGAATAGCCTTGGCGTCTGACTAGGGCAAAGGGGAGGCCTGTGTCCCCTGAGCCTCACAGGTGGGCTGAGAGGGCAGGAGCATGCATAGGACAGTGCCCTGGAGCCAGAGCCGCCATGCTGCTTGCAGAAGTGAGGGCGGCGCGGTTGGACACAGCAGGAGGCTTCCCCGAAGGTGATGCGAAGGGCAGGTGGAGAGGAGCTGGCCAGCTTGGGTGTTTGTGACCTTTCTAGAAAGCCAGAGACACATTCTGTGTAGCCACCTGTTCAGCACATGTCACTGGACAAAGCACATTCACTTGTCAGTCCCCTGGGATGCCACAGCCACCCTGTGGTGACGTCCTACTTTCCACCTGAGGAAACCGAGCCAGGCTAAGTGGCCCAGTAGGGGTCATGTTGTGAAATGCAGAGCTAAGCTCTCTGGACTCCAGGTGCTCTGTTTTCTTCCCTTCTCTGCTCTGGGCAACCCCAGGAGGAGGGCAGACCTGGAGCAGGAGAGGATGCAGCCTACAGTCACCCACAAGTTAGGGATGGCACTAACCATTTGGGCCCCACCCACTGCTCCTCTCTGTCCTCTCAGGGCCTTACCCCCGGCTCTGGGAGAGGCTGCTCTTCAGGCCCAGCCTGTGCCAGGCTCTGGGCACACAACCATTCAGACCCAGTCCCTGTGTTCGGTGCAGGGGGCAGTATGAAGGGACAGACAGCGACAACACGGTGTGCTGAGGACTGTGACACGGAACTGAGAGAGGCCTCGGTTGGGTATGGGACAGGGAGAACGTTCCAGCAGAGACAGACCTGGAGGATGAGGGAGAACAGGTGTGCTAGAGCAGGCCCCGCCACTTTCCCTTTGCCTAGTGCTACCAAAGCCCTGATGTGCTCCCCCGTCACTAGCCGGGGGGCAGAGAGGACACATGTTGGGGACCCCCCGGGTGGTTCCGGCACAGCCCTGTGGGAGGCGAGCTCGGCTAGTGTCCAAGGCCTCTAGGACTGACAGGAGGAGCCGAAGCCAGTGACTGGGGAGTGACAGGCCTGGCCTCTCCCTTCCAGAGCCGACCTAGTTCCCACCTACTCCTTCGGAGAGAATGAGGTCTACAAGCAAGTGATCTTCGAGGAGGGCTCCTGGGGCCGGTGGGTCCAGAAGAAGTTCCAGAAGTACATTGGCTTCGCCCCGTGCATTTTCCACGGCCGAGGCCTCTTCTCCTCCGACACCTGGGGGCTGGTGCCCTACTCCAAGCCCATCACCACTGTCGGTGAGTCTCCCTGCGTGAAGACCCTGAGCTTGGGGGGCCGCAGCTAGCTAGTAGTGGAGTTAGGACTCAAATCCAGGCCTCCAGCTCTGATGTCCATGCTCTAAAGTCCAGTGTTTCCCAAAGTGTGGTACGCGTAACCCCAGGGGTACGGGAAGAGTTTGGTGGGGGTACGCGTTGCACTGGAGTTTGGTCAGGATATGCACTGCACTGTGCTTAGCTGTGCCTAATTCTATGTTCTCATGAGTACGAGGGGTACTCAGCGTTACGAAAATTATAGAAGGGGTACACATATGTCAAAAGTTTGGGAAACACTGCTAAACCATGAGGACATGTGGGGGCTGCCCCGGGGGGATTATTGGTGGAGGTGGGGTTGTGGTGACAGGGTGAAGTGTTATTCCCGTGAGCCAAGCTGTGCTCACAAACCAAGACCCAGCAGTCCTGTGCTTGCAGAACCCGGCATTCTCTCAGGGAAGATCCCGTTAGAGCAAAGGTCAGCAGGGGCTGTGAGTGGGGTGTGCGGCATGCTCTGGGAGTCATAGTGGACCGCAGTGAGGAGGTGACTCTTAGACTGTGAGCTGAATAGGAATTATCCAGCAAAAGCGGTGGGAGGAGGGAGTTTCTGTCAGACACAGAAGCCTAAGTGAAGTCCCTGAAGCAAGACTGTGTGGGGTTTTGAAAGAAAACATGACGAGAGCAGAGTCCTGTGAAAAGTGTTGCAAAAAACTGGGTGCACTTGGCCTTCAGCTATGTTGTGTTGGGTTTATTTGGGATCATGTAGAGGGTTCCAAAGACTTATTTCTTGTAGCGGAGGGGTGTGTGTTAATGGTTCACAAGCTGGAGCTCACACGGGAGCCTGTGGGCCACAAGCTGTGGACTAGAGGGGCCAAAGCTCACATAGACCCTTTGAGTGATCAGAGCCAGGTATTCTGTTTGGTACTTGATACAGAGACTGACTTCCTGCATTTCGGGTCACATGACCCAGACTCTCCCATCCATCTCTGCTCTCTCTGAGGCAGCAGAGACATTTTCATGCTTGGGGTGTCTGGCCAGGGATGGGGTCCTGTGGGCATTGTGAAGGAACTGTTTTTTACTTTATTAGTGGGAAGCTGGGATGCTGGGGTGAGGGTGATTTAGCCTACTTGCTTGGGAACTGAGCAGGTGTTAAGGAGAAAGGGATTTGTCTGTGAACCTCCCCCTCACAAACAGAGCACAGAGGACCAGTGCAGGTGACCCGCGTAGAGGAAGACAAGGTTATGGTATTGATGGACAGGTCTCTGAAGCTGGTGACGCCAGAGGGGGGCCCAGTCAGGGGGCTTCGAACTCCGGAGGTCCCCATGATGGAAGCTGTGGAGGCCGTGGTGATGGTCTACGGACGGCTCCAGGCCTTCTGAAAGCATGGCGTGCAGGTGTGGGCTCTAGGCTCTGACCAGCTGCTTCAGGAGCTGAGAGACCCCACCCTCACCTTCCATCTGCTTGGCTCTCCCAGGCCTGTGGTGGTGGGGAGAAGCCCAGGAGATGATCAAACTGCTCCTAGCAACCTCTACATTCAGGAATGACTCATTGGAGCTGGGGCGGGGGGGGGGGGGGGTGTAATTAGGAACCACTCCCTGCACCCTCCTTCCCAATAGATACTTGTTAGTGGTCACGATATGCCCCTTTATCCCAATAAACATTCAGCCTCGGGGATATATATATATATATGGTTTGGAGGAGGGAAGGTTCTGATTTGCGTTTTAAAGTGATCCTTGGGGCTTCTGGATAGAAAATGGATTAGAAAGGGCAAAATTGGAAGCCATAAGACCACTCCAGAGGCTTTTGGGTAGCCGGTGGCTTAGACGAGGGAATGGCAGTGGAGATGGAAGAGAACTTGGGAGAAATTTCAGAAATGTCTTTGACAGAACTCGGTGATGCGTTGGGTATGGAGATGAAATAGGATTAGGGGATAAAACAGTGCCCAGAAGTATGAATGTTGGTCTCCCCTCCCTCTCCCGCCTTCACCCCCCTTCTCAAACCATGCGACGATTCACAGAATCCTCACAAAGCCCCCCCACCCCGAGGAAGGCTCGCTGTGTGACAGGCGGGGAAACGAAGGCTCGGAGAGGCCAAGTGTCTTGCCCAGGGCTTTTCCAGGAGCTCCCAGCTGCGTGCCGTGGGTGCAGACAGGCCTCATCCCCATTATCCCTTAGCGGCTCCGTGGCCTTGGGCAGGTCCCTCCCCATGCCATTGGGCCTCAGTCCTCTCCTCTGCCAAAGGACATCCTAGGACAGAACACCTTCAGCGCAGTGCCCGGCACATGGTGGGCACGTAGCACGGGGTCCCTTCCCTCAGCATCATGGTCAGGGCCCAAGGGCACGGACTAACCGGCGGCCTCTGCCCCTTCCCCGCAGTGGGCGAGCCCATCACCATTCCCAAGCTGGAGCACCCGACCCAGCAGGACATCGACCTGTACCACGCCATGTACATGGAGGCCCTGGTGAAGCTCTTCGACAAGCACAAGACCAGCTTCGGCCTCCCGGAGACCGAGGTCCTGGAGGTGAACTGAGCCCGCCCGCCCGCGGGCCCGCTGCCTGCCGCCTGCCGGGAGGAGCCCGCTGCCCGTCGTTTTCTACCAAGTCCTCGAGTGCTTTTTGTTCTGTAAATTTGCAAGTGTCATGGGTGTCTGTGGGTTATTTAAAAGAAATTATAATACTTTTGTTAAACCATGAAAACCTTAGGTCTTTTTTTAGGAAGGAAAGCGCTTGGACGTTTCAGGCTTTATTTTTTGTTTTTTTTTATTTCTTTCCACTTCCCGTCTGTGCTGTTCTCGGTGGTGGCTGACACCTCTGGGCCTTTTATAGCTTCTCTATCAGCCCCTCTTCTTCCATTCCTGAAGTCACGGAGAAAGCGCGGTCCGGGCTGCCCGGGGAAGCAGGACGAGCCATTAGGGACCCGGCCAGTGAGATGATTTGCTCTTTGCCCCTGGAGGGCAGGGAGCAGAAGCCGCTTCTGACACAAACACCTCTCTTCCCGGCTACCCTGACTTGCCTGCAGGACTAGTCCCTCCTGCCCAGGGGAAGCCCGGAAGGCACAGCGGTCCCTGCTTTGGAGAGGGCAGGGATGAGCATCTGGACTGTTCCAGCTTGATTCTCCTCTCTGCCGCTTCCCCCGTCCCCAGCCTTCCACGCGGAGCCGGGACTGGCCTCCGCGGAGACGCGGGGGGTGGCGGTGAGCCTGTGCCGGGAGCAGGGCTGTCCCGGGCACACCATCGCGTGGATTACCCAGCTGCCACGTCTGGTTGGAGTGACCAGTTTCCCTCGGAGTGCTGGGGACGTGGACCCAGCACTGACCAGGCCGTGGCCAGAAGCCCGTACTCTCCCCGGCGGGCGGCCGCGTTCTGCTGAGCCCACCCCCCCACGTGGAGGGGTGGGGAAGGGCCCCTCTTCCTGTTCGCGGCGGAGCCTGGCCTTCGGAGCGTCCGATTGGCTTCCGGATGGGAGGCCCCCTAACCCACACACCTCAGGTGTGTGTGCCTCTTTGGGAGGATGGGGGCCGGGGAGGAAACCCAGCCTTTCTTCCGTGTGTTCTGTTTTCTCTTGACGAGATCATTGTACCATGTCAGACTTTTGTATATTCCTAAACAGAGAAATAAAAATGAGCGTCCTCTCTGAGTTCTTGCTGGGGACAACATCTGACCCCTGGGGAGACCGTAGCTACCTGCCCAGGCCCCTTCCCCTCGCTCCGTTGGCCCACACGGCCCGGTGTGATCTGTTGCCGTGTAACAAATTAGTCCCAACCCTGAGTGGCCTCAAACACTGTCCACAGCTTCTATAACCTAATCTCAGAAGTGATCACCTGTCACGTGTGCCGTATTCTCTTTGTTAGGTACAAACCCTGAGGCCCAGGTCACACTCGGGAAGGTTACAGAGGGAGTGACTACCGGGATGTAGGGGGCCTTGGAGCCCCCTCACAGCCTCCCACCACAGGTGCTAAAGGGCTGCTGTCCAGTGGCAGGGTCATGGGAAGGCTGAGCTGGAAAGGCCCTTAGGGATGGCTCAACACAGTGGTCCTTGCCCCTGGCCTAAGTCATACCCCGAAGGGGAAGACCTCTGGCCTGCTGTCACTCTAGTCATTTCATGCCACATCCAGGAGTTAGGAGATGCCATCTCTCTATTCTGATTCCATTCAGTTCAGCGAGTGCTAAGCCCCTAGGAACCCTTCCCAGCTGAGACTGAAAGACCTCATTCCAACTTCCCAACTGCCTAGAAGCCTGTCCCCGCCACTCACCCACCCCAGGGACTGCTCCTGTTTCAGAAGCTGTGAGTGGGCTCCTTGGGAGCAGGAACAAACACGGGAAATAGCTGAGGATATGCAGGGTGGTCAGACCTGTGACAAGATGCCCTTACCCCAGCCCGGGGTGCCTCATGGAACTGGAACCCTGAAACCTGGGCCATGATGCAAAAGGTGACTGGACATTTGCCAAGAAGGAGTGGAGGGGCAGAGCAGTAAATGCTGACAGCGGAGCCAGCCCTGCTGATTTGAGGGGTTGAGAGGTGGCAGTAGAGAGGTGTCCAGAGGTCTGCCATGGGGCTTCGCTTGGAAGGGTGGGGGAGCTGGCTTCTCCGGAGTCTCTGGGTGGGCAGGAGAGCAGGTGGAGAAAGGGGGTGCCTTGGAAAGGCCCATAAAGACCAGGTCAGAGGACTGACAGTTCCGGTAGGATAGAGGAAAGGCCTGTATTATGATGAGTCTTGGCCCCATCCCAGCCCCAGCCAGAGGCTAGCCATGACCCTCAGCCTTTGGCTCCTGGCTGAGTCCTAGTTTTAACTTTGATCACCCCACAAACATAGGCCATTCCTTCCCGTATTAATTTTTGGAGGTTGAACACCTGCACTTGAGGGCGCTCCACCAGCTGCCTAAGGAAGAGAATAACCAGGCCCTAAACGTCAGAGGGGTCCCCTTGCCCAGCACGGTGTATGTCCAGCAGGGCCTGTGCAGAGCAGAGGCCAGCTCCACTTTAAGTTGTGGGTGGAGAGCCCTAGGCAAATGCTGTGAGCCTTGCCTCGGGTTGGGAGTCGTTACCTTGGGAGAAGGAACTGGAAGTTACTTTTCCAGAAGACCCTCTGCCTTTGGACCCTGGAGGTGGGGCCCCACTTTCAGCCTGAAGGTCAATTCCGTGATTCTGTTTGTGCTCCCCAGATATGGCCACTAGGGGGCACTGCAGATAGTTCTGAGGCAAATTTCCTTGTAGCTTCCTAAGTTTACACAGTTTGACCCTTATCCAACTCAACCTCTGGGCTAGAAGCTAGAGATTGTAAAATCGCAGACTCACAAGACCGCAAAGCTAGACGTGGGGGGGGGGGGGGGGGGGGCAGGGGGGGCCCCCCCCTGGAGACACAACCCAGACACCCTGATTTCGTATTCTGGCCCCGGAACAGGGAGAGCACGTGTTCCTGTTTGTTTAGGCCAGTCTACAGTCATCCAAGCAGTAGCTTCTGCAAATACAACCCTCCTTGCCCCTCCTTTTGGGACTTTGGGTTCTGGGGACAGCAGAGCCCTGTGCTCTGGCAGGGGAGACCCCCTAAGACCGCTCACTGCAGGGCTCACAGGGAGATCCATCCCTGTGTCCGTGCCTCAGCCCTGTCTCCCGCTCCCCCACGGCACTTGGGCAGTGACAGTGCAGAGGGCACACCAGGGCAGGCTGCTTGGTGGGCAGTGCAGGCTACATGGCTCAGGGACTCCTCCCCTTGTAGAGCCCTCAGCTGCAGGGTGATGCAGGGTACTCCCCAGGCCCACCCTGACCTCCCAGCCCTAACCCCTGTGAGTCCAGCCTGGGGCTCTGCTTCCAGCATCTAGGTTGACAGGAGCCAGCAACTGGGTTGTCTTGCCCATATTCTAGATGCCAAAACTGAGGCTCAGAGAGGGGAGCAGAGGTCCCTAGCCTCAGCCCATCTCCCCCTCAAGTCAGCCCAGCTCACAGGGGGCTATCCCAGCTGCCTCCTGGTTGCCATGGTGTCGGAAGAGGAGGAGGAAGAGATTTCTGAAAAGCAATCCAAAATTACACACCAGCTGGCCCCTTCTTCCTCACTCCCTCTCTCCAGCTTCAAAGCCTTCTTTAGTGCAGGTAAGCTGAGGGGTGGAGGGGGAGGCGGGCTCTTCCTGGCCAGGCAGCCGGGAGCAAAGGTCAAGGAGGCAGAAGGTCCAGGGTACTGGGTTCTGGGACCCCAGCAGATTTCCTGGACCTGGGCTCCATGCCCTCCCAGAGTTCCCAGACCAGGTGGGCTGCTTCCTGCCTCTCTGCTTTTGCACATGCAGTTCCCTCCACCTGGAATGCCCTTCTCATCCTTCCAATCCCAGCTCGGCTTTAACTCCACTGGAGAACCTTCCCTGAGTCACTTGTGGCTCCCTGTGCCTCCTGCACACACCCCAGTCAGTCACCGCTGCTTTCTGGATGTTGCTCTCACGGGGCTGTGAGGTCTTGGGGATGTTAGCTTTGCCTTTGCACCCCAGCCCCTGCACAGACAGGTGCTCAGTAAATCCGGAAGGAAGAGAAGGTGGGAGGGAGGAAGGGAAGGGAGCAAAGAAACACCTCTCCTAGGATTGGAGAGGATCTGGACCGTGAGCACCTTGCCCAGGGCTGGGCATGGAGCAAAGCCCACTCCCTTCCTGCCGTCTCCACTTGAGCCTGGGCTCCAGCACCTTCTGCCTCATCTGGTTTGGAGCCAGCTCAGGGATGTCTCCATCTCCACAGGCCTGTGTGTTTGTTGCCCATTTGGAGGCAAGGTAATCACGCCAGGATGCAGATGTGCACATATAAGGAGCTAGTGTATTAGGGAGAGAAGCCTCCATTCCCGGAAATCCCTGACTGTGCAAATTGAGGGCCTGAGGGTTTTCACACTGAATGCTTTCAGCAAACAAAGCCTTACCTGACACCATTCTATAGAAAGATAGAAACTAAGCTGCTTGGGGAGAAGTGGTGGGTGTTGTAGGAGACTGGGAAGGGACCAGAATCCTCTTTCCCCAGTAGCTCTGGGTCCCGGGGTGTGGGGGTTAGGGTTGGTCCTGGTGGTAGGATGGGGCAGAGAGGGAGAGCCCGGGGAGAGTCCAGTGGCCGGCGTTTACTAACTGGTACAGAGGGCCTCAGCATTTCCAGAACTGCGTGCTTATGCCCGTGTGGCTGGGCCAACCAACTCATCTTTCACAGCACGAAGTCAGTCTGTACAAACAGAAATGAAAATACGTCCTTGGGGGGGAAAAAATCATGACTTCAACCTTTAATGTCCTCCTAGTTTCTTTCTTTTTAATCTGGAAGGGATATTTTAGGGGAAGTATCTCTTGTCTAGAGGAAATATTTATATGCATTCAGCAATTCTATCAACTTCTCTTTCTTTTTCTTTTGTGAAATTCAAGTAAAAATAAATTTAAAATTGTATCAAAAAAAAAAAAAAAAGCTAGACAGGAATTTCACTTTTATCTAAAGGAATTTCTCTTAATCTGGGAAACTTGACCCAGAAAGGCAAGAGACTTACCTCTAATCACACTGCAAATGAATATTTACCACATGCCTCCTCTTGACAGGGAATGAGGGGCTTCCAGATGGAATGTCCCCTGTTCTTAGGTGTTTGTCATGTAATAAGGGACGCAGAAATTTAAAGCACTCGTCTTTTTTAAAACCTGTGCCTTTTTTATATTCCTTACCTAGGTTCTAGATATCACTACTGCCCAACCTTCAGCAAAAACCAGCCAGTCTTCTTTATGTTAATATATTTTATTGATTTCAAAGAGATAGAGAGAAACATCAACAGTGAGAGAGAATCATTGATCAAAAACCAGCCAGACTTTTTATTTTTTTATTTTATATTTTTTACATTTTGGAAATACGATTATGGAAATCATGTTGCAAGTCCCTGATATGGAATTACAGATATAAATATATCTTTAATTTTTCAATTACAGTTTATATTCAATATAATTGTGTATTCGATTTGAGTGTGCGGCATAGTGATTAGACAGTCACATACTTACAAGTGTTCCAGTGCCCGCCCGGCACCATTCATAACTGTTACAATATTGACTGTGTTCCCTGTGCTGTACCTCTCACATCCCTGTGACTAGTTTTCTTACTGGAGAATCGAACTTCATGGCTCGTGGAGCGAGGTCCTTGGGGCACCGCTGAAATAAGCCTTCTCAGAAGCCTCCACGGGAGAGTAAGATGTGGGAAGAGGCTTTATGTGCGTGGAGTTCTGTTCCTTGGGTTGTGAAGCCCCATACTCCTTAACCCAGTCCTGGAAAAGGTGGAGAAAAGCCAAAAGCGAGGGCAGTGTCCAGGATTTCCATGCTGCAGCCGGGTCCAGGTTAGCATTCAGGCTAATTACAGGTCCTTTAGTCCCCGTAGGTGCCGAAGCATAACCCCTGCAGCAGGAGAGCAGGGGAGCTGGTACAGCAGAGAGAGAGAGACTGTTTGTCCCCAAGTTTAAACATTCATGCTTTGTGCCCTTGCAGTGGTCACACCTATTTGGCCACTGACTCCCTTCCAGGTGTGATTGACAGGCAGGTAGGCACCTTCCCACATCACTCAGACCTTCCTGGGCACGCATCTAATCTGCCTTTGTCCAGCCCCTTCCCCATTAACCAGTGAGAAACAGAATTGGAGAGTGTTAAATTAGCAAAGCTGTTAACTGAGACTGGCTTGGCTCAGGGGATAGAGCGTTGGCCTGCAGACTGAAAGGTCCCAGGTTTGATTCCAGTCAAGGGTGGTATATACCTTGGTTTGCAGGCATATCCCCAGAAGTAGGTGTGCAGGAGGCAGCTGATCGATGATTCTCTCTCATTGATGTTTCTAACTCTCTATCCCTCTCTCTAAGAAATCAATAAAATATATATATTTTTTTAAATTAGCAAAGCTGTATACACGGTGTGCCTATATTATCTAGTCTCTCCTTTCCTCCTTTCCTGTTAAAGAACAACCAGATTATTACAATGGTATAATTTTGTAACTGCCAATTAGTACGTATTAATCCCCTCACCTTTTTCACCCAGCCCTTCAATCCCCCCTCCCCTCTGGCAACCATCACTCTGTTCTCTGTACTATGGGTCCATTTCTATTTTGTTTGTTCATTTATCTTATTATTTGGATTCACATATAAGTGAAATCATATGGTGTTTTTCTTTTGTCACTTATTCCACTTAGCATAACACCCTCTAGATCCATCCATGCGGTTTCAAATGGTAAGGTTTCATTCTTTTTCTTTCTTTCTTTCTTTCTTTCTTTCTTTCTTTCTTTCTTTCTTTCTTTCTTTCTTTCTTTTTTTTTTATCCAGCCTCTCAGTCTTGTTGGACTCTTTTCTCCTCCTCCCTCCTTCCTTTACTCCAATAGCTGCCTGTTGATGCTACTATTGAGATTTTGGTCTCTCAAACCATTCCCTCCTTTCTCATCCCTAGAAAAATATATCTGTTAGTGTGGGATTCAGCCTGTGACACTGTCATTCCCAGCTACATGACCATGTCATTTAACCTCCCTGAGCCTCGGCTTCCTCATCTGTAAAATGGGAATAATCTGTATTCCTGAATAAATGAGAGAATATGTATCTATGAATGAAAAGTATTCATCCCAGGGCTTGGCCTCTAGTCCCTTGACAGGAAGTGGTAGCTGTGATTGTCATCATCATCACACTCTCGATGGGTTGATAAATGTCATAAGTTGGGGTGCATACAGATCAATCGATATTTCTCTCTCTCTCTCTCTCTCTCTCTCTCTCTCTCTCTCTCTTTTGCAGGCATTAAACAGATCATAAAGTTCATATGCAAATTCTAGGGATGCAAAATAACTAAAATAATCTCAAAAAAAGAACAAAGTTAGGACTCACTCTTCCCAATTTCTCAATTAATTTCAAAGTTAAGACAGTGTGGTACTGCAGTAAGTGCTGTATAGAAATATAGATCAATGGAATAGAACTGAGAATCCAGGAATGAACCCTTAAATTTGTGGTCAATTGATTTTTTACAAAGTGTCATGACAATTCAATGAGGAAAGGACAGTTGTTGTTTTTTTAATGGTGCTGAGATAACTGGATATCCATCTGCAAAAGAAGAAAGGTCGGACCCTCAACCACATACAGAAATTGACTCAGAATAGTCCAGAGCTTTCAATGTAACAGATAAAATCTCTAAAACATTTAGAAGAAAAGATAGGAGCAAATCTTTGTGACCTTGGATTAGGCTATGGCTTCTTAGATACAAAAGCAAATGCTACAACAACAATAAAACAAGCAGATAAACAAACAAAAAAACTAGATAAACTTTGATTATACCAAAATTAAAAACTTCTGTGCTTCAAAGAACAAATAACTAATGATACATTTGATTCATGATCCATGTTACATCGTGGATGAACCTCAAAAACATTATGCTAAGCAAAACAAGCCAGACACAAAAGTCCACATATTGTGTAATTCCATTTATTTATTTTTTCAAGGATATGTTTTCATTGAGTTTTTCGAGAGAGAGGAAGAGAGAGAGAGGGAAATATTGATTGATCTGTATGCACCCCAACTTAGAGAGAGAGAGAGAGAGAGAGAGAGAGAGAGAGAAAGAGAGAGAGAGAGAGAGAGAGAGAGAGAGAGAGAGGCAGGTGGGATTATAATAGGGATTGTATTGGGTTTATACATTTATAAATCAATTTGGTGAATATTGTCATTTTAGCAATATTAAGTTTCTTGCTGTCTTTCCATTTATTGGGGGTTTTCTTTCACTTATTTATTTATTTATTCATTTATTCATTCATTCATTCATTTAATAGCAAAGGTGGAGATTTATTGAAGAACAAGTACAGACTCCCACATGGGGAGAGGAAAGAGTCCCACAGAATGGACTCCCACATAGGGAGGGGGAAAAAGGGTCCCCTTCTTTCATTTATTTCATTTGCATTTTGTAGTTTTCAGTGTACAAATTTGCACTTTTATTAATTTTTTCAAACATTTATTCTTTTACTGCTATTGTAAATGGAATTATTTCCTACTTTCATTTTCAGATTGCCATCTTAGTGTATAGAAACACAATTGGTTTTTGCATATTTATCTTGTATCCTGCAACCTCATGGAACTCATTTATTAGTTCTCATAGTTTCTCATAGCATTATTGTGAGGGTACACAGAAACTGCTCACAACAATGCCTGGCACATACCAAGTACTCTTTTTTTTATTTTTAAAAAAAGCTCCTCAATTTCTCTTTGACTATCATGACCTCAACAATCTTAAAGATTAAAAGGCCAGCCCTGGCTGGGTAGCTTAGTTGGATAGAGTGTCCCTGACCTGGACACATA
The DNA here is from genome assembly GCA_036971965.1 of Nyctalus aviator. Taxonomy (NCBI): domain Eukaryota; kingdom Metazoa; phylum Chordata; class Mammalia; order Chiroptera; family Vespertilionidae; genus Nyctalus; species Nyctalus aviator. The sequence goes on from CM072929.1 coordinate 40,852,059, forward strand.
TAAGAATCAACTAATTAACTGCCTGACCAGCATGGCTCAGTGGTTGAACATTGACCTATGGACCAGGAGATCACAGTTCGATTCCTTGTCAGAGCATATACCTGGGTTGTGGGCTTAATCCTTAGTGTGGGGTGTGCAGGAGGCAACCAATCAATGATTCTCTCTCATCACTGAAGTTTCTATCTCTTTCTCCTCCCTTCCCCTCTGAAATCAATAAAATTATATATTTTAAAAATCAGCTAATTCTATCTATCTATCTATCTATACCTCCCTCCCTTCCCTCTCTCTAAAATTAATTTTTTAAAAAAGATTACAGACCAGTTATTCTGTAGAACACTTCATTATGTTTAATCTCATGATTGGTTCTGGTTCTCCGTCATTACCAGAAATATCCCAGAAGTTATAATGGACTCATTCTTTCCCCATATCCTATCCGGTGGTGCGTGATTTCAATTGCCCCACAGGAGATGTTCACTTTGATCACTTGATTAGGGTGGTGACTGTCAGGGTTTTATCTTTTTCCATACTTTGAGACCATGTAATAATATCTTTTCTCTTATGAAGAAGTTTATTATTGATTTATATTAATAAAGACTCACAGATCCCTATTTTACTTAATGAGCTATAAACTGTTCTATCATTATTTTGATGCTCAAACTGCCCCAGATTTAGCCAGTGGGAGCCCCTCTAGCCTGGCTTCTGGGTCTTTTTTACATATCTCCAGGGGGTTTTTTTGTTTTTGTTTTTTTGAGTATTCCTTTCTTTGTGGCACAACTAGATGTCCTAGGATCATGTGATGCCCTAGGATCATGTGATGGCCTAGGATCATGTTGTACTTTTTGTGGCCCAATCTGGAGACTCTTCAAAAAGAATCTTGGTTCCTCTTAGTAGAACCAAATGTGTCTTGTAGATAAAATAGTGTTGGCTTTTTAGTGGAGGCTGATATTTAGAAACCAAGATCTGGGTAATTTTAATCTACCTCCACAAGGTTCATTTTAGTTCTCTCCTTGTATTTGTAACACTTTTTGTCTAATAGAGAGAAAACTTGTAATGGGACAATCAATTGGTCCAGGCTGCCTGTCACTACTTAAACCAATTAAGCAGAGACAGGGTTGAATCATATGAACATTTATTCCAGTAATACCGGCAGTATGGGAGAGCAGTAGATTATCCACAAAAATTTGCTCCGCAGCTCCCCATAAGCCAGCTGCTTATATAGGGTAGGACAAAGATTAGATGGAGAAGTAGGGTTTACAGGCCTGGGGAAGTGGGAGGCTGGGTGGGACTCCCTTTTGGGGCTATGAGGTTGTTAATCTTTCCATGATAATAGGCAGTTCTTGAATGAGAATCGTTCCACATTTGATTCCCAGGTCCTGGGGGTGTGCAACTCCCATCTACATCAGACTGTCCTTTCTTTTTCTTTTAAAAATTATTTTAAAATATTTTTACTGATTTCAGAGGGGAAGGGAGAGGGAGAGAGAGATAGAACATCAATGATGAGAGAGAATCATTACTGGGGATCGAGCACACAACCCAGGCATGTGCCCTTGACTGGAATTGAACCTAGGACCTTCGGCTCTATAGACTGAGCCAAACCAGTCAGGGCAAAATGTCCTTTCTTCAACCAACACAAGACAATCATGGTTAACAGAGTATGATTTTTATTTCCCATAACCATAGCTAGTCATCAATATTCTATTTTTGCCCCTAACAGACTGGCTGCCATTATCCTGTTAAAAAACAAGACAACAGGCCCCAAATGGAGTCATTTATGCTAGACTCCACATCACCAAACGGAGGCTGAACTTAATTATAATTTCAGCCTCTCCCAGAAATGGAATCTTAAACCAGTCCATCAGGAATCCCCTGGTCAGCATCAGTGAGATAATCTGCCTCATAGACCTCTGCCATCATCCCCTAAGAGAAAGTAACCTTGCCACAACCCATCAGCTTTTTGCTAGAACTTTCTTGTTCCCACTCCCTTTTGCCTATACATGCCTGTGATTTTCTGTCTGCTGATTGGTATCTGATTCATGAACCACTGAGTAAAGTCAGTAAGATCTTTAAAATGTATTCAGTTCCACTTTTTAAAAATCCTTACTATATTTATTTGACCAATCCCTGTGTTAGCAATCTATCTCCCAGTGTTGCCATTGTTCTCCATCCAACTACCATATTTTACTTTCCTCACCAGGGCTGGCCTCATGGGATTTGGCCGGTGTAGTTGCCCTGGACTCAGTGCTTAGAACAACCCATGCTTCATTTATGCTATTACCTTCTGGAATTCCTTTTTTTTTTTTTTTTTTTTTTTTTTTTTTAACAAGCAATGTTGTGTTTTTCTGTTTGCACTGGGTCTCACAAATTATTGAACCAGTCCTCTTCTCATCCTGCTTGGACTCCAGGAGCTTCCCACCTGGACATACTGCTTACCCACCCCAGGTTAGTCTCAACCTTGTGCCAGGCTCTCCCCCTGCACTCACTTTTTGCCCTCTGTGAATACCCTCCTCATCTCGCTCTGGTTCTGACTCCCTGCTCTGGGCCACCACACCACCCCTCACCCCATGCTAGCCTTGACCTAGCTCTCAGATCCACCCTACAGGCTTTGGACTAAATTATTTAGAAAGAGAACGAAGAAGAACTGGGTAGAGACTTTTATCCTTCGGATTTTTTTTGTACCTACTTGGCTGTTGATGAGAGTAAGAGTCTCATCCTTGCGGTAAATTTCAGGTTTCTAAATAGTGTATTCTACTTAATGCAAGCTGGATGGGCTGGGGCAGTGGTCGGCAAACTCATTAGTCAACAGAACCAAATATCAACAGTACAATGACTGAAATTTCTCTTGAGAGCCAAATTTTTTAAATTTAAACTTCTTCTAATGCCACTTCTTCAAAATAGACTCGCCCAGGCCGTGGTATTTTGTGGAAGAGCCACACTCAAGGGGCCAAAGAGCCGCAGTTTGCTGACCACGGGTCTGGGGAACAGAGTCCAGGAGAAAAGAGATCTGGGTTCACAATATGCCACAAAGAACCATATGACTTTGGGCAGCTTATTTCCATTTTCAGAGCCTCTTTTTAGGCTGCTGAAGAACTGAGGCAAGAATACCTCCTTCAAAGGGTCCGTGGGGATTGACTACAGTAACATATGTAAAATATTAAGTAAAAGTTAGTTCTCTCTAGCCTGCAGGACAACCTTAGGCTCAGGGAAGGAAATAAATATGCCTAAAATCATCAGCCAATACGCTGCCAGCCCAGAGAGCTCTTGTGTTTTCTCCCCACTGGCTTGGAGCTCTTCCAGTCAGTCACACCAATGTATACCCAGGATGCTCATTCTCAGGCCTCCCATGCAAGTGAACAAGGGAAAGCAGGCATCCTTTGAGTCCCTTTATTTCTAGAAACTCAGCCACATTCCTTTGTTCTAATTGTCCTCTAACTCAATGAAGAAAAGTCACCATTGATCAATATCATTTTCACTCCTCTCCAATTCTTGAACCTGCTCTTGACACCGCAGCCCAAGTGGCATTTCTAAAACATAAATCAGGTCATATCTCTCCCCTGCTTAGACCCCTTTAATAGTTGCCCATGAACCTCAAAGACAAACTCCACTGGGGCTACAACACCTGCCAGGATCCGGCTTCTGCCAGAATCCCCGCCTTCATTCTGTGCCATCAGGGCTGGATTTAAACTTCAGAATCTCTACACATGGAAAAGATAATGCTGCTTCTGTCATATGAAATAACAAATAAAAATGACACTAAACTATAAAATAAACTGAAGGAGGTCTTTGATTTAATTTTGCAATATCAATAATTTTTTTCTTCTTTTTCTCCTCCCTCTCTCCCCTCCTTTTCTCCCCTCTTCTCCCTGGCTGCCTCTCTCTGCTTGCCTTTCTCTGCTGACTCCTGATTGGCCTTCTCTCTTAGTTCCTTCAGTGTTCCATGCTCTTTCTTCAGGCTGTTCCTTCAGCCCCAATTGCACCTCTTGTCTCACTTCCCTTTGTTGTCCAGTTAACACCTCCTCATCCTTTAGCATTCCTGGGAAAGTCTGAAGTTCCCAGGGAAAGCGTTCTCTGGGCAGTTCTGACCAAGTCAGCCCACTGGCTTAGATGCATCTATATGCAATGTGTGTCACCCAGCTAGCCTGTAAATTCACACGTTCATGTACTCACATCATCACGTTTATGGGCCGTGACAGTGTGAAAAAACAATGGCATTGAAGAAGGTTCTCTGACTCAAGGCAAGAAGCCCAAGTCTTCCTTTCTGCTTTGCTCTAAACTTTGTGTGACCTTGGGCAAGCTGATTTCCTCTCTATGGGGCTGTGTCCAGTGGGGGAGGTATGGAGGCCCTTGTCATCCAGACATTCACTTCCTCAAGCATTCACCCATTCATTCACTGATTGTATTCATTCATTCTGCCAGTCATTTATCATGGAAGCTAAGCAAGCCTGTCCTCCGGGTCAGGATGCCAGGGAATCAGAACAAAATCAAAAGCATTGGGCAAGACAGACATACAGCACTTAGTATACAACTAGGTGCATGGATACATGTACTAATGGGAGGTCAGGCAGCTGCTGTAGGAGCCTGGAGGCGGTAGCAATCGGTTCAGATGTAGGGTGGATTTTTTTGAAAAATGATCTTCAAGGTTGGAAAAAGGCAAAGAAATGCTGCCCAACAACTTGCCTTTCAGGTTTGTTGGGTGTGTGCAGGCTCTACAGGGCCGGCCTTTTTGCTTTATTATTTTCACTTGGCTTTCCGTAAGAGTCTGCTCCTTTGGTCCTGCCCCTTCCAAGCTGCCTCTCAGGGGCTGCTTGAGAATCTTTCTAAACGACTTCCTGTTGCCTAAGAGTAAGCCCACATTCTTTAGCCTGGTAGCAAGCTTCCTCTCGCCATGCCCTGTCAACTTCCAGCCTCTTTGCCTCTTGTTCCCTGTGCAACCTTTGTTTCAACCCTGTTCAAATATGCAAATGCCATGGCCTCTGCCCCAGTGCCTTTGCTCATGCCGTTCCTCCGGCGTAGAATAATCTTTCTCCTCTAGAAAGTCTTCCTACACAACACACCAGTTAGCAACTTCCTTTTCTATGCTTCCGTTATTCTTGATATACCATCGCAATGACTGCACTTACCACTTGGTACTGAAATTATCTGCCAACCTCTTAATTGTAGGGATTCCATCTGCATGATTTCTGTAATCCATGTTCCCCAGGCTGGGCACCTGGTAAAGGTCTGATGGATATTTGACTACATAAATGAGTGGAAGAAAGAGGACTCTGTTGAGAGAAAGGGGATAGATTTTAACTTAATTAAGCTTGATGCATCACAGACCAACCAGCCCTATCTTGCTTTTATTTACTTCATGCATCATGTCTATGAGATCTGGAGTGAAGAGGAGGCACAGTGGATTGGGGTAGGTTTGCCTTTGTGGCCCTGCAAACTGAATGATTGATTTTAGTACCCAATATGATAATAAAATTAGCTGTTAGAACACCAGCCATCCCTGAACTAAACAAATCTAACTCCCTGTTGTTCATCTATCAAACTCCTAATCTGCGAAGCCCTGGTGGAGTGGGCTGCTTTGTTAACCTTCAAGTGTGATCCTCCTTCTATTATTGGATGCATATTGTATTTGGCCACCTTAGAACCCATGCTCTGTAAATTTGGATATAATTTTCTGTAGGGGATATATAGTACTGCATACATTTACTCTAAGTGATTAAAATATTTTTATGTTGCAACAGACACAGCCTTAGTATGGAATAAGATCTAAAATGGTACAAGAATTTTCAGAATGAAATAAGACATATAGAAATGATAGGTAGCCTTTATTGAACACTGGACCCAAGGCACCGTGTTAAACACTTTCTATGCAGTACCTTCAATATTTTGCCAACAGTTGACTGCTTCTGTTCTCTGCCATATTCCCAGCAATGAGAGTTCCAGCCCTCCTACTGTTTGTGGCATGTGAGTGGGAAAGTTTGGATTGTTTACTCGAGGCCTGCATTTTCAGGGCCCAATAATCAGCCTGTTGCCGAGTTGAACCTCAGTAAAGGCTGGAGAAAAATGGATCCCATTCTCTCTGCGAGAATATCCTTTTCCACCTCCCTGCCCAGTGAATTCTTTTTGGTCCTTCAATACCCAGTTTAAATGTTCCCTCTACTGTGAAATCTGTTTTTTCTTTGGCTCCCACAGCCCCTGAAATTCTCTCAGACCCAGTACCCAGCAACCGGATTATCACTCTGCTTACTATTGGTGTTTACCATTGACGCCCCTAGAAGGAAGGCAGCTCCTCTGGGGATGACTCCAAGTCTGACTTTGCAGCGCCTAGCAAAGGGCTTGACGCAGGGAAGCTTTCAATGAACATTTGTTAAGTGAATGAAGTAGTAAAGCTAGCGAATATTCAGAACTGACCCCCAAAAGAAGAAGTGATTTTGTGTTCCATCCATCCAGGCCCATTTTCTTAACCTGTGCAGTGGGTTGAATGATGCCCCCTTCCCACTCTGCCCAAATGAGTCCACGCTCTAATCCCTGTGAACATCACCTTCTTTGGAAAAAAGGATTTTTGCCACTTAAGGATCTCAAAGTGAGGTCTGGGTTATCTGGGGGGACCCTACAATCAAAGACAAGTGTCCTTGTAAGAAAAAGAAGACATGGGAAGGAGAGAAGGCACGTGAAGGTGAAGGCAGAAATTGGAGTTTTGCAACCACAGGCCAAGGACTACCTGGAGCCACCAGAAAGAGCAAGGAAGGATTCTCCCTTAGAGCCTCCCAAGAGAGGGCAGCCCTGCTCACACCTTTGTTTGGGGCTTCTGGCCTCTAGAATTGTGAAAGAATAAATTCATGTTGTTCTAGGCCAGGAGTCGGCAAACTCATTAGTCAGCATAGCCAAATATCAGCAGTACAACGATTGAAATTTCTTTTGAGACTCAAATTTTTAAAACTTAGACTTCTTCTAATGCCACTTCTTCAAAATAGACTCGCCCAGGCTGTGATGTTTTGTGGAAGAGCCACACTCAAGGGGCCAAAGAGCCACATGTGGCTCGAGAGCCTCGGTTTGCCAACCACGGCTCTAGGCTATCCAGTTTGTGATAATTTGATATCGCAGCCTCAGGAGACGGACTGAGCTTGGAAACAGAAAGTGTTTTCTGTGAAATTCCACCAGATCATGGCACTACGTGAGTTGAGCTGGTTGAAATTTGGGATTTTTTAGCTACTCCCTTCTCAACAAACACCTGACCACACACCCTCTCGCCATGAGGAACCACTCTGTTTCAGAATAGGAGACAGTATGTCATTCATGTTAGCCAGCTCTGGGGTCAGATCCAAAGTATCTTTAGGCTTCTGAACACCCTGGAAAGATAGTATGCTTACCTTTTATTACAATCTTTTTAGTGCAACTATATGTGAGGTCTTGAACTAGACAATTTGCATGTGATGATTTACTTAATCCCTACATCCATCCTATTACTATTTATAGATAGGAAAACTAAAGCTAAGAGAGAGGAATTGGCTTGCCTAGGAACACATATTTAGAAGGTGGCAGAGCCAAGATTCCAGACGTGCTTGATTCCTGTTGTTTTTTACTTTGAAACACTGAGTTCTTTGAGCTACCATCAGTCCAGGCGGTGAAGAAATTTATAGTGGGGTGAGGTTGGGGGCTTGGAGAGTAGGGTAAAGGCAGCTCAATATCCTAAAGAATGATTCAATGCCATTTATTATAGACACAATTCCTCTAGACACTATCACTGTGATCAAGGAATCTTCATAGAAGAGGTGGCGTTTAAAAACATTGAGAATCCAGAGATAAATGACAAGGTTCCTTTTCTTGAGGAATTCAGTACGTATGTGTGTCTACATATGTATATTGCACATATTAAAAGACAATGCAATAGAATAATCAGGAATATGGTGGAGACAAGATTCCTAACTAGGGCCCCCGAATGAATCAGAGAAGCCTTTTGGGAGAAGGAATCCCAGCTCCAGAAGAGATGTGGTGGGTAAACATTCGGAGAAAAGTAGCGAAGGTTTTCTAGGGACAGCAGAAGCAACCCCCTCATAGAGATGAAACAGAGACCTGGTGCCTGGCATCCCTTGTAGCTCCGTACAGCAGTTAGAGGCGTGCGAGGAGGGGCGTGGGCCTGTGGGTTCCAGTTGGTGGGACTGCCCGACAGGTTTCTGGTCTTCACGCATCCTGCGTGGTGCCTTTCTGCCAAACCATAAGCCTTTCCTTTTCAGCCCCCGCACGTTGACGGCAGCACTCGAGGAAAAGAATGTTTAGGGAGCCTGCCACTAAGTGCAGACCAGCCGGCGGTGAAGGTCTGCAACTATCCCCACCCACCAAGCGGGAAGGGTCCCCCCCATCCTCTTCGGGAGGCTGGTTACTATGGCAACTAGGTTAGGGCGGAAGTGGCTCCGAAGACCGACTCTCACTCATCAGGTGACTCGCTCGCCTCCAGCACGTGACGCCGGAGCCCAGGCGCACTCTGTACTTAGCCAGACCCCGCCCCTCTTCCTTTTACTGACAACTGACAGCGACCCAGAGCAATGGGCTTTGTGGTTCTGACAGGAGACCCCGCCCTATGGCACGGAGAGAACCAATCAGGCTTGGGGGAAAAAAAGAAGCACCGCCCCAGGTCTCACCCGGGTTTGACAGACGCCTTTGAGGCCAGCCTCGGGTCCCTCCGCCCCATTCCATTCCGGCCGGCGGAAGGACAGACCTTTGACCCAATAGCGCGCCTCCTGCCTGTGGTTGGGTCCCGCCCCTAGAGGGGCTGAACCAATCAGCGCGCCGGGTCTCGGCGGGTCGGCGGGGGTTGCACTGCGGTAATATGGCTCTTCCTTAGGCAGCGGCGGCGGCGCGAGGTGGGGAAGAGCAGCAGCGCTGCCCCTCCGGCGACGGCGGGTGTCTGGGCTGCAGGGGCTCTGCGGGCGGGTCGCGGCTGAGCGGCGGCAGCGGATGCCGGAGGAGCGCCGGCCCCGCCGCCTGGCGGACCCCGGGTCAAGATGAGCGTCTCGGCGGCGTCGATCGGGGGCACGGTCCCGCCGCCGCCCCCGGGCCCGGCCGCCGCCGCGCTGCCTCCCGGTGCCGCCGCGCGGGCCCTGCATGTGGAGCTGCCGTCTCAGCAGGTAAGCCCCGCGGGCTCGCCGCACTCGGGAGGAAGGGGATCCCGTGGGCGGCGGCGGCGGCGGGCTGTCCCCGTGCCGGCGGGAGACCCCGGGAAGTGGCCGGGAGAACTCGGGGGGCGGACGCGGTGTTGTGAGGGGAGGGGTCCGGCGATGGCCGGTCCTCGGGGGGACCCCGCAGTCCGAGCAGAAGCCCCGTTACTGGAGTTGGGCTGTGTGGAGGCGGGAGGGAGCCTGTGACACTCCCGGGGGGCCGGAGCCCGCCTGTCACCCGGGCGGCTGGGGATTCCCTTGCGGAAACCCTCCTCCCCCTCATCCCTGGAGGACCGGGCCCGGGGAAGCCCTGTGGTCCCGCCGGAGCCTGGGACCGCGCTGCTCCTTTCTCTCCCCACCGGCGGAGGAGCCAGTCGCCACGCTTTCCTACCGGAGAAGCGAGCAGCCTTGACGGTGTCTAGCATTTACTTTTATTCTCTCCTGATGATGAAGCTGCCCCCCCTCAGCTACCCAAGAGAAATCTTTTGAGTCTTTGGGGTTGCCTTCCTCATCTCAGACCCCCTCCCAAGGAACGCATTTTAGCAATGGAAGGAGGCTCGTTCCTATCTCGTTCCTTCAAATGAGTAACTGTGGAAGGGGGATATCCACGTCCCCATCCGTTTGCAAGAGCCTGATGGCTTCTTGGGTCCACATTTTAGGGAAAGAGATCTAAGAAAATTTGTATCGCTCACATATCTGTAGAGTACTTCTCCCCTCCTTCTCTCCCTGGCCCCCCACTTTTTTCTATCCCCCGAGAGGAGACTTTGCAGGAACATTAGCTTTAGAGAAAGTTAAAGAACCTTGCATCCTCTCTATTCCTCCTTCCAAACAGAGGACCTCAGAAAAGCTGTCCGCTGTTGAGAGTTTACCTTGTTGGGTTTGTGCTCTGTGCGAAATGGCTGGTAGTTCATTTAATTCTCACAACTCTGTGAAATAAACTATTTTATTAGTCCCATCTTGTGGAGTTTGGGAAACTGAAAGCTCCATGCAAAACCGCCTGTTCAAAGCCTCGCGTTTAGTGGGTGCCAGCGCTGGGTTTGCAGCATCCAGCGTCTCACTCGAGCCCGTGCGCGTGGTTTAGACCTTGTGCAACTACCTTCACACAGGACAGAGCATGTTCCTTCGTACCTTTTCCAGCTTTCGGTTTCTGCCCTAGTACTTAGGACAGGTCCATAAAGAGGAAAGCAGAGGTTGGAGGCAGAGGGTGGATGAGAGATGGATCTGAATACCGGAAAGTGTATGGGGGTAGGGTGGGGAGAGAAGGGGCTGCTAAAGGGAAGAGGGGATTTGATGTAATAGTGGTGGCCAATGAGTTGAATTGTTTGCAGAAGCAAGGTAGGGGTGTGTGTGTGTGTGTGTGTGTGTGTGAGAGAGAGAGAGAAAGAGAGAGAGAGAGAGAGAGAGAGAGAGAGAGAGAGAGAGAGAGAGAGAGAGAAAGTGGGTTTAAAAGCCTGGGATAGTGTACCCTGGTTTTGTGGTGCTGTGGGAAGCGAATTTGTGGAGAATATTAGGAGCTTGAGAGGAGTGAGGTTTGGATTGTATTTATGAGGTGCTGGGAAAGAGTACAAGGATTGAGGGGAGGGGAGACTAACCTCTGGAATGAGTGTTGATGTGAACACTATGTGTGTGTTATGTGTGTGGGTGAAGAGGTGGATTGTGAGGCTGGATACTGGAGAGGCAGTGGTGGGCACTGTTACAGGCAGCCTGGAGAAGTCCTAAGGCAGTGTTTCCCAAAGTGTGGTACGCGTACCCCCAGGGGTACGGGAAGTGTTTGGTGGGGGTACGTGTTGCACTGGAGTTTGGTGGGGATATGCACTGCACCGTGCTTAGCTGCGCCTAATTCTACGTTCTCATGAGTACGAGGGGTACTCAGCGTTACGAAAATTATAGAAGGGGTACACATATGTCAGAAGTTTGGGAAACACTGTCCTAAGGAGTTGAGGACCTAGAGGGGTTTAGTTTGGGCAAGCTTTGGGAAAATGTGGAATTAGGAAAGAGGAAGCATCATTTGGTTCATGGAGTCTGCTCTTTGATAACAGTTCACAGTTTAACATTTGAGGAAATAACCCTAACACGCTGTCCATGAAAGAAATTCAACTGCGTTTTAAAGTGTTTATCAAATTTTTGGATTTGTGATGAAGAATATATACAGTGACTTAAGTGCCCAGTGAATGCTGTATGAGCGCCAAGGATGGTATTGACAGTTTTCTGAGGGCGTCACCCTTCTCGGATTCTTGGAAGGCACCTTATAGTGTAACAGAAACACTTTCACTTTTGCAGTTGATATTAATTTAGCTTTCTGGGTCCAAATGCCCAAGTTTTTTTGGTTCTAAATATGTAACATTAAAAAAGAAACATTTTTGTTAAATTGTTATTTGTATATAGTAAACTGCACTGATTACTAGTATACAACTTGATGAATTTTAAGTATACATCTTGATGAATTGTCACAAAGTGTACAGTTCTGCAACTACTTTACCTGGATTAGGAAATACATCATTATTAGCCTTCCAGAAGTCCCCTTTATGTTCTTCCCTTCTCTCTCCCCTTTTCTCCGAAGGAATCACTATGCTGATTTCTAACACGAGAGATTGGTTTTCGCCTATTCTTGAACTGTCTCTGAATGGAATCATGCAAAATGTATGATTGTGACTGGATTCTTTTGCTCAGTATTGTTTGTGAGAGTCATAGGATGTGTGTGTGTATAAAACTTTCTGTTAGCGTTAATTCATTGTCTTTTTATTTTTGCCTGTGGCTTTTGCAAAATTTCAAAGGCTTAGATAAGTTGGAAATCCAATTAATACCTTTTGGCAATCATGTAATTTTAATAGATCCCATGCTATTTAATAAAATGTTAATATTTCTAAACAAGCCAACCCAATTGATTTAGGATTTCTACTAAAGTTGATTACTTCAAAGCATAGATCCAGTGGCTCCCCAGCCTATTTCTAAGGCAGAGTTTTTCACCTTGGGCACTGTTGGCATTTTGGGTGGGGAGATGGATGGGGCTATAAGATTTTTAGCCCCACTCCTGGCCTCTACTCACAGTGTACCACCTGTGGTACCTGCCCGGTCCTAGCAATAAGAAAATGTATCCAGATGTTACCAAATGTTCCTTAAGGGGCAACATTACTCCTGGTTGAGAACCACTGTTCTCAAGTGTACTTTCATTTTAAGATAGAGAGTATCACTGTTATTACTATTCATTTATTCTATTTTATTTTTTAAAGATATATTTTATTGATTTTTAGAGAGAGGGATAGAGAGTCAGAAACATCGATGAGAGAGAATCATTGATCAGCTGCCTCTTTTCACACCCCCTACTGGGAATGTGCCCGCAACCAAGGTACATGCCCTTGACCAGAATCGAACCTGGGACCTTTCAGTTCGCAGGCCAATGCTCCATCCACTGAGCCAAACTGGTTTCTGCAATTATTACTATTCATTTATTCTATTCTTCATTAATCTCTTTGCTTCTAATGACTGTAATGCTATAATAGATTAGTTCCAGAAGTATTGGACTCTCCTCTCCCCCCATCTGCCTCCAGAAAAAAGACTTATTTTTGCTGGAGAAAGCTAATAAATTATGTATAATACCTAATTTATTTGTCTTATTTTAATTTACTTGCCTTAAAAAAACACCGAAAAACTTTAGTTAAGACTTTATAAATCCTGATTCTTTATATGTATGAGTACTAACTGCAGTCTGATAGCTGCTTGACTGTCAAATGCAACTACTACTTAGTCTTTGCCTCCTTTTGCTTCTCTGTGATCTTATTTTAGCTGTAATTTCAGTATGAACTAGTCACACATTTTGACAACTGTTTTTGCTCTGTCATTTTTGGTTGTGGTTCTTAATTACCTAGTGAAGATGAGTTCATTTGAAGAATAACTTCCTTTACACCCTTAGAGTTAGGAATTTTGAAATAAAAAGTGTGTTTTGTGATAGAGACGTATAATACTTCCTTAAAAGTTTAAAAAAATATATTTTATTGATTTTGTACAGAGAGGAAGGGAGAGAGAGAGTCAGAAACATCGATGAGATAGAGTCATTGATCAGCTGCCTCTTGCACACCCCCTACTGGGGATATGCCCGCAACCAAGGTACATGCCCTTGACTGGAATCGTACCTGGGATCTTTCAGTCCCCAAGCCGATGCTCTATCCATTGAGCCAAACCGGTTTCGGCTACTTCCTTAAAAGTTTAATTGAGAGCATTTCTTTCCTTCCTAAAGACTTCCTCACTTGCGTATAACTTAACTATGTGTCTCAGATATTTAGAGTGGGTGTGCTTTTTAGTGATTGCTTAGTGACCCCCTTTTTGGGGGGGGGGGGTCACGTATTTCTTTAAGATTTGGTAAAACCTGTAAACTCTTTCCTTAGAAAATGCACTTATATACATACATAAACACAATTTTGCATGCAGGTTTGGTTTTCTTGAAGTATAAATAGAAGAGCTCAGATTAAATAACCCTAGCTTACTTTAACCCCTTTTAAAAAATTTTTTAAAAATTTGCAATTAAATTAATATTAATTGCAATTTAATATTATTTTTCTTAGTTGTCCATGTATCTATCTGTCTATCTATCATCTATCACATTTTGCATAATAATATTTAGTTACTAGTATGTTTAACCCCATTTGTAAACTTTTGGACTCCAGTTTTTCTCGATTACATTGTTGCAATGAGTATTCATATAAAATTTTTGCAGGGCAAATTTAGAGCAGTGAAATAACTCAAAGGAGGTATATATGTGTGTGTATACACACATATATAAATAACGTATTTTATATACGTGTAACAATTTTGGCTTTAGAAAATATTAGCAATTTCCCAAAAAGGATATGCCTATTACACTGCCACCAAGTTATGAGAGGACCTGCATCTTTACTTTTTGTCAACTTTGGGCATCATAAATCACATAAATCATCTCAGTGTTTTCCAACCCAATTTTTTTATACAGGTTTTATATAAGTATTTTACCTATATATACATATACATACACATACACATACAGGGGTAGACAAAAATAGATTTACAGTTATGAGTACACAAACCAGTTTATTCTTACATTATTATATATTAATTGTATTATTTTCCATATGAACAACTGTAAGCCTACTTTTGCTTATCCCTTTATTTTTGTTATTTAAATGAGCATTTTTTAAATTATTAGTTATATTTTAATACCTTTATTTTTTATATCAAGCACTATGTTAAGTATATGATCTCACTTATTCTTATACAACCCTATGAATTTCAGTGCCTTTACACAGATTTATGTAGCATTTCTTTAATGAATTGCTTGTTCATATCTTTGGCATTAATTTTTCTGATTGCTTACTTATGTTTTTCATCGATTGAAGAACATTTTTTCTTGTCCTTTTTTTGAAAGGAAGTGGGGTATATTAGTGCTTTGAGCCTTTATCTTCCTTGAATTCTTTTCGAGAAGTGAATGTCTTTATTGTTACTCTTTTGTCTGGCTATCATCTCCCCTGCACTTACTCTGCTAACTGTAACTTACTACCTTACCCTTTGTTTAGGAAATTGCTTCCCCTTCTCCGTGTGTGTGTGTGTGTGTGTGTGTGTGTGTGTGTTTAATTGCGATATAATTGACATTAGTTTCAGGTATACAGCATAATGCTTTGATGTCCTATATAATACAAGGATAATATGCAAATTGATGCTAATAGTGGCACAAGCAGAACGACCGCTTGACCAGTCACTATGAGGCACACTGACCACCTCTCGGTCCCTTTGCCTGGCAAGCTCTGATCACCTGATGCCTGATGGCGAATGGGGAACCGGGGCGGGTGGCGGCGGGGGCGGGGCCAGCTACCGGAAGCTGGAGGATGGCCCTGATCCGCAGGCCAGGCCTACAGACTGTGCCCAGGCACATTTTGTGTTCCGGGTCTTTAGTTTTTATATATTGTGGAATTTTAAAATAGACTTTATTTTTTAGAACAGATTTAGGTTTATAGAAAAATTGTGTAGAAGGTTGCCTTATATCCTATATCAAATTTCCTTGATTTCTAGCATCGTTCATTAATATGGCAATTTTTTTTTTTACAATTTATGAACCAATATTGGTGCATTATTATTATTATCAACTAAAGTCAATAGCTTAGATTTTTTTTAGTTTAAAAAATTGTGATAAAATATGCATAACATAAAATTTGCCATATTTATTATTTTAAGTGTACAGTTCAGTGACATTAAATGTATTCTCACTCTTGAGCAACCACCACTATCTTCTTTCATAATTTTTCATCATCCCAAACAGAAACTGTACCTATTAAACAATAACCCTCCATTCTTTCTCCTTATATTGCTGGTAAATTCTGTTTTCTGTCTTTGAATTTGCTTTTTCTAGAGACTTAACATAAGTAGAATCATACACTATTTGTCTTTTTGTATGTGGCTTATTTCATTCACTTACTGTTTTAAATGTTCATCCATGTTGTAGCATATATCAGAATTTCATTCCTTTTATATTAATGTTTTATTATATGCTTATACCACATTTTAACCATTCATCTGTTGATAGATATATAGTGTTTGCCTAATGATCTTTTTCTGTGCCAGGATTTCATCCTGAATACTGTATTATATATCACTAGAGGCCTGGTGCATGAAATTCATGTACAGGTAGAGTAGGCCTGGCTGGCAATAGGGCCGATCAGGGCCTTCTGGCTGCTGGCCAGGGCCGCCTTCCTTCATTCTGCTCTGCCCCCCCGTAGTCAGCGCATGTCATATTGGTGAGCGATTGAACTCCCAAGGGGAAAATTTGCATATTAGCTTTTATATATATATTTTTTTATATATATATTTAGTTTTATCTTGTTAGCTTCCTTTTGGTTGTGACAATTTCTTAGACTTTGATTTTTGATGACTTTGACAGTTTTGAGTAGTAGTCAAGTATTTTGTACGATACCCCCTTATTGGAATTAGTCTGCTGTTCCTCTCTGGTCTGTTCTTCCCTGCGCTTGTCAGCTCTATACTGGCATGGGAAACAGCAATCTTTGGTGGAAAGGGGACATGTGCTTCTAGAACCAGAGGGGAGCTGACTTATGTGTAAAAGCCTAAGTGACTGTTAGGACTGGGCGCTAGCTATGATGCACACTGACCACCTGGGGCAGACGCTCAATGCAGGAGCTGTCCTTGGTGGTCAGTGTGCTCCCACAGCCAATCTCCTCTGGTCAGTCATTCTCCCATCCCCCCCAGCCAGGGTGCCCTGATCAGCCCTGATCGCTGGCCAGGCTGAAGGATCCCACCCATGCATGAATAAGTGCACTGGTCCTCTAGTATAGACAGAAATACCCACCCTCAGACCCTGATCGGTCTGTCCTCATGCAACTGAGGACTCCAAATCTTTGCAATTTGATTGGTTCAAAAGGCACTGTTCTGATTGGTTGGTGAAGAAGGTTATGGGGATATAGCTGTATAGCTCAGATTGGGTGAAGAAAGCCTCAGTCCTACTGGTTGAAATACGATTTCAGAAACTCCTTTATAAGGCCTGGCTCAGATGGCAGGAACACAGTACAGGCAGACTGTTCAGTGCAGGCTTCTTCCTGAAGTGCAGTTTGCACGAGAGGCCCCTTTGTAGAAAGGGCTGGGCTCCGTTTATTTATTTTTAAACTAGAGGCCCAATGCACAAAAATTCATGCAAGAGTAGGCCTTCCTTCCCCAGGCTGCTGGCACTGGCTTCATTCCGGCACCTGTGCTAGCTTCCCTCTGGCCCCAGCTTTGTCAGGAAGGATGTCCATAATGACATCCGGAAGATGTCTGGTCTAATTAGCATATTACCCTTTTATTATTACAGATTTGAACCCAGTTAGTTAATGGGTGCCCTTCTTTTTCTTTTTTAAAACTATTTTTAAAAATTGATTTTTAGAGGATGAAAGGGAGAGAGAGAGAGATGTGAGACATATCAACTGATTGCCTCTTGCACTTGCCTGGATTTGGGCCAGGGATGAACCTGCAATCCAGGTACACAGCCTTGACTGGGAATCAAACCTGAGACCCTTTGGTTTGCAGGCTGACACTCTAACCACTGAACAACACTGTAGGAAGCTGTACCTTATTGGGAACATATACCCCTGCAGGGCAGTAACATGCTATGCACATTTATTCCTTCCACAAATATTTATTGAGTCCCTTCCTTGTGACTCAAATAAAAAATAATATATAGTTGTATATCCATAAAATAAAATGATGGCAATTTTTGAGCTTCTTTGAATCTTGTAAACAAAATTATACGAGGAAGCTACAAAAACTCAAATCAGCATCCTAAAATCATTATTTTTATGTGACTAAAGCCATCAGGAATTTAAGAAATTTTTTTTTGTTTTTCCTGTGAAATGTTTAGTTTTCCTTTGAAAGGAAACCCTATGTTCTTTAATAGCACTTACTTCTCCACGGGGTCACAGTTCTTAACTTTGTGGCAGAAAATTCAGAAGTGAAACGTTCTGGAAATAGAGTAAGAGCAGAATTGAAACTAATAAGTTGGGCCTGAAATGTGTAGTTTAAAAAAAAATGTTAGATCTTCATAATTTCCAAATACGTATTTTGATAATTTGTGTATTTTTACTTGTCAAACATTACTACTAGGGATGGGGTAGGAAGGTGGCAGAAAGAAATATTTGTCATTTTTTAAAATATATTTTATTGAGTTTTCACAGAGAGGAAGAGAGAGAGATAGAGAGTTAGAAACATCGATGAAAGAGAAACATTGATCAGCTGCCTTTCTGGGGATGTGCCTGCAACCAGGCTACAGGCCCTTGACCAGAATTGAACCTGGGACCTCTCAGTCCTCAGACCAACGCTCTATCTACTGAGCCAAACCGGTTTTGACTATTTGTCATTTTTAATGTACTCAAATATGTGCAGCTACTAACTAGGGTTTGTTTTAGAAAAATTAAAGACATTATGTTAAGAGAGGACATTTTAGCTTTTATACTTTATTTTAGGTTTGATGACATCAGTCATATCTCAGGCAGAGTTCAACTTCTTTAGTGCCTTGTATTTTAGCAGCTGCATCCTTATCTTAGGAGGAGCACACGGAGAATGGAAAACTTGATATTGGAATTAAAAAAAAATTATACCTTCTTTTTTTTTGTTTGTTTGTTTGTTAATCTTCATTGGAGGATATTTTTTCCTATTGATTTTTAGAGAGTGGAAGAGAAGGAGGGAGAGACAGAGACGGAGACAGACATCTATTGGTTGCCTCCCCGACCTGCCCTGACCTGAGCTGAGGATTGAACCTGTCATACAGGTGTATGTCTGACCGGGAATTGAACTTGTGACCCTTCAGTGTGTGGCCCAATACTCCAGTCACAGAGCCACACCAGTCAGGGCTATAGTATACCTTCTTGATTCAGAATGGCCTTGTTTTCTACCTTAAAGATGGAAACATGAATTTTGAATCATTGAATTTTATAGATGCAAAATCTGAAGCACTCGGGTGAATCTATTTCCCTGGCCATAGCCCTGGTCTATCTGTTTATTCCGGCCCTTGAGTTAATAAAGAGTATTCATATAACAAATCTGAGCTGAGTGTCATACTGTTCTGCTGGCAGCAGGGACCTGACCAGATCCTGGGTCTCATGGGCAAAATACTCCACTGGGTATTTTGAGAACTTGTTTCTTAAAGTTATCTTTGACACATTGCACCTACAGCTTTGAGGATTTTAAGCTAGAATAAAAACAGGAGAGAGGCTGCGTTTTAAACTTCTTTTTATGGGCGGAACACTCAGACTCCACCCCATTCCTCTCTTATGCTGTAAGTTAGAGCGAAACTTTGGAATGTCCCTCTGGAGTTTACGTGAACAGTCTTCCTGTTTTGTCCCTGGGTACTTACCTCGCCTATCCTTTTTTGAATATTCCACTCAAGTCCTGATTCTCTACCTCTTTAATACTACCTGGTGATTTTGGGGTTTTTGATGCCAGGAATTAATTCTTCCTTCCTTCCTTCCTTCCTTCCTTCCTTCCTTCCTTCCTTCCTTCCTTCCTTCCTTCCTTCCTTCCTTCCTTCCTTCCTTCTCTCTCTCTCTCTCTCTCTCTCTCTCTCTCTCTCTCTCTCTCTTCCTCCTCCTCCTTTTTCTTCTTCTTCTTTTTAATAAATCTTTATTGTTCATATTATTACAAATGTTCCTCTTCCCCCCCCCTCCATTGCTCCCCTCCACCAGGTTCCCACCCCACCTTCTGCCCTTTCCCCACCCGCCATTGTCCTCATCCATAGGTGCACAGCTTATGATCAGTCTCTTCCCACATCCCCCTCTCCCCTTTTCCCCGAGAATCGTCAGTTCACTCCCCTTCCATACCTCTGATTCTATTATATTCAACAGTTAATATTGTTCATCAGATTTTTTAAAATTCCCTTGGTTTTTAGATTGACTTGTTGATAGTTATGTATTTGTTGTTCATATTTTTATCTTTATTTTCTTCCTCTTCCTAGAGAACCCCCTTCAGCAATTCATATAATTCTGGTTTGGCGGTGATGAACCCCTTTAGCTTTTTTTTTTTTTTTTTTTTAGTTAGTAAAACTCTTTATCTGGCCTTCGATTCTAGTGATAGCTTTGCTGGGTAGAGTATTTTTGGCTGTAGGTTCTTGCCATTCCCATTTGGCCTGCATGGTTTCTGTTGAGAAATCAGCTGACAATCGTATGGGTGCTCCTTTATAGGTAACTACCTGCTTTTCTCTTACTGCTTTTAATATTCTCTCTTTGTCTTTTGCTCTTGGAATTTTAATTATGATGTGTCTTGGTGTGGTCCTCTTTGGATTCCATTTGTTTGGGGTTCTGTGCGCTTCCTTGATGCCAGGAATTTTATTCTTTGTAATATTGCCATTGACCTCATTGACTAGTAATGTTATTAGGCATTGAAAACTCTAGTTAAGTGCATTTTTTGGTTACGAGGCTGAGACAGATAATGCTCAGCAATAAGCATTAGAACCCAGCACTCAGGGGTCTTGGTCTGTTTGTTGGTCCATTGAAATATCTGGCACCGTTCCCCCATCATGGTTTTAGAATGTCCTAAAAGATACAATCAGACTTAAAACACATAATAAAGTCAGGAAGCTGACACTGGCAGTTACCTTTGGCATTTGTCGGTAGACTCCTGAGTAAGAAAAAAGAGAAGATACAAATAAGTAAAAGTGGAAATCAGACTTTTATGATCTGTTATTTCCAAGACAAACTTGGTGTTCTTTAACATGTCTTTACTCTTTTTTTGACTCAAGTAATTCATGTGTCCATTTTAGCCTACATTAAAACTTATTTTAAGCCTAGAAGTAGAAGAAACTTTGATTTATGTTAGGCACAGGATTAGATACTATATGTCTTGTTTCCTTTAATCTACTTATGTCTTTTAGAGGATACCAATTATTTCCTGACATAATTGGCGTCATGTTTTTGTATAGTACAGGAAAAAAAAAACTTTTAAAATGCAAGAATTATGAAATTTTTAAAATTTTTATTTTGTCTACCTTACTGAATAGAATAATGTCATTGTGAAAGTTGGCTGTCATGGGTCCAAATTTCATGTGTCCAACACTTCAAAAGGCTAAAACTCAAGCGTCAGAGCTTGGAGTAAGGAGAGGTTTATTAACTGAGAAGGTGCCAGCTGAGAAGATGGGAGCCCCAGTCCTCAAAGCCATCTTTGGAAAGTACAGAGTTCAGGCTTCTTTTATGTCAAGGGAAGTGCAAACGGAGGGCAAGAGTGATTGCCCACTGCACGCATCTGGGGCCCGCAGAGGTTGGAGGAAGATTGTGCTAGTTGCTGAAAATCTGGTTACAAGGTTCCTACAGATCTTTGGTAAACAATATATACTTTACTTATCGCCTCAAGCCACAAGAAGGATTTCTGTAATGAGTAGCATGCCTATATGCAAGACTAAGCCGAAGCTATTAGCCTGAGCCATGGTTACAAAGCAGCTTGAACAAGATGGAGCCAGAGGGCCCTAGCATCTTACTGTTAACACTGCTTTCATCCAGTAAATGTTTAGGTATATATGAGAAGCAACAATACGAAGAAGACTTTCTAATTTTTCATCCTGAAAATAGATCACAAAGGAAGGGAGGCAGGTAGGCTATGTGGTGCTCACTACCAGATTAAGATATTTTACAGGACTGTATTCAGTACGGGATAGAATTGGTCCCATTATAGAACTGTACATATAGGTATTTCAGGCTTGTTTTCATGAATTGACTTAATGGAATTTATTCTATGTGGGAGGTATTTGAAATATATGTAAAAATCAGAACAGATGTCCAGTTGCTCTGGAGTAACTATTTTACTTTGGATATTCATATATTTCTATAAAAAGCTCTGAGGTTGATTATTAGATGGGACACTAAAATTGCATAATTTCTTAATTGCACATTAGCTGCAATATTGATACTGTACAAAATTGGCTATTTTTTGTTTTTGTTAATTCTCACTCTAGGATATTTTCCCATTGATATTTAGAGAGAGTGTAAGCAGGGGCGAGACAGAGAGATAGAAACATCCATGTGAGAGAGATGCATCGATTGGTTGCCTCTTGCATGTGCCTCCCCCAGGCCAGGGATTGAGCCTGCCACCAGGGTACGAGCCCTTGACTGGAATGGAACCGGTGGATCCTTCCGTTTGCGGGCTGACGCTCTATCCACAGAGCCAAACCAGCGAGGGCCAGACTCGGCTATTTTAATACTATCTAAAGATCATCTTAGTTTGGGATAGTGGAATGGGGATGGAAGGCCCGGAAGGATGTCTCTGAAGTGGAGATCATGAAGCTGAGCATGAAGGAGGATTAGATGTTTGTGTACTTCATTGTATCACTTCACTCCAACTTTGAGATGACCATTTGCTGCCAGATTCCCACCAGTCAAGACTCAGGGTTCGTTGTCACACGGCATTACAGAAATACCTTTAAATATGACTCATGGACAAACTCCCCACTCTTTCCTTTTTACATTTTGCTGTGCTGTCTTGTGTCTTTTAGTATCTAATCTCTTTAAAGCCATTCTCAGAGTATTTTTTTACCACGGTACTTACAACCATCTCCCCCATGTAACAGGTGAGAACAGTCAAGGCCCAGAAAAGAACATGGGGGAGGTTGAGCTCACACCCAGCTTATTCTGGTTCTACATTCAGAGCTCTTCCTATCATCTTAGTCTGTTTGCTTGTTGTATTTAAAATACAACTTTCCGATCTCACCTTTGCCTCATTCTTCACAAACCGATATAGCTCATGGTAGGTGGGTAGGTTTTGAAGCTACAGGGAAACTGACGATAAAAGACTGTGGAAACTAAGATAACTGACAATAATATTACTGTTATTAAACTGTCGTATGTGCCGGCACTGTGTCTAAGCACTCTGCAGTTACTTCTTTATTCCTCATTGCAACTATGTGAGGTAGAAACTGCTATTAGCTCCATTTTTTCAGGTGAGGTACCTGGAGCTTAGGTTAAATATATTCTCAAGTGAAATGGCAGAGCTAGAACTCAGTGTTTGGGTAATTGGAATAGATATCTGATTTTGAACTGCAGTACCCTTTGTTTTTTCAGGTTGATTTAATCGAATTCAGTTTGTACAAGGGAGTCTCTAGAACTTTACCCTCGTGCTGTAGTGTACAGGCTGTTGTACGGGAGTTAGTGTTCATGCTGTGTGTGGCTTATTCTGCCTGTTCATCTATTCCTCTCGTGGCTGGGCATCTATAAAAGTCCTCCCGTATTAATTGCTCTCAAAAAAGTCAAAACTTGTTGGTGCAGAAGTGGAAATGGGGCAGAGGCCAGGACTTTTATTTTTATTGAATCTGTGTAGACTTCTGTTTAGCTCTTGGCACACCACGGGTACTCAAGAAATGTTGAAATACTTTGGTTTGTTAGGGGTACAGTGTAGAAGAGAGAACTGTGAAGCTATGAGAATGTTTGTGAATGCCGAGTTTATTGGGAAAGACTGGGATTAAAGATGGTACTGGAAAGTAGTTTAGGGCCTTTGGATTTCTTTAGTAAAGCTTGATTATAGAGGGAGGGCCTTATTAATTAAAGGCAACCTGGGTTCTGTGGTGAAGAGAGAGAGGTCATGGGAAAGAAATAATGGAAGCGAAGACATGACCATTCTGGGTTAGATTCACCAAGTTGTAGTTTGCTAGACGTGGTAGATTCCAAACAGAGATTCTGCCTGAAGTCAGTATGTTAACATTTAAGAGAAGGATGCTAGTTTTTCATAGTATAAAGAGCAGTAGCTTTAGGGCAATTAATAAAGGATGTGGAAAAGAAGAAACATATGATACGGATGTTATGAAGAAAGAATTGATGAGCTGGATGGCTGATTAGACATGGAGGTGGGGATGTCCACTCCATGAGGCAAAGATGTCTCAAAGGTTTAGAAACAGTGTATCTGGGAAGCAAATACCCAGTGGATATACACAGCCCAGGAAATTAAGCCTGGATCCAAATCTTTGATTTTGCTACATACTAACAGTGTGAACATGGGTCTGTCTGCCCCTTGACCTAGGGCCTCCCTTTTAATATCTGAAAAATGAGTAAATTAATGCTAATTAAATCTAAAATGTACATACAAGTTACCTAGGGATGCTATTAAATATAGATTCTAATTGAGTAAGTCTGTGGTGGGGCCCGGGATTCTGCATTTCCAACAAGCTCCCAGGTGATACTGAGTAGCAAAGACTTAGATGACTTTGCAGTTGTGGAGTGCTATAATTCTGTTTATCAAATGTTTATCCTTTGGGGATCTGTTCTGTGCTTGTGATTTTTATCACCTCTATTTAGATAAATGAATTCCAAATCAGTCTCTTCATTTCAAATTACAAATGCCTAAACCAATTCATTATCTTACCCTGATAACCTCATCCCTTTCTTGATATCTGTATTTCTGTGAATACTTTATAAAGTCCTTTATAATTTTTCAGACAGCTTTTACACCCATTATTTCATTTGTTCCTTAACCCACAGAGGAAATATCTCCATTTTATGGAAGGGAAACAGGCCCAGAGAGAGTTAGGTGATTTATCCCACTAATGAGTGATAGAACCACCCTAGAGTTTAGGATTATTGACTAGGTTGAGCTCGTACCCACTATGTCACATTGCAACCAGTAATGGCTACCACAGATATAGTAGTTGGTTGCCATGTGTTTTTAAAAATGTAAATGTAGACTCTAGCTGGTTTGGCTCTGTTGGTAGAGCATTGGCCTGTAGATTGAAAGGTCCCAGTTTTGATTCTAGTCAAGGGCACATGCCTGGGTTGTGGGCTCAAACCTCAATAGGGCGTGTGCAGGAGGCAGCCAGTCAATGATTCTCTCTCATCATTGATGTTTCTATCTCTTTCTCCCTCTTCCTTCCTTTCTGAAATAAAAAAAATATTTAAAAAAATGTGAATTTAGGGCCCTGGCTGGTGTGGCTAAGTTGGCTGAGCGCCATCCTGTGCACCAGAGATCACTGGTTCAATTCCCGGTCAGAGCACATACCTGGGGTGCAGGTTCAATCCCTGGACGGGGCAGGTAGGGAAGGCAAACTGATAGATGTTTCTTACATCCCTCCTTCTAAGCCCTTTCTCTCTCCTTCCTTCCTTCCCTCCCTCCCTCAAAGCATGTCCTTGGGCAAGGATAAAAATAAAAAATTAAATTTAGTTTTATTTAAAAAATAGATAATAAATTCACGTGGAAAATTTTAAAAAGGTGTATAAAAGGTTACAGTGTAGATATATCACTCTGTGTCCCAATTACCCATTTTCTCTTCCCTGGAGCAACCAGTGTTGTTAACTATATTTTATGCATCTCCAATAATTATATAATTATATTCTTTCCTCCCCTTATGAAAAACAAGTGATAACATGCAAAATATACTGATTTTCTAAACTGTTTAGTATTTTTAAAAAACCTAGTAGTATATCTTACAGATTGTACTAATAGGTCTCAAAGAACAGCCGCATAATTTATTTCTTAGGGCACATAGCATTTTACAAAGGATAGACCATTTATTGGCAAACTCATTAGTCAACAGAGCCAAAGTTTTAAACTTAAACTTCTTCTAACGCCACTTCTTCAAAATGGACTTGTCCAGGCTGTGGTATTTTGAGGAAGAGCCACACTCAAGGGGCCAAAGAGCCGCATTTTGCTGGCCACGGGGATAGACCATAATTTAGCTAGTCTCCAATTGACCACCATTTAACTTAGTTCCAGTTTTTTGCTAATACAAACAATAGTGTATTATATACATTATATTGCATATCTGCAAATATATATATTTGGATACACACACACACACACACACATTTTGTTTATTCTCATCCAAGGATATTTTCTCCACTGATTTTTAGAGAATGAAGGGAGTGGGAAACGGGAGAGAGAGAGAAAGAGAAAGTGAAAGAAACATCTATGTGAGAGAGACACATTGATTGGTTGCCTCCTGTAAGAGCCTGGACCAAGCCATGATTGAACCTATGACCCTGGTATGTGCCCTTGGCCTGGAATTGGCCCTTCAGTGTGGGGGCTGACGCTCTAACCACTGAACAACACCAGCCAAGGCTCTGCAAGTATATTTTCAACATAAGTGCAGAAGTGGAATTGCTTAGTCAAAAGAATATATATATATATTATATATAGAGAAGGGTTATAATGAACTCCCAGCTACCTATTACCCAGCTTCAATAACAGTCACCTCATGGCAGGTCTTCTTTTATCCATATGTCTACCTACTTGTCCTTCCTCCCTCCCTCATCCCAATTATTTTGAAGCAAATTACAGACATAATATTGCACTTAGCACATGGACCAGTGACAACTATCTTCTGCCTCCCAATTTTTTTTAAATGATATGTTTTTATTGATTTCAGAGAGAGAAAGGGGGAGAGAGAGAGAGAAACATCAAGCCATCTTCTGCATGCCTCCCCGTAGGGATTGAACCCTGGCCAGGAATCAAGCCATGACCTCCTGGTTTATGGGTCAGGGCTTAACCACTGGGTCACACTGGCTGGGCATGTCTTCCCATTTTTATTCTCCAGACCATCCTGTGTAATTCCGTGTCTTTCTTCTTTGGCCTTATATTACTAAAGTAACAGTGCTCTAATAAATGCTCACTGAAAAGAACACTACTGGATATTTTTTAACCTCAAATTGGCCTTTTGTGTGCACAAACTCCAGTACTTTCATAAAATTGTATATTCTGGAATTAGGGCATAACATGTTTTGTATCCTCACAGTTCCTCATATAATCTGGAGGAAGTACCAGCAAGATAAAACAGAAAAGAAAGGGAACAGGAGAGGATGAATGAGAGGGACACGCAGAGGAAGATACCAGATCGGTCAGTAGAAGGAACTGCTTCTTAGAGCAACACTCCCCAGAGGAAGCATTGAGGGAAAAAGGCAGGTTCGGGTCTTCCACCAAAATTTCAGTGAATAGGGTGGCGATAGCAAACAGAAAACCCACAAACAAACCTAGAGACAAAACCTATAACGAAAGTAGAAAGTTCAGAGCTAAATTTTGGAAAAGCCTGTTTTATAATTTAGTAGTGCTTAGTAAATGACAATTCAATTCTAGAACTGATTTGAACTTTGGTGAGAGCAGAGCTAATGTCAAAACAAAAGCTTTAGTTCCAAGGTTGTATAATTTGCTTCAGAGAAAGCTGTCAATTAGGAATAAGTTACAAAGTATTTTACGAGAGATTAGAGTTGATGGGTTGTTGGTTTAAATTTGTAACATTCGCTGTTGGCACCATTTGCTTATAGCGGTAGCACCAGGCACTAGCATTAAAGCATTTTTGTGTTCTTTCAATACTTTTCACAGTGAGGCTGTGGGTATCAAAGATTAGAAAAAAAAAAAAATAGATGATTGATAGTGCTAAGCCATTGAAGGGGCTTTTGTAGGTTTTTTTTTTTTTTTTTTTTTTTTTTTTTTTTTAAGATTGACCTAATTTATTAAGCTTAAATTCTCAATTCAGTAAATAAACATTTTTACCTTCTGTGGAAATGTGGAAAAGTAATTTCCTCTCAAGTTTGCTTTTGTTGCCTCTCAGAACAGTATACCAAAGTAGCAGTAATCTGAAAACAGATTCTGGTTCACTGGAAACCACCTGGACCTTAATTCTTCCATGCCATGTAGCTCACCCCAGGCTGAGGAAAAAAAACTGACCTGAAATCAGTTGAAAATAGGAACAAGGGAGGTGTCTAGAAGTTTGACTAAACTTCCAAACCAGATGTTACTTTAAACTATCTCATACTATCTGTGATTATCTACAGTAAGGTCAGCAGTCATTGTTTTTTATAACAACTGATGAGGTAAGAAAGGTGTTTACATTGCTAACGGATTGTAAACAAACATAAAAACTAAGAATGTGCTGAAACAGGATGTGCCCTGAAAAGGTCAAGTCTTTACTCTTTGACCCTTTGTGAAACAAGTTGGCCAACCCTTGATCTACATCATTCAGGATATATGTTCCTTATGCATATAAACCTTGACCTGCTCATGTGTATTTCTTTACATGAATGTTTAAAATTCCTTGCTCTCGTTTTGCTCTGTATTGGCACTTTAAAAAAAAATGGTTATATAGTTAGTTTCCCATTGTCTGAGTGTACCACAATTTAAGAGTGGTTATTTAGTTTTCGCTTTTATAACCAATACTAGAGGCCCGGTGCATGAAAATTCATGCACTGGAGGGGAGTCCCTCAGCCCAGCCTGCCCCCTCTCACAGTCAGGGGCGGGAGGTGCCCCGGCAATCAGGGGAAGGCCACGCCCCGTTAGACCTCTAGAGGCTGTTGCCACTGCCTTGACCAGCCCTGATTACCTGTGCCTCTGGCTGGCCCTGGGTGGCTGGGGGCCTCAGGGGTCTTGGAGACTTCGGAGGCAGGCGCGTGGAGTGGCCTGGCCCGCCACCCCAGGAGGGCTGAGGGTACTGGGTGCTGCCATCTTGTGGCTGTGGGTGCCCCCATCTTTGAGGGCATGGCAGTCAATGAGCATACGGTATTCCCTCCTTGTTGGCTGTGGGTGCCCTCATCTTTGCAACGGCATGAGTGTCAATTAGCATATTGCCTCTTTATTAGATGGGATTGCAATAAGCACATTTGTGCACATTTTTGTGACTTAGGGAATTGCTTGGTCAAATATTATATGCAATTTAAAATTTGATAATTATTGCTAAATTGCCCTCCCATCAAACTGGACTGTTTTATATTTCTCCCAACATTGTTTTCCTTACACATATAAACCTTGATCAAGATAAAATAGTTTGAATCTTTAATCAGATAGGTCTCTTCATTTTCTGTTGCTGAGTAACAGGTGAAAAATTTAGCGGCTTAAAACAACATCATTATTTATTTTGCTCACAAATATTGAGTTCAGTTTGGGCTTGGTGGGAACAACTTTTCTGTGCTTTGCTTGATGTCATTCATTTCTGAGTCTCAAGGCTGGGGACTGAAGTGGTCAGATGTCTGCTTTAGCTGGGAGCTCATCGGGGGCTGTGGAGAACACCACGGAAATCCTTTCCACCTGGCTGCGTGGCAGCCTCGTTGCAGGGTGACTGAATTCCAAGGAAGAGCATCCTACAAGAGGACGAGGTGATTATATGACTTAGCCTCAGAGACCACATAGAATCATTTTTACCACAGTCACAGGTCTGCCCACGTTTAAGGGGGATGGAACATAGACCCCCCACTTTGTAAAGGAGAAGTGGCAACATCACATTCTTAGAGAACGTGTAGGATGGGAAGTATTGGTGCAGGCATTCTTTGGAAACTGCAGTTTGCCACAAGGTAGAATATTTGTTTGGGTGTGCATATCTATAGTTATGATTATACTTCCAGTTTCAAGGCCAGTAGAAAAAAAAAAGAACAACAACAACAACAAAAAGAACTTTCAATTTAAGACAATTTCTTTCTCTTTCATGGACCCTTCATGAATCATGTATTATGGTCAGGGATGTGGGCTCTGCTGATTGGCCTGATTTGAGTCATGTGAACATCCTTGGACAGGAAATATACATTGATAATAGGGGAGGATGGTTCTATAAAAGAAAATCTGAGTTTGTTTTTAACAATATGGTTGCTGGACAGGACAAAACAAAATGTAAAACCTACTGTTAAACTTTTTAAAAAATATATTTCTTTATTAATTTCAGAGAGTAAAGAAGAGGGAGAGAGAGATAGAATCATTGATTGGCTGCCTCCTGCACATTCCCCATTGGGGACTGAGCCTGCAACCCAGGCATGTGCCCTTGCCTGGAATCAAACATGGGACCCTTCAGTCTGCAGGCTGACGCTCTATCCACTGAGCCAAACCAGCTAGGGCCCGACTGTTAGATTTTAAAGCAGTTCTTCAATAACATTAATAGTATTGATAAGAAAAACAACCATTTTAGGCTCTTTAGAGGCACCAGTTTAGAATCACACTAATTTTTTTTTTTTAAACAAAAGCAAATGTCTCAGATCTTCAGTGCATGCCACTTAAGACTTGTTTTAGAAATTATTCTGGAAAGATTTGTTAAAAAATTAAGGAATTTCGAGTCAGCATTTCAGCATTTGCCCACTGCCAGCATTTCAGGTAGCAGACTTGTGCTTTAATTATATCCTTCAGTCCTCCAAATCAAAGGTGAATAGGAGGTTTTAATTTTAGATGTTAGTGGATTTTTTTTAATTTTCAAGAAAAACAATTTCAAATATAATATTACATGCAATAAACATTAAAATTTCAATATAAACGATTTAGTGAATATTTTTAACTTCTGTATAGGATGTTATATAGATAATTTTTAAGTTGGAATTAACATAACTTTAAAATCTTTGAATGTGTTTCAAAGATTTTAAAGTTATGTTAATTCCAACTTAAAAATTAAAATCTATTCAGCTTTAGATTTGGGGATGGGTATTACTAGTGCACAACTTGGCTGCCTATTCTATTGCTGTAGAATGAAATGCCAAGAGTATTTCATAACTGAAAGCACGGAGCATTTCAGAAAGTTTAGAGATTGCTAGTAAAGAAAATTGCATTGAATGTTATTTTGAGGAGTAATTCTGAAGACTGTGTAATTTAATTACAAAGATCCCTTTGAAATATCTGTGCATTCATTACAGATTCAGTCTCTGCTTTGCTTAGTTAAGGCAGTCAGTCCCGTTGTCCTTGTATTTGTCATAAAATTACTCTCTTGAGTTGAAGGATAGGTCAATGCTCTGCCCTCTGTAGCAATAGAATATAAAGACCAGATTATGACTATTAGGTATATATAGATATATATGTATGTATAATGTACATATGTGTGTGTGTGTATACTGTATTTGGAGAGATACATGTAACCTCTTTGCTTTCTTCCTGTTTTCCTTCTTTTGAGATATCCCTCTCATTATCATTTCCTGTTTTATTTGTTTATATTTTGTTACTTAGAAATGTTGAGATTAAAAGATGAATAATGATAATGAGTAATCCTAACCTCATAGGATTGTTATGAGGATTAAATAGATCACATGTATGAAGTGTTTCGCACAGTACATGGCACATGGTATGCATTTAATAAATGCTAACAGTATAGTGATGGTAATGGTCTCTGCCATTCTTTTCTTCCTAGATTAATAGGGAAAATGACTGTAAAGAACTACCTGAAATACAAGGCTGAATGAAAATAAGTGTATAGAAGAGATAGAAGCAAAGTTCTTTTTATTCTAAGAAAGGAGGAAATACTTTCAATTAGAGCGAAGGAAGGAGGTATCTTGTCTCCTTAACTTTGATGTGGAAATGAGATCTCTTTAAAGTGAATGGTCTTCTAGATCATTTCTAGCAAAAGCATGGAGCTGGGAACATGTATGGAACCGTAAACTGTCATGTGTGACTGGGGGTTAAGCACATGGAAAGTCTAGTGTGAAGTAAGGACAGGATGTGGAGATGGCGATTGCACAGGCTTTGAAGACAGTAATGGGAAGTTTGTATTTGGTGCTAGAAGCTTTGGGTGGTATTCTCAAGCCTTTCAAGAGAGGACAGGATTGCAGTCTTAACAGCAAAATAAATGTGATTACTGTGTGTAGGCAATTAATGGGCCTGTCAATTCAAGATCCTGACTGAGAGGGCTAATGGAAAATATAGAGTTAGGAGGAAATCGTTGCTGTAATTGAGGGTGTGAAATGAAAACTGTTTGCAGATTGTGGGGAAATGAATCTTTTAGAGGAAGCCCTGGGAATTTTCTGTAAATACATTTGGGACTTTTCATACTTAGAGGATTAAACAAATTTATTAGACAATAACCTTCTCTTTTAAAGAATTTTAATCTCTGGGTTGGGAGAAAGGAAAGAACTGTACTTTTCTGGTTGACTGCACATGTGACTAGAGATGGGCTTACCTCAGTAGAATATGCTGTCTTTTAGCCCAAAGGGAGAGCTTTAAGCATATTTTAAGACTGAGCACTTTGTTTCTATTTTTAAATCTCCAAAAATAATCATTTGACACAGGGAACCAGCTTTTGGGAATGAATCTCAGATTTCAGCATTGCCAGCATTTTTTTTCATTGTGATATGAGATGATTTGACTATCCCTTAAGTTATCTTGTATTTTTGTTGATTTGTACTGTTGCTTAAGGAGCTTTTGCCTTTCTAACACACTTGTAACTCCAAATAATTCATGCAGTCTAGTTTGAGAAATTGTTGGGAAGGAGGTCTGATTAGGAAACAGAGCTTGGGTGGCTGCTGGTGATGAGAATCTAAGCTCACAACAGTTGAATTATTGGCTGGATGGAGTGACCATGAGTTACTGCTTTAATTTTTTGGTTTTGGCCTCTTTTCTTGATTGTACAGATAGATGTTCAAAATTAGCAATATGGAGCTTGCTGACTTTCTGTTGGTTTGAGATGGATTTTGCATGTCCACCAGCACATTCTTCTGAAGGGGGGAGAAAAAAAGCAGCAAATTACTACTTAGTTTATGTTCCAGGAAATTCTAAGGCTATTCTGCAAGTAAATAGCACCTATGTAACATTTGTGCTTTTTAAAAATATTTCATATTGTCATTTCATGCTCACATCATGAAAGTGACATATTTTAAACCTTGTAAATGAGATAGGGAGGGGATGCTGAGACATAAATAAGAAACTCTGTTAAGGTTGCTGTCTCGACAAATAAACGACTGGGACATCTTACTGTCTTTCATTTTTTGAATTGTAACTTTCAGAAAATTTTATAAGAGGAAAAAACTGAGCATCTCTCTCTCTCTTTCTTTATTTTTTGGCTACTTTTTAGCGTCGTCTTAGACACCTTCGGAACATCGCTGCCCGGAACATTGTTAACAGAAATGGCCATCAACTCCTTGATACCTACTTCACACTTCACTTGTGTAATTCTGAAAAGATATATAAAGGTAAGGGAATCTGTGGACTCACTCCCCACAGATCATTATGTCTCGTTTTTATTCTTTTGTGACACAAGTGCTGCTTGCTGCTTACTGGAAAGCTAAATTGTCATGTTGTGAAAATATTTCCCTGAGCAGTTGTTATATATATTAAAGAAACATGATGTTTAAGTAGATCTTTCAGATAACTGAGCCTTACATTGATATGTTTATCATTCCTTTAAGAATGTTGGCTATTAATATCATTATTCCAGTTAAAATATATGAGGCCAGTATCCAGTACTAGTTTGCTTTTCTTTAAAATGTAATTGCTTTCTTTAATACTATGGTAATATTGGGTCCTAGTTAATATTTTCTCATTTCTGTAATTTCTTGTGAATATGGAGTCTTATTATTATTTTTTTTTTAATAAGAATTGTCATGGTTTTTATGAGCTAAGTTTTATGTATTGAAATGTTGATTCTTCCATAAGTGACAATTCTAAGAGTAGACCAGATATTTTATGCAAAACCACAAGCATCTTTTGAATACATATTGCGTGAAAGGCACTTTGATGTAATCGGTGGTGTAAGAAGAGAAGCAAGTATAATGACGGGGGTATTGGATTAGGATTGAAAATATCGACACTAGTTCTAGCTCAGCTACTCACTAGCTATATGACTTTGGGAAAAGATTATGGCTTTTTGAACCTAATTTTTTTCCATTTGTAAAATGGAAATAAGGAGGTTCTGTGAAGCTAGCAAGATAGATTTTTATGAGGATCAGCTGAGATAAGGTGATAACACTGGTTACGATGTGATTAAAGGTCTTATATTAACAAAAGGTGGCATTATTTTAATGAAAGTTACTAAGGATTTTTAATTTTTTTCCTGTGGCAAAGATGAAATATTTGAATGACATTTATCTTTTTTATTTGTTTTTTTTAATTATTGATTTTTTTTACAGAGAGGAAGGGAGAAGGATAGAGAGTCAAAAACATCTGATGAGAGAGAAATACCAATCAGTTGCCTCTTGCACACCCCCTACTGGGGATATGTCCGTAATCAAGGTACATGCCCTTGACTGGAATCAAACCCGGGATCCTTAAGTTCGAAGGCCTACACTCTATCCACTGAGCCAAACCAGTCAGGGTTATCTTTTGGTTTTAATTACTTTCCCAAACCATTATTAAAGCAGTAGTTGTTTTAACAACTTAAAAAAATTTCAATACTAGCATATGCTCACTAAAACATTCAATTAGGGATTATATAGAGTAGAACCACCTCACCTCTATTTTAATTAGCATTAAAATAATTTTTAAAAATGAAAAAGGACTCTGAAGTCTGCCATTTTCACATAATTTTATTTTATTCTTATTCTTTATTCTGACCATTGCATGCATATACATATTTTTATCCTCCCCTGGGGATGGAACTCACAACCTGGCTATGCGCCCCGACTGGGAATTGAACCCGCCACATTTCAGTGTATAGGACAGCACTCCAACAAACCGAGCCAACCGGCCCTGGGCAACATTGCATATTTTAAAAACAATTGTAGTCATTTCAGTGATGAATACTAGCTACTGTAACAAATACCACAAATCTCAGTGGCTTAACATAATACATTTCTTACACTTAGTTCAGTGCAGGTGTTCTTTATCAGGTAGTGTCCTGGCAGATGTCCAATAAGTGGTGACTCAGGTACCCAGGCTCTTTCTATTTTGGAATGCTGCTGCCATCAATACATCCTCTGGCACGGCAAGAGAGGGATGGATTATTTGAGGGAAATATTCTTAATGGAAATGGCCCAGCTTAATTCCATTACATTCTATTGGCCATACATTGGAGTCACTCTTTTTAGGTGAAAAGGGGTCTGGGACATGTCTTCCTCTGTGTCCAGAGGAAAGTAAACAGCTTGGCTGCCATTTGTCCTAAAGGTATAAGCAGTTTTGCAGATCTTAAAACATTTGATTTACCCTCACTAATTGGTTTTATCATTGGCAATATATGACAGAGCCAGAGTATTTTAAATGTTTGATACATTTCTATATAATTAGTTTCTTGGTTATCTTCATAGAACATCTGTATCCTTGCTTCAATGTTACCTCTGATAATAGTAATTAACCTAGTACATTTTAGGTATGTGGTAAATGATAGCAATTGTTATTAGAATTGTAATGTTAATAATCATAATAGTAGTTTCTAAAAAGAGAGTAGTCAAAGGATTGGTTGATGACCATGATGTAAAAACTTGTGTAAGAGATATAAGGAAAGTGATTTTTTTTAAAAAATATATTTTATTGATTTTTCACAGAGAGGAAGAGAGAGGGATAGAGAGTTAGAAACATCGATGAGAGAGAATCATCGATCAGCTGCCTCCTGCACACCCCTTACTGGGGATGTGCCCGCAACCAAGGTACATGCCCCTGACCGGAATCGAACCCGGGACCCTTCAGTCCCCAGGCTGACGCTCTATCCACTGAGCCAAACCGGTCCCGGCAGGAAAGTGATCTTTTTTTGTTCTTGTTTTTGATATTCTAGCTCAGATTACATTCTGAGCTTAGAAGTGATCATAAACTGTTTTTCTATTTCAATAAAATGATCATTAATGCAATTAGGGAATAGCTGGTGACAGATCACAGGGAAGTCCATTGTTGGTGGTGGTTTTGAATCTGTCACTAAATGGCATTTAGTTAACTTATCTCTAAAATGAGAGGATTGATGACTTCTGGGACTTTCTTCTGCTCCATAACGTTAGGGATGAATGAAGTCTATTTATGGTGGTTTGGGGGGGCCCATAACTTATCTACAACAGGAGGAGTCAGGAAGCTCTTTCCTTACTAAACGTAGTTATACCACCTCATCTTATTGGACCTGTGATGACAAATACAGGTCCAGTTATTCATTTCATGAATATTATGTGGCCCTGTGTGTAGAATGACTATGATAGAAAGCCAGTTGGCTCTTCATACAAAACCACCTGTACCACTTGTTTAGTAGCATCAGTTAATTTTAAAATATAGGTTTTTTTTTTATTGGAAGAATATTTGAAATGCTGATTTCTAAGTTATTCTTTTATTTCAGCTGAATTCACAACAGATCCTAAGAAGTTATATGAAAGATTAAAAAAAATTGACATCTTTTAGTGCTCTTAGGAGACTGTCTGCCTTTTAGGTAGTTCAAATCAAGTACTAGTTATCACATTTCCAGAGAATGAAGCCTTGTGTTATGTATGAGGAGCTAGGTTTTAATCCTGGTTTCCTCTTAAATTTGGAATATTTATAAAATCAAGATTGTTCTTAAGCCATAGTTATTTTCTCACTGTGAAATGTGAGTGCCAGTCTTCTGCTGGACTATCAGCAGCTATTTTGAATACATCAGAAGATAAATGCTATATAATCCATTTTGGTGATCTCATCCAAGTCTTACAGTTTTAAATATCATTTATCACTAACAACTTGCAAACTTACATTCTTAGCTTGGACCTCCCCTCTGAACTCATACTCCTGTATTCAGACACCTATTCTACACCTCTAATTGGAGTCTACTAGTAACTTAAGCTTGATATATTAAAAAACCGAGTTTCTGATATTCTAGCTCTGAACCACCTCCTGTTGTATTCTTCCTTCTTTCAGAAAATGGCAACTCCATCCTTTCATTTCCTTGGCCAAAAACATTGAAATCTTCCTGGATTGTCCTTTTTTTTACTAGTATATCGCATACCCAATCTTTCAGCAAATATTTCTGGCTCTTAACTATCAAATTATATCCGTAAGCCAATCACTGCTTATTACTTCCAAACCATTGTCATCTCTTGCCTGAATTGGTGAAGTTTACTTTTAGCAGGTTTGCCTGCTCATGTACCTTCTTCATTATGTTCTCACCCAGATCTCATGAAAATGAAAGTGAGATCATGTTATTCCTCTCTTAAAACCCTCCAGTGCCTTCTCTTCTTACTCAGTAAAAGCTAAAATCTTTATTAAGTTTTCTAGAAGGCCTTTCATGATCTGATCTTCTTGGAACTCATCTCCTTCTACTCTTCTCTGTTCCAGCCACACAGATCTTTTTGCTATTCCTGAATATATCAAGTTTACTTCAATTTAAAAGCTTCTGTACTTACTCTGTCTTTGTCCTGGGCACGCTTTTCTCCTATAGCTATGTGACGAGCTTCTCCACCTTCTTTAAGGTCTTCATTCCAAATGTTTTCTCAGAGAAACTCTCCTGATCACTGACTAAACCCTTTTAAAAATTGTGACTATTCTCCTCCTGTCTTCCGTGCTTTATTTTCCTCCACAATACTTAAGATCGTTTGACATACCATTTGTTTAATTATTTGGTTAATGTATGTCTCTCTCCACTAGAATGTTAATTTATGAGGGCAAAAATTTGTAGGTAAGTAATTTTGTTCACTGCAATGCCTCCAATACTTGGAATGATGCTTGGCACATACTGAGCTCTTCAATATATTTTTTCCATTAACTTTTTGAATAGGTAATGCAGTCCATGGTTTAGCATATATATAAAATGCAGTGCATATATATAAAGTGTGTATACACACACACACACACACACACACACACACACACATATATATATATATATATATGTTACACACACATATGTTTTTTCATGTTTTAAATGTTTTTTCAATATTGGTTCTTAGAGAGCTTTCCTTATTTTGCATTGAATAAATTATTTAACTGGCTTCTATTAGTAGGCATTTATAGGTGGTTCCAATCTTTTGCTGACACATAGTACTGTGCTGAATAACTTTATAAGCACATGATTTTGTATATTCCAAGAAGTAAAATTACAAAGAGAGGGTGTACACAGCAGCTGTGGGAGATATTAGAGTGTCCTTGTTTACTTCCCACTTGCTATGTCCTTTCCCCCAGAGCCTCACCAACAGCCTGTACAATCAAACTTCTGAATTGTTGCAAATATGATAAAATAGTTTTATAGTATAGTTTAAGTTTGTATTTTTCTATTCTGAGTGAGTTTGAGGTACTAAAAAAGCATTTGTTGAATGAGTGGAATGCTACATTACAGCAAAACGTGCCATTGGAAGCATGTTTCTTTAGGGCTTGGCATGGATAGAGGAATGTTTGTATCTGATGGTCCTTTTCATGTAGAAGTAAGACTTGGATAATAATCATTTTGCTCAGACTGAATTAATAAAAATCAATAGAATTGTATTAATAAAAATATAATTTATAATTCACTATTTCTTTTGAGACAACAATCCTGTTATTTTTCAGGTGTTATTCTCCTTTGTAAAGAAACTAAGTCCCCAAAATGTTGACTTGTCCAGGGTCAAGCTTATACATGGTAGTGTGGGGACTGGAACTGGCCTTCGACTAAGTTTTTAAAAAATCTCATTCTCTTTTTTCACCATGCTGCTGATTTTATTGTAATAGAATGTTTTGGATGTAACAGAATGATAGACACTGTAGGTTTATGTTTAGCATATTAGAATTTACTTCAGACTCAGTGATTTCTTTCCAAATTGTTTGGCTCCTTTGTTGGCCTTTCTACATTTAAATTAGAAAATTGAGTGTCTCATGGAGAAGGAAAATGGTTTAGTTTCATCTATAATAATAATAATCTATAATAATAAAAGCATACATGCTAATTAGACAGGACAGCCAGACAACCTTCCAGACATCATTCTGGATGTTCTTCTGGATGAAGCCATCATGATGGGGGCCGAAGCAGAGGCAGTTAGGGGCGATCAGGCAGGCAGACAGGCAGGTGAGTGGTTATTGGTGATCAGGCAGACAGGTGAATGTTTAGGGGCAATCAGGCAGGCAGGGAGAGTGGTTAGGGGCAATCAGGTGGGCAGGCAAGTGGTTAAGGGTGACCAAGAGGCAGGCGAGTGGTTAGGGGTGATGAGGTAGACAGACAGAGTTGGTTAGGAGTGATGAAACAGTCAGGTGAGTGGTTTGGGGCAATGAGGCAGGCAGTGAGTGGTTAGGGGCGATCAAGCAGGCAGGCAGGCCAGTGATTAGGAGCCAGTGGTCCTGGATGGTGAGGGTGCAGGCCAGGCTAAGGGACCCCCTTCCAGTGCATGAATTTCATACACTGGGCCTCTCATTTACATATAATCAGCAAGATTTTGAAAGAAATGATACTATCCATCTTCTAAGAGCTGGAGGTATTTATTTTGGGAACTGATTAATAGTTTAACTTTGCAGATTAAAAGAAGAAAAAGAGTATCTTTGCCCCCCCCCCACTGATTTAAAAAGTAATACATATGTATATATTAACATAATAAACACATTAAATTAACATATATACAAATACATTAAATTATGTATGTTATTTTATTAATAAATTAATTAATTTACGTAAATACATATGTATCTATAGTTAATTTATGGTTGGAGTAATTGATTAGCCATTTGGGAAATAAAATGAAAATAATAATACTTAGTATTGCCTAGTGTTGGGGAAACAGGTATTTTCCTAAGTGGGATTGTAAATTGGTACAATATTTTTAGTGAATAATTTGGTAATATATCAAACTTATATATATATATATATATATATATATATATATATATATTGTCTTACCATTTTATTTCAATGGTTTTTTATTTATAACATTAATTGAAATATCTAAAAATTGGTAGTAACCTAAATGTTCATCAGTAGGAGATTCTTTTTTTTTTGTTTTGTTACTCCTTACCTGAGGATATTTTTTCCATTGATTTATAGAGGGAGTAGAAAGAAGAGAGAGAGAGAAACAATGATGTGTGAGAGACACATCAATTGGTTGCCTCCATGAGCCCCGAAAAGGGCCAGGTATTGAACCTGCAACCCAGGTAGAAGCCCTTGACCAGAAATTGAACCAGGGACCCTTTGGGGTGCAGGCCAACACTCTAACCATTGAGTCACATTGGCTAGGGCAGTAACAGATTCTTTTTAAAGATGACTAAAATTATCTCTTTTCTTATTTCAAATAATTATTTTGAGATAGAAAAATTAGAAAGTTTTCAAGCAAAAACTAAAAATAAACAACTTAATTTTGTCATCTAAGATAAACATAGTTAATAATTTGGATCCTGTTATAAATTCTTAGAACTTGTTTTTTCCACTTAATATATTGTGACTATTTCTCCCCAAAGTCAAATATCCTATCTTTAATTTTTTAGGAAGACAAGCTGAGAGTAACATAGATTATATGTTTGTCAAGAAGTGCTTTAACCAAAATAGTATGCACATAAAAGTGTTATGACCACCCTAGCCGGTTTGACTTAGTGGGTAGAGCATTGGCCTACAGACCAAAGGGTTTAATTCTGGTCAAGGCTATGTACCTTGGTTGAAGGCTCTTCCCTGGCCTGGACTCATACAGGAGGCAACCAATTGATGTTATTTCTCTCAAATTGATGTTTCTCTGTCTTTCCTTCTCTCTTCCACTCTCCCTAAAAGTCAATGGAAAAATAATCTTGGATGAGGATTAACCACCACCACAACAAAAAGTGTTATGTCCATGTCTGCTTTTTATTTACTGTGTGATGATTCCGAAGCTTCAGTTATCTTTTTTTAAAAAAAAAATATATACTTTTATTGATTTCAGAGAGGAAGGGAGAGGGAGAGAGAGATAGAAACCTCAATAATGAGAGAGAATCATTGATTGGGTGCTTCTGTAGGCCACACAGGGGATCGAGCCCACAACCTTGGCATGTGCCCTGACTGGGAATTGAACCCTGACCTCCTGGTTCATAGGTCATTGCTCAACTCCTGAGCCATGCCAGCTGGGCCAAACTTCAGTTATTCGTGGATCACCTTGACAAATTGCACTCTTATTTGAATGTTACCTATACCATTGCATATTTAATATATTTCTAAAAGTTTATTATTTTTAAACTTATGGTTAAGAATAATGTGTACAGTTGTTGATTCAAAAAAACTTTTGTCTACCCTGTGCCAGGAATGGTTTTATGTACCGAGGAGACAGCAATTGTACAAAACAGACACCACCACTACTCCTTTATGGAGCTTATGATGAGTGGTGTAATACGAGTGACACGTTTCAGTATATTAGAAAAATATAGTATGTCCATGAATCATCAAAAATCACCTCAAGTACCCATGATATGTGCATCATATTTGGGAAATAGTACTCTTTATCAACCTAAGAATACAAAGGTCCTTGTAGGCTCTGCAGAGACAGAGTATCCTGGAGATGACTGGCAGGGTCTACAGGGAATGTTGGAGGGTGGTTGGAAATGTCTGTCTCAATCACTTTTCTCTTTTTTTCATTGTGTCTTCAGGTTTTCTAACATTTACAACATACTTGTAGAATCATAAAAGTTTAAAAAACATTTTTTTAAATTCTCACAAGAGGCTATTTTTTAAAAATTGATTTTCAGATAAAAGAAGAGAGAGAGGGAAAGAGAGAGAGATCATGTGCCAGAGAAACATTGATTGGTTGTCTCCCTTAGGAATTCCAACCTGGGATCGAACCTATAACCTAGGTCTGTGCCCTGACCGTGAATAGAATCCACCAACTTTTAGTGTACC
Source organism: Nyctalus aviator (assembly GCA_036971965.1). NCBI lineage: Eukaryota > Metazoa > Chordata > Mammalia > Chiroptera > Vespertilionidae > Nyctalus > Nyctalus aviator. The sequence continues at coordinate 40,893,027 of CM072929.1, forward strand.
AATGATGTCCTAACTAACTGAGCCACCTGGCAAGGGCTGAATTATTAAATGTTATTGTTTCCAGAGGATGTTTGTCATTAGTCTAATTCTCTAAGTTGCCTGATGAAAAATGAGCCAAAGAAATGAAAGAGACAGTATATTAAAGACAGGTGGAATCAGAACCTAAGTTACCTGGTTGCTAGATTACAATTCATTTTACAATACTACAATGAATAGTCACAAGTGATGTTTGAAATAAACAGAGAATAAGGAATCAGTTGTAGGGAGTAGCAGTAGGTAGAGGATAAGAAAGTCTGAGTTTTAAGGACTCAAATTAGAATCTAGGATAAATAGAGCCAGTAAAAGTAAAAATCACTAACTCAAATCTTAATAGGTTTCGACCTTCCTTTACTAATGTTTTCCCCTTTAAAACATTTTTATTTAATCTTTATTTTTACTTTAGTTAATTTTTTACAGATAAAGATTTAGAGAGAATAGGTCCCTCAAAAATGTCTTACCAAAGCAAATGTTAAAAAATTTATCAGATTAAGAGTTAATGAAGCTTATTTTTTTTTTCCAGATCACTTATTGTTCTTTTTCTTTTTTTTCCAGAATTTTATAGAAGTGAAGTGATTAAGAATTCCTTGGTAAGTTTGCCTTCTGACAGGTGCATATGCCTATAACTCCTATTTCAGAAAATGCTGAGACATAAAATAAGGTCAAGTTTAGTTCTGCCTTCTCCTGTTAAGTCTTCTGCTTAATTACTACTTAAATCTTTATTGAATTGTTCATTGCTGAATCTCTAGTGCTTAAAACATGCCTGGCACATACCAGATGCTTGATAAATATTTGCTGAATGAACTGATATTTTTTCCATTAAAACTTTGGTGTTTCTTCAAATTAAATTTTATAATTCTATCACTTCTATTTACTATAGAAGTTTTTTACTTACCAAACATTGTAATAAATGATATTTGTTTAGATATAGTTCTTTAAAATGCTGTCATATAGGATCCTTCCAGCCGTTTTTGGCAATGGCATTCCTCAGAAATTTGGAAGTGTCCTACTTTTGATAATCTGTACACTTGATATTTGCATAAGTGACTTAATTTATTGGGCCACATTGATTAAAAGAAGAGCTTTATGTCAATGATAACACCCTTTTAATGGTCTAAGACCATCCTGGATTTGACCACTGTCTACATTTTAAAACCTCATCTCCTAATATTTTTTCTCACTCGTGATCTAGGCATACATCATTTTTCAGTGCTTTGAACATGCCAAGAGTGTCTCGTTTATTATGTCTAGAATACTTGTTTCCACAGCTCTTCATTTGGCTGAAGAATTCTTTGAGGTCTCAGCTATGTAATTTCAACTAGACCTTCTATGACTATTTCATCTGTAGTATTTCCCTTGTGTCCTGACCTGTATGGCTCAGTTGGTTGGAATGTTGTCCTGTACTCTGAAAGGTCTTGGGTTGGATTCCTGTTTTGGGCACATACCTAAGTTGTGGGTTTGATCGGTTGGAGTGCATACAGGAAGCAACTGATTGATGTTTCTCCGTCACATTGATGTTTCTTTCTCTCTATAAAAATCAATACAAACATATCCTCAGGTGAGGGTTAGAAAAAAATGCTGCTCTTTAAAAAAAAAAAAAAAAAAATAAAAAAAAAATATATATATATATATATATATATATATATATATATATATATAGTAGTTCCCTTTTCTCTATTCACTGTTTTTCACGTCATCTGTTTTATTTTCTTTAGAGTATTCTCACTTTTGGGAACTCTCATTCACACGTTTGTGTTTATGTATTATCCATCACCCATCTACCACAGTGTAAGTCTCATGAGAGCAGGGACCTTCCCAATCTTGTGCATCTCTGAAACCCTACTCTGTAGAATAGTACAGATGCTCAATGAGTATTTGTTAGATGAATAAATCAGTGATGTATTATATTTTCAGAATCCTTTAAAATATATATTCCATTTTCATCCTTAGAAAATCATGAGTAGGTCTTAAGAAACTGCCATACAGAGAGGCCCAGCAACTTTCATAGTTCTACAACTGCAAGACCAGAACTTCAGTTCCCAGACCTTCTCTCTTAAAGTTTCTACTACTCTTTCCTCTTCATCAAGCTGTCTTCCGAATGTCTCAAATATCATACTAGATTTTGGTCCTCAGCCAAACAGGTTCCTTAAGCCCATCTCTGAGGAGCTCCAGTCGTCAGTAAAGCTCTTCAAGCATTACACGATTCATGATAAATGGCTAGATCATGCTTGACACAGTAGCTACTGAGTCAATATTAGTTTTTCCTTTTTTTTGACTTAGATGGAAATAGAAATAGAAAAAGCCCATAGACAAGTGAGAACTGGGGAAAGGGTTTATAGAGTAGAAACATCACTTTGAAATATCTGCTCCCTTTTCTGTAGTCAAAACTAAAGTTGGAGATGGTTTTACACATCCCCTTGCATTTTCTTGGATTTGTATCATAATGGACTTTTTGCTGTAGTGGTACCTTAGTGTACAATTCTGCATTATTAGTATTGTATTCACCTGATATTCACTTGACTTCCAGATCCATATTTCTAAGCATCATCACCTATCTTCAGCTCCTTTTGATTCCTGTCTTCAGTTGCTTCTGAGCTATCTCTGCGAAATGTGACATCTTCATCCCTGGTGTACTTAGGCTGAATCATGCTTTTAAAAAATGGATTCCAGACAAGGGAGAGGGATGGACAAAAAGACTTCCAGGGTCCTTTTCACTTATAGTTTCTCCTTTAATTGTTTCCTGAGTATACTACTTAACAACACTTGCTCGCATTGTACTTGTTCCAAAGCATTTCATCTCCCAAAGTGGATGAAATGGAGGTAGGAGACTGCCTGAATATCTTTATGTCACTCCAGCTCCCACCGTATTCCTTCTGTTCGGTAGTTGTTTGTAAAACGTTGATTCATTGATATTTCCTTTTAAGGATATTCTTTGATATATATATATATATATATATATATATATATATATATGAATTTTTTTTTGCTAGGATTGTTTGCTTCTTTTATAACATTATTATAGATTTGAGAAATTTCAGTTTATTTCTCTTCTTTTTGAAAGGATTCATCTTAGCTTTTTGCTAAGTGATTGTGACTGATGCACATTAAAGGGCACTGAGCACCACAGGAATCACCAACCCGCAGGGCATATATATGATGGGGATGGCACTTTGTTACCTCCCTTCCTGCTGTCTCTGAAGAACCCCAGATGAGCAGAATTTGTTGATATTTTTCCCTGCTCAGGAACTTTTGTTGTTGTTGTTATTATCACCTGCCGAGAGTGAGAGAAGGGGAGAGAGAGAGAGAGAGAGAAAGAAACATCAAAAGGTCCTCCCTCACACCCCCCAAACCTGCCACCTTTTAGTGTATGGAACAGTGCTCCAACCTATTGAGCCACATGGGCTAGGGTTCCTGCTTAGGAGTTTATAATTCTTAAACTATTGTGATATTTGCTGAATAGAGTTAACGATTTAAATGTTGTTATTCCTCCTCTTTACCATTGTGCTTGAAGATGCTCAGCAAATGTTTAATGAATTGATTCTTCCACAAATATATTTATTGACTGACTTCTAATTAGCCACTAAAGGATTAGGAAACTAATACTTTATTTCTAGCTAAGCTTTTGGTAAATATTCACTCTGGTGAGCTTGTGAATAATCCTTTCACTCATGTAACTTTAAGGCTTTGACTTTTTCCTAGGTATGCATTCTGAGATTGTTTTTAGACCAGAGTGGCCTGTTTTTGCCACTCTGATGTCAGAGGCAACATGGAAAAATGGATATAAAATTAGAAACAGTGTTTTTCCTTAAAGATTAGATAAATTGTTTCTTTTTAAAAATTTTTATTGATTTCAGAGAAAAATGGAGGGGAAGAGAAAGAGATGGAAACATCAATGATGAGAGAGAATGATTGATCAGCTGCCTCTTGCACAGCCCACACAAGCGATCAAGCCTGCAATCTGGATATGTGCCCTGACTTGGAATCGAACCCTGGTTCATAGGTCTATGTATGCTCAACCACTGAGCCATACTGTGCCTATTCTGTGCCTCATTCTAACTCCTGAACACTCCAGATTAGTGCTGTCCAATGAACTTTCTGCAATGTTGGCAGTGTCTGAGCACTTGAAATGTTGTTAAGTCTGAGGAATCACATTTTTAGTTTTATTTAATTTATTAAAAAAACTATTTTTTTTATTGATTTCAGCGAGGAAGGGAGAGGGAGAGAAATATAGAAATATCAGTGGGGAGAGGGAATCATTGATCAGCTGCCTTCTACCTGCCCCCAACTGGGATCAAGCCTGCAACCTGGGTTTTACTGGAATCGAACCTGGGATCCTTTAGTTCACAGGCCAACAATCTGTCAATCGAGCCAAACCAGCCAGGGCTAGTTCTGTTTAATTTTAATTTAACTACACATGATTAATGGATATAATGTTGGATAGCACATTTCTAAATGTTTCTGAAAAGCTTTCTTAGAATCTGTAACATTAATAGGAAAAAATCTCTTTGTGTTTGTGCTTTAAAAAATAATAAAAAAAATATATATATTATATTTTATATATATACTTTGCACTTATACTACTAGTACCATTCTAAATCAGTATAATAGCTGTTCATATGGTTGCCTTAGGTCCTCTAATATACAGGATAAACTTCATGAAGGAAGGGAATTTGTGTGGATCACCATCATATCCTCCATAGGCATTGTATTGTGCTTGGCTAACAAGCAAGAAGAAAGCAATTTATGGCATAGTATAGCCTAATCCAAGTTGTCAGTTGTAAGACTCATCATTATTTTATGTTCACCAAGAAAAAGTGAGCTCTTATGTTTAAACTGAAACACAGAGCCTTGGTAATAGTCCTGTGGGAATTGTGACACTTATGAGCCTCTTATTACTTTGAAATTTCTTTCACTCATTCCAAGAAAGTATTTATTTAGCAGTTTTTCCTTCCTTCAGGTGTATTGCTTGGCTTGTGATAGGGAATATTTTGTATGTATTTTAGTGATAAAATATAAATCATCTTCCTCAATTTGTGGCAATTTCCTTAAGTCTTATGAAGAAGATGGATGAGTTTATTTCTCCACTGACAAATATTTGCTTCTCTAATACCAAATTCATGCCTTATTGCTCTATTTCTGCCCTTAGCTCTTTTCTATACTTTTTTAATTAAAATTTTTTTTTATTGTTGAGATTATTACAGATGTTCCCTACCCCCAAGTCTCCCCTCCACCAGGTTCCCACCCCACCCCTGGCCCTCACCACCCTGTTGTCTGTGTCCATAGATAACACATTCATGCACATAATATCTTTGTCTAAATCTCTTCCTGCACAGCCCTTCCCCCCCGCCACCACCACACACACACACCCTCTTCCTTCTGAGAATCATTAGTCTATTCCATTTCCATGCCCCTCATTCTATTCCATTCACCAGTTTATTCATCAGGTTTTTTATTCATTTGATTTTTAGATTCACTTGTTGATAGATATGTATTTGTTGTCACTTTGTTGTTCATAATTTTTTACCTTTAACTTTATTTTCTTCTTCCTCTTAAAGGATACTCTTCAGCATTTCAGATAATACTGGTTTGGTGGTGACTAACTCCTTTAGCTTTTTCTTATCTGTGAAGCTCTTTATCTGACCTTCAATTCTAACTGTAGCTTTGCCGGTTCTTGATATTCATCACTTTGAATATTTCTTGCCATTCCTTTCTGGCTTGCATAGTTTCTGTTGAGAAATCAGCTGACAGTTGTATGAGCACTCCCTTTTAGGTAACTGACTATTTTTCTCCTGCTGCTTTTAATATTCTCTCTTTGTCTTTTGCCCTTGGAATTTTAATTATGATGTGTCTTGATATGGTCCTCTTTGGATTCCTTTTGTTTGGGGTTCTTTTTGCTTCTTGGACTTGTAAGTCTATTTCTTTTACCAGTTAGGGGAAGTTTTCTGTCATTATTTCTTCAAATAGGTTTTCAATATCTTGCTCTTTCTCTTCTTCTGGCACCCCCATAATTCAGATGTTGGTACACATGAAGTTGTCCCAGAGGCTCCTTACACTATCTTCATATTTTTTTATTCTTATTTCTTTTTGCTCTTATGGTTGGGCGTTTTTTGCTTCCTCATATTTCAACTAATTGATTTGATTCTCAGGATCCTCTAGTCTACTGTTGAATCCCTGTATATTATTCTTTATATCAGTCAATGTATGCTTAATTTCTGACTGGTCCTTTTCCAATTTTTTTTTTTTTTTCACTCTCACTAAGATCCTTGAAGGTCTCACTAAGTTCCTCAGAGGTTTCTAGAAGATTTTTTTTTTAAATATATATTTTTATTGATTTTTTTTACAGAGAGGAAGAGAGAGGGATAGAGAGTTAGAAACATTGATGAGAGAGAATCATCGATCAGTTGCCTCTTGCACACCCCCTACTGGGGATGTGCCCGCAACCAAGGTACGTGCCCTTGACAGGAATTGAACCCGGGACCTTTCAGTCCGCAGGCTGACGCTCTATCCACTGAGCCAAACCGGTTTTGGCTCTAGAAGATTTTTGAGTAACCTTATAACTGTGGTTTTGAACTCTATATTTTGTAGTTTGCTTTCTTCTAATTTCTTTCATTTGTGATATGTTTCTTTGTCTCTGCATTTTGGCTGCTTCCCTGTATTTGTTTCTATGTATTGGGTATCTGCTAAGTCTCCTTGAGTTATAGAGTGGCCTTGTGTAGTAGATGTCCTGAAGGGCCCAGTGGCTCAGCCTCCCCACTGGACACTCTAGGTGAAACCCTTTGTGGGCTGTGTGCACAGTCTTGTAGTTGAGCCTTGATTGCTGTTGGTGTCATTGGGAGGAATTGACCTCCAGGCCAGTTGACTATGGGGACCAGCTGTGACTACAATGGGAGAGCTGCTGTGTAGGAGGCACTCTCATGGGGCAGGACTTCCTTCAGTGGTGCTTTGGTGCTCACTAAGTCTGCCCCTTGAGTGTGTTACTTACTGATGTGAAGAGTTATAATCTGGTATGATCTCACACTGACCTCTGTGTACACTTGCTCTTGGGTCTCCAGGGAGGTGCAAAGTCAGCCACTGCCTGGGGCCATCCAGCAGGAGCTACAGAGAGATCTGCAGATTCCTCGTCTTTGTATCGGGTTTGGAGGTGCCCATGTGAGGCCCAGCTGTGAAGCAAGCAAGGCAGGCTGGTGCTGGTGCCAGCCTTGGGCCTTTTATTGATAGCTTTGGTTCTCCCTGATCCAGCTGCAGCTTGTTTGACAGGTTTTAGGCAGGGAAAGGACAGGTCATTTATATGCAAAAGCTGCTGTGCACAGCTTGGGTGGGCTTGTAAATGGGGTGAGATGGGGTCTCAGGGAATTGCCAGGAAGGCGCAAACAGGAATGGCTACCAGTCAGCTCTGTATCAAGGAGGTCCCCACACGGGAACAGTGACCGCTGCGAGCACCTCTGTCTGGACAAATACTTGCCCCGATTTCCTGCCCTGATGCCAGACAGTCCAGTTTCTCCCTGTATGTGTCCAGTGCCCTAGAGCCTTGCCCAGCACTAGAGTTCAGAGGAAGTGGGAGCTCGTAAATTCAGTTTGTGGTGCCGGCATTTTAAGAGAAGCAGCTCTCTAGTTGTACTACTTCCACTCAGCCAGCTTTCCTGTGGTTCTGGATGATAGTTGTTCTGTATTTTAGTTGTAATTTTTATGTGGTTGTGGGAGGCAGCAAGTGTAGGCATTTACCTAAGCTGCCATCTTGGTTCCTCACCCTTTAGCTCTTGTCTTTTAAATGCTATAAATTAATTTTACCTGTTGTTTTTTTTTTAAATTTTATTTATTTTTTTAAAATATATTTTATTGGCCAAAGCCGGTTTGGCTCAGTGGTAGAGCGTCGATCTGCGGACTGAGAGGTCCCGGGTTCGATTCCGGGCAAGGGCATGTACGTTGGTTGCGGGCACATCCCCGGTAGGGGGTGTGCAAGAGGCAGCTGGTCAATGTTTCTCTCTCATCGACGTTTCTAGCTCTCTGTCTCTCTCCCTTCCTCTCTGTAAAAAAATCAATAAAAACATATTTAAAAAAATATTTTATTGATATTTACAGAGAGGAAGGGAGAGAGAGAGAGCTAGAAACGTTGATGAGAAACATTGACCAGCTGCCTCTTTCACACCCCTACCGGGGATGTGGCCGCAACCAAAGTACATGCCCCTGACCAGAATCGAACCCGGGACCTCTCAGTCCGCAGACCGACGCTCTACCACTGAACCAAACTGGTTTCGGCAATTTTACCTGTTTTTGAGTTTTATGGAAATTAAACCATATAGTGTGTACATTTTTGTGTCTGACTTCCATGTCTTAAATTTATATCATGAGTCATTCATACTGTGGTGTTATATTTTTAGTTTGTTTGCTCTATAGTATTCTATCCTATGACTATACCAGAATGTGTCCATTTTTCTGTTGATGAGCATTTGGTTAGTTTCTAGTTTTGAATTAAGATAAGTAGTGCTGCTATGAACTTTCTTGTGTGTATCTTTTGGTTGAAAGTATGTATTTATTTTTTGTTGGTTATATATCTAGGAATGGACTTGCTGGGAATATGCAAGGGATCAGCTTTACTGTATATTTCCAGTTTTCCAAAAATTATTGTTTTATTTACACTCTCAGCAGCATTCTGAGAGAATTCTCTTTACTCCATATTCTTGTGTCCCACTTAATTCCTTAATATTTTGATAGATATTATGTACAGGATTTTTAAAAGTTTAAATCAATAAATGTATTTTAAATGGCACTTAAACTCAGCACAACTAGTGCCAAGGCTGTGCCTAACTTGAAAGAATTGATATTAACTACAACTATTTTTAAGGTTGTGCATGTAGAGAGATATCTAATGACTGCCATCTGGTGGATAAATATTATAGGACCATATTGATTTTAGCATTTCTAAAATCAGAATTCATCTTACAATGTGAAGAAAAGTACACGTTAGCATTGATAAATTGGAATATGTTAGATGGTAATAAATATGAATATTGAGTAAAATAAAGCAGCAAAAGGGGGTTCCTGGCTGTTGTGGGGGTTGCTTGTTTTTCTATGGTGATGATGAAAAATATACCGTTTGAGCAGACACCTGAATGAAGTGAGGGAACAGCTATGATCTATGTGGGGAAAATGCACAGATACAGGTTCCAGGCCAAGAAACAGGAAGGTACAAAACCAGGAGTGTACTTGAGGTTTTCAAGAAATGCCTAAGGAGTTACTAGTGTGGCTGAAGTGGCTGAGCGTGTGTGTCTTGAGATTTTGCGACAAATGTGACACAGGGGAAAGGGGATTGAGGATGGGCAGCATGGGAAATGACCCAGGGAAATAGAAGGAGGTAGCGAAAGGCTGGATCGAGTAAGAGTAACATTTTATAAGGGATACAGTTACAGGCCACACAAAATTAGCAGCATCTGATAGACAAGGACCCCCTTTTTCTATTTTCTAATGCCCCAGCACATGCTCTATCTAGAGAAGGCCTATCGGTGTCTGTTGTATTGAGTGACAAGAACAGTCCTTTGACAGGTTAGATTGTGGAGATGTGTCTGCAAGTTACGTCCGAGCGATGGTTTCTTCTCAGATATATTTAGCTTAAAATACTTACTGGTGAATGTGTAGTTCAACTTTAATGTCTCTAGCTTCAGCTCGCCATACCCTCCAAACCATTTGTTAGCTTTTGGGAAAGTTAACAAAATCTCAGTGACAGTGAGATTTTGAAATTATATTATGGTACGAGAGGTCCAATGCATGAAATTCGTGCAAGAGTAGCCCTTCCTTCCCTCGGCTACTAGCACCGGCTTCCCTCTGGCACCTAGGACTCTGTCTTCCCTCGCATCATATTCTGCTTTTATTATTATAGAAGATATTCTAGAGCATGTGCACTTTTGTTGAGGGGGATCTTACAGAGGCGAGGGAATGGCTGCCTCTTTATGTGGTGCAATGTGAAGGCCAGGAAAGTCCTCCAACTTCTGCTCTTTAGCTTTAAGTCCTAAAATTACATCATGAGGGGATAGCATAATTTGATTTGTAAGACGTGGTATTTTCTCCATTATTTGTTTATTTAAAAATTAGTTTCATTGTGAGACATAGCACATTAAAGGGCACAAATAATAATAGCCTGATGATTTTTCAAAAGGATCAATGTAATCAGATCAATAAATAGAACTTTTTCAGCACCTTTTGTGTTCTCTTTCTAGTTACTACTCCTTCTCAAGAGAACTATTATCCTGACTTCTGGCACCATAGATTAGTTCTAGCTTTTGAAAATATGGCATATTTTCCTTTTCTATATAAGCTGCATTTGTGAGATTCATCCATGTTGTTGCATGTTCATTAACCTTGAAACCTTTCAGTGGCTCCACATTTTAAATATATATTTTATTGATTTTTTTATAGAGAGGGAGAGAGTTAGAAACATCGATGAGAGAGAATCATCGATCAGCTGCCTCTTGCACACCCGCTGCCCGCAACCAATGTTCATGCCCTTGACCGGAATCAAACCTGGGACCTTTCAGTCCACAGACTGATGCTCTATCCACTGAGCCAAACCGGTTTCGGCTGGCCCCACATTTTATACCAGTAAAGGACTGGGTCCTTGACAAGGCATAAAACATCTTTCAGTTTAGTCCCCTGTTTATCTCTCCCGCTTTGTGTCCGTCTCTCTTGTGTTGTGAACACTAGCAGCTGTCTTAGTTCCCTGACCACGCTCGCTATTTTACACCCTGAGCCTTGTGCATCTTGTTTCCTTTGCCTGTACTTCCTTATTTTAACCAGGTAAAATCCTATTGGTCTGTTGGTAGCCGGGTTTCATAGCCTCTGTGATGTCTTCCCCCTGTTCCTTCTGTTAGAAATGCTCGTCAATGGTGGGGGGATGAGACAAATACTCGAAAGTGGATCGGCAAGGCAGACTTACTCCTGCGCAGAAGAGTGCAGTTGCCATGATTTTCCTTTTGGGCTTTATTTCCTTTTGAGGAATAAAGTGCCCCTCACTCCGACTCTGACTTGATTGGTCAGGGCTTGGAGCTCCGATTCACATTATTGCACGATTGGCTAATTCAGAGGAAGGGGAAGGCTAAGGCAGAGCCTGTGATGGCAGCCCCCTGAGAATCTGAAAGTCATATCAAAATGGCGGAACCTAAGATGTTGGCAAGCTCCTTTCTTTGATAGAAAAGATCCCTAGTTCACTCTCACACTTCAAAGTTTATTATTCCCTCCTGTGCTACTGTGTAGCCTTTGCATCATTCTGTTATTGAATTTTTAATGGAATGATAGAATTACTTAAATAGAGGTTTAAGCCAACAGATTTGAGGTACTTTGAGGCATTGTTTATATTTCTTTTCTTAATAATTGTGTCTTAATTGTTTAAGAAGTAAATAAATGGATTGTCATATAGAGATGTACTTGTGAGATATTAAGACTATATGCTCCTTTAATGACTATCCTCTCTAATAAAAGAGTAATATGCAAATTGACCATCGCTCCAATATACAAGATGGCCGCCACAAGATGGCCTACAGGGGAGGGCAGTTGTGGGTGATCAGGCCAGTAGGGGAGGACAGTTAGGGGTAACTGGGCTGGCAGAGGAGGGCAGTTGTGGGAGGACCAGGCCAGCAGGGGAGGGAAGTTGGGGGGGCAAGGCCTGCAGAGGAGGATATTTGGGGGGACCCAGTCCAACAGGGGAAGGCAGTTAGGGATGACCAGGCTGGCAGCGGAGGGCAGTTAGGGGCAATTGGGCTGGCTGGGGAGCAGTTTGGCATCAATTAGGCTGACAGGGGAATGTCTAGGGGGTTATCAGGCTGGCACGCAGAAGTGGTTAGGGGCAATCAGGCAGGCGAGCAGTTGGGAGCCAGCAGTTCTGGATTGTGAGAGGAATGTGATCCCACTGGACCCAAATGGGCAGTTGGACACTCCTCAAGGGGTCCCAGATTGGAGAGGGTGCAGGCTAGGCTGAGGGATCCCCCTCCCCTGTGTATGAATTTCATGCACTGGGCCTCTAGTAATAAATAAGAAGAAAAATTTAAAAATACCATTATAACCCTGTCCTGCTAATTGGAATGTCTTCTTGGTTTACTTAAGTTTGCATTTTAATATATTTATGAGGTCTTTGATCTCAACCTAATTGAAATAACTGGAAACAAGTTAAAAAGTCTTTCTCAGGCATATTTTCATTTCCATCAACAGAATCCAACGTGGCGGAGTCTTGATTTTGGATTAATGCCCGATCGCCTTGATACCTCTGTGTCCTGTTTTGTGGTGAAGATATGGGGCGGGAAGGAGGCCGCCTACCAGCTGCTGATCGAGTGGAAAGTCTGCCTGGACGGGCTGAAGTACTTGGGTCAGCAGGTAATGTGGAGGCTGCAGTTCCACGTGGTTGCCTTCTCTGCATTAACCTCTTCAGCTTCCTGTTGATTCTTCTGATTCCACATTTAAAGTTTGCTTACTTTGAGAAATTTGAATCTTGCCAAGTATGAACAATAACCTTTAATTGAAGAAATTTTTGGAGAAGGACCCTAATCTGCTAATTTAAGGATTTAAAAAAAAACACACACACAAAAAACTATTAGCTGCTGCCCTCCACCCAGACTCTGACTGGGAACAAACCTGCAACCTTTGCTGGATGGGATGATGCTCCATCTAACGGAGCCGGCGGCCAGGGAAAGGGATTTCTTTCTTTTATTTTTAGGAAAGAATATGCTTTCTCATGGCACAAGGCTTCTGTCTTATTGGATGTTCTCCCCCTAGAATCTGAAAATTAAGTTCAAAATGCTATTAGACACCTTCTTTTATGCCCAGAAGAGCTGGGAATAAGAAGAGCTATTGCTGTTGACGGCACAGGGAGGACAGATGCCCGGCTTACAACCTGCTCCCCATTCCCTAATGATGGGCATTGGTGATCACAGCACTCGTCTCACTGAACCCAGACACAGCTCCATAGTCTTTCTAACACGTTAGAACTGCACATGAAGTGACACCTATTTGCATCCCCAGACATAGGTTATGATAATTAATGTTAATGGCAACTTGTGAAGGTTTATATAATGGCCCCCATTTTCCAGATGGGAGAATTCGTCCTCAGGGAGTTTAAGAAATTGCTCCTTGTGCCTTAGCTCACTTCCTTGCTCGTCGTCATGGTTGTCACCCACTTTGCCTTGGGGTGAATGCCATTTCTATTTTGTGATACCTATGGGACTACTGTTAAAGGTAACCCTAAAACATTAGTTATATCTACAAACATCCCTGATGTTTCTTTTTTTAAAAAAAAAATATATATTTTTTATTGATTTCAGAGAGTAAGGGAGAGGGAGAGAAAAATAGAAACAACAATGATGAGAGTGAGTCACTGGTCGGGCACCAAGCCTGCAGCCCAGGCCTGTGCCCTGACTGGGAGGGAACTGAGCAGTGACCTCCTGGTTCATAGGTCGACGCTCAACCACTGAGCCATGCCAGCTGGGCATCCTGATGTTTCCTAATATTTTATTTACCATATACTATGTGGTGTGTGTTTCTTTTAAAGAAACAATTTAATTCTACATGTTCAGATTAGAGAAATGCCTGCCCGTGTTTGACTTACCCTACTTTATTTATTTTGTGTCCTGTAGTGACTGGAACAATGCATGTGACAGATATTTCCTTACCTGCTGCAGATTCTAACCAGCAACAAATCCTTAATCTTCTTGATTTTTGTATTTTCCCCCCTATTTTAGGGCTGGTCTTAATCATAAATGGTAAGATAATGACTTTTGCTTGGGTCTCTCCTCTCAGTACCAGAAACTTGTTGCACTGACACAGGCCTGCCAGGCCTGCCCCGAAGCGCACACCCTGCCTGTCTCCCCACAGGCCGTGTAGTTGACTTGCTGTGGTTAGACTGATGCCAAGCACCTGTTTATTTTTCTTCTGAAAATGTCTTCATTTTGTGGAGGATGGTGTTTCCTTTTGTGTGTGTGTGTGTGTTGTTATTCCTCACCCAAGGATATTTTTCCATTGATTTTTTAGGGAGAGGGAAGAACAGAGAGAAACATTGATGGGAGAGACACACATCAGTTGGTTGCCTCCTGCACAAGCCTGACCAGGGCCCAAGCCTGCAACCGAGGAACATACCCTTGACTGGAATCGAACCCGGGACTCTTTTGTCCACAACCAATGCTCTGTTCACTGAGTCAAACTGGCAAGGGCAAGGATCATGATGCTTAACATTAGAGTTGCAGGGCTATAGGCCACAGAGTTGGAATTTGTGGAGAATTGTTATTTATTTCACAAATGTTTGACAGAATTCTTTAGTGAGGTCATCTGGGTGGCAAGATTTCTTTTTAAAATTTTTTTTTTACTGATTTTAGAGAGAGAGGAAGGGAGAGATAGATAGATTGAAAAAGAGATGTTGGAATTGATTTGTTGCTCCACTTATACTTTCATCGGTTGGTTCTTGTATTGTTTTATGTGCTTTGACAGGAGATTGAACCCACCACCTTGACTTATTGGGACAGTGCTCTAACCTAATGAGCCTGGGTGTTAGGATGTTTTTGTGGGGAAGTATGAGTTTTAGTTAATGCCAACACATTAACTAAAACTCATACTTTAATTTTTTTATTAGGTAAGAGGCTATTCATGTTATCTGTGTCTTCTTAAGTAAGCTTTGATAGGTTCCAAAGAATTTGTTGATTTCACCTATATTGCTACAAAAATTTCTACAGTGTTCCTATATCCATTTTATGTACGTAGGCTATAATTCTTCCTTCTTTTATTCTTGCTGTTGGTAATTTCTGTCTTCTCTTAGGATCATTCTGACTAGAGATTTACCAATTTTATTATTTCTTTCAAAATACTGTATTTTGTCTCATTGAATATCTTTATTGTTATTATTTTCAGTTCCACTGATTTCTGCTTTTATCAAGTAACTAAATCTATTTCCATGGATACTTTATGCTAGTATGAGCAGTTTTTATCTTAATTCTTAAATTTTAAAGTTTTAACCTTCCTATCTTTCAAGTGAAGGTTAATTTGTCGTGGCATTAACTAAAACTCAAATCAGCTGCATTTGAAAGAGAGCAGTATGCAAACAATAATTACGCAGACATTTAAAGACTTTAGGGATTAGGGATTATTTTTAAATACTCTTTGAAAATAGGAAATACTCATCTTTTATTTTTTTTTCCCTAGGGTTTCATATTTTTAAGGGACTCTTATAGACTAACTGGATTGTGTTTTTTTTGAGATAAGAGAATACGTGCTATCAGCTTCTGAATCCCTGTACCTTATGAATTAGTCTCTCCATAACAACCTCAAGACGTGTTTGTGGAAAATACATGTGAATGATGGTGCCCGTGATCTCATGTGATGGTTTGTGAGGCTTTTGACTAAAGCGGGAAGCTTTGGTTGATTACCTGGTCCAATGATAGCGATTTGTTTTCTACCGGTTGGTTGGATAGAGCCAGCCTGTTTTTCGGCACCGAAGTATCCTGTGTAAAAATGATTCTCCAATCATATTTAAATGATTGGAATGAGAGAAACTAATAGTATGTTTTCCTCCCCTCTTAGATTCATGCTCGCAACCAAAATGAAATAATATTTGGGCTGAATGATGGCTACTATGGTGCTCCATATGAACATAAGGTAAGAGCTTTTCCTAAGTGTTAGGAGTTTTGTTTAGTGTGGGTATGCCTTGGCTTATAAGGAAAAACACTCTGTGTAAACAGAACCATGTTTTAAGTATTGTAAATTTGTTGTTTAAGTATGGCTTAAGAGGAATGCCTTTAAAATGAAACCTTATTTTATAACCACCCTATTCATCTTTTCTAAATCTAGATTATCTTCATTTTCCTTTAAGGAAATGGAACTGCTTTTTCTTATTCTATATAATTCTTTGGGGATTAAGAAAGAACAAAATACTTTTGTACCCCACAGTACCCATCTGATAGTAATATATAGTAGTATATATATTAGAACAAAAGATGCTTTTTAGGCTCTTATCACTTAGGAGAATTACAAGGGTTTCAGGAACTCTGTGCTAAGAACTGGGGTCAGAGACCAATATATATAGTAGTATATATTATTATCAGATGGGTACTGTGGGGTACAAAAGTATTAGACACATATTCACATTCTTTTGGTTAAGGAGATATAACTGCATGTTTTAGTTGAGATAAAACTGCATCTATTCCAGAGAGCACTAGTTTACAAATAGCTTTCGTTTGAAAAATTATTTCAATATCATTTATTTCTGTCTTACAGATAATGCAGGTGAATCACAGCAGAATGAAAGGACCTTAGGAATAGGTGCTCTTTCAAATGTTTGGGGACTTCAATAGGAACATTGCTGTAACTTGAAGTTGGGGTGGATGGAGGTTGATAAATAGTTAGGTGACCAGTTGAGATGGTTTCTAGATGGATTTAAATATTAGGCAGGCAATTGGGGGGACAGGGTGGAATGAGAGGCTGTTGGGCTAGCCAGTATTTTATCTAATAAGCTGTATCTCTCAGATCCAAGTTCAGGAGTTTTGGCTTTAATATAGACATGCAATCTTTGCCTGAATTTCCTTTTGGCAAAGACTCTTTAGGCAGATGCTGACAACTACCTAGTGATTAAGTATAGGGTTTTGGAGACAGATCAATTTGTTTAATTTCAGGCACTACTGCTGCTCATCTATGAGAGTGATCTTGGACAAATTGAGTCATGTCTGTGTTTGTGTCCTCATCTATAAATGAGATAAATTCTACCTCATCATAAGTTGATTTTGAGGATTAAAGATGGTAATGTATATTACCGGAATAAGCCTGGCACATGAATGGAGTTCAGTAATAAATGGGAATTGCTAGTCACTAGTTAGTAATTTTGATAAGAGGGAGTGGCTACATTTCTAATGCTTATCATGTGTCCCTTTCACAGTAACTGTCCTGCAGTGGATGCTCAATAAAAACTTGTTAATGAATACAGGTGAAGGCTTGCTGTATTTAAGACTATCCTAAAAATAATTTTTGAGATTAAAAATCTTGAGGGGATGCTATTTCTCTCTCTCACCATACTTTATCTTTAGCCCAAACTTTTGGAGTTTTATTGTTATGAAACGTGTACTGTCATAATAACTAAATATTGGGTATTGACAAAGTACAAAAAGAGTTCCATTGGTAAGAATTCTTTCCTCAGACTAAAAATTATAACAGCAATGTCTTAAGCGTCCAGTAGATGGCAGTGCTTTCTCATTTTAATAAAAGAGAATCCAAGCTAAAAGGATCAAATCTTTTTGGAATGAAGTTTAGGAGATTGAAATAGCAATTTGGTGATTAATTTCACAAATACAGCCATATAATTTGATTATCTCAAGTGAATAGTTAAGCTGAGATTTAAGGTTTAGAGACAGGAGCAAGTTTCATAGTCTGAGAGCCTGAATAAATGAAAAGTTCATTATTTTAAATTCGTGATACTTTTGAAAATTAGGAAACCTGAATCTCAGTTTTGTTATGCTACTGACTGTGTTCCTTGAGCAAATCAATTAACTCCTCTTTGCTTTAGGTTCCTCATTTTTTTTTTTTTTTTAAACTATCAAATGCTGGGGGAATATTCGAATTATCCAGCTCAACAACCTTGTTTCATAGATGAACAAACTGAAGCTCAGGAAGTCTCATGAGCTCTTGAACCTGACATGGAAAATATGTTTTATGCTATAAAGTATAACTTGGCCATAACTATAATAATATCATATATATGTAATATATAATAGAATAAAATCACTACATATTTTCATAGCTCTTAACTTTAAGAATTTGCCTATAAATTATTTAACCCCATCATAAAAATAGCCTGTGAGGAAGGCAGAGCATCAATTTTAGTAGTGTTAGTAGCAGGCATCTACTAGATATAGCATAAGTATTTGAGAATAAATGAATGGCCAAGATATCAGGACGAGTTAGTGGCAGAGCCAGGATCAGAACACATCTCTCTATTTATCAATAGGCACTTTCTTCATTATACATGCCACTTGTGTCAAAGTGATGGGTAGATGATGTTCATTTAATTTCTTTTTGATGTTTCTTCCATCTTTTAACTTGATTAACAGTGATTGTGAGTACTTGAGATACCATCTTTAACTTATAGAAACTCAGTTATTAGTATTTTCATCTTCAGGATAAAGATGCTGAAACCTAGAAAAGTTAAGAGATTTCCATTTAGTTAACGTTATGGGACTGTGAAATTTAAAAAATGGTTATTTCCTCTTATTATTCAAATTAATGGATGCTAATTGTTTCCAAAGCACGTTCCACACAGTCCACAAGCAGAACATTCAGAAGTAAGGATTAAGTGTTCCAGGCAGCCCATGTTTTAACAACAGAGAAAGAGCTATGGTATAATTTCTGTACAGGTCTCAAGCAAAAGTTGGAAAATCATAAAAAATAGCTCATTCCTACACATATCCTCTTCAGTTTTATTTGTAGCCACCCCCTCTCCTATTACAAAATGCAAGGAACAAAGACTAGACAAATCCTCAGGGGCAGTTTCTAATAGCTGACTGCTTTGTTATAAAACATCTAGGTAATTATGTGCTCGGTTTACATCCAGGGTAAAACTTTGTTTCTGAATGATCTGAGCTGGTGTGATATCCTAGTTACAGTATTACACCAGGTAGGTATAGAGCTTTTGGAAACTACTATTGCTAGTTTTCATTTGCTGAGTGCCTACTTCATAGCAGATACTATACCTGCTACTTCTTGTGTTTTTATTTAATCTATGTGACAACTCTACAATGTAGTTATATCATTGTTTCACAGGTAGAGTATACTAGAAGAGAACATTAAACTACTGACCCAAGATTACATAGCTTTTGACTTATTCAAAGATCTTTTCTCAACCACTGTGCTACATGGCATCTCTACATTTCTTCCCAGTTCATATAGCATGTCATAGTACCAAGTCTCTATCTTTAGATTTAACCAGAGATATCCACTCTGTGCATTACGAGAATAAAATGAGAGAGTACACGGGAATGTGCTTTGAGTGATATAAATTGTACAGGCTTTGGGTATTTATTATTGTAGACTGGGCATGCAATGCCCATGAGGCCATCAACGCACTGAAGTCCACATAAGTTCCAGGTATTAGTCACTATATTTGGCTTCCCTCTGAGTCTGCCTTTCTCTTGGATCAAATTAACTTCTGACAGATGTTTGGAAAATCATCTTATCCTGTAATTCATATTTATAAATCCCGCTGTTGCCGTGTGGTCCCCGTTCTCTTTCTTCGTTGAAGCCAGAGAATAATCTGGGAAAATGCCATATTTCCTGTTATGAATTTTTGAGGCTCTTGTCTTCTTAGCACAATTTTTGAGCTTTTCAGAATTTTAATACTGGAAAATTCAAAGACAAGCATGGTTCTTCGTATAGATACTTTAGATTCTTGAAAAGTAAGTAGAAACAGCTTGACTCGTCCTCACTAGGGAATTCAGAGAGTTTAGATTTTTATTTAGTTTAAAATTTTGAAACTAGTTTTTATTATTCTTCCTTAGATTTGTGGTGAGGGCATTCTTGACCATTTCCCCCCTCTGACAGCTTCAGTTTAAACTGTTCTACAAAGCTGGGACTCCATTTCTTTCATTAAAAAATCTTTCCACTAATGCTAGTTTAACATGATGTCACTATTGCCTTCTCTTCCTCTCTCACTTGTCTCTTCTCTCACAGTTGTAGTCATTTGTGTGTACATTTTTCTTCCTGTGAGGGCATGAGCTCATGTAGGACTGAGGTTCTGTCTCATTTTTATAATCCTAGGATTTAGTTAGTAAATAGACTTTACTTAGTAAATATTTTTCCATGAGTTGCTGAAGTCTACTAGAACCACATGGCTGCTATCTCTACTCTAAAATACACTTTTCACTTAAGGTATGGCTACTTTAGCAGGGTCACTTTTAGTCCTTATGCCAGAGAGTGGCATTGATGACAATTAGTCCACTTCAGACTTGTAGTGTGTGATTACGACTGTGTTCATTTTTTGAGGGTTGTTTGAAACACTAAAGTATGAACAAGAACCTATTTATCCCTGTTGATTTTAACTAAAATAAAAGAAATAATAAAAATAAATAAACAAAGAGCTCTGGCCAGTGTGACTCAGTTGGTTTTGGGCATTGTCCAGTGCACCAAAAAGTTGCCAGTTCGATTCCCAGTCAGGGCACATGTCTGAGTTGTGAGCTCAATCCCCGGTAGGAGGCATGCAGAAGGCCATATTCTCTTTTCCTTTCCCTTCTTCTCTCTCTCAAAAACAATTAAGAATATTTTTAAATAACTAAAAAGAATTGATTTTAGTTTCAGGATCTGTATACCTTTACTTAATAACACTATTCTTTTTTAAAAAAATCTATTTTATTGATTTTTTACAGAGAGGAAGAGAGAGGGATAGAGAGTTAGAAACATCGATGAGAGAGAATCATCGATCAGCTGCCTCCTGCACCCCCCTACTGGGGATGTACCTGCACCCAAGGCACATGCCCTTGACTGGAATCGAACCCGAGACCTTTCAGTCCGCAGGCCGACGCTCTATCCACTGAGCCAAACCAGTTTCGGCAATAACACTATTCTTATTTTCATTGCTTCTCACGGCTTTGAGGGAGAGGAAAACATCCTCTGTTGTCTCGAACCTTAGACCAAATCTAGGGGAATATACATTTTTAGCTCCAGTTCAGAGTCTAAGAAGAGGTCTTGCCTCCCTCCTTAATAGCTCAGCATCTGGGCTTCGTCAGGGTTCAGAGGCAGGGGTGTCCAAGGCTAGCAGGTGCTTGACAGAGGTACTTGCACAATTTTTCTCAGTTTTAACTTGGCTGACACTTAAAAGTATATTAGTGTCCAAATAAACATATACACAGGCTGTCTTGTTGATTCATCAGGTAGCTATTTTAGGAGTTGTATAAATAAATATTAAATATATATATATA
This sequence comes from Nyctalus aviator, assembly GCA_036971965.1. Lineage (NCBI taxonomy): Eukaryota > Metazoa > Chordata > Mammalia > Chiroptera > Vespertilionidae > Nyctalus > Nyctalus aviator. The sequence continues at coordinate 40,913,984 of CM072929.1, forward strand.
TATATTTTAAGTACATGCATTGCATCTGAAAATGTGTTCAAGTAGTAGAATGAGCCATTGTTTCCCCCTCTCCCCCCCATTATAATTTCTTATTCTACTTAAGTAAGTGGAAGGACTATTTTCAAAGTTTACGTGCAGTTTTAAGGATAACAGAACACTGACAGACAGGCCTGCTAGGGAAAGCTTTCGGTGGAGCTCTTAAATTACTGCCCTTAGGCTTCCACTTGGGCCTTTTGTCTTCATGTTAACATCCTGCATCTGGATGATTCAGTCTCCTCCCAAATCTACATCTCCAGTCTGTATTTCCGTGTATCAGACTTGTGTCAAATTGCTTGGATGTTTCAGAGTCACAACACTCCATAGGTCCCAAACAGCTCAACTCCCCTCCCCCTTTCAAAATAACCCTCCGTCCGTGTGTTCCTTACTTCAGTGAATGGTACTGCTCTCCATCCACTCTCTCAAGTGAGAACAAGGAGTTATATGAATGGCTTATCAGGTCTTGCTGTGACCTGGTTCCTGATTTCTAAGTACTCCATCGTATCACTTTCTTAGGCTAAAATTTACCGGTCTCAGTTTTAGCTGAGATCCCATTTCTATAGAATGTTTTTCTGTAAATACCCCCTAAATCCAGTTTATACCCTCCTCTTATTCCCCATAGCACCTTGCATTTTATTTTCCTCATGACTGATCCTTTTTCTGTTATATTCTGATTGCCCATTTGCTCATCTCTTTTTCTTATTAGAATGTAAACTGTGTAAGGGGAGGGACAGTGTCTCTCTTCATCGCTAATTTGTCCCTAGTGCTTGGTACTGTGCCTAGCACAGAGTAATAATTTAATAGCTATTTGATGAACGACTGGATGAAGCTTCTGTAGCAGCAGATCATTAAAAATTCTATTGGGATGTACTGCTTGCTCATCATCAATTATGTAGCTTGTTACTCAAAATTCAAGTTCTCTTTTTTAAAGTAGTTTTGACTCTTTCTGCGTAAATACCTGTCATTCGTAAGTTATTGTAGTTTAAGTGGCACTCTTTATTTTTCTCTTCAGATTTGCTTTCCCTTCCAATTTTCCACATCTTTATAACTATTTTCTCATTTATTCAGGCCTCAAATCTTGTAGTTAGGTTTGATTGATTTGTTTTATCCACTCGATTAAGTCATTAGACTCTTTTGAGTACTTCTTTGAAATAACTTATGTCCATGGCTACTTTTCCATCTCCATTGCCATAATCCATGCTCAGACCAGCATCCCTAGGGGGCTGATTACTGCATTAGTTTCCTGGCGGGCCTATGGACTCTAGTCTCTATGTATCCACTCTGTCTTATTCACCGCTGCCTAATCAATCTTCCTAAAGCACACTCGCATTTTGGTTGTATAGAGCAACTTTTCGTATGCTAGAAGTGTACAAACCTTTGACACAATTTCCGTCTGTCCATTAACCTAAATTCAGCCAGTGTTGATTTGGTTCTGTCTCTGCTTTTATCTTTACTTCCTCTCTCTCTCTTTTTTCATGGTTTGAGTTCTCATTATCTCTAGAAAGTAGATTTTTAGAAAGCTTCCTTAGTGGTTTTTGGACATTCTGCCTCCTCCAGTTCATTACCAGAGTAACCTTCCTTAACTGTAGGTCTGATTATTAGCTGACACTGTTGGAAACCTTTCATGAGCCCTATTGACCAGAGTTGTCTTGGCTTTCTGTCACCTCAGTCCTTCCAACTTAATCATTCAGCCATATTTCCCACTGTTTCCGTCTTCAGGATTCCCAGTCATTTTCATACCACGAAGTTGAACAAATTGGACCACCGTTTAATGCTCGAATGTAGCTTGTATTTCCCATTGTCATGCTTTGGCCAAATGTGTTCAGTCTATATGGGACTTTCCTTCACTGCCAACCAGCTCTTTAGTACTTCTTGATCTATCCCAAATACTGTTGCTGGTTGTGATCTTTGATGTTCTTGCTTCTACTTGATGGAATCTTTACCACATCAGAACTCCTGTAGCTTTTCTTTTTAACCTTTCTTTTGGCACCTTTATATTTTCCCCTTCACTTGCAAACTTAACTGGGTTTTCAACTTTTATAAGGATGGTAGCAATTACCTGACACCTTCTATGTATTCGGTGTTTAGTAAACACTGAAATGAATAAGTGTATGTATAATACTATTTGCTTTATAATCACTTATCCTGTCACCTGGATTACTTCAGTACAATTTTTATAGTTTTAATAAAGTTAAGGACAGTCTTAGGACTGCTGTAGCAGCTAAAATGTACAGTAACACATTTAAAAGGTGACTCATTCAGTGATCTAATACAGGAGTAAGCAAACTATAGTCCACATGTTTTTGTGTGTCCAGCAGGCTAAGAATGGTTTTTACATTTGTAATGAATTTGAAGGAGAAAACGAAGAATATGTGAGAGATGATATGTGTTTGGCAAAGCCTAACATATTTACTATCTGGCCATGGACTGGGAAAGTTTGTTGACTGCTGATCTAGAAACACACCTGATCATCTGCCTAGAATTGCTCCTGCTCATGGGATATGTGAAAATATCTGCTTCCTTGAACAGTTTAATAGATACTCACCCAGACGTTCTTAGAAAACAAATGGGTAGGCCTGGCTTCAGAAGAATTTTGAGTGACATGTAAATCTCTGGGCTCTTTGGCACTTAGCAGTATCTCACACAGATAACCAGATACAAACGAGCCATTTCTTTCCATTATACCCCTTCATCAGAGGTCTGTCAGGATTGCACATCTGGTGAAGTTAGATGTCATTCAGAACAAGGCTCTTAGCGTATTTCAAGAATGATAATTGCTAAGTGGTGGCTGAAGCAGAAGGGTTTAATAATGCCCTTAAGTTGCCTTAAATGTACATGGACCCCGAATTTTAGAACTGGAAAAGGTCTTAGAGATCAAGTGTAGTGCGGTCATTAAGAACATGGGCTATGGAGCCAGACTGCATGGCTCTTCTACTTAATCCTCTCTGTGGCTCAGTTTCCTCACCTTTAAAGTGGGGATAATAATAGTATCCATTTCACAGGGTTGTGTGACTATTAAATATGTTAACCTTTAGCATATTAACATTTATTAAAATTAACATGGAAAACAACACTGCCTGGCATACTGTAAATGCTCACAAATACTTTCCTTGTGTCTGTTGCTTTCCTTTTTTAATGATTGTTTTTAGTAGCAGTAATCTCATCTCATTAGGCCTGGAGGAGTTAAATGTTTTTCTTCATGACCACGACAGGCAGAGTGGGTTAAAACCTTTCCTTTGCTCTTTCCCTGCTATAACGTATTGCTTTTAGTTGTGTGTTAGTAGTGTGGATGATTTTTTAATAGGAAAAATGTTTGGCAGCTTTTTGCATAAAATAAGAGAAAATAAATGGATTGTCATTAATCATTTCTTTGATAAATTTTGGGGGTAATTTTTGTACATGGTATTAAGGATGGACCCAACTTCATCTTTTGCATGTGGCTACTCAGTTGTTTCAGCATCATTTGTTGTAAACACTGTTCTTTCTCCATTGAACTGAATTGTTGAAAATCAATTGAATAAAGGTATATGAGTTAACTTATGGGCTCTCATTTCTATTCCATTATCTATATATCTATCCTTATGCCAGTACTACACTTGTGATTACTGTTACTTTATAGTAAGTTTTGAAATTGGTAAGCATGAGTCCTCCAATTGGTATATATTACATTGATTGATTTTCATTTATTGAACCATCTTTACATACCTTGAATAAACCCACTTGTTCCTGGCATATAATCCTTTTAAGAAATTATTTTTAATTGTGGCAAAATATACAGAATGTAATATTTATCACCCTAACCATTTTAAGTGTAAAGTTTAGAGGTACTAAGTTCACATTATTGTGCAACCATTGGCATTATCCATCTCCAGAACTCGTCATCTTGTAAAACTGAAACTCTCTATTCATTAAGCACTAAGTCCCCATCTTCCCCTTCTCCAAGTGTCCTAGCACTCAACCTACTGTTTCTATGAATTTGACTACATTAGGCATCTTATGTAAGCGGAATCATACAGTATCTGTTCTTTTGTCACTGTTTTTTTTTTTTTTTAATGTAACACTAGGGGCCCAGTGCACAAATTCGTGCACGTTGAAAGGAATTGTGGTCCGAGAGACTACAGTGGGCACAGGGGCGGGTCTCCGCCCATCCTCCGCGCCCCTACCCAGACTCTCCCACTGAGGCCCTGGTTCCCTGTCTGCCAGCAGCCCCACTCCCCCCACTGCCATTCCCATGCACTGATGGCACTGGCCCTGCTCGCTCCCACTGATGATGTGGAGCAATTGGGGCCAGCACCAGCAGTGGGTGCGAGAAGGCCTGGCACCGTCAGCGAGTGCGAGTGGTGGCTTTGGTGCCGGAGCAGGGGGAGGAGAAGCCCTCAGGGGCAATGGGGGAGCAGCCACTGCTCGCACCTCTGCCGAAAGATCAAGACCAGTGCCAGGACGCTGCAGGGGGTGTGAGCGGAGCCAGTGCTGGCAGCAGGTGTGAGCACTGGGCAAGACCACCGTGCACAGGAGCAAAGAATTTTCAGTAACCACCAAAGGCATGCCCCAAAGATAGAGTCTGGCACCCCACCTTGGTCTGGCACCTCTGCTCACCAGCTCCACCATCCCGCTGTGGCCAATGCCTGCCTTGTTCTGTGCTCACCCCTGGTGATCAGCTCACGTCATAGTGACTGGTTTAGTTGTTCCACCATTCGGTTTATTTGCATATTTTATTATATACGACTAGAAGCCCGATGCATGAAGATTCATGCCAGAATGGGCCTTTTTTCCTGCTGGCATCACATTCGCTCTGGCAGAGCTGCCTTTCCCCTCTGCCTTTCTGCTTCATCCCAAAGCCGCCTTTCTGCATTCCTAGGCTGCTTAGAGGCTCCTGGCTGCTCAACGCCTGCATATGCAAATTAATCCACCATCTTTGTTGAGTTAATTTGCATACTCCTGATTGGCTGGTGGGTGTCATGAAGGTACGGTCAATTAGCATGCTGCTCTTTTATTAGGTAGATAATATCGGCCATATTATAGCACACGTTAGAATTTTCTTCCTATATATAGCTAAATAATATTCTATTGTATGAGTATATACACATTTTGTTTATGGATTCATCTGTTGATGGACCTGGGGTTACTTCTACCCCTTGACTGTTGTGAATAATGCTATTATTGAACATGGATGTAAAAAATATCTCTTTGAGTCTTGAATTGCTAGACCAAATGGCATACACCTTTTTATTTTATTTTAATATTCTACTGGATTAATTTTGCTAATATTTTGTTGAAGATTCTTACATTTATATACATAAGGGATATTGGTCTACAATTTTCTTGTGATATTTTTAACTGACTTTGTTATCAGAGTAATTCTTGTCTCATAAAACGAGTTAAGTATTTCTTCTCCATTTTTGGGCAGACTTTGAGAAGGATTAGTGTTATTATTTTTAAAAAATGATTGATAGAATTCACCAGTCAATTCATGTGGTTCTGGACTTTTCTTTCCTGGGATTTTTATGATTCTGATTCAACCTTTTTACTTGAATTCTGACTTTATTAAATTAACATTTGTTAAGTGGAGCACAGGGGGCCAGGTGATGAGCCATGATTTAATTACTGATCATAAGAGAAACTGAAATAGAGAAATTTATTTCTCACAAGTTCTAGAGAGGTTTATTACTCACCTGTACTATTACTTATGGGACATGCCTCAAAGAGCCACAGGAAGTCAAGGCAGGAGACAGAGGCAGCACCTTGGTACCTGCCTTTATTAGGCTCCATGGTGGAGTGCTCTGGGCTTTCTGGGCTCACGCTGAGCTAGTCAATTTAAACCAAAAGAGGAGTTTTGGTGGTCTCCATAGTTTTTTTTTAAAATTAAATTAAAAAATTTTTCTTTATTGATTAAGGTATTACATATGTTCTTATTCCCTCATTACCCTCCCCCCCCCCCCCCCCCCGCACTCATGCCCTCATCTCCATGGGGTTTTTATCTAGTGGGTGCATAAGGCATACAGGTGCTGGTAGCAGAGGAGACTGCTTGATCACAAGTCAGATCAGGAACTTACTTTTGCTTCTGACTCTGTGAGCTGCCATCCCGGGTGTGTGCTTCCCTGAGGGGCTAGTGTCAGTTTAAGGTCCTTGCGGGCTGCTTGCTCAAGTAAAATGGATGCCAAGGCAGCAATACTATGGAGTAGCTTAGCTTAACTTTTAGGTGATTTGTAGGTATTTTCAGATTTTCTGTTTTTTCTTGAGATACTTTTGGGTTTCAAGTTATTTCCATTTATCTAGGTTATCTGATTTGTTGGCATGCAATTGTTCATAGTGTTCTTTTATAATACCTTTTATTTCTGTAAGGTTGGTCATAATGTTCTCATTTTCACTCTGATTTTAGTGATTTAAGTCTTCTCTCTTTTTTTCTTGCTCAGTCTAGCTTAAGGTTTATCAGTTCTGTTGATCTTTTCAAAGAACTAACGTTTGGTTTTGTTGATTTTTTGTTTGTTGTTTTTTGTATTTTCTATTTCATGGATTTCTGCTCTAATTTTTATTATTTCCTTCTTGCATGTTTTGGTTTTAGTTTATTCTTTTTTTAGTTCCTTAAGATAGAAGATTAGGTTAGTGATTTGAGCTCTAATTTTTTTTATACATAGATGTTTGCAACTATAAATTACACTCAGAGCCATACCGGCCAAGTTCCATTCTTTAATTTTCAACCTATTTGTGTTTTTGGTTCTAAAGTGTATCCCTTGTAGATAGCTTATAGTGGGTTGCTTAAAAATATTTTCTTCTGCCATCCTCTGCCTTTTAATCTACTTGCACTTAATGCAATTAAAGATATGGAAGTTCTGCCATTTTTTAATTTGTTTTCTTATATCACTTTTGTTCCTTATTTCCTTCATTACTACCTTTTTTGGTGTTATCTATTTTCTCATATAACATTTTAATTCATTCACATTTATTTTACTATGTATCTATGAAAATGTTGGCTTCTGGTATTCGTAATTGTAACTTTGGAATGCCTTTTTCCCCATAAAAACATTACATGCAATGAGAAGGTATACTTGAAATGTTATTGTTAATATTCTTCTTTAGTCACATATATAAAAAAAGACTTCTGGGGCTTCTCTGCGAAATTCACTGCAAAATGTGAAACATTATTTCTGTGGAAAAATATTAGAGGAAATTTATTTTGAGCTCACTTGCTTAAAATGTCAAACTTTAGTTATACAGAAGTTGTAATTTTGAATCTCTTAACAATTTGAATTATAATGTTAAAAAGACAAACATGATTAACTGTGCACATATTGTTTCACTGTGATTAACTTGTTAATTAATATCTTTTAGGGTTATTCAAATGCTCAGAAGAATATTCTTCTTCAGGTGGATCAGAACTGTGTTCGCAATTCTTACGATGTCTTCTCTTTGCTGCGGTAAGAAACTTCGTAGAGTCCTCCTGCATTTTCTAAAGAATCTTCCTCATTTTGAGTCTGTGACATTTTGGGGTGAGGCAATGTATGGGAGGTTTAGAAGCTGCTATTCAGGCTTGGCATTTTTTAGTGAGAGCTTCTTAAATGGTGTAGCTGCAGCGATTTAAGTGTATCTCCTTCATAAAACCTTTGGGAAGTCATTCCCTTTCTTTAGACAGTGGGAGAGAGTGATTGGAGGCCAGTGATCTTAAGACAGGGGCATGAGCTATTTCTTGTCTTTGGCACTAGAAAGAGCAGCCAGCGGAAGTACAAAATTTAGACTTATCAGAATTTTAACAACTACAGCATTACTAGAAAAGCCCTCCTATAGCCTCAGCCATGGCTTAGAGTTTTGACCCGCTGTTTGTCTTTTAAAAGAATCATGTTTGGCAGGGCCAAGGAGCTTTGCACGAATCTCATGTTCGGAGGCTTAACTGCTGGAGCTCTGTATTTTTATAATGTCTGGGCTTAATTTTGAAAGATTTTAAAATTTGTTTTTAATTTTCAGTGTGGTAGATCATCTAGGACATTTTCCTAAGAGGCAGGTTACCAAAATAAATGCAATTCAAAATAAAGTTCACAGTGACACTCAACCTGTGTTCACCCTCCTCAGACAGATGGTTCATTGAAATTTGATTTTGGAAGTATTTTTCTAATGTTTACATAACACATAATAAATTTCAGACCATTAGACATCTTTTATATATCTATGAGAGGAAGAGACCAGAAGGATTATTGGACTCTTGTCCCATTGGATGATTATGTACTTTATAAACATTATGAAATGGGCCTTTCCTTTGCAAATCTTGAAGTTTATTATCCATGATGATAGAGAGTTTGGTCACATGGACTGTATAAATTGCTCTTAAGAGACAATGATTTCAACTAAAGTAACCACACACATTTGATGACTTTTGACTCCCATCTGAGAAGTACTTTCACTTTGAATTCTTAGGCTGTGTAACAGAATGAACAGGATTTAGTAATCAGATAGTAGAGAAAGCAGGAGGTGTCAAAATATATAACTCATCTTTTTGAGCCTATTCAGTTTGGGACTACATTAAGTTTAAGTAATGGAAAGAAGGTTGTACAGAAGTAATTTGAAATGTGAGTAAGCCACTAATGTTTCTTGACCTGTTTTCTTAAGTAAAATGAAAGTATAGATATTATTTTAAAGATATTTTCCAAGTATGAGACTCTGTGAGCTTATTAGAGTAATCATTAGATTAGATGAGAAGGCAAAGTAAGTGAGAAGGAGAGCATTTGGGAAAGGCAGCATCATAGAAACTAAGAGAGTACGATTCAAGGAGCATCAGAAGCTTCATGCTAATACAGAAGAATGGGAACTGAGCAGAGTGACAGTAGCATCTTGGAAAGCAGCACAATAGAGAATGCTTCCCTCACCCTAACCCTGACTTTAGTTATCCTTGATTTACCTGATTCATTTAACCTCTGTGATTCTTTAGAAGTTGGAAGCAGTGAAGGTAAACATTTGTGTCATTTACAAGCATTTTCACATTTATGATCTCATTCTCTTAGAAACTTTTTATGTTCACACATCAGTGTAGAAGCTGAAGTCAAGAGGTGTTAAATGATTTATTTACCTGAGGGCGCACAGCAAGTAAGAGCCAGGCTGGAGGTTGGTGTGAAGGTTTTCTGACAAGCATGTTTTGTAGATCCTTTTCTAAGTCACTTACCTTCGTAGGCTGGTGGCTATGAGGTGAACATTGGTAGTTGCTCAGTTAGGTAACACTGATCTTGCAACGATATGTCTTTTGGGGGTTTCATTTCTAGGGTATCTTTCAGATTCCTCAGGCTTGTTAGCAGTTTGAATTGTTTTATTAACAGTGGCCCTGTCTTTACCATTTTGTTAAGTCATTTATCCTGTAGCTGGTAGCACATTCCCAGTGAAATGCAGCTTTCTCTGAAAAGTCTCTTAAGACATCAGAAAAAAAGTAACCATCATCTCTGCTCAATCCAAAGTGCTTGGAAAACAAAAGTTTTGTTCATAGTTTGTCTTCTTTAACTCAGGCAAAATTGTTCCTGGATGAGAATAATTTAAAAATATATATCTTTTCTTTTCCTGATGCTTTCTTGTTTTGTGAAATTGTTGCTTCTTGATCTGTAATTTTATGTGAAAATGCAAAGTCAGAATTTTTTAATATCATTCTTACCCCCACAAGATTCTCAGTGTCTTTTGGAGTCAAGATTAGAATTCAGGTCTCCTGGTTCTGTTTTCTGAGAGTATATTGTAATTAATAACTTTCACTGTGTTGTTATGTGTGACTGTCTCAGGAAAGTAGGAAACCTTGACTAAGGCAAGGACTTGGAACCACCAAGGACCAGGACTTAAACTCCTTCAGATGAGTGTGATGTACCATTTTTTAGGAAAATAATAACCTGAGATTTTACTCAGATTTTTTCACCTGTAGTGAAGAATTTAGGCTAATTTTAGTTGTCAAAATAATAGAAACTTCTTCTAAATTTACCTTTAGTGTATGTGATGGTAATTAAATTTTTGCTTCTTTAATCCTTGGAAATTCCTAGATGAAGGGTTAGTTTTCATGTAACCAGTCATTTAATTAAGAGCCATTTGATCTTCACCACAAGGTGTCGATGTTGCTCTTTAACCGGCATTTGAAGTTTATTTTACAATGCTGAGGTGAGAAAAATAGGGTTAAAAATTAAAAGTAGGGCATTTATTTTTAGGAGTTAACTCTTTTTTTCTATTATCCCTTCTAGGTTAAGGGTTTTCTAGATGTATTATATAGCTTTTTCCTTTCGGTTCTGTTAATATTTTTTTTCTCTTTTAGGGAGTTATTGAAAGATGATAAAGAGAGGAGGAATGACATGGTCGGGTGTGCAGTTTAGAATTCTAACTATGGTAACAGTGCGGAATAGGCCTGAGGGAAGAGACTGTGATTGAAAGATTATTTTTGATGTTTAAAAACTCATTTTTCTTTCTTTCTTGCACATGTCTTCCAAAAGGTAGTCCTATTGAAGTGAGATATGGAAGCATAATTTTGGCTTTCTTCTACTATAGTTTTTATTCCTTTTCCCCTTCCCCTTTTGACTCGTCCTACATTAGGCAGTTTAGTAAGTGGAAGTACGGTTTGGAAATCATGGACCCTCCACTGAGATTCCAGTTGTAAAACTGCCATATGCTCATAACTGGATGCAAGACTTTGGGCAAGTTCCTTTGGTATGTTGCAAACTACTCTTGTAAACTAGGGATAGGATTTGTCTCAGATGAATATTATGAGAATTAAATAAGGTAAAATGCTGGAAAGAACCTGCTATAGTTACTGGCATATAGTAGACATTTAATAAATAAAAGTTTTCACTTTTCCCTTTACTTCTCCATCTTAGAATGATCTTTCTCCTTTATGCCAGTGTTCTTTATTATGTCATCACTGGCTTTTCCAATATTTAGCACAATTTTCCTTTCTTGCCCTTCTAATGCCTACCACCTGTGCTACTAATCCTAAACAGTCATGAAAAATTGTTTAGCATGTGTATGTCTTTTCCTCCTTAATGTCATTGAAAACTTCATAAAAGGACAGGCTTATTTCATACGGGTATATTTCTTCTCTCTCTTAGCGGTTCCTTGGTTTTGTTGGCATTCCCTGGATCCTGTTGTGATCCTAGAAGCCTCGTTCCTGTGGGTCCGAGGACTCTTTTGCATTGCTTTCTTTCCGAGTCTCTCTTCCTTACCACAGCTTCCACAGACTCATCCACCTTACTGCCTCTCAAATCTATTTCTCTAGTTCCTACTTTTTTTTTCTTTAAAAAAAATATATATTTTATTAATTTTTTTACAGAGAGGAAGGGAGAGGGATAGAGAGCTAGAAATATCAATGAGAGAGAAACATCGACCAGCTGCCTCCTGCACACCCCCCACTGGGGATGTGCCCGCAACCAACGTACATGTCCTTGGCTAGAATCGAACCTGGGATCTTTCAGTCTGCAGGCCGACACTCTATCCACTGAGCCAAACCGGTTTCAGCTTTTTTTCCTTCTTTTTCTTCTGATCTGTTTTTCACCCCCCAAATCATCATTGGACACTTATACTTTCATGATGTGTGAGAGCCTCAACTCTATCATAGCAAAGGCTATACTCATTGGCTTAGTTTTCCTTTCCTTTTCCCTAGATCGCTAGTGATATATTATCCCTAATTAATCTCCCTATGATCATTTTTTTCCCCCATGCAATTAATAGCAATTATTTATTGAGTACTTTGTGCCAGGAATTACTGTTCTAATTAATTTTTCTCTTAATTCTTGCTACAACCCTCTGTGGCAAGAATTATTCCTATTCCTATTTACAGATGATGAAATTGAGGCACAAAGCAGTTAAGTTGCTTATTCAAGGCCACACAACTAGTGTTAACCTGTATTCAACCTAGAAAGTCTAACTCTCAAGCCCAGGTTCTTAACAGTACGTACATCTAACTGCTTTGTAATTTTGTATACTGCTCCAGTATACATCTGCCACATTTCTGCCAGAGTGACTTTTTTATCTTTTATTAAAAAAAAAATTGTTGTTGAAAGTATTACATATGTTCCCTTATTTCCCCTATCGACCCCCTCCAGATCCCCACCCTCCCTCCCGCCTCACCACCCCACTGTCTGTGACCATGGGTTATGCATATATGGATACAAGGTCTTTGTTTGATTACTTCCACCCACTCATCCTCCCCCACCTTCCCTCTGAGATTCCGCACTCTGTTCCATGCTTCCATGCCTCTAGATTCACTCCGTTCATCAGTTTATTTTGTTAATTGGATTCCATATATGAGTGAGGTCATGTGATACTTGTCTTTCTCTGACTTATTTCTCTTTGTGTTGCTCCTATCACAGTGCATATCCTATGTAATAAAAGGCTAATATGCAAATTATACCCTTGACCACAAGTTCAACCAGGAGTTTGACAAGGGGAATGGCCAGTGCCGCGCCCCCTGGCTGGCCCCACCCCTAATCAACCCCTCCATTGGGGATAGGGCTGGCCAGCAAACCACCCGTAGCCCCTCCTCCAGCTGGCCCCACCCCTGATCAGCTCTAATTTGATGGGCCTGACCCACTTGTGCACAGAACTCATGGACCGGGCCTCTAGTCATATATATTAAGCATTTATCATCTGCAAATTGAACTATTCTTCAGGTTGTAGAGGACAAAGTTTTGATGCCTGTTACTGGTTTGCATCTGGCGAAATGAATGTTGTAAAAAAAATTTTAGGCTGGTATCTAAAATGTGTTGAAAATGTAATCAGATATGTGAACCTTCAGCTGCTTCTTTTTTTTTCTGCCACTGCCCTTCACATAACACCTGGTGAGATTTCAGAATTCTGTGACTTTTAATTTTATTCCCTACCTAGATTTTTCTCGAAGATCTTTATCTGACTTTCTGGAAGCAAATTGCCTCTCCCCCCAACCCACTTTGATAGAAAATACTTTCTGCTATAAAATTTTAAATTTAAAAAGAAAATGCTTACTTCAGATAAATTATTCTTAGGTTGATATTTAGAAAACAGATGGGGTGAAATTTATAAGGGCATAACTGTCCATAATCTTTAAATTTTGGATGTGATCACCAACTTTTGATCTCTTCCTAAGTAGCAATTACAAGTATACAGAATATAGCTAAGTACTCAGCAAAAGCAAAATTAGTCACAAAACTTATGTATTAAAATTCCTATTCTTTTCTATGCATATTAGAGACTAGGCTCTTAAGCCAGTGTCTGGGTGCTCATTTTTAATAAATTAGAAAGGGAACTAAGAGGGTTACTGTTAAGGTAGACACACTGACAGCATGCAAGGAGAAGTGAAAGCTGACAGTTTGCTGTTTGTGATGTACTCTTTGATTCTGGAATATAAAATATTAGCTATTTTATTAACTTTGTAGTTGCTATGTTTGGACTTGCTAGTAGTCCGCTTTCACTACTTCACATTAAAGGAGGGCCAGGGAGAAATATTTTAGTTGTAAAGAGAGTCTAAGTAAGAAAGTATAGGCAGTTCTTCAACCATGTGAGGTTATGTGGGAGCAGTCAGTCCTTTACCTAAGCACCTCTCCATGTTGCAGTTCACTGAAGTTAATAATGAGAATTGTTACTGTTGAGAGCACATCATGTTAGTTTTCACTAATGCTGTCGCTGTAGAACAGATGAGGAAACTGAGCCTTCGAAAGGTGAAAGGACTTGCCTAGCACCCTAAGATGAATAAGTGTAAAAGCAGATGTGAATAAACATCTGCCAGGTAGTGCCTGTGCTTTTTTCCATTATAGCATATTGATGTCAAATTATCAGTAAAATATAAAGTTTGTGATGACGAGAGCTTATGTAAGAAAGCAGGCATGTGTGGAAAGTTCTAGAAAAGTTTTCAATCAAAATTTAAAACTAAACATTTTGGTATTTAAGTTTTGGTTAAAATTTGGTTTATGTGTAATAGCACACATTTTATTTTTATTTGTCTTGTTCTCACTGTCTACATTCACACATAAAGACACACACACACATCCTATATAATAAATAATATACCAAGTGTCTGGTCATCTGTTCAACCAAAGTGTAATATGCTAATGATATGCTAAGGCTGCTCTACTGCTTGCATGACATGCACTGACCACCAGGAGGCAGACAATTGATTGGTCGACCAGTTGCCATGATATGCACTGACCACTAGCGGGTGGAGGCTCTGACTGGTAGGTTAGCTTGCTCTTTGGGTCCGGCTGATCGGGACTGAGCCAGATGGGCTAGACATGCCCGGGATCCCTCTCACGGTCCTTCTCCAGCTGGCCAACCTCCTATATCCCTCCCCAGTGCCAATTGTGTACTGGTAGGGTCCCTTCGCCTGGCCTGCGCCCTCTTGCAATCCCCTTGAGGGATGTTGGAGAGCCGCTTTTGGCCTGATCCTGCAGAGTAGGCCAAGGGACCCCACTGGTGCACGAATTTGTGCACTGTGAATCTAGTACACATATATTTACAAAAATAGAATTTTAACAAAATAGTGGAGTAATTTTGGGTGCATTCCCCCTCCCTTCTACTTTTTGTCTTTTCTTCCTTTAACTGTTCTCCACCACTACCCTGCCAGAAAGCCACCAGCTATTATAGACTGAATGTTGTGCCCTCCCAAAAAGCAGAGGCTTATCTGTTCTTCAATGCAATGCTTATTTTGATTTTCTAGTCTTATTACCTTTACAAAACCTAGAACTTTTCAAGGAATGTTGAAAAGTAATGGGCATTACTTTGGAAAATAGTGAGCATTCTAGTCCAGTTCTTATTTAATTGAAAAAACATTCAGTATTTTGCTGTTCATAATATTTTCTGTTAATTTTGGAAAATCTTTAAAATATTTTTTTTCCTATTTATTTAATGTTTTTATTAGGAATGGATGCTGAATTTTTAGAGATGCTATTTCACATATATTGACATTATATATTTCTTCTTTTAATTTATAGTTGCAGTAAGGTATGTAGGTTTCCTGATACTGCATTAATAGTTAGTAGGTTACTCTTTTGCTCATTACTATAAAGGAGATTGGTATATACTAGTAGTATTTGTTTTTCTTTTTGGGGACAGTGTAGGTAACTATTTTTTCTAAGATCTTAAAATTGAATTGTGAAGCTTTTTATCTTTTTCTATGACCCTGATCTGTTAATTTATAATAATACTATTTACTCATTGGGTTGTTTGGAGATTAAATGGGTAAATACAAAGTACTTAGAACAGTGCCTGAATACAGTTAGCACTATATGCGTTGGCTATTAGCATCATCATCATCATCATCTGAAACAGCATAAATAATTCTGGAAATTTTCAATTATTTAAAGGTTTGTTAGAATTTAGCTATTAACTTCTCTAGTTCAGGGTGTCTTTGTAATGATAAATCTTACTCTAATACCTTTAGTACTATTTGCTCTGTTCATATTTTTCCTACTTCTCCATGGTTTATTCTTGATAGTTTATTTTTTTATAAGAAACCATTTATTTTCCTCTAGATTTTAAAATTTATTGTTGAAACAGTGCATGCAGTTTTACTTTATAATTCTTTTAACTATTTCAGTAATTTACAGCATATTTTCCAATTACTCTAGAAAGCCATTCTAATATTTATGTTATAGAAATATTGTTATATTATGAACTCTTCTTGAACAAAATGCTTTCTGATGATGAAATTGTAAAACTTTGTGTGAGCTAAAACAAAGTATTTGAGTTTCTTAGAATGAGAATGGAGAACATAATCTTAGGGAATTTATATCTCTAGTTTATAATTTTGTCTCTAAAATATAGCACCAATCTGGCTCAGCATAGATATCCAGTAACTATTTGTTAAATTATTTAGCAAAGGATTACATTAATAAATAAATGGGTGAAATACAATCTGGTTGGATAATAACTGAAGAACAGGTAGGTTTGGGGATAAAATTTTAAAATGGTAGATCTTGAATCATCTTTCTAAAGATAATTAATATTAACCTTGGATATGTTCCCCCACAGTTATAGTATATTTTTAATGTAAAATATCTGAAAGTAATGTAAAGGCATTGTATGGAAAATTAATTCCAGTTTATTAAATGAGCTAACCAGTAGTCATGACTTACTGATAGATCTCATAGTCTTTAATTTGGACCTTTTGTAGGCTGTTCATGCTGCTGAATGGAAACAGGAAGGGGGACATAATGGGTGAATTAAATGAGCCCTCCCTAAAACAGTGTCCAGAACTTTTGGCTTAGAGCAATAGTTGATTTTCATAGGATGTTGGGATGGTGAAAGAAGTTTATAAAATCAGTGTAAAGAGGTAAAGGGAATCCTTTGAGGGTAGTGTATGAGTAGTCTTCTGCTTAAAGAGATACTCTCTGTCCCTGTCCCTGTCCTTCAGTTCTGGCCTGAGTTTACAGGGTTGCTGTGCTAAGACTGCTTTGCCAAAGATGTCACTGAAAATTAAGGCTTTACCATCACAACCCTCATAGCTGCCTTGTAACGTCTTCATTCCCATTGGTGCCAGGCATGTTCCAAGGCAGCTTTCCAAGTTTTAGTGATTTCACCCTGATATCTATGCCAGTAAAAATAACCAGTTACCATTAAATACCTACCCCATTTATAACTTGAGTTTTACATGCTGTTTTATTAAGAGAACTTATCATAGAGACTTTAGGAGAATTAATACATTATACTCATCAATATATCACCAAGCTCTTGAAATGACCCTTTGTCTAAAAGTATATATTACCTTTAAAAATAATATGAAATTCAGCATGTTTATTAGTTGAGCGGAATGGATATTGTAATAACCTCATTCCTACAGTTGTTACTTTATAACTGGAAGTACTTTTTTTTAACATGAGATGCCAGATTCTTACTTTGGAGATTTATAATAGGACAGATTAATAGATATAGCAAGCAAGGAGTCTTATGTTCATTGAGAATTTAGTAATAATTTATAAATATATTTGTTTTGGTATTGAGAAATAAGTAAGAACCCCAAGCACAGGTTGTAGAGAAGGAAAATAATATTTGTGAATTTCAAATTTGAAAGGCATTTAAATGCTAAAAACTTAGCATACCATATTTTTGTAATATTCACAATAGCCATGCTACTATTGTAATTGTGTTTTACTGATAAACGAACTTCACCTTGGAAAAGTTGAGCTAGTATGTTATTCAGAGTCCAGACTTGTCTGATGGGAAAGGCCTTTCTAATATATTTCTCCGTCTCATGTGGAAGAATTTCCTTTGACATTCCTTTCTCTCCTTAAGACTGCCATACCCCTTCCAATAAAACTGCTTTGGTGGTGCACCTGAGTATATCATGGGCCAGACATTTCTTTTTTATTTATTGTTATTTTTTATTAAATATGTGTTTTTTTAAAAAATATATTTTATTGATTTTTTCAGAGAGGAGGAGAGAGGGATAGAGAGCTAGAAACGTCGATGAAGAGAAACATCGACCAACTGCCTCTTGCACACCCCCTACCGGGGATGTGCCTGCAGCCAATGTACATGCCCTTGACCGGAATCGAACCTGGGACCTTTCAGTCCGCAGACCGACGCTCTACCACTGAGCCAAACCGGCTTCGGCTTAAATATGTGTTTTTATTGATTTCAGAGAGGAAGGGAGAGGGAGAGAGAGATAGAAACACCAGTGATGAGAGAATCATTGATCAGCTGCTTCCTGTACACACCCCTACTGGGGATTGAGCCCTCAACCCAGTTATGTGCCCTTGACTGGAATCGAACCTTGGACCCTTCAGTCCATAGACGGACACTGTATCCACTAAACCAAACCAGCTAGGGCTAAGTTTATATTTTAAAAACATTATATCAACTAAATCCAGGGGAAAGGACTTTGGCAAAAATACATGATTGTGATCTTACAGGGTATGGTTGTGTTTTTGTTAGGCTTGATTACAATCTGGCAGACTTTTTTTGAAAATACATTCTTTGTTTAAATAAAAACTATTTGTTCAGGTTTTGTTGGCTAATTTTTTCTATTGAGTATCTTAGAAATGGATTTTTCACAATGGTGTTATAAACATCCTGAGTCTATTGTTATGACAAATCAGCTTATTTTATTTTCATTTTTGAAAATATCTGTTCTTATTTTATAGAAACACTATAATGTAGTACAGAGAGTTCCCATATACTCACACTCTCAATATCTCTCACTAGTAGTGTGGTTGAATAGGAGGCATTCAGTCCTCTTCCTATGTTTCTTCTTTACTCTCACACTACAACCATACTCACAGTACTTCTGACACCAGATGTCTGGGTTCTTTCCCCTCACCAAGAAACTCTGTGATACCTGCTGGATGTCCCACAATTTAACTCAATTCTGACACTCTCTACCTGGAGAGAGTGTCAGAGCCCAACAGGTTAAGGGCTCAGTCCCATGAGACTGTTTCCCAATTGAGACACCCATCTCAAGTCCAGGTTGTCACTTGCGCTTCTGACCAAATGGCTATAGATCAGAGGTTTCTATAACCACCTCCAAGGGTTTGATCAATTTGCTATTCACTCACCAAACTCAGGAAAACTGTTTACTGGTTTACTGTACAAGAATTTGATGAAGGATACAGATGAATATCCAGGTGGGATGGATGTGTAAAGCAAGTTATGTGGGTAGTGGTGTGAAGCTTGCATGTCCCCTCCTGGCGTGCCTAGCACCCCCACATCACATTCAACAACCCAGAAGCTCCCCAGACCCCATATTATTGGGATTTTTATGGTGACTTCATCATATAGACATGATTAATTATTAACTCTATTTCCAGCCCTTCTCCTCTGCTGGGAGAATGGGGACTAGGGCTGAAAATTCCAAGCTTCAAATCCTGGTTTGTTCTCTCTGGTGACCAGCTGTCATGCAGGAGCCCACCAAGAGTCACCTCATTAAAACAAAAGACACTGCTATCACCCAGGAAATTCCAAGGGATTTAGGAACTCTATGTTAGGAACTAGGGTCAAAGACCAGATAATAGAACAAAAGATGCTCCCAGTGCTTTTATCATGTAGGAAATTATAAAGGTTTTGGGAGCTCTGTGCCAGGAACCAGGGGCAGAGACCACCAATATATATGTTTTCTGTTATCTCACAGTGGTACATTTGTTACAGTTAGTGAACCAATATTGATATATTTTTATTAACTAAAGTCTGTACTTTATTGCGATGCCTTCTTCCAGAATCCTAATGTGGACACCATGTTACATTTAGTCATCATGCCTCCTGAGGTTCCTCTTTGCTTTAGATTCTCTGACGACTTTTCTTGTTGTGGATGACTTTGATAGTTTGAGGATTACTGGTCAAGTATTTTGTAGAATATCCCTCTATTGAGATGTATGATGTTTTTCATGTTATTAGATTGGGTTTATGGGTTTTTCTAACATTTTTGATGATCACGCAGGATTATATGATTGTGAGAATGTGTAAAGATACTTACAATTGAGAATTTTACTACACATGGTCCATATGAATCATGGAGCATGCTATGTGATAGATGAACTTTGCAGGTGAGAATGTTAAAATGAATTAGGTACAGGGTTTAGTAATCTGCTAATTGTAGGGCCTTGCACTGGTCTGTTAGTTAGCATTCCTCCCTATCGGTTCCAAGGGGAGCTCTGCACAAAATAAGCAATGTCAGAATGAAAACGAGAGGGCAGTTAGGTCAGCTATAAGAAAAAAAGCTGAGTTGAAGTAGGAAGTTTATAAATCTAGCTGTTGCGCCAGGACCGGTTTGGCTCAATGGATAGAGCGTCGGCTTGGGGACTGAAAGACCCGGGTTCGATTCCGGTCAAGGGCATGTACCTTGGTTGCGGGCATATCCCCAGTAGGGGGTGTGCAGGAGGCAGCTGATCGATGACTCTCTCTCATCGATGTTTCTAACTTTCTATCTCTCTCCCTTCCTCTCTGTACAAAATCAATAAAATATATTAAAAAAAAAAATAAATCTAGCTGTTGGCCTCAGTATGCTCAGTCATATCTTCATTCTGGGGTGGGCATTGGTGGAGAGGAAGAAAGCACCTTGCCACCTTCTCTTATAAAATTTCAACAATAAAGATTTATTTTTAAAAGAACAACAACCTTTAGATGGTGATTTAATTGCCTGGTAATTACTTTGTGTCTCCCAATGGATTGTAACCTTTGTTGGAACAGATAGTCTGGTTTATCTTGCTTTCTTATAACCTCTGATGCTGAGCCTATCCCCTACCTAGCACATGGTAGGTCTTAAATAAATGAAGAATAAATGGGAGTTTGTCAGATGAACAGAAGATTACACCGGGTATCAGCATGTAGAAAGGTAGAGGATGCTTGCCTGACATGTTAAATAAATTCTTCCAGACGTAGTCTACCTTTTCCTGCTCTAGGAAGCCTTCTTGGATCTTGCTTCATTTCCTGCACCCTTTTTGCACTTAAGAAGCATTCTGTATATTGAACACTCAGCTTTAATAATCTTATATTATTTCTTTTTTTTCTTGCATTATTTCTTTTGATAGAGATGCCTTCTTATATTTTCAATGCTAATTTTTTGAGTGCCTGTTATGTGCAAGTACTGTGCTACATGTTGTACATATTTTATTATCCTATCAGTGTGGTACAATAAGCAAATGAAGAAATAAAGCTTAGGAAGGTTTAATAACTTGCCAGAGTTATTAAAGCTTAGGAAGGTTTAATAACTTGTACAACACCTTCTTAGCACTGTCTGGAAGCTTGAGGCCTCTTCTATTGTCCTATGCTGTTTTTAACAGGATCTATTGCTTCACTGGGATTTGTATGCTTAATGAACATCTTTTATATACTGTTTTTTTCATCAAAGTGCCATGTAATATTAAACTTCTTCAAACTTTGGAGCTGAACAGCAAAACTGGTGCAATAACTAACTTAATGTTGCATTTTCAAGGCTAAAAGTGTCTAACTTAGTGATTCTTTATATAATAAACTATTATCATAGAACTGTCTTTATGTAGAACAGATAGAAGCAGAAAGTTTTATAATTGCTCAGAGAAAGAAGAATACTCCAAGTGTGTTAGTCATTCCAGTTGTGATGCGTCAACAGTAAGCTGTCCCGTGTAGCCCTGGAAACCGTAATGTCTCAGTGCTTGTTTTCAAACTACGGTTTTCTTTTTAGTGTAAATAGATTCTGATGGTAGAAAAAAGTGGTCATGTGGAATTCCTCAGTGGAGCCACTTGAATAGTCTTGAAACATTGTTTACCTATAAATAAAGTCACTACTCTGAAAAATATCCTCCGCAGGCACAGTGTGTGCTGGCATCTGCAAGCCGGCCCATGTTTGACGCGGAGTTTAGTCTTCTCCTAGGCGGTGGGGAAAGGGGCTCTGACAGAAAGCAAATGGAAAGGGCAAGGGGTTGGCTCCCCCTCCCTTTGTTCGCTTTTTGAATTTTTTTATTTTTTCCTGAGAATTCTTAAAAATTTCTTTTCAAAATGAATATTTTTGTGAGGTATGGTTACCATGACACAGCCATAACACATGGATGTTCATTTATGCTCTTTGTTTTCCTTCTTTTGTTGCTGTTTTCCAAATGAAAAGTTGTTATTAGTCAGTTTTACTCACTGTGACCATATATTGCTCATCCGTTCAACAGCTGTTTATTCCTCTTCTAGTTACTATATTATACTGGGGATACAAATAAGTGGGATATGACCCCAGCCTTCAAGGAAATCTTATTTTATTTTAAATCCTCACCCAAGGGTATGTTTTTATTGATTTTAGAGAGAAGGGAAGTGGGGCGGGGGGCGAGGGTACAGAAACATTGATGTGAGAGAAAAGCATTGACTGGTTGCCTCCTGTATCTGCCCTAACCAGGGATTGAACCTGCAACCTAGATTGTGCCCTGATCGGGAATCAAACATGCAACCATTTGGTGTTTGGGACGACCCTCCAACCAATTAGAGCCTCCTTGCCTGGGTTTCAAGGAGATTTTAATCTATGGGTTAGTTAGACAAATAAGCACAGAAATACATTAGTACCTTGTAATAAATGCTCTGATGGGGTCCCATGATTCCTGCTCTGGGACCACAGAGAAGAGAGGCCCCAGTATGGTCATGGGAAACTTCATGGAGGAAATAACTTCATTCTTTTTCTTTATTCAACCCTTCCTCCGTGCTTTTAAAAGAATTTTAAATGAAACCTGCATACTATTTTTTTAAACCAACTCTAAAATAAAAAGTAAAAGTTCCTGTTCTACCCTTCCCAAACCTGCCAAATCTTGAAATAATATACTTTGTTTCTGTTATTTGATAAATAAACTTTAGATAGTGATTCTTGGCTTTGGACAATGAAAACAGAGGAATTTAGTAGATTTATGGTACCTGCCACCTTCTTTCTCTTCTTCCACCTCTATATTTTTGTTAGTTATCTTATTCTTAGATTATCAAGGTTTGTTTGTTTTTAAATTAACAATTACTATGTTATTATAATGGACTCTCCTGTGCTTTGTTTACAGGATAACTTAAAAAATTGAGCCATAAAGAAATACCCTGCATACTACTGTAGAGCCAAGTATCATTAATATACATAATATATTGTAGTATATAGCATTATTATATATAATTTTGCTATATACTCTCCAAGTGTGATTGGTCACATAGCAAAGTAGTATAATTGTAAAGTAGTGCTGTATTTATTTGGTAATAATTACCAGCCAAATAATAATTAAATGTTAACATAAGCCTACTAAGCTACAAAAATATCTCATGCCTACAACATTCTACATTATATGCATTAGAAAAATTCATAGGCCTTATTCAGAAACTGTTTACTATTATTTTGTTTGCCATTTTATGAATTATGATGATTGACTTTACAAGTACATACCGTAGTAGATTAAATGCTGTATCTTAGTGATGCTACTGGTAGGAACATTAAAAACCCTGAGAAATGTTATGTGAAAGTCTTCTAGAAAGAGGAAAGACAAAAAAAGTTTTAGGAGGAAGACTATATGCTATAATCTTTCTGATGTTTGTGATGTTCCTCAGTCTTTAAGAAAATGTTATTATTGTCATCATACATACAGTCAAACACCAGAGAAGTGAACAGTAATGCTTGAGGATATATCCCTATCCAAAATAATTAAAAAATTATTTTTGACAATGAAAAACAATAATAATATGATAAAGTGACCTGGAAAGCTATTTTGCATGAGAGGTCTTCTCTGAAGTCAGTCTAATTGTATAATTATTCTGTATAGTGTATTTGTAATACTGATGGAAATGCTTTGTTAAGTTAATTAAAACCCAGTCCCAATAGTTTTTACTGTGAGACAGCTGTTGACCTCATTGTGAAATGTGTCAGTTTGGGAAAGGTCAGCCCCCTCCCCTTTGTTTCTGTCATGAATGCATGGTTTAAACACTCCGCTAATATCACTGCATTGACCTTTATTGCCAGAGAGTAAGAGGCTGGACTGCTTGCCTTGTGGGAGAGTCTTGATTTGTGAACCTGCTACTTTCTGAAACAACATGTTCCATATATTTCCATTGTCCTTACATTAGAATTAGTCATTCCTCTAAGGAGCTTTGATTTCTTGTAGTGAAGAACAGTATTTCAGAAACTGAGATATGGGTCTTTGTGTGTTTATTGCAACTGGGGTGTCACTGCTCTTAGGCCCTCAGTGGAGAGAGCTAGGAAATATATGCACATATATACTCATCTGTGTATATCATCCGTCTGTCTGTCTACCTACCTACCTTCTTACCTAGCTACCTATGTCAAAACTAGGAGTTCACAGAGATAGTTTTAATTTCAATTCAGTGCCACAGGTTCATTTTATTATTTATTTACTTACTTATTTACTTATTTATTTTTGTGACTCCCTTCTCCAAAAGCGAGATCTCTGGCTTCCCATACTCTTCAGTTTATTTACTTTTTAGGTTAATTACCTCTATGTAATTAATCTCCTATTGTGCTGCCTTCCCACCACTATCATGGGAGTAGCATCCTTACCCCATTGAGAGACTACACCCTGCAATAAGTCTCCTCCTCCTCTCTCCTACCTCCTACATTTGGACATTGTGACATTGCTCAGATTCATACACTATCCCCTTTCCCTGCTATCCCGCATAATACATGGAAGTCTCACATTGGTTGTGGCTTTTCTCTTTAAAGCAGATTATTTTTATTGTATAGTCTACACAGGAGGTAGGTGTGATGGTAAAACAGCCTACTTGGATAGAGATGATGTTAAATGTGAGGTAATAATGATTAAAAAATCCTGTTTTATTTTTACCTAGTCTTTTCATCTTAACTATCCCAAATGTTGTTATTTTCATACGAATATTAATGTGATTTTTAATGAACTGGGCACAGGTACTAGCAGATGTACATGGATGACACACTATATAATGGTTAAAGACATGCTACTGTAAGCTGCATAGCTCACAATCTCAATAAATGGTAAAACTCTCACCTCACATGTTCCTAATGCACATAGTATTACTGAAGTTTCCTACCAGCCTGGTGATCAAGTATATTTAAAATATAGATCAGTTTTGTAGAGATGTGTTTATGCTTGTGTGTATATGCCTGTCTATAAAAGAGGGGCCAGAAGGCTGAAACCGGTTTGGCTCAGTGAATAGAGCGTCGGCCTGCAGACTGAAGGGTCCCAGGTTCGATTCCGGTCAAGAGTATGTACCTTAGTTGCGGGCACATCCCCAGTAAGGGGTGTGCAGGAGGCAGCTGATCAATGATTTTCTCTCATCGATGTTTCTTACTCTCTATCCCTCTCTATTCCTCTCTATAAAAATCAATAAAATGTTTATTAAAAAAAAAAAAAAAAAGAGGGGCCAGAAAATGAGACAGGCCATTGCTTCCTTTTGTCAGTAAACATTTACTTAAATCTTTTAAAAGACATTTAAAATATCAGATCTAATTCATCTTTGTATTGTTCTTAGCATCTAGCTCAGCACTGTTCTGTACTTAGGTTCTGAGTATGTAGGTTGAAAGAATTAATAGAATGTTTGAGGGTGTCTAATAAATATTTGGTGAATTTTCTACTGTAGTTTTTAGGGAAAGACATGATTTCTGTGTCTGTAGGGCTAGTGGTGTGTCTGTAAGAATTAAAGGAGATGAAGAGTCTTGAGTTCTGCTAAGGATTAAAAAACAACAACAATTCTATTAACGTATAATTGACTTTATAATCTTCACCTAGTTAAGTTGTACAGTTTGATAAGTTTTGCTATACAAACATCCATGAACCTGTCACCATAATTGAGACAGTGACTATATCCAATGTGTCTAAGAGTTTACTTGGTAATGCTTCCTTCTCACTTATTCTCTCTCCACCTCTAGGCAACCACTAATATGCTTTTTTCACCATAGATCAGTTTGAATTTTCTAAGTAGCATCATGTCTTCTTGTCTGCCTTCTATATCTCCAGATAATTATTTTGAGATTCGTCCATGTTATGTACAACAAAATACTGTCTTTAAGTGGAACCATGCGGTTCAGACGCATGTTGTTCAAAGGTCAATTGCAGTTTATTTCTTTTTGTCACATTGTATTCCATTGTATTTGTATTCCAAAATACTGTACTTATTGTATGACCCAGCCGTTCTACTCCTAGGTGTTTATCTAAAAGAAATGAAAGCATATGTTCAAATAAAGATTTATATGGGGTACAAATGTTTATAAGATCTTTATTTCTATTAATAAAAAACGACCTGTTCAAATGTCCATCAAGAGTTGATTCCTCAGTAAGAAACCAAAACAATGAATTGAGAAATATTCCTGCTTCAGTTCTATGGAAGAGATTGTGTTGAATTGGTATTCTTTTTTCTTTACCTGTTTTGTAGAATTTACAGTGAAGCCAGCTGGGCCTGAAATTTTCTTTGTAGGAAGATTTTCAATAAAATTAAATTTCTTAGGTATAGGAATATTTGGGTTATCTTATCTATTTCTTACTTTGTAAGCTTTGGTAGTTTGTCTCTTTCAAGGAATTTGTTCACTTTTTCTGTGTGGTAAAATGTTTGTAGAATCTGTAGAGTTGTTACTTCTATTCTTGCTATGAGTAATTTTGGTCTTCTTTTCCTGGTTAGTCTAGTTCAAGTTTTACCAATATTATTGATCTCAAAGATATAGCTTTTGGTTTTATTGATTCTCTATTGCTTTTGTTTTCTGTTTCACTGATCTCACCTCTGATATTTATTATTTTATTTCTCCTGCCAACTTTGAGTTTAATTAGTTCTTCTTAGTCTAGTTTTTTTTTTTTTTTTTTTTTTACAGTGAAACCTGAGATCATAGATTTGATACTTTTCATTTTCTAATAAGTGGTTTTATGCTATAATTTCTTTCTATGTTAGCTGCAATTCATACATCTTGATGTGTTTGCATTTTTATCCATTTCAGAATGCTTCATAACTTTCATTTTGATATTTTTGTTACTTTGTTATTTGGTTTCCACATATTTATGTGTTTTGCAGATTTAAAAAATCGATTTCTAATTAAATTCCATTGTGATGAGAAAAGTTAACATTGTATGGCTTGAATCCTTTTACATTTATTGAGAATGTGTTGTGGTTCAGAATATGTTTTTTAATGTTGCACATTTTATGTGCACTTGAAAATAATATTCTGCTGTTGTTGAGTAGAGTGTTCTATAAATGTTAATCAGGTCAAATTTGTTATTCAGGTGTTGTTTATCCTTACTTATTTTCTACTTATGTCTGCTTCTTTTCTGCTTATTTATGTCTGCTTTCTTTGGTTACTTATTAAGAGAGGGGTGTTAAAATCTCTTATAATTGTGGATTTGTCTTTTCACCTTACAGTCCTGTCATATTTTGTTTCAAATAGATAGATAGATAGATAGATAGATAGATATAGACAGATATAGATATAGATATAGATTTGATTTCAGAGAGGAAGGGAGAGGGAGAAAGTGATAGAAACATCAATGATGAGAGAGAATCATTGATTGGCTGCTTCCTGCACACCCCCTACATTGAGCCTGCAACACAGACATGTGCCCTTGACTAGAATCAAACCTGGCATCCTTTATTCTGCAGGCCGACACTCTATTAACTGAGCCAAACTGGCTAGGGCTGTTTCATATATTTTCAAGCTATTAATAGTTTCATAAAAATTTAGGACCCATTGGCACATTGACAGATTGTCCTCTTGACAAATTGACTTCTTTATATTTATGAAATTGCCTTCTTTTAAAATTTTTTATTAAATTTATTGTGGCAACATTGCTTAATAAAGTTTTATGAGTTTCAAGTATATAATCCTATAATACATCATCTGTATATTGCATGGCATATTCACCATCCAAAGTCAGGTCTCCCTCTTTCACCACAAATTCGACCTCCTTTACCCTTTTCTCCTTCAACCCCCTTTCCGTCTGGTACCCACCATACTGTTGTTTCTTCTGAGTCTTTTCTTTATCTTTGTTCATTTGTTGCTTTCAGTTTTATATCCCACACATGAGTGAAATCATATGGTTCTTGATTTTTTTTGTCTGACTTGTTTGTTTCACTTACATGCTATTCTCAAGATCTATTAATGTTGTTGCAATGGCAGTATTTATTTATCTTTTTAAAAATAAGTTTACTCGAGGATATATTGTTATTGATTTTAGAGAGAGAGGAAGGGGGAAAGAGAGAGAGAGATAGAGCACCGCTCAGCCAGAAGCTGGGCTCACAGCTGGCGAGTGCAGTGGCAGTGGCGGGAGCCGCTCCTGCCTCCGCAGCGAGCAGGTGGGCGATAAGCAGCGAGGGGCCCTGGACTGTGAGAGGACTCAGGCTGAGCTGAGGGACCCTCCCACCCCTCCAGTGTATGAATTTCATGCACCGAGCCTTTAGTAGCAGAACATCTTTAAAAATAAATGGTTTCAAATTTTTTGGATAGATACTCAGAAGAGGGTAACTCTATTCTTAATTACTTGAGGAACCTCAGACTGTTTTCCATAGTCGTTTACTAATTTACATTCTCACCAACAGTACATGAGGGTTTCTTTTAGTCCACATCTTCTCCAACACTTGTTATTACTTGTTGATAATAGCCATCCTATATAATAAAAAGGTTAATATGCAAATTGACCAAACAGTGGACCAACTGGTCAGTATGACGTCCACTAACCACTAAGGGGCAGATGCTCGGTGCAGGAGCTGCTCCCTGATGGTCAGTACGCTCCGACAGGGGAGCACTACTCAAGCAGGAGCCCTGAGCCTCTTCCGCCTGTGTGGCATTGGACATCCCCCCGGGTGCTCCCAGACTGTGAGAGGGTGCAGGCCGGGCTGTGGGATCCCTTCCTTCCTCTGAGTGCAAAATTACTTTGCCATGTCTTTTGGCACATTATGGTTGTTTCACCATCAAAGCATGGCTCAAGTTGATTATTTGTTGTCGGTAGTGATCAGTATTAATGTTTCACTTGATTTTAGAAGCTCATAATACACCACACCTTCCTGATCCACCCTAATGCAGAGAATTGTCTTCTTTTCTAAAGGATTTGGCCTTGCAGTCAATGTTGATGGTTGATCTGGATCAACCCATGATTTTGTGCATTTCCAATTCTCAAAATAAACCCACTTTTCATCGCCAGTCACAATTCGGTGCAAAAAGGACTTTCTTTTGTGCCATTGAAGCAACAGTTTACTGATGACTTTTTGGTTTTCCATTTGTCTTTCATTCAGTTAATGTGGCACTCATTTTCCTTCCTTTAAAATTTTTCCTGTTGCTTGTAAATGATCAGAAATTGTTTGCTGAGTAACGTTTCATCTTTCTGCAAGTTGTTTTTGAGTTTGATACACATCTTCATCCAATAATGCTTGTAATTGTTGGTCTTCAAACCTTTTTTCCGTTGACCTGGACGTTCTTTGTCTTTCACGTCGGAATCATCGCTTTTAAAGTGTTTAAAGCAGCGTTCACAAGTATCTTGAGATGGAGTATGTTCCCTCTAAGCTTCCCGAAGTATTCAACAGCACTTTTCTTAAAAATAAAGTATTGAATTAAAACTTCCCACAATTGCTCTTTTTTTTTGGCACAAAATTTGACATTATTAAGCGTAAAAATATCTATGATGTTAACACCTTCAGCAAATTTGACATATGAAGTTTTGAAGCTTGTTTTGCAATACAACAAAATAGCATACATATTAACATATGTGTAACTCCATCTATTGAAAAAAATCCGCATTGTTAATCAGTACACCTAGTAATTATAATAGGTGTGAGGTGGTATCTCATTGTGGTTTTGATTTGCATTTTCCTAAAGCTAGTGAAGTTGAGCATTTTTTCATATATCTGTAGGCCATTTGGATGTCTTTTGGGGGTAAGTGTCTGGTGAGATCCTATGCCCATTTAAAAAAATATATATATTTTATTGATTTTTTACAGAGAGGAAGAGAGAGGGATAGAGAGTTAGAAACATCGATGAGAAAGGATTATTGATCAGCTGTCTCTTGCACACCCGCCACTGGGGATATGCCCGCAACCAAGGTACATGCCCTTGACCGAAATCGAACCCGGGACCTTTCAGTCCTCAAGCTGACGCTCTATCCACTGAGCCAAACCGGTTTCGGCACTCTGCCCATTTTTTAATTGGATTGTTTCCTTTTGTTGTTGAATTGTATGAGTTCTTTACATATTTTGGATATTAATCCCTTATGGGAGGTATCTGTATTTTCTCCTATATATTTCATTATTTCAGATCTTATAGTTAGGTCTTTGAACCATTTTGTGTTAATTTTTGTGCATGGTAACAACAGTCTAGTTTCATTCTATTGCAGGTGGCTTTCCAATTTTTCCCAAACCATTTATTGAAGAGCCTTTTCTCATATATTTTTAACTTCTTTGTTAAAAATTATATGTCTATAAAAATATGGGTTTATTTCTGGCCTCTCATTTCTGTGCCATGGACTGTATGTCTGTTTTTCTGTCAATACCATGCCGTTTTGATTTTGTTGCTTTGTAGTATAATTTGAAGTCAGGACTGTGATACCTCCAGCTTTGTTTTTCTTCCTCATGATTCCTTTGATTATTCAGGGTTGGTATTTTCTTGTTTGTTTGTTTGCTATTCAGGGTTTTTTTTTTGTTTTTTTTTTTTTGTGTGTGTGTGTGTGTGTTTTGTGGGTTTTTTTTTTGTGTGTGTGTGTTTCCATACAAATCTGATGATTTTTGTTCTTATATTTCTCTTTTTTTTTAGATGCCATTGGGATTTTGTGGGGGATTCAGTTGTCTTTGTATTGCTTTGAGTAATATCGTCATTTTACTATGTTGATTCTTCCAAACCATTAATACAGAATATCTTTACATTTCTTTTCGTCTTCTTATTTTGTTTTAATTGTAATTGCAAAAGGAATTTTTAAAACTTTTTCTGAAATTTCATTATTAGTGTAAATGAATGCAATGGATTTTTGTACTGTATAGTTATTGATCTATTCAGGTTTTAGTCTCTTGTGAGAAAACTTGATAATTTATAGTTTTTTAGAAAATCATTTTCTGTTTCTGGATTTTTTAGTTTATTGGCATAAGATTGAATATAACATTTCTTTTACTTTTTAAAATCTTGTCCATATTGTAGTTTGTTCCCTTTCTTGTTTCTAGTTCTGATGTACTTATGTATGTAATGTACTTCTTCAAGTATGTGTATTATACCATGAATATATTTTAAATTAAACTTTCATTTTAGCACATGGATGGTATTATGAAAAAGTCTGGAAAGGATTTGGCCTACTCTGATGCCAAATGTGGTTCTTCTTGCCTAAAATGAGTTATGAGATGTAAATTGGAAATCTGAAGAGTTGATTATTCTGTAACTATTGCTTCATCTGTGTTGTTTGTTAGTTTTGAGGGTGCATCTTGTTAGACCTGACACCCTCATTATCACATGCTTTTATACAACATACTGTCTTCTCAATAGAACTTTCCCACCCACAAAGTTACCATTTACTTTTCCATGAGAGTATGTTAATTTCATAAGTAGTGTTAACATTGTAAGTAGTATTCTGTTTTATTTGATTCTATTACCATGAGACTGTGTTTTCTTCTCAACTATATTCATGGTCTAGACAGAGGAATGTAGAAGCGGCTTAGGGTAGATTTCTGGTCTTTTGGGAAACTATCATATTTAATAAACCCATCAACAAGTATTTGATTCCCATGTATCCAAGACTGCTTTAGGTGCTTTGGAGATTAAAAAGATTTCTCAGGCATTTAAAAAAACCCAGCAACTTGACTATGATCAACCTTCTCAGACTGCCTCTTGTGACATTGCTCTCATGCGCTCTATGCTTTATTTAGCAGTCCATCTACTTCTTGTTCTGAACATGCAATGCATCCTTTTTCTTTAATGACTTTGAAAAGTGATTCCCAATGCTCTAAATGGCTATTCTCTTAACATACATTATCAGAGTCCTACCTACCCTTTCTTCAACCTGAAACTTAAGTCTTGTCCCCTTTAGTGAGCTCTTCCCAAGAACAAGTTACCTTAGACTAAAGTCTTCATTTTGAAGAGATAATTAGAGTTGTAGATACAGACAATAACTATAATAAGGTATTCGACAAGCTGTGCAATGAAAGCTTTGGGAGCAAAATAAGCTAGATGATAGTAAAGATGAATATTTGTAATTGCTTAATGACATTATCAACCTATTCAGTTTCTTCAGTGTCATTGTTGACATAGCTTTTCTTTTCCTAGTCAAAAGTAAATTGATATACAGAGTGGAAAAAAAGTAGGTTTACAGTTTGAGTACATGGAACATATAGGTTATTCTTGCATTATTATTTATTAATTATTGTACTATTTTTCATATAAACCTACTTTTGCGCTACTCTGTATGTGTATAGGTGTGTATCTATAATCTATAATCTGAATTCGATTTCATCATCTGTTTAGCCTTATGCAGCTGCCACTGCTTTACAAACTAGCATTATGATAAGTCATAAAATAAAACCTTTATGACTTATCCCTCCAACTTTGTTCTTCCACATGTTCTTGGCTATTCTGGGACTTTTATATTTTCATATCAATTTTAGAATCAGCTAGTCAATTATTAAGAAAAGACTGCTAGGTTTTTTATTGAGATTGCATTGATTATGTAGATAAATTTAAGAGAGACCAATGGCTTTTTTTCTTTTTAAAATTAATAAATTTTTAAAAATTACAGTTGACATACAATATTATATTATTTTTAGTTGTTCAACATAGTAATTAGACATTTATATAACTTACAAAGTGAATACCCTGATAGAAACTTGTCTTCTTAACAAACAATGTTGATTCTCCCAATCTTTACATTTTTTTCATTTCTTTCAGCAATGTTTTATAGTTTTTAGTGTATAGGTCTTTCACTAGAACTATTTCTAGTTATTTGTTGATATATGTAAAAATGCCAATTTTTCTATTTTAATTTGGAATCTTGCTAAATTTATTTTTTAGTTATGTAGATTGTAGATTTTTTTTCTGTGTACTCCATCATAGTATCCATGAATAGACATTTTTATTTCTTCCTTTCCTGTGTTTGTAAGTTCATTTTTATGGCCTTGTTACAATGGTTTGGACCTTGAATACAGTGTTGAATAAAATGGTAAAAGTAGACATTTTTCCTTATTTTTTATCCTAAATATAACAATAGCTGTAAATTTCTTTATGTAATCTCTTTACCAGATTAAGGGAGCTCTCTTTTGTTTTTAACAATTTTATTAATGTCCTTTTTGGAGCATCTTTTGAAATAATTAGATGATTTTTTCTCCTTCATTCTCTCATGAATTTATGTTTATATGTCATTCTATATGTATAAAAGCCTAAGCAACTGCTCAACTGGTCAACTGGTCACTATGATGTGCACTGACCATCAGAGGGGCAGACGCTTAATGCAAGAGCTGCCCCCTAGTGGTCAGTGCATTCCCACAGCAGGAGCGCCACCCAGAGAGCTTACTGAGCGGTGGCTGTGGCAGGTGCAGTGGGGCCAGGATTAGCAGAAGTGATGTGGCACCTGGCCCAGGCTTGGGCTCCTTCTCAGCTGCCTGCTACATCCCCCAAAAGGTCACAGATTGCGAGAGGCTGCAGGCCAGGCTGAGGGACCCCACTAGTGCATGAATCTGTACACTGGGCCTCTAGTTTGTCTATTTTTTTGTCATGTTGTTGTCGTATTTTGGTATCAAGGCTATGCTGGCCCATAAAACAATTAAAAGCATTCCCTCTTCTTTGAAATAATTTTGTAAAGACTAGTGTTTTATCAGTGAAGCCATTGGAACTTACAGTTTTCTATGTGAAAAGGTTTTTAACTGCAAATGTAGTTTCTTTAATTGATAATAGTTATTCGGATTTTTTCCTTTTAGCAATTTGACTTTACTTCATCTAAGTTGTTGAATTTATTGGCCTATTGTTCATAATTTGCCCTTAATCCCCTTTAAATAAGATCTATAGTAATATCTCCTCTTGCATTTTTGATGCCAGTAGTTTATTTTTAGGCATCAGTCTTTATCTCTTGTTCTCTCCATTTTTCACATCTCACTATTCCTCCTGTTACTAGTTTAATATAGGAAAATGCCTAATTTTTGCTAAAACTGTTGCAATAACCTCATACTAGCCTTTATGTTTATAGTCTTGTTTCCCAGTGTCCCATTCACTTTATTACAGAAAGAAAAAGAGAAAGGGACATATGTAATACTTTCAAAAATAAAGATTTAAAAAAATAAAGTGCAAATGTAATTAAATATTTCCCAGTTTAAAACTTTTTATTTATTTTTGTTGGCATTATTATAGACTAGAGGCCCAGTGCACAAAATTTGTGCATGGGGGTGGTGACCCTCAGCCTGGCCTGAACCCTCTCCAATCCAGGATCCCTCGGGGGATGTCTGAGTGTTGGCAGACTGACATCCCTCTCACAATTCAGGACCGCTGGCTCCTAACTGCTCGCCTGCCTGCCTGCTTGATTGCCCCTAAACACCTCTTCCTGCTGGCCTGATGCCCCTAACTGCTTCCCTGCTATCCTTATTGTCTCCTAACTGCCCTCTACTGCTGGCCTGATTGCCTTCTAACTGCCTCTGCCTTGGCCCCTGCCACCATGGCTTTGTCTGAAATGACTCTGGAAGATGTCCAGTCTAATTAGCATATTACCCTTTTATTAGTATAGATGTCCTCCATTTCCCTCCTCTTTCCCCCCTCAACCCAGACCCTTTCCTTCCCTCCCTCTGCTGGCCAGATTGTCCCTAATCACCTCTGCCTTGGGCCCTGCCACAATGGCTTTGTCTGGAAGGACTCTGGAAGATGTTTAGCCTAATTAGCATATTACCCTTTTATTAGTACAGATGAACTCCATTTCCCTCTTCTTTCCTCCCTCAACCCAGACCCTTTCCTTCCCTCCCTCTGGCGTGTCCATGGAATATGTATTTATGTTCTTTGGCTATTCTCTTCACTTTCTTTCATCCTGTTCACCCCCATGCCTCTATATCCTCTCTGACATTTATCAGTCTGTACCATGTATCCATGACTCTGGTTCTATTTTATTCATCAGTTTATTTTGTTCAATAGATTCCACACATAAGTGAGATCAAATGGTATTTATCTTTCTCTAATCCCAGTTTAAAACTTTTTAATGGTTACTGAATACCTTCAGAATAAAAATCTAGGCTTCTTCATATGGAATATAAAGCCATTAATGATATGGTCCCTAGGATCCTGTATTTTTCTATTTTCTTCTTCCTTTTTATCTCTTTCTGTAATCCATAGGAAATTAATTATACTTCACTCTCATTATAGCGATTGTTACTCTTCATCTTAAAATTGAATGTAGCATTTCAGATATGATATGATCAATACTAAGTAGACAACAATTGTAACTTCTTTACTAAGATTATTGTTAATATCTCATTAGTATTGTCTCAATGTTTATTAAAGTAATAAACATTGATATAATACATTTTATTTGGTATAATACATTTTATTCAATGTATCTTTATATTAATAGCAATATCTAACTGAAAAGCTAAAGTACATATAGCCCAGTTTTAATTTTACTGTTATCTCAAATTATATTAAGTTATAGGCATGCATCTATCTATCTATCTATCTAAAAGGCTAATATGCAAAGTGTCCCTCGGGAGTTCGGGAGTTCTATCACTCACTAAGATGTGCACTGACCACCAGGGGGTGGTGCGGAGCAATGCAAGGCCCCAGCCAGCATGTGACTGCTAAGGAAGGGAGGCCCTGCTTGGCAGCCACAGCCAGGGAAGGAAGGCCCCAGCTGGCAGCCAGTAGGCCCCGATCAGCCCTAATCCCTGGTCAGGCCTAGTGACCTACCCATGCACGAATTTTATGCACTGGGCCTCTAGTTTGCTATGATCAGAATACCTATCAGATAGCGGCTTGATCCCTCCTCCCCACACCAGTGAAGATGAGTTTTATTTCAGTTTGGGAGTGTTAGTATTGATATTGACCAGTCACCCAGATGACTGGATGACATAGATTTCTTTCTTTACAGTGTCATTTCATAGTTTGTATAATTAAGAAACATTCCTCTGAAACTGGCTGGATGGTCTGGAGGTAAAGCAGTTGTTTCTTTTCTTGTCAGTTTTCACCTCCTCAGCCCCGGGGGAGTCAGGATGTCCCATGTTATACTTAAGAGCCTGAGCACTTCAAACTTTTATTCTCCTGTTGGGTTTGAAAGGGGGACGTTATTAGCTCTGTCTTGATGTAGCAGGGGCTCTGAAAGTCTATTTGGATAACACTGAAGATTGGAGGAAATGTGACTCTGTCTGTGTGTTTTAAGCCCCTAAGGTAAGATCAGAAAGCGTCTGGGGCAGTGAGAGCCAAATAGTTGAAGTCATACATTAATTATGGTCATGAATCATTTTTATTTTTAAAGTCTTTACCATTTGACAAGGTTGTTTGCATAGTACCAGTGAGTTTTAGGCAGCATTTTCCCTCTTTTAAAGTAACAGGCTGTTTTGTTGATTTCTGTTCTAGGTTGATCGTGCCCATTTTTATTAGAACTATGCTAATATTTTTGATTAAAATAGTTTGTTTCCCTACATGAATGAGTGGTCTTTAATTTGTGTGATCTTTGATTTTAATATATTATTTTTGAATTATAAATGTAGAAAACTATCATGTTAATCTTTCAGTCCCCACTGATCACTAAAAATAATTAAATCTTGGGACTGTGCTTTTACATTCAGGCATTAGTTGATGTTCAGGGCATTTTGAATGCCTCTTTTGTGCCATAGTCTGTGCTAAGTACTGGGAATGTACATGAAAAGAGATGTTTTCCCCTATCAGAAAGATCTAATAAGGAAATAGACAAGGAAATAAATAATTGCTGTTAAATGTGGTTCCATAGTCTTTGTTAGTGGTATTCTATACATGATACATAGAACTCCAGGAGTGCCTCTACCTGTCTGCAATAGTCTGGGAAGGCCTTTGAATAAGAGGTTATGCTTGAGCTGCCTCTTATTATACAGGAGTGTACTTACCTGTTAAAAGACAGGGATATCTGACATGGTACATGTAAGGAGCTAGAACAGCTCCCTCAAAGATACAGAAGCAAGAAATGGCATGATGTGTTTGGAGAACTGTCAGTACTTAGGCATTGCTGTAATGTATTGTGCAAAGTAAGGAATATCAGGAAAAGAAGCTGAAGTATGCTGGGACCTCATCACAAAGAGCATTTCCTTGCTTATAAATTTCTTCAGAGACAGCTTTGTAAGAGGCTACCAGGTGTACTGGTTAGTAATGCGGATCTTGTAATCAAAGAAAACACATCATTTCAAGAGATCATCAAAAGCGCTTTATTCAAAGTAATGCCCATAGCTAGTTACACATTTCCCCCATCTTTCAGGGAACTTGTGGATACCGTCCCAATAGAACTTTTCTTGTTTTGAGGCAAGCCATTCAGAGACCCAGGTTTCCACTTCATACGTTTTGAAGTGCTACTCTAGAAAGCATGTGCCATGCATGGAACAGGTGGTAATATAAAGGAGCAAGGTCTGATGAATACGGTGGGTGAGTTATTACTTCCCAGGCAAGATCTTTTACCGTGTCTTTAACTGGTTTTGAAGTATGTGATGGTATGTTATCATGAAGCAAAATTACTTTACCATGTCTTCGGGCACATTCTGGTCATTTCACGATCAAAGCGTGGTTCAAATTGATTATTTATTGTTGGCAGCAATCAGTATTAACTGTTTCACCTTGTTTTAGAAGCTCATAATACACCACACTTTCGTGATCCCACCAAACGCAGAGCATTGTCTTCTTTCCAAAGCAATTTGGCCTTGTAGTCGATGTTGATGGTTAACCTGGATCAACCCATGATTTTGTGCATTTGGGATTCTCAAAATAAATTCACTTAAAAAAAAAAAAATATATATATATATATATATATATATATATATATAAAATTGATTTTTTTTTATAGAGAGGAAGGGAGAGGGAGAGAGAGTTAGAAACATCGATGAGAGAGAAACATCAATCAGCTGCCTCCTACATACACCCTGCTGGGGATGTGCCCACAACCAAGGTACATGTCCTTGACCAGAATCGAACCTTGGACCCTTGAGTTCACAGGCCAACACTGAGCCAAACTGGTTAGGGTGAAATAAATCCACTTTTCATCGCCAGTCACAATTCAATGCAAAAAGGACTTTCTTTCATGCCATTGAAGCATCATTTTACTGATGACTTTTTGGTTTTCCATTTGTCTTTTGTTCAGTTGATGTAGCACTGATTTTTCTATCTTTAAAATATTTCCCATTGTTTGTAGATGATCAGAAATTGTTTGCTGAGCAACATTTAATCTTTCTGCAAGTTGTTTTTGTGTTTGACACACATTTTCATCCAATATGCTTGCAATTGTTGGTCTTCAAACTTTTTTGGTTGACCTGGACGTTCTTTGTCTTTCACATCAAAATCATCACTCTTAAAGCATTTAAACCAGCGTTCACAAGTGTCTTGAGATGGAACATGTT
The DNA here is from genome assembly GCA_036971965.1 of Nyctalus aviator. Lineage (NCBI taxonomy): Eukaryota > Metazoa > Chordata > Mammalia > Chiroptera > Vespertilionidae > Nyctalus > Nyctalus aviator. Next base: position 40,951,877 of record CM072929.1, read on the forward strand.
CACCATAAGCTTCCTGAAATATACAATAACTTTTTCTTCAAAATAAAATAATGAATTAAAACTTCCCGCAAATGCTCTCTTTTTGGCACAAAATTTGACATTTTTAAGCATAAAAATATCTATGTTAACACTTTCAGCAAATTTGACATATGAAGTTTTGAAGCTTGCTGTCAATACAACAAAATAGCATAGATATCAAATCGCATATATATCAACATATATGTAACTCTATCTATTGAACAAAATCCCCATTATTAACTGGTACACTTGGTATTTCTATCAAGAGTGTACACATGTACCCACAGCAAGAGGCAATAGGATGGCTTCTGTTAGATTCCTTAGGAGCTCTGAGGACACTGCAGAAAAACTCATCTCATGAGCAAACTAGCTATAATAAGAGTTCTTCCCTTTAAGATAACCTAAGAAATCCTTAATAACTGACAGGCAACTTTCAAAAGTGCAGAATATGCCATAAATATTTTTAGTTTATGGAGTAATAATAATGATGATGATGATGTTGGCAGAGGTATTGGTGCCATCAAATCCCTAATAAAATTAATATCAGATATAGGATAATACTTAGGTTAGGATTATTGATCAATTTTTTAAAAACTGAGGTAAAATTTACGTACAGTGATAGAGTAGATCTTAAGTTTAAATTCCTTGTATACACATGTACCTCAATCAAGATACAGAATATTTTCCTCACCTGGCTTTTTTCACTCAACATAATGTTTTTGATATTCATTTATATTGTATCAGTGGTGTGTTCTTTTATTGTTGAATAGAATTTCATTGTATGTGTGTTAATAATTCTCCTGTTTGATGCACATTTGGGTTGTTTTCTATGAACAGTCTTATATAAACCTTCTGTGGGCATGTTTTTATATTTCTTGAGTAAATACTGAAGAGTAGAAATTCTGGGTCATAGTTTAGAAGTATGTTTAATTTTATAATGAATGGTTTTTCAAATGATAGAACTGCATACAAGTTCCAATTGCTCCATATCTTTGCTCCCATTAGATGTTGTCCTTTTAATTTTAACTATCCTAACAGCTGTAAAATGGTATTTCATTATGATTTTAATTTGTATTTCCATGATGACGAAGATGTTGAGCACCTTTTCCTATGCTTATTGGCCATTCTTATATCTTCTTCTATAAAGAACTTTGTGGGGGTTTTTTGCCCATTTTTAATTGTTTTTGTTGTTGTTACTGGTGTATAAGAGTTATTTAATTACTTCAGACAGACACAGCTTTCTGTCAAATGGATGTTTTGTAAATATTTTTTCCCAGTCTGTAGACTAATTTTACATTTCCTTAATGTCACCCTTAGATTTTTTTTTTATTTTGGTAAAGTCTAGTTTATCCATTAAAATTTTTATGGTTAGTGCTTTTTGTGTCTTTAAGAAATATTTGCCTACCCCAAAGTTGTAAGAGATTTTCCTATGTATTCTTCTAGAAGTTTTATAATTTTAACTTTTATATTTACTGTGATCTTCTTGAATTAATTATTTGTGAGTATTGTGAGGTAGGGAATGAAATTCATTTTTCCCTATGTTTATCTGATGTTCCAGCACCATTTATTTAAAAAACTTTACTTTCTCCAGTCATTTGTATGGGATCCTCTGTTTAAAATCAATTGGCCATATATGTATAGGTCTATTTGTATACTTTTTACTCTGTTCCATTGATTTTTTAAAAATCTTTATGCCAGTACCATATTGTTTTGATTATCCTATATAATAAAAGTATAATATGCAAATCGATTGAATGGCAGACCAACCGGTCAATGGGGGTGGGGCTGGCAATTAGGTGTCTTGAGGCCAGCCATGGTGCATGTCAGTGGGCAGAGGGAGGGAATGGTGATGGGATGGGGGTGGGGCAGCAACCAGTGGTTGCAGGACAGTGGGGGCTGGCGCCATCCCCTGATCACCCACCTGATTGCCTCCCGCAGGGGTGACAGCAGCAGCCAGAGGATGATTCAGGGCAGGGCCGCCCAGCACCGTCACCAGATTGGCCTGTTGGGGTTGCCTCCCGCAGAGGGAGGCCCAAAGTGGCCATGGTGCAGTTGGGGGTGGGGCTGGCTGCTTGCTGCCCATGCTGTCCAGATCAGCCCTCCAGTCACCTCCCGCAAAGGGAGGCCAGACTGTGGCTTATTAGGCCCACTTCCCTAGGACAACCCCTGAGGGCTCCCAGACTGTGAGAGGGGGCAGGCTGGGTTGAGGAACCCCCTCCCCCGCCCAGTGCACGAATTTCGTGCACCAGGCCTCTAGTAGCTTTATAAAAAAGAAAGCCTTGAAGTCTGGCAGGTTTCAAATTTGTTTTATCTTTTCTAGATTCTTTGTTTTTCTGTGTAAATTATTCTGTCAACTTCTTTTTAAAAAATATATTTTTATTGATTTCAGAGATGAAGGGAGAGGGAGAGAGATAGAAACATCAATGATGAGAGAGAATCATTGATTGGCCGCCTTATGCATGCCCCATTGAGGATTGAGCCTGGAAACAGGGCATGTACCCTGATCCGGAATCAGACTGGGACCTGCTGGTTTATAGGTTGACCTCAGTCACTGAGCCTTGCCAGCTGGGCTATCAGCTTCTTTATTTCCATCCCCCAAAACACACCCAGAGCCTTTTGGGATTGTGATTATTATTGCAAAACTACTGACCCACATGTAGAAATATAACTATAGCTTTGTATATTTACCTTCTATCCTCTGACTTTTAGTTCTAGAAGTTGTTTTGTAGATTTCTAATGATTTTCTACATGAAAATCACGTTATCTATAAATGAAGATAATTTGACCATTTTTAATATGCAAATGTGTAAAAATCTCTCTCGCGCGCTCTCTCTCTCTCTCTCTCTCTCTCTCTCTCTCTCTCTTTCTCTCTTTTGTACGACAGAGACCAAGAAAAACCCAAACCTGTAACTAAACCAAAAAAGAAAATAGCTTGGTATTTTTTAATGTTGCTTATTTCAATGTGGCTGCTACTTTAAATCAGTCTTCTTTAATTGAGGTCATTAATTTTTTTTATGGGTACATGTAAGTAATATTCACCCTTGATAGCAGTGATTTTCTCCTGGTAACCAGCAATCCACTTCACTTTTCTTGGGCCTCAGTTCTATATCTGTAAAATGGTAGATTTGGCCAGATAATTTTCCAGCGTCTCTTCCATGCTCTTGTAAGTTCTTCATTTTAGTTCTCAACATATCAAAGGCAGTCAGGCAGGGATGGAAAGGTTGATTTTAAAGCATATTGTATTTCATTATAAGGATGCTAGGAAATTGTGAAACAATCAGTTTGGGTTTATTATTAATTCTGACTATCCTGGAAGAATTGTCCCCATTTTATTCCATTTACTGTATATGTGTGGTCCAGTGTTGAGAGTTTATAGTTAACTCACTTAAAATTTTCTACAACTTTTATTTCTAGGCTTCATAGAGCCCAGTGTGCAATTAAACAGACTCAGGTAACTGTTCAGAAAATTGGAAAAGAAATTGAAGAAAAATTAAGACTCACATCTACAAGCAACGACCTGGTAGGTTTTAAAAATATATTTACCCGTTTAATATCTTGATTTCTACATATAATCATCATATTCTTCTTACAGTAATTTCCTCTCTCCCCCTCCCCAAAAAAACTTTAGGTAGTTTTTCTTTCTTTTTTTCCCCCTAATGGTTCACTGAGACTTCTATTGGCATTTAAATGTTGGAAATAAACTTTCACATCTGCTAATAATGTAACATACAAAGTGCCTGCCTTTTTCTGCTAGATGAAACATTAGATTACATAGAGATACTTAGAAGATATTAAAAGCTATTTTATTAATGTCTTATGAATGTGAACTCTAGACACGAACTGTATAGTGATGGAAAAATAGCTGCCAGAAGAAAATAAAAACTTAAGACCTGCTTTAAAAGATGAATTTAAAATTATTTGGATTGAATTTAATAAGCTGGTTTGTAGACAGTGTTCTCTTTTGGGAAAGATTCTTTTAATGAGGCATTTCCAAAAAAATAGAAAATCCATTCCAAATAGACAGATTTAAGATGTTAGTATGATTATTGGTCTTTGTAGTGGAGAACAAAAATAATACTTTTGGAGTGAAGATTGTGTCTGTGTAAGTGGAATAGTGGTTATAACTAATACACTGAGGTTTTTTCAAAATGAAGCCACATGGCTATGGAGAGCTTTCGATGAAATTTGTGTTTTGAATTATGATACTTAAAAAACCATTTAAATCCTAAATGAAGCCCTAACTAAAATTTTGTAAGTTATTTGTTTGCACACTATCAACTTGGCAGAAGGCCTTATATCATACCCAAACAGAAATTACATGTTTCCTTGAAGTTTTGTCCAAGATAATAATTTAATAGATGAACCATAGAAATGCAGCAATGCAGTTAACTTACACAGACTTCTCTCTCATGGAATCTGAAATTAATGGATGAAAACATATTTAAACTATACAAATTTTCTGATTTTGATCTATAAATGACAGTTTCATGTAGTTCAGCCTAATATATAAAATGTCTAGTGCTGTACCTGGCACATACAAAACATGGTAGCTGCAATAACTACAGTAATAATACTTCACGTATTATTTATATGACTTTTCTTGCTTATGGAAAATCTTTTATTTTGGAGGGGCTGTTAAACCACCTCTTATTCAATAAAGGACCAGATTCCAGGCCACACGTATATTGGAGGAGGAGGAAAAACAGCTAATTTTAATCCTTTCTATATTGTACAAAATGCCACATTTTTAGAACCTTTGGGGAGAAATTGATAGGTTTTATTTTTCTTATTTTTCCCCTTCTAAGTCAAGACTGGGAAATTACTTATTTTATTAAATAACCGCAAATGCTTTGCCTCAGTAAGGAAAATGTATGTTTAATCCTATTTTTCTAAATATAAGTGGTGACATACAGAGCAAGGTGATAGAATATATGAGTTAAAGAGGTCAGGTTCAGAGGTTCACAGTGTGTTTTTACACTGCCTAATCAACCTGGAAGGAAATCATTGGATTTTTTTGAACTGGAAGTGAACCTAGAAATCATCTAGTCCCCTTATTAGCCCCACTTAAAACCACACTCCTCTCAGTACATTCTGCCCCCTTCCTTGCTTTGTCTCCATAGTATTATTTATTATCCTTAGCATGCCATATATCTTACATATGTATTTTGTTCGACTGTAAACTCTTTGAAGGGAGAGAGTTTTGTCTTCCCCTCCATCCCCAGTATTCCCCAATGTTTAGGAAAGTGTTTGATACACAGTAGCTACCCAGTAAATATTTGTTGAATTTAAGAACGAATCTAGTGTAATCTCTTCTTATAAAAGGACAGGAAAAATGAGGCCTGAAGAAAGGAAGCAACTTTCCCATATCATTTGGCAAGTAAAGACAGAAATTTTGGTTTACTAGTACTTGTCTCCTTGCAGGGAATAATTCCATGTACTTGTTCATGATCTACTTTAAGCTTTGCCTATAGCAAGTTAGACACTTTTAGTATTATCTCTTTTTTCTCATTCTCTTTCCATATTGGCCCAATGTAAGCATACTCCATTCTAAGCATTTTCAGTGTGCAAGAATTAATTTTAATTTTAGCATAAGTAAAAATAGTCAGAAGATATATATGATGCTGAAAAGAATCAGATTATTTCCAAGATCAACCCTGTTATAAGAAATTGGGTTTAGCCGAAACTGGTTTGGTTCAGTGGTAGAGCGTCGGTCTGCAGACTGAAAGGTCCCAGGTTCGATTCCGGTCAAGGGCATGTACATTGGTTGCGGGCACATCCCCAGTAGGGGGTGTGCAAGAGGCAGCTGGTCAGTGTTTCTCTCTCATCGATGTTTCTAACTCTCTATCTCTCTCCCTTCCTCTCTGTAAAAAAATCAATAAAATATATTTTTTAAAAAGAAGAAAAAAAAAGAAACTGGATTTATATTTGATGACTTTCAAAGATTTGTCATCTTCTCACATTATATCAATATTCAACATAATTTTTTGGCATTTAATTATGTTTCTCATGAAATTTCTGCAGTTGTCATCTGGAATTTTTGCTTATATGTTTTAGATTTTGTCATATGCCTTTCCTGTATCTGTTGTTTTGTCTTTGATTTTTGAATGTTAATTCAAGTTCACATTCCTGGGGAAAGCCCTTCTTGTTAATGATGAATTATTGTTTTTCTGTGTATGACTAAATTTAATTTTCTAAAAAAATTTAAAGGATTTTTGCATCTAGTATATTCATGAAGAATATTGGTCTGTGGTTTTGTTTTCTTGTAATCTTTTTGTCTGCTTTTGTTGTCAGGATAATCTTGATCACACCAAGTAATTGGGAAGGATTCCCTCTTCTGTTTTCTGGAAGAATATGTATAGAATTGGAATAATTATTAAATGTTTGATAGAATTTAACAATGGAGCCATATGGATCTGGAGTTTACTTCATGGATTTTGAACTAGGAATCAGTTCTTTAATACTTGTAGGATTATTGAAATTATTTACTTTTTTGTTGTTGTTGTTGATCTTCACTCTAGGAAATTTTTCCCCCATTGTTTTTCAGAGACAGAATGGAAGGGATGGAAGATGGGAAAGGGAGAGGGAGAAGGAAAGGGAGAGGGAGAGGGAGAGAAACATTGATGTGAAAGACATACATCTATTGGTTGTCTCCTGAACCCACCCTGATCAGGGAACTGAACCCATGACCCTTCGGTGCCCCAGTTGATGCTCCAGCCACTGAGCATACTCACCAGGGCATTACTTATTTCTTGAGTGATCTTTGGTGGTTTGTTTTTCAAGGATTTGTCCATTTCATTTAAGAGCTCAATTATTTTAATTTCAAATGGGTGTGTAGTTTTTTTTGTTTTGTTTGTTTGTTTTGTTTATAATTACACTAGAGGCCTGGTGCCTGACCTGCACTCTCTTGCAGTCCGAAGCCTCAGGGGATGTCTGACTGACGGCTTAGCAGGCCTAAGCCATCAGTCGACATCCTTAGTGCTGCTCCAGAGGTGGGAGAGGCTCCCGTCACCACCATTTCACCATTGCACTCGCCTGCCGTGAGCCTGCCTTCTGGCTGAGCGGCGCTACCCCCCCCCCCCCGGGGGAGCACACTGACCACCAGGGGGCAGCTCCTGCATTGAGTGTCTGCCCCTGGAGGTCAGTGAGTGTCATAGCCACCCATCATTCTGCTGTTCAGTTGATTTGCATATTGGCCTTTTACTATATAGGATTGCTATAATGAGCATTTTTTTTTAATATCTTTATTGGTCACTCATGACTCTTAAGAAGTGTAGGTTTAAATACTTTTATTTATTTAGTAATACAAATATGTTTGCCCATTAAAAAATTAAGCTCTTTAGTTAGATTTACAGAAAACTTGCAAAGAAAGTTTAGAGTTTCCATATACCTTTCACCAGTTTCATTGGATAATGGTATTTAGAAACAATATCTGAACACTGGATGTGCTTGTTGCTACTGGATTTGTAACTGCTGCCAGGCTCTCTCAGTGGACAGAGCCGATACATACAAGCATCTTTCTATATATATTAAAATAAACATGAGCAGAAACCTGTTTGGCTCAGTGGTGGAGCATCAGTCTGCGGACTGAAAGGTGCCAGGTTCGATTCCGGTCAAGGGCATGTACATTAGTTGCAGGCACATCCCCGGTAGGGGGTGTGCAGGAAGCGGCTGGTCGATGTTTCACTCTCATCGACGTTTCTAGCTCTCTATCCCTTTCCCTTCCTTTCTGTAAAAAATCAATAAAATATATTTTTTAAATAAAAAAATAAACATGAATTTATATGAATATATAAAACTCTAACACCACAGGGTTTATTCTAGCCCTCCCCCTCACTTTATTTGTAGCATCCTTTTCCGATAGTGAGAAACCTGGCTTCGATTTTCTACAATCTCTTTACTTATTTTTTTCATTTCTGGTATACATGTAGTTTCAGATTTCTCCCCCTCATTTGTCATTGGGATTTTCGTCTTCTGTTAGGGTGAGAGAGGATGAGTTTTAGATTTATAGAATCATTACAAAGATAGTACAGAGAGTTATCTCATATACCCCACCCCTACCAATTTCTCTGTTATTAACATCTTATACATAGAACATTTTTAACAATTAAAGAAGTTGTACTGAGAAATTATCGTTAACTAAAGTTTATCCTTTATTCAGGATGGAGAGTGAGGAAGGGAGAATTTTTTTTTTTTTTCTAACTACAGTCATTTTTTGGTATGTGTGTTAGGAATATTTTCTTCCAGTCTGTAGCTTTCCCTTACGTGTTTTTAATGATGTTTTTAAAAGAGCAAAGGTTTTAAGGTTGATGAGACCCACCAGTGTGTTTGTTTGTTTATTTATTTATTTAATGTGCCCTGCCGGGTGGCTCAGTTGGTTGGAGCACCGTACACCAAAAAGGTTAAGGGTTTAGTCCTAATTGGGACAAGTATGGGAGGCAGCTGATTTATGTTGCTCTTTGACATGGATGTTTCTCTTCCTCTCTCTCTAAAATCAGCAAACATATCTTTGAATGAAGATAAAACAAAATTTATTTACTGTGTTTTTTATAAGAAATCTTTGCCTAAACCAAAGTCATATAAATTTTTTCCTGTGTATTACTCTAGAAGTTTTATAGTTTGGGGCTCTGCATTTATATCTCTGATCCATGTCAAGCTAGTCTTTCCCCATTTAACTGTTTTATAATGTTTGTCTAAAATCAATGGATCATATATGAGTGCTCGAGGCCCGGTGCATGATTTTGTGCACTGGGTGCGGGGGTCCCTTAGCCCAGCCTATGCCCTTTCGCATTCCGGGGCCCCTCAGGGGATGTCCACCTGCTGGCTTAGGCCCGCTCCCCATGGGCCTAAGTAGACAGACATCCCCCAGGCGTCCTTAGCACTGCTGGGGAGGAAGGAGAGGCTCCTGCCACTGCCACTGAGCTCACCAGCCATGAGCCCCGCTTCTGGCTCAGCTCTGTGGGAACTGACTGACCATCAGGAGGCAGCTCCTGCATTGAGTGTCTGCCCCCTGGCGATCAGTGTGCATCATAACAACTACTCTTTCTGCCATTTTATTATTTAGGATATCAATTTCTGGATTGTCCATTTTGTTCCATTGAACTAAATGCCTATCTTTCACAAATACTATAGTCTTGTTATTTTAGATTCATTGTCTTAAAACCAAATAGAGTAAAATCTTTAACTTTGTACTTCGTTTTTAAAAAATCCTTTCAGTTTTCCAGGTTCTTTATATTTCCAAGTGAATTTGAGAATCAACTCAGTTTCTACCAAAATAAATAAATAAATAAATAAATAAAGCCTGCTAGAATTTTGATAAGGATTTATAGATCAATTTTTAGAGAATTGCTTTCTAACTATCTAATTCTGAAATTCATGAACATGGCATATCCCTCTTATTTAAATTTTTCTTTAATTCTCTAAATAATATGTTCTATCTTTCACTGTAGAGATTTTGTGCATCTTTTGTTAGAGTTATTTCTAAGATTAGGAGTTTTTTGGGTTTACAAATGGGATTATTTTTGAATTTTTGTTTCTCTTTTGTTTGCTGCTGCTATATATTTTAATACAATTTATTAAACTTCATCTTGTAATCTTATATTAACTTTTTAGTTTTGATATTTATTTTGTAGATTTCTTGGGATTCTTTATGTAAACCATTGCACCTGCAAACTTGGATGGCTTTTTGTGCTTTATTATTTTTTTCCTGTCTTATTTCAGTAGCCAAGACATATAGTTATAATGTTGAATAAAAGTGATAAAAGTTCCTGATTATAGGGGAAGCCATTTCATTCTTTTTCCATTAAATATATATATAATGTTAACCATGTCCTTTATTGGGAAGTTCCCTCTTATTCCTAGTTTCTGAGAGTTTTTATTGTGAATGAATGTTGAACTTTGTCAAATGCCTTTTCTGCAGCTATTGAAAAAGTAATTTTCTCCATGATTCTGTTATTATAGTGAACTACATTGATTTAATTTCACATTGCATTTCTTGAGTGAAGCTGAATCAGTTGATATATAATATACTTTTGTATCTTGCTGGATTTGATATAGTAATAATTTGAGGGTTTTATGCCTATATTTATCAGGAATATTGGAATGCACCAGGTTCTGAGTTTCCTCTGAAATCTGCCTGCTATTGATTCCCAAACTCTCAGGTAGTAGCTCTTTGTATTTTATCTAGAGTTTATAGCTATCATTTATGGGAGGACCAGTTTGTACTCCGTCTCTTAGAAGCAGAACTCTGGACATCTTGTTATGATACACTTGTTGCTTTATCTTCCTAGCTGGACCCAAGTTCGAGTGCCAATGAATTTATGAAATTAATGAATTGCATTAAGTATCTGAGGACGTTTCCCCCTTTCTTGGTGGTTGAGTAGATGTAGGTGCAATAGAAACAACTTAAAAATGACCGAAGTAAATTTGTTGACTTATGGGACAACTGCCAACTTTTTTTCAGATTGTCAATTACTTTCAAATTTTTAGGAAAACTAATATAGATGATTATGCCCCAATTCACAAATCTTGTGTCTTCAAGACCTCTTTACATACTTACAATTTGTAAAGACCTCAAAAACTTATATTTGATAATGTCTAGGTTAATAAAAGATCAATAATATTTCACATTTACTTCTGCAATCTATCTATTGTGATATCACAAATCTGGAACACTCCACTATCTACAGTTAAAAGAAAATGAGAGTGAAAAAAGAGATAATGGCTTAGTATTATGAAGGATATTTTTCATGTCAAAGACAATAAAACAGTCTTAGGAACCCTAATTGTTTTCTGGGCCATGCTTGGAGAACTTTTGCCTGAGGCTTTTTAGCTCAGAAGGGATCTATGAGAACAAAATTGTTTCCTTTAATATATCATTAGTCTGTCATTCTGAAATGAACCTTTAACCTTGCCCATCACTGTATCGGTGAAGACCCATATTAGGAATATGTGTGTTTGCAAAGAGATGAATCATCTGTGATTTTTCAGGTCAGTATTGTATAAAAATATTAAAATCCAATTAAAAGTGATTCATTGGAGATACACATTTGAAATTAACTATACTTGGAGTAAACAGTTAAATAGAACGCACAAACCCATTGGAAGATACTTATGGAACGTTAAGCTATGTGAGCACTTGCCTTAGATGCATTAGAAAGGATCAGGATCAGATTCCATCTGGTCAGGGTTTGTTTACTCATCAGAAATCAAAGCCAACAATCCTGGTTTTGAATGACTTGATATATTTTTGTAAATGGGCCAGTTTTTGCACATGGACCATAACACAAACACACTATATATGCCTTCCAGTATTTAGATTAACTTGTACCCTCAGTTCTTTTATTTTAGAAAACATATCCTAATTGTGTGTGTATTCTGGAGTAGCAGAGCAGATTGGCATATCTCTTGTGTTCTCTGAAAAGCTGTTTTTTTTCTTCTTATATTTTCTCCCTGTTCAGGTAGAGTTCAGTTTATATATTTTGTAGGAAAAGTTAAGTTAAGGAAATTGAATACTTATCTCTTTGTGGAAAAAGATTGCTTCCTAAGAATTTACATATTTATTTCCTCAGTGATCTAAAAACACCTTAGGGCTTCCTGATCACATTATTGACAAGAAACAAATTGCTCCTTGATTCTTTTTTCTTTAATGATAAGCCATCTATTTGACTTTTGTCTGATTTTTACAGTAGGTTGGCAGAGTAAAATGGCTTTTGTCTCCAGTAGACCCAAGCTCTTAGAAAGCAGAAACCATTTCTTATTTATCTAAAAGCACATAGTAGGCATTTCATTAAATGTTTGCTTTATTCAGGAGACATTGATTAGGAACATTTCATATTTCATAGAGTTTTCCTGTCAAATAGAATACCGATAATTGGAAATAAGCTTCTCTGCTTGTTTTCCTGGATTAAATGTTTTTTAACAGCTCATGCCATCTGTTTAGAATCAGTATTTCAGAGATGAGGAAGAAAGCATTTTGGGTGAGAAGTGATAACTATAAAGTACTTTATATACAACTGCCAAAAGTCATTTTCCATGCCCATTCCTTCCACAACGCCATACCATTACTCATCTTGCTGAATGCCCATGAGTCCTCATTGTATGTGAATCAAATAAAGATGCTGACTTTTAGTGTTCTCTACCAGCTTATCCCATGGCTTAGTAACCTATTCAGTTTATTTAATTAATGAACTTTCACTTTTATATTTTAATTGGTATATATCTTAGGACAGAGACAAGAGTTTATTAGGTACAGCCAAATTGCTATTTTGGTAAGATTTATGTTGTGGGAAATCAAGGAAGGTATATTATTAACACTATTGACAAACACCAGGAGAAAAAAATCACATCTATTTAAAATGCAATACTTGCATATGAATGCAAATATATGTAAGCACATATATATATTCATTGTGGGGGTAGGATTTCAGATTTTATCTGGAGGTAAATTCTGACAAGGGAGTCTAGCAAAATCTAGATTAAAAGGAAGTCTGAATAAAATTCAAACCTTGGTTTTATAGGTTTAAGTGGGAAGTATTTTTATGGAAAGATAGCTAACAAACTTATTTAACAAAATTAATTGTGTCTCTTGTAGATGTGTCCAAGATTTGTTTTATTAAATGAACATTCAGCAAAGTTTTTTTGGAAGTATAGTTCCATAACTTAAAAAAAAATTATTATTTAGAATAGTTTTAGGTTTACAGAAAAATTGTGCAGGAAGTACAGAAAATTTCCATGTCTCCTGTTCTCCCCCCCCCCTAATTTCTTTGTTATTAATATCTTACATTAGACTGTTACATTTGTTACAATTGTTCAATCAATATTAAGGCAGGCAATCTTTTTGGTAATTTTTACACCAAACTTTTGGGTAGCTAGTTGGTTGATGAGTTCTTCAGCCTTCTTAAGATTCTACACTTTTCCATAGCTTGATCTATACTTCTCAGTGTTTTTTTTTTGTTGTTGTTGTTGTTGTTTTTTTGTGTGTGTGTGTGTGTGTGTTTCTTTTTTAATTTATAACAAGAGGTTCAAACTTGTCATTGACTTCAAAATACTGAATAAATTCCTTCCATTGAGTTTCACTTGAGAACTGTTCACTATGAGATTCTTCTTCATTCTTCAGTTTACCTTTTCTGGAGCATTTTCTTTTTTCCTTCTGAATCTTGAAGTTTTCTGTTCAGAGTGTTTATTATGTAATTTTTAAATTTATTCCACATATGTAAATGGAAAGAAGTTTATGGTTCATCTGTAGGGAAATCTGAGATAGCTGTTTCTGTAACAGTCCCATTGACATCCAGCTGGTGTGTGTGTGTGTGTGTGTGTGTGTGTGTGTGTGTACAGTTGGAGTTACCTCCACTGATATTACTGATATTTACCTGGCTGGGAGGAGTAGGAGTAGGAGTGCTTTGATTTCCCACACATGGCTTCCACTGATAGATATTAGAATATCTTGGTTCAGTTTGGAAAGGATGGAAATCTACTTTTTGTTTTTTTGGATTTGCCTGTCTGTATTTTTCATATCGATGGAGTCTGTGGCATTTTTAAACTGGTGACTTTCACTTAGCATAATGTTTTCAACGTTGTTGCATATAGCAATACTTTATTTCTTTTTATTTCCAAATAATATTCCATTGCATGGATGTGCCATGTTTTATTTCTCTATCAGTGGTGAACATTGGATTGTTTCCTCTATAGTGGCCATAGGTAATGCTGCTGTGAACATTCACATTCAGGTTTCTGTGTGGATAGGTTTTCAATTGTCTTGGGTGTACATACCTAGAAGTGGGACTGCTGTGTTTAACATTTTGAGAACTCCCACTTCTTTTCTGATATTCATTTTTGTCTTACTGTGTTCTGTTGTTAGGAAAGGGTGGTTAGGTATTTTGTAGCGTCTTTTAGGTTCTTAGAAAGAACTGTCCCCAGACTTTAGATTTACTTATTCTCTTTTTCGTACATCTGTACTCTTTTCATTAAAATTATGGGTGCTTATAATTTATTGAATAGATAAATTAGATGAGTATTAAAGTGCTTTAAACCATTACTTATTTTGAAATATTACCAATGTATAATTATTCATAGCCATGACTTTTATATTAATAAATTTTTCTGTGCTTTTAATTATTTAGAAAAAAGATGCTCTGGTTTCTCTTCAGACCGCATAAATCTTTCGCCTTTTTTATTATTTAGAAAAAAGAAAGTGAGTGTCTGCAATTAAATATTTTGGTGCTTCGAAATGAACTGGAAAGACAAAAGAAAGCTTTGGGACGGGAGATGGCAATACTGCATAAGCAACAAATGGCATTACAGGACAAAGGTAAGTAAAAACACCTTGCAGATCGTCTTACCTCACATTTACACTTTCCTTTCTTCATGGGCTCAAATTGTCATCTTTGTATAAACACGCTGATATAACTTAAAAACTTTTTTGAAGTATTTTGAAAAAACGTTTTTTAAAGTATTTTGAAGATTCATACAGAAAAATATACAAACACACTCTATATTTCCTGATGCTCCCTTCAATTCAGTATATCTTAGCCAGACTAACTGCCACCTTGACTTACTATACCAAACATTGATTTTGCCTAATTTTGACTTTATACAAATAGAATCACATAATATGTACATTTTATGTACTGGATTTACTTCAACATTTGTTTGTAAAATTCATTTCTACCTGCATGTAATACAGTCTTAGTTTTTTCTTACTGTCGGCAGTATTCCATTCTACGAATATGAATTTATTCTTGCTTTTGGCATTTTAGTAATTTCTAGGTTAGGACTATTATAGATATTGTTTCCATGAATGTTATAGTCCATGTTTCTTAATGAAGGTTTTTTGGTTTGTTTTTGTTTTTGCATTTCTGTTGGATATAAACCTAGGATCAAGCTTTCTAAAGTGGTTGTGACAGTTTATCTCCTTTTAGTCCAGCAGTGTATTGTCCTGTATCCTTGTCTCTTGTCCTGTAGTCTTGTCTGGGATCAGGCCTAAACAGGCAGTAGGACATCCCTCTCACAATTCAGGACTTCTGGCTCCCAGCTGCTCCCCTTCCAGCCTGATTGCCCCTAACTGCCCTTCCCTACAGGCCTGGTTACTCCTAACTGCCCTCCCCTGCAGGCTTGATTACCCCCAACTGCCTTCCCTTGCCGGCCTGGTCCTTCCCAATTGCCCTCCCCTGTTCTCCATCTTGTGGCAGCCATCTTGTGTCCACATGGGGGTAGCCAATTGTGTGTTAGAGTGATGGTCAATTTGCATATTACTCTTTTATTATATAAGATACCTTTATGTGAACTAGTGTTCCATTTTATCAGGTTTTTTTTTTTTAACAAGGCTTTTTTTGTGAACAATTTAAGAAATACTTGCCTACTTTAATGTCACAAAGATCTTCCTCTGTGTCTTCTCTTAAGTGATTTACTATTGTACTTTTTACATGTATATCTGTAATTCATAAGGGATTGATTTTTTTGTGTGTATGATGTAAGGTAAGAGTCAAGATTCATTTTTTTCATATAGTCACCACTTATTGAAAACCGTCTGTTCTCCATTGCATTGCAGTTTCACTTTTATCATAAATCAAGTGACCATGTACTGGCATGTCTAGTACAGAACCCTCTGTTCTAGTGCACTAAACTATTTTCCTATTCTTTTGCCATTATCTCAGTGTTTTAATTTCTCTCAAGTTATAATTGATCTTGCTATCAAAATTATTCTGCTTAGTTGTTCTTCAAGATCACCTTCTTTATTCTTATCCTTTTGCATTTTTATATGAATGTCTGCACAGAAAAGAAAATCTTGCTAGGATTTTCCATAGGATTACGTTTAATATATTTACCAATCATTATATATGATTTACAATGAGACTTCTAAAACCAGAAAATGGTATATGCCTTTATTAGGTCTTCTTTGTAAAACACTGAAATTAACTAATTTTGGTATATGGATGTTTCCCATGATTTATTGAATTTATTTGTTTTTTTGATGTTTTATGATACTATTGTAAACATCTTTAAATTTTATTTTCTACTTGTTGCTGATATTTAGAAATACAACTGATTTTTTCAGTGGTAATGATTTTTATTTCATATACAAAGAAAAAATTCCCCCAAACTCTTAGGGACAAATTAACAGTTGTTAATGTTAGGGTAATGGCCTTGCAGCTGCACCATTCGCTCTGGTTATTTATATATTTACATTGTAAGTCAATTATATTTATAATTAAATCTAGTATTTAATGAATCTTGAGCCAAGTTAAAATATTTTAAAAGCAATTGAGTCCCTGATATTGATAACATAAAGGAGAAAAATGTATTTTTCACTTGCTTTTGCAGCATTGATGTAGTGTGTTTACTAGCCAGTAGTAAAATGGTTTGTTAATATGAATATTACTAATAACTTCTTAGTAAGACTGCTCTTTGGCATTTGGTGCTTATTTCGTCACTTGATTCTTAGCCCAAGAGCTCAATGAGGATACCAAGTCAATAATACATGATATTTAATCTTTGCTACTGATTCTTCTGAATGACCATAAAGGAATTACTTAACTTCTGCATCTTTATACACATCTGTGCAGTAAGGATAGCAGCTCATAACAGTGCCATAGGGATTAATTTGTGTAAACATTTGGAAGAAACCAGGTGCCTGATATGTATTTTATGTTTTTGTTTATAGAATTCATTTCAGCAGGATGATTTATTGGAAAAAGCAAAAGAGATAATTTTTATTCATGCTGCTGAGTGGCCACATTACTCTGAGGGGCCTTGTTACTCCATACCCATAAGTTCCTCATTCCCATACCTCAAAGGCAGTGGTTCACAACTTGTGGTCTACAGCAACTTCCAGCTGGGTCATGAGCTGAACTTTTCAATATTAATGTTTATTAATGTATATATTTTCATTTCTGGCAAATATTAGTAGTTTAACTTATGGCATTTAATAAAAAACAGATTTCCCTTCATTAGTGTCCCAAGCTGGATAACCTTTACATTAAATAATTATATGTTGGTTTATAGGATCTTTTGCCCTAACTTAACCCCCAAATCTTTGGGAAGCAACAACACTTTATCTAAATTAGTTTGCTTGAAATTTGGTTTAGAAAATGGTAAGAAACATTGATCTTGAGGAAATGTGTGTAGTAAAACTTAAATACATTTTATAAATGTTGATAAAATTCAAGAACTGAGGATAATGTGCCTGGGGGGTGATATTAACTTTTCAAAATTAGAATTCCCTAATCTTTGTAAGAAGAAGCTATTTTTAATGCAATTAGTTTCTTAATAGTAACAATTACATATGTAGTTCTTTATACTTAGAAAGTATTTATACAAAGATTACCATATTTGATACTTAAAGCAACCCTGAAAGCTAGGTGTGGCAAATATTGTTACTTTCATTTTATATATGAGATACTGAGATGGTAAGTGACTTGGCCAGCTACAGACAGACAGTTGGAAACCAAGTTGAGATGTAGATCCAGATTTTTGTCCCCCAAATCTGTGCTTTTCTCACTATTCCATACTATTTAAAGCCTTGCAGAATACATGTATTTGAATCGTACATAAATCCTATGTAACTTTTATCAAGATACTGTAATATGCCAGATATTTCACTTATGGGATATCATTTTGTTCTTAAGACAGTCCTGGAGATCATAACTTTTACGCCTTTTTTCCTGGGGTAAAGAACTGGGATTCAGAGACATTTCCTACGGTCACACAAATAAATAGCAGGTCCAAATTCAGATTTAGATTTCTCTGATTCCAAAATTTATCTTATTTCTACTAAGCATAATATCATTATCCCTTTCTCTAGTATGTGTCAAGCAAATAAACTGACGAATGGTTTGCTAGTTTTCCATTTGGCCTGTGGGCTAACAGATGGGGAACTTGATTCTGTGTGTTCCTTTTTATTACAGGATGGGTGAAATGAGTTTCCCAATGATTTTTTTTATTTGGTCATATCTTAATCAAGAGATTGGAATTAAAGATCTTTTCTCTCAGTCTGTCTTTAGACGAGTCATTCAACTTTTTTGGACCTATTTCCTTTTTATAAACCAAACAAAATTTGGAAATAAATAGTCAAGACTTCTTATTGCTCTGAGATTCTACTTGTCTCAGGAGGATAGGGGCTTTGTTCACCTTTTTTATGAATCGAGTTAGTTTTCAAAGTAAGATTCTCTGACCCAAGTATATCTATAAATGTCATTTGTTCACTGGAAAGCCATTTGATGGACCCACCTCTTGAAATTCTGTAAACTACCTATATTCAACTCCTATTTTACAGATTCTTTAATTCATTTTGGTAAGCAAGCACAAATACATTGTTTTAGTGACATGCGTAAAATATATAAAATTTCATTGCTCAGATTTGGAAAAAGCAGTTCTTCTTGGCAATTCCAGTGTATGAAAAATTAAATTTTTTTTATCACCAAAATGAGAAATGTTTTATATTACTTTCCCAGCAATTACAATTTTTTTTTGTCATTTTATAATAAAGTTTGATAATTAAGGTGAACTACATATCTAGTTTGTTCTATTTAATTAGATTTTGACTTGGTCAACAACTTAGTCTGTTCTTTTAGCCTGCATCTCAAATAAAAGAAGACTCATATAGTATATTTAAATCGGTACTTAGAGTTTCTGTCAAAGGTCCCCTAGATTGTTATTTGAAGTTGTAAAGATATTTTATTAAGTATTATGTAATAATTTTCTTCTTTTATCTCATAAAGTCATAAATTGAAAAATTACACCTCACAAATTTTATAATTCAAAATATATTTATTTGAAATGATGGTAACATTTAAATTTATTAGTCTCTGTGTGTGTTCTGATGTTTTTAGAACCATTCGACAGAAATTCCTAAACAGACTTCCTTAAAAATTATTAATATCTGCCTTTCAAAAATTTTTGAACCTGGGGACAATTTTCTCCTGGAATTTATGCTATTAAAGATTCTTTACTTTCAGCTATTGGTATTGTATGCAGCTTGTGAAAGGCAGTAAAAGCCAGACAACTTGGTGGTTATGAGAATATATATGGGTCTTAAGTAAACCTCAGATTTTCTTCTCAGAATGATGCACTTTTCATATATTTGTAATGATTTATTCCAGTAATGATTGATTGGATTGTAAGAAGCTTATAATTATTTATTCCAGTAATGACTTGATTGCATTGTAGGGAAGTCAGACTATCATATTTTAATCTCCCCCCTTTGCAGTGCCAAGTATAAATGTGTAGAGATAAGCCACCTAACAAAATTTTACTTTGGTTTATTAACATTTTTCTCTTCTTACTCCCAAAACACATTAGAAATGGCATTTACCAAAAACACATTTATAATTAGATGGTTCAAGAGAGGAGTAAAAGAGATCATTAGGCATGTAAAGGAAATGGGAAGAGCACTGAGTATTTGTGAATGTGCACATGTGCCTTCATCATTTCTTTTATTGGTCATTTATGGGACACATGCAAACAAGCAGGCACTCTGTAAGATGTTAGACACAGAACAACAGGTGTGCTTTAAGATATGTAGAAGGTGCTATGGAGACACAGAAAATGAGCACCTGAAAATCAGGATACTCAGTATAGGAAGTGATGTGGGCCAAGTCTAAAAGAGTAACTAGTAGATAACTAGCTAGGGGGGAGAAAGTAAGACAAGACTTCCCAGATAGAAGGAACAGTTTATACAGTATTGGAAATAGATTAGAGAATTGCAGGTAATTCCAGTAAGGCTTCAACAAAGGACACATTTGAGTTAAGGTTCACAGGAGAGTCCAAAGAGGTAAAGAATGACCAAATTTTAAAGGAAGTTTATGGTGGGAGGTTTGAAGATCTATACTAATAAAGAGCTAATATGCTAATTGTTGGGACACCATAACATGTAATGATCAGGTCATTAGCATATTAGCTGATGCATAGCTCCAGAGATGGGGCGGAAGCAGGGAGGCACCCGGAGAAGGTGGGACCATCCAGTGCCGGGAGGGCAGGGGTGAGAGCCCATAGCACCCCCCTCATCAGTACTTCACCACACACTGCTCACACTCTGAGTGCCAGTGGTCCATCTGCCAGGGGAAGGAGCGCAGCGCAGCAGGCGGGAGGCTTCCATGCTCTCCTCTGGCACCAAGACATGTGGAGCAGCCATATTGCTCCAAAGATGGGGTGGAAGCAGGTAGGTACCCAGAGAAGGCGGGACCAGCAGAGGTGACTTGAGGGCCTGAGGGTGGGGCTTTGAAAGTGCCAGAGAAAGCCAGAGAGTGTGGGCGCTGGGCCAGGCGTGCTGGAGCTCTGTGTGGACAGATTCAGGTGTCCAGGCAGGGCTGCACATGGATTGGTGGTGCTGTGTGATTTCATGCACTGAGCTTCTAGTGTTGAAATAACTTAGGCAAAATTTCAAAGACGAAAAATAGGACTGTCTTGACGATCACAATATAAAATGGAAATTAGATATATATTTTAGGAAGTTTTTTTTTTGAAGAGTTGAGGATAGAGATTTAGAAAGTTATTATAGTAATCTATAATATAGTAATCTAACAATACATAGTTAAAATATAAACAGATTGGAAATGTAAAGGGAGGAGGGAGCATATAGGTTCAAAAGATATTTAGATGGTAGACTCTACTGTTAATGACTTAGTAGATTTGAGGAGAGAGGGAGAGAGAGGGTTTGGGAAAGTTTCTGATTTCTGGTTTGGACAACTCTTCACCAAAACAAATACTGGAGTAGAAGCAGATGTTGGGGTAAAGAGAGAAAAGGGAAGAGTTTTAGATACTTACTTAGTGGGTAAGATAGTCAATAAGAAGCCAACGGATAAACTAAATATCAGATTGTGGCAAGCACTAGGAACAAGCTGCAGTGATAGACTGTAACGTGGGAGACTATCTTTGCAGATATTACTTAAAAGGTTTGCTTGAGGAGCTCTGTCTTACAAAATAAGAATTTCTGGAGTACCAATGGAGGAAACCTAAGTAAAAAGGCTTGGGCATAGGAAGGGCCTGAACTGTAGAACAGGAAAGGGGCCACTATACCTAGGACATAATTTGTTAGGAAGAAAGTGTATGAGATGGGTTGTGATGAGAAGGAATTTAACATATAAATGAAGAGGATTGACTTTTTCTTTTTTTTAATCTTTATTGTTGAAAGTATTACACAGGTTCTTTCTTTCCCTCTGAGGCCCCGCCCCCCCATTAATCTTCCATCCCACTCCTATCTGATAATTAACTTTTCCATTAAATAGGAAGAGAAGGCTAAGACAATGGCATAGGTACAGGTGAGTTTACATATTGGGTAGTGAGTATGACTGTAAAAGAGTCCTATTGTGTCAGGGTAGTATGAGGTAAGATGATTATGTATTGGATTTAGGGGAGGTTCAAGAAGTTGGGGTAATGTATGGAGTAGTCATCTCCAAGAGTGGGAAAGCAAACTCATGAGGAAATGGTAGAATTGCTGGACAGTGTGCCTGTTTGTGCTTTGTGGTTGTTTTAAAAGTAAAATAAGCCAGGCCAGTTATGTAATTTTCTTTGCCCATTTGGAGTTTCATGGGGGATGGTTGAGATGCCATTATTGAATAAAAGTGAAATTATTCCCGTTTTCTAGATGAGGAAAATGAAGCTCAGACTTATCTACAGTCCTTAAATAGCACAGGTAGAATTTTAGCCTAGATCTTTCTGATTTCCTAAGTTGATGGGCTTTTCAGTACAGTTCACTCCCTCCCATAGGCTCTGCCTATTGTATGTAAGCACTAAAATTAGCTCTGACCTTCATAGCTGTCGAGCCAATTGTGTAAAGTTATGAAAAGTATCATTTGCTTCTCATAGCCTGTTATAAGGAAGTATATCAATTCTTTAGGGAGAAAAAAGTCTTCTCTTGGCACTAAATTCTGAGAGGAATTTAGCATGCAGTTTCTTATGTGCTAGATATTAAATATCATAATGAAATACAGTCAATTGCAATTTTGTAAAAGTTACAGAAAGAAATATCTATTAACCCTTGAGAAAGGCAACATCATAAATCATAGTACAAAAAAAAGGCATTTCTGCAGGGAGGGAAACTAAAATAGTTGAAGTATATTGCTTTTTGGTCATCTGACTTGCTGTAGAAAACCCAGAAGAATGACAGTTTATTGGTTTTAACTATAATTTTTGACAGGGGCTGGCCATTGGCCAGTCTGAGACCAAACTCTCTGGTGAGAGAGAGGCTCAAGAGTCTGTGTTTTGTTTTATTGATGGGAGCGAAATTCATATTTGCTAGCTTTAGATTTACAGGCGACAGCATTGACGTTGGTTATTAAAATTGCCTGACTTGAGTTCTTGCTTAACAGAGGGGTGACTGTAGAGTGGAACATTGCTGTATGCAGGGACAACCATTTCAGAAAGCAGTTTTGGAACATCGTAAACAAAGCATGTGCATTTGCTTTCCCTCCCTCTCAATGACCTATTGATAGGACAGGGCATAAAGAGTAAAACCTATGGTGATGGTGAAAATCAAAGAAGGTGCCATCAGAATAGCAAAGATTTTGACACAGTTTCAAAGACACCAAGTAGATAGGATTGTATGATGGATGAACTGGAATAGAGAGAAACTGCAGCCTGGAGCACAAATGGAAAATGCTGCCGTGGGGGTTTCTGGTAGAGCTCCCAGAGACCTCGACTTGGAATTGAGGAGGAATGGCAGAGCTGTAATCGGAAAGCTGGGCCTCCTGCCCCATTCTCTTTCCTCTAGGAATTTAGACTAACTTCCTGTAACATTTGCTTCAGTTGCTTTCTAAACATAATGGATTGTTGACCTGGTTAGGTCCCATGATATGAATGTTTGGCGTAGAAAGGTGGAGCAGAGCCTAATTCTGGACTTTTACGATCTACCCAGAGGGACAACATGAAAGGCAGCTCTACTTAGGACTGAAATACCCTAAATTTATACAATCCCAAAGTCAAGTTCTCTTATTTGACAGTTGTGATGATTTAAAGTAAAGGTACTACCTTCTCTCAACATATGTACTCTGAAAGAAAGCCTAATTGTCAATAGGATCTGCCTGCTTTCACTGAGCTGGCACTTAGGGGTAAAGCCTTTTATATAAATAAATCTTTATAGTGTCAAAGAAAACCTACATTAATTACATATGCTAAGCAATCTAATCATGTATTAATGGGTTTGAAGGAAAAAAATAATGGTCGTCACATATTTGAGGAAAACAGTATGCAGGAAATCAAATTGAACAAATAGAATAGCTGACCCAAAAGAAAACATAAAGAACAGAGAAGAGCTTTAAAAGCCTCAAATTAACATCCTCAGGTTTGATTTCCAGCTTCTGCATAGGACGTAGAAAGATGGGAGGAGCTTCCCTTCCACCCTAACAACAAGAGAACGCTAACTGATGTACAAAATTGCTATCAGAGAATCAAGGTTGCTGGGCAACCAAGTTACCTGGTATGTTAGTAAAGACCAGCATCTCCAAGGAGAGGCAGATATGAGGACTGATTCACCACTGGTAGAGCATGGGAGGAAGTTGGGGCCACCATATAAAAGGTAAAATAATTCAGCTACCGTTCTTAACAAATTGCCAATCACCATTGTGAGCTGCTATAATACTATAGCAGATATAAGGCAATTCACAGCTGCTCCCAGTTTATTCTGCATGGACCTAACCCAGATGTTCACAAGAAAGGTTGGAGGCAGGGCAGAGAATCGTGGAAAATCTCCCTTGGTGGTGTAGATCTAGAGGAGGGATGTGGATGTTGCAACATCCCAACTAGGGTAGAAAGCACAAAATAACAAGCTACAGTAGTTAACCACTTGAGGAGAGGCAAGAGCATGGTAACTTTACTTATGTACAGGGAATACCTAAATCTGAGGATAGAACAGCATTGTTGAAAAGAAAAAAAAAAGAAAGAAAAAAAAAAGCCTACAGCACAATAATCCCCTCCACCACCATCATCCTCAAAAGAAAAATGAGAGGAAATTTGAAGGTTGTGATACACTGAGGGTAACCATGGCAGCAACAAAACCCAAATACAGCTCGGTACCAGACTTATATTGACTTAACCCCCAAATTAAAAGTAGAAGAAGCATACCCTTTTCTTTATTGCTCTGCAATTGGTGTTCAGGATTCAATCAAAGGTTTTGAGACAAGAAAAACAAAACAAAAAACCCATCACCGACCACCACCATCACCACTAACAAAATGTCAAGAGAAGAAATTAACAGAAAGAGACTCAGAAATGACTCAGATGTTGGTACTATCAAGAGAGGGAATTTAAAATGACTAAGATTAATGTGCTTCAGGCTTTCGTGGAAAGGTGGAGAGCATATACAAACATATGGTAAGTTTCAGCTGAGAGGTGGAAACTATAAGAAACAGTCTAATGGACATGCTATAAATAAAAATACACAGTACCAGAGGTAAAGAATGCTTTTGACAGACTCATCAGTAGAAGATACAACTGAGGGAAGAATCACTGAACTTGGAGATGGGTCATCGAAATTACCCTAACTGAAGCTCAGAGAGACTCCTTCAGATACAACTAAGATAGTTCATTATCAGCCCTCCTACACTCCCAAGAAATGTTAAAGGAATATGATACCGAATACATGGCTCTACATAAAACTTGGAGATTTCTGGAAATGGTTGAAATGAAGATGTTATAAAGGCTTTTCCCCCCCCTGATTTTTCATGGCTCTAAAAAACAATTGTTTTTTAAAAAAAATGTATAATTAACAATGTTTTAGGGTTTATAACATGCATAAAGTAAGATGTATGAAGAATTTGAACAGTGGGGAAGGTAAGAATTAGGTGTACTCTTTTGGGTTTTTACACTATTTGAATGGCATAATATTATTTGAAGGTAGACTTTACTAATTAAAATTTTATGTTGTAAACTCTGGGGCAACTACAAAAAAAAACCATACACACACAAAAAACACACAAAACCTCAATCCAAAAGCATAAAAAAAATCAGGATAACGGAACAAATAGAAAATAACTTGTGAAATGGTAGACTTTAAACATATCAGTGATTATATTAAGTATAAATGGTCTAAATACTGCAATTAAAAATTAGAGATTGTTTAGATTTTATATATTTTTTTAAAAAGGCCTAAAAAAAGGCTATTTGCAAGAAAACCACTTTTACTTTATTTTTTTAAATATATAGACATAGATTAAAGGTAAAAAATGGAAAAAGTATGCCATGCAAATACTAATCAAAAGAAGACTGGAGTGGCAATATATATAGAGTGAGGCAAAAGTAATTTCACAGTTGTATGTGAAACACAGTTTATTTTTAAAAAATGTATTTTTATTGATTTCAGAGAATAAGGGAGAAGAAGAAAGAGATAAAAACATCAATTATGAGAGAGAATCACTCTGTCTGCTGCCTTCCACCTTTGCTTTGGTCCTGCTGCCCTCCTGAAGCTCTCTCCTTGCCCTGGCAGCCGCCATCTTTTTCATGTCAATTTGTATATTCCCTTCTTATTGGCTATGGGCACCGTCATATTTGTTGCAGAGTGATAGTCAATTTGCATATTCTGTCTTTATTAGATAAGATAATCAACTAGGGAGCATAAGCCTGCTTAACCAGGAAGCTACTGCTTCACAAATCCCAGGGGATTGCAGCATTGCCCTACAACCTATATAGGGAGTAAGAACTGACTTTCCAATCCCCCAGGTCCACTGGCTCAGACAATGGGGGAAAGTGCTTCTATGAGGCATGAGGAGCCAAGATGACAACCATAGAGGCCTGTTTGTCTAGCTTGGGAAAAGGATTGCATTGGATAAGGAACACAGAACCCCAGAAGATTTAGGAAATAGATTGGTTAGGGGGTGGATCCATCAGAAGTATATGAAAGCTTAGAAAGTTGATTGGTTAACTTGAAGAAAAGTCTGGGCTTTCCCAAACCCAACTATATAAATAATATATATATATAAATGCCTAAGCAACCAAACAATCGGTCGCTATGATGTGCACTGACCACCAGTGGCAGATGTTCAATGCAGGAGCTGCCCCTAGTGGTCAGT
This sequence comes from Nyctalus aviator, assembly GCA_036971965.1. Classification (NCBI taxonomy): domain Eukaryota; kingdom Metazoa; phylum Chordata; class Mammalia; order Chiroptera; family Vespertilionidae; genus Nyctalus; species Nyctalus aviator. Next base: position 40,977,889 of record CM072929.1, read on the forward strand.
GCGCTCCCACATTGGGAGCACGGCTCAGTGACCAACCTATCCCAGTGGCCCACCAGCCGGGCAGCAGCCACTCCCTCCCTCAGTAGTCCTGTAGATCCAATCTTCGGAGGATGGCAAGGCACTCACAGACTGGTGCCCCAGGCACAATCTGCAGCTGCTTCCCCTCCCTAGACACCCCGCAAGGAAGAAATGATGTCAAGGCTCTAGACAGCGGGCTCGAACATCTGTGGGATGGATCCAGATCCCAGGCCAGCTAGCGTATCCCACCCCCACCTGAAGGGCCCATCATGCCCCAACCCCCCATCCCCCCAGTTGGGCACCAGAAGCAATCCCCACTGCAGCGGCCTGAGCCTCTCCAGAGGGGGACTAGCTGGGCACAAGCCCGAGGCAGGCGCAGCGGGGCCGGGATGAGCAGGAGTGGCAGGCAGGAAGCGGCAGGCAGCATTAGACTGAGGATTTCTGCGTGCACCGGGCCTCTAGTGATAATGTAATCACAACGTAACAAAGAAGCTTTCTCTCTGGCAAAAGGCTTGCCAGGTTTGTTCACACACTGTCTCTGTAGCAGCTGTGTGGACTTCAAGCCGTCTCCAAGCCCAGCCTGGGTGCTGGACAGAGCAGCACCAGCCAGCCATCGCACAGCCAGGAACTGGACTAAACTTTGACATGGCACACAATCTCTAGACATTGGCCCTATTTCTGGGCTTAATGAAAACAAAATTGGATTTTTTCCAAGGTGGGGATGGATGGAGAAGAGACATTGGAAACCTGAACAACCTTCTGTCTCCACCCAAATAAATCCTGTCATGCCACAATTCCCGCCGCATGGGTCTCTCAGAATGCTGTTCTTGTGATCCCGGGAAAGAACCCCGTTTCCACCGGCAGCACTATTTTTAGGACACAGCACCAACCGTAACATTCAGGATGGTGATACATAACCTGAACAGCACCTAAAGTGATTGAGCACATCCTTGCCTCAGAATTATTACTCTTTATAATGTGACTTTCGGAATTTGGGTTATTTTTTTTAGATATCTTCAAACACTTAGCCCTTCTCGGTACGAGCCTAGCTAAACTCAGCTTTGTCCCAGAGTCCACTCATAACCAATGAGGCATGTCACCATTTGATATAAAATTGAGCCCGATATGTTTTGGAGAGATGGTGCCAGTGCGCATTCTAAAGCCCGTGGAAAACCATAGCCTCACAGGGGACCCCTGTCTGGGTTTGGATCAACGCTTTTATTTTTTATTTGGGAATCATCTTAAACTTATAGAGAAATTATAAGAAGAAGAAGAGTACAGATATTTTTCATCCTGATTTACCTTTTGTCAATATTTTACCCTGTGTGTTAGCTGGCTAATATATTCTTTTCTTAAATATATTTTATTGATTTTTTTTACAGAGAGGAAGGGAGAGGGATAGAGAGCTAGAAACGTCGATGAGAGAGAAACATCGACCAGCTGCCTCTTGCACACCCCCTACCAGGGATGTGCCCGCAACCAATGTACATGCCCCTGACCTGAATCGAACCTGGGACGCTCTATCCACTGAGCCAAACTGGTTTCGGCTGGCTAATATATTCTTAAATTTAAATTTTCCTTCACTCTGCAAGTCTCCGTGTCTCTCATTCCCCCCCCACCCCCCCCACCCCCAACCCCCCGCACTTTTGGTCATGTAATAGGTTCTGGAGAGTCTTCAAAACTGAGGAGGGTATATACATTTGCTTCTTGAAGTCTGTATCTGTCTTGTCCCTATTTGTGGTTTCACCAGCAATATTAGAGTTGAGGCAGCCTAATTTATGTATGAAGAATAATATTGCAAGTTTCCGTGTGGTAGAAGAATTTGTGTGCATTCTGATAGAAAGTACATGGTGTGGAGGGTGGAAGTTGTTAACTTAAATGTTTTCTGAAATCATTGAGGTTGAAGATTTGGGGCGGAATTATATTGGCGCTAAAGAAGATAGGCGGTGTTCCTTGATTAAGTTCTATTTTGGAGGCAGAGCTACCAACTTACTATCACTTAACTGTAGTTGAGGAAGAAAAATAAGGTGCTTAGAGATGTTGATAAAATTCCCTACGTTGGTCAATTGAGTACTACTTTGGTCAGTTAATCTACTTCTTGTTCCTCCCTATAGGAGGTGTGCAAAAGAGTATAGGGCACCCTTTCCTGTTGGATCAGAGTTCACGAAACTAAATTCCTCCGTAAGATCTACAACTTAGTGTTATCAGGATCTAAGACTTTTTCTGTGCTTCAGGACTGCTGGAATTATCATGCAGGCCTGGATTATCAAGAATGTAAGACCCTCATTTTCTTAGAGTAGGAAGATGTAAAAGGATTTTGTGATCACATAAATATAAATGGGAGTTCCAAAAATTGATGTAAATTCAAAAAATAGGCACCTAAACACATATTAATCATTGCAGTGCTACGGCAAGCACTTAAAGAAAATTAAATGTTTTGTATTAGGATTAAGGCATGGGGTATCAGTTAGAATGTGGAATATTCATATAATTTATACCCCTGGAGTTGAATTTTATACAGCCATTGAACATCACAAATCAGATTATTTGTAAACATATAAAAATGCTTGTGACATAATATGGAAAAATCAGAATATACATTTTCTGTACATGTGATTGTAGCTAAAACTGCATATCCTTATGAATAATATGGTAGTAATAACATATAGTAATGTTATATAGCATTTTTGGTAGAACAGAAATTAACTATTAAGAAATGAACTTTATTTTTTAGAGCAGTTTTAGGTTCATAGCAAAATTGAGCAAAAGGGACAGAGAATTCTCATACTCCCCCACATGTGCACAGCCTCCCCCATTGTCAACATTCCCCACCACAGTAGTCTGTTTGTTACCACTGATGAACCTTGAGAGAATCATCATTAACACCCAGAGCTCGTAGCCACTTAAAAAAAAAAAAAAATGAAGTTGTTTGGACTTTGAAATCCCCCCAGGGTTTATTGGTCAGCAATCCAGAAATCTGTACGAGGGGATCTTAGATGCTTACTCTCTGACAGCTGCCGGAGGCTGGACGTTTATAAAAATTAAACCAATAGGGAAACTTATTCCAGTTAATCCCCTCGAGCAGACCTCTATACCCAACCTCTTTTGTCTGCCTTTTAACTCTTTATTTCCCTCCCACAGTCGTGCCTGGGCTGTGCCTGTTTGGTTGTGAGTGAGCATCTCTCTGTGCACTGTTACATGTGGACTTTTCTTCCATCTCCTTCCAGGCAGTGCATTTTCAACTGAGCACCTCAAGCTTCAACTCCAGAAGGAATCCCTAAATGAGTTGAGGAAAGAGTGTACGGCAAAAAGGTAAATGAAACTCAGAATAATTGTTGTGAGTGTCAAGTTTACTTTGAGGATAGGGTTTGGAAAAGTAGGATTCTTTAAAAATTGCTGCTGTTAATTTGTATTCCAAACACCTCAGGCCATATTCATTTATTCAACAAATATTTATTAAGCACTTACTATGTGTTATACGTGTCATACACTGTAATAGAGGCATTTATTTAAAGCTCCTAGTATATACTCATAATCAGAAATGAGAACTGTTTAGTTTTCAATGTCATAGCACCATGACTTGATGTCTGAATCTTCTCCTCTTTCTATCTTCAACATGTAGTAGAGTTGATAGGTTTTTCTTCAGTAATTTCTTTAGATTTACTCCTGTTTAATGTTATTAGCTCATTTTGATTACCTCAACAGCTCCTAGATGATCTCTCTAACATCATTCTCTCCATCTTTCCATTTTATCCTCTACGTTATCAGACCTCTCCTCTATTTTTACCAGATATTTTTTCTTTTTTTAAGAGCTATGGTGATTGTTTTGCTTAACTTTCAAATAACCTTCAGTAAGTTGGTGCTATACTGTAGCTACCCTGTTTCCCTGAAAATAAGACAGTGTCTTATATTAATTTTTGCTCCCAAAGATGTGCTAGGTCTTATTTTCAGGGGATGTCTTATTTTTCCATGAAGAAGAATAGGGTACACATTTATTGTTAAATGAAAATAAAGGAAACTTATTACCTGTATAGGTACAGTAGTACGGTAGTTGTCAACACAAACCAGACAAACTGTGAATCCTACAGTATCAAGAATTTACTCATTTATTCAATGACAATCATATCATCATCTTCTGGAACATCATCATAACAATCCAATTCCTGAATTTCCTGGTGAATTTCTTGTGACTCCATTTCTTTCAGAATCAGTGGACCAAATCTCTCATGTTTAGCAATAGCATTCTGAGTCAGAGCCTGGGGGAGCCTTATTTTAGGGGGATGCCTTATATTTCACTCAGAAGGAAACCTGTAAGTAGGTCTTATTTTCGGAGGATGTCTTATTTTCGGGGAAACACTGTAATTTCAGTCACTCCACAACATTCACTTAACAAATGCTAATGCTTCTCTTTCTCTCTCTCTCTTTTTTTTTCTTCCAGTGCATGCTTAATTTATTGCCTCCTCTATTCTTTTGCTCATCCTTATTCTTTTCTTTTTTTCAGGAGAGTAATTTCATCCTGCATTTTTCTTTAAAAAAACCTTAGCAATTGAGGACTCAAGAAAGTTAGACCTAGAAAGAATCTTGGATTTCATCTAGTCCTAGTCCAGTGGTCAGCAAACCGTGGCTCGAGAGCCACGTACGGCTCTCAAGCCGCAGTTTGCTGTTCTGTTGACTAATGAGTTTGCCGACCACTGACTTAGACTCTCGATTCCAATAATTACAGGCTGTTGTTGTTCCTTGTAATTAAGCCCCTTTTCATCTCAATTAGCAGATAGAAAATAAGGCTCTTGGAAGTTACTTTTTGTCCAACTCACTAGGAAAGCAGAATTCGATCCTCTATGTCTTCGGTGCTGTTTGCATTATACAACTCTGTTTACATTTCATTTTGACCGTCAGCTTCTCCTAAATGATTTTCCCCCTTACATTTTAACACAGTTGAGCAGATATTTGTACTGTAGGTGTTTCATCTGTTGTGTATGTTTCTTAAGCAGTTCAAAAGAAGAGCTGTATCATCTCGTGCCACGGTTTTTCCTTGTTTGTTCTTTTTCTTAAATTATTTTCCTAACGTGGCAGTGTTTTTTTTTGTTTGGTTTTGTTTTGTTTTTAATGTAGTTGTAACGTGTAGTTGCAAGTGAAAAATGAAATATTTTTTTTGAGGAACTACTAGATGGATATGCCGTGAAATCATATTAAATGAGATGGTGGTTGCCTTATGGGTCCTCTTTAAACCTTGTTTCCTTGTTTATAAAACGGATATAATAATATCAACCTAATAGTGTTGTTATAATAATTAAACAAAGCCATTTGTAAAGCTCCTAGCATATAGCAGTAGGTGCTTGGTCAATGATGATTTATACCCTTTACATCCCTTAAAGGGTATACATACATATTAGGCCTCAGTATGTATAGAGTTGGCTTGATTGATAGTATTGAGAGATAGGTCAGGATGTATGTTAGATATTATTCTTGTCTCTACTGCTAAGTTTCTGTGGCCTAGTATAGACAGTGCAATATTTTTCTGTGGAAATGTTTGAAAGCATGTAAGAATATATAAATATTTTTTAACAAATGTACTTTTTCTCCTCTCCTTAGAGAACTTTTTCTGAAGACTAATGCTCAGTTGACAATTCGTTGCAGGCAGTTATTATCTGAGCTTTCCTACATTTACCCAATTGATTTGGTAAGTTTCAAATTCTCTGAAAAAACGTTTTGTTTTGTTTTAAAAGATGATTTTTATTTGAAATTTCCTCTCAATGAAAAAAACCATTGCTCTAGTCTTAGTCATATGCTCTGTCATGATTTCACTCCAGAGCTAATATCTATTTTATTTCTTTTTAATTTTTTAAGTTTTTAAGTTTTTTTTTTAAGTTATTTATTTATTTAATTTTTTTTATTAAATTATTATCTGTGTACATATTTTAACATTGCCTATTTTAAAAATAGATTTAGATTTGGTTGGCATTAAGTTCCACCATTAATTTTTCATACCAATTTGTTGGAGGGATGTGCTCATCTTCGTCTGAAAGAATACCAAAATCTTTAGGATCCTTTTCACTCAAACCCATTATCAGCTACTACCATTTCTTTTTCTTAAATACATTTTTCACTGATTTTTAGAGATAGGAAGGGAGAGGGATAGAAATATAGAAACATTGATGAGAGAGAAACATCGATTGGCTGTCTCCTGCACACCTCCTACTGGATGTCAAGCCCCCAATCTGGGCATATGTCCTGACCGGGAATTGAACCAGTGACCTCTAGGTTCATGAATCGATACTCAGCCACTAAGCTGCACTGGTCAGGCTCAACTACCACCATTTCTGACACATACATGCAGATACAGTACATGTGTTCTCCTTAAAAAATATAGTTATTAGTTAATTTATATTTATTAGTATTACTTCAGCTATTTTTGTCAGACTGTTAAGTTTTTTTAATCTAGGTTCTTGGAGTAAATGCAAAAAGTAAGACTTTATTAAAACTGACTAGATTCTTTTTAGAGAACCAAATCTGCTAAATTTGATGTGTTTTTTGAATGAAGACTAGTTTTTCATTTAAAAGACTAATATTTTGAGAGGAAAGTTAATAGGATTTTAGGTTGCTCATAAATCTTATTAATTCTATTTAAGATTTTTCAATTATTGCTATGAATTGGGCAAAGGATATTTTTATGATAAAATTTTATATGGCTTTTTGCTTAGATGTACTATTTTAAATGTTTATATTATAGAAAATTTCAAGTATATAAATATATAGGGGTATAATGAATCATCATATACTAATCACCCAGCTTCAACAATTATGATAGTATTTTAAGTTAAGGACAATATTGTCTTTGAATTAATACTAACCTGTTGAATTCTTAAAGATTTGATTTAGAGTTACTTTGCTTTATACATAAAAACAGTTAATTTAATTCTTTGGTTATATTCACAGAATGAGCATAAGGATTATTTTGTATGTGGTGTCAAATTGCCCAATTCTGAGGACTTCCAAGGTATTTTATTTATTTTACTTCTAAGTATTTGCTGTATATAGTATATGAGTATGTTGCAGGGAAAAATAGAAATATCTTAAAATATTGTTGCCTCGCCTTTCACCAGAAGGGTCTTGGATCTTTTATCCCTTCCCAATTGTGAGGATATAGAGTCAGATTCCCTGATAGACTCAAAAGGCTAATCATGGGGATAAAAGAGTTGCATATTATATTTGAAACTTAAAAGAAAATATTTTTTAAAGGGCTTTAAGGAAATTAGAAAATGGGGTATGTAAGAATACTTATAACTTCCCTATTCTTTTGCTTTGATTTTCATGACAAATTTATATGTGGTTGGGAGCAGAGAGAATAACAAACATTAATCTGTTGTTATTTAGAAAATCTATTTCTGCTGATGTGGAATGTATTTGGAAATTTAATTTTTTTTTTACTTTCCCACTATGACAGGTTTAAGTTGTTCTGTCATTTCTGCTCTCTTTTAATTAAAAAATTTATATTAAAGATAATATATACTATGATTCATAGTAATTGCTGATTTTAAAATATTTAATTTTCCTATTCTCTTTACCAGTATGCCAAAGAAAATAAGTTATTGTATTTAGCAATAAAATATTTTTTATTGTTAGCAAAGTAGCATTCCCTGGCTCCCCCTGATCCCCTTGTGTACGCAGTGCTTTAGGCCTGTTAAATAGCTTTATAGATTATTTTCAAAGCTAGCATATTATCTATTTGGGAAGAAGTTATTAAATATAGAGCATTATCAGTTTTGGTTGGGATGTCCTTCCATTTCCCTGTAAAGGAAATATTGTTATTTATGGTGCTTTAACATTTAAAACCATTTTAATTTATTACCTCTACTAGTGGCCCAGTGCACGAAATTTGTGCATGGAGTGCGGGTTGGGGGGGATGTTCCTTAGCCCCGCCCACACCCTCTCCAATCTGGGACCCCTCGAAGGATGTCCTACTGCTGGTTTACAGGGACTGGGCCTAAACTGGCAGTGAGATATCCCTCTCACAATCCGGGACTACTGGCTCCAGCCACTCACCTGCCTTCCTGCCTGCCTGATTGCCCCTGACTACTCTGTCTGCCAGCCTGCTCGCCCCCTAGTGCTCCCCTCCTGCCAGCCTGATCACCCCCAACTGCACCCAGCCCCCACGCTGGCCTGCTCACCCTCACATTCCCTCCCCACTGGCCTGCCCCCCTACTGACCTTCTCACTCCAAACTGCCCCCTCCCCCGCTGTCCTGATCACCTCCAACTGACCCCCACTGACGGCCTGCTCACCCCCAACTGGCCCCGCTGCAGGTCTGCTTACCCCCAACAGTCCCTGCCATCCCATCCTGGCCTGATCACTCCCCAATGACTCAAGGACCCAGTCCCTCCTTTTTTTCTTTTTCTTTCATTTTTTCCAGTGCCTCCTTCAGCAGAGGCCAGGGCTGGCTGGAAACAAGTATCTAGAATTTATCTTCTATAATTGAAACTTTGTAGCCTTGAGCAGAGGCCAAGAAGCTTGGCTTCCTCCATTGCTGAGGGCAACCCAAGCCTCCTGCTTGCTCCAGCTATATGACCAGCCACTATCTTGTTTGGTTAATTTGCATACTCGCTCCTGATTGGCTGGTGGGTGTGGCTTGTGGGTATAGTGGAGTGACAGCTAATTTATGTATTTCTCTTTTATTAGTGTAGATTGGCCTTTACAACAAGTAGTTGGGACCTGATAAAAGAAGAGTGATAAGACAGGAATGGAAAAACCTGTATTCAATCCTTGGTCACTTTCTAGAAACCATGTAATTTGGAGCAAGCCATCTAAGCTTTGAGTTGACTTACTAATTGATAGTATGAACATATTAATTCATGTTGGGAAGATTATATCTATAAAAGCATAATATTTTGCCTTATCTTTAATCCTTACAAAAACAAACATAGGAAACCCATAAGGAAGGTGGCATAGTCTCATTTTACAATGTGTAAATGAGCTATTCACTGATTTTCCAGAGACCACAAAGCTAGGTAATAATCTAACTGGGATTTGCCTGGTCTTCATTGTACAGTGTTCCCTCCAATTTCTGTAAGTCATACAAATGTGCTTTCGTGGTGATTTTAGGCAAAGTTATGGTGTCTTAAAGCCTATGACACATCTTTTTCCTCATTCATCTATTTAGCAAAGCTACTGAGTATTTTGAGCCCTGTGCCAGGTTCCAGGGATACAGAACATTCATTTATTGAAAAAATATTAATTCAACTCAGGTACTGTGCTGAGTTTTTGAGGATTTGGTGATAGGAAAATATGTTCTCTCCTTTCATGGAGTATATACAGGCTATTACACTAATAAATAAGAAAATAAGTATGGCCGAAACCGGTTTGGCTCAGTGGTAGAGCATCGGTCTGCGACTGAAAGGTCCCGGGTTCGATTCAGGTCAAGGGCATGTACATTGGTTGCGGGCATATCCCCAGTAGGGGGTGTGCAAGAGGCAGCCGGTCGATGTTTCTCTCTCATCGACGTTTCTAGCTCTCTGTTCCTCTCTCCTTTCCTCTCTGTAAAAAATCAATAAAATATATATTAAAAAAAAAAGAAAAGAAGTATGTAACAAGTATTTAGTAAAGGAATATGCTATCTTAGACAATAGAGGAACCTAAATTTAGATAAAGCAGAGAATAACTTCGGAGGAGAAGCATTTAACCAAAAATTTGAAGCTGAAAGGTGCCAACAATATTACAGTTGGGGAGAGCATTACTTAGAAGAGGAGCAACAAATACAAAAGGTCTGGATGCAGTAATGGGCTTGATATACCTACAAAACTCAGGGTGAGGGGCATGGGAGAAAAAAACCTGTATTTTGGGCAATCATATAATCTCTCAGAGCTTACTTTCTTGACCTGTAAAAAAATGAGGTAATATCTACATCTCCAATTCATTGTGATGATTGAATGAGATAACATTTGAAAATGCTTTTCCTTTTAAAGGTGCTCATATAAATGTACTTGAAATTAATTGCAAGAGAGAAAGGATAAAAGGAGGGGGAATGGAGGGAGGGAAGGCCAACAAGCTGAATAAATTCTTCATATTCTTTAAAATAGAAGTTCAGCTTTTTTAGTGCAGTTGCTGAAAAATGGGAGATAAAATGAAATAAGTGTTTACTTTTACTCTAAGGCCCTATTCATGTCCCATAACTCCAGGGAATCAAACATTAAAAGAAGCACATATGGTGGTATTGGGCTTCAGAATTATATGTTAGCATTCCACAAGGCATTCCATATACTCAATTTACTGAGTACCTTGTGTGTGTCATCTCCTGTGCCAGGTGCTGAGAGCCTACCTCAGGGAAGTGTCAGTCCAGTTGAAGCTATCACACTGTAATTAAGCCAATCAAGAAATATTTATTGCATTCATACCCTGTGTCAGGCACTTAGGAATTATACCAAGTACATGGGATTCAAAGAAGTGGGCATAGTCAGCCTATCAGGAGGGGCTCAGAAAAGCCTTTTTAGCAAAGAGGGTGTCTGAGGTGTCTTAAAAAATGAAATAATATTCCCCTGTTGAGAGAAGGGTAGCAGAACATTTTAGATTGGGTGAATAGAAATACGATAGCATGGAATATCATGCACAATGCTATTTTGTTAATTAAATCTTCTCTGAGGGAAGAAATTACACTCCTTTTTTTTTTTTTTTTTTTTTTTTTAAGACAAGAAAATTGAGGCTCAGAGAGATTAGTTAATTTTCCCAAAGACTCATGCTAACCAGTGGCAGAACTAAAGTCATCCCTGATCAGCCCAATTTTAAGGTACATATTATTCCTGTCATGGTGCACTTTTCCTCCTTGTTTGGAGTAATAACCTCTTCCCAACTCCTGCCAGCCTTTAGTGTTCTGTAACAGATGCGTTCTCGGTGAGACTGTAGTGGAGGAATTCCAAACTGGTATCCTGTGTGATTAATGAGACTTTGCTGGGATAGACTCCACACTGCATGGCTTGGGAAACTCCACCACAGTGGCCCAAAACTTACTGTGCCTTTCTAACTGGGTGAGTTACTGTTAGAGCATGTCAGAGAGACCTGCACGCAACGGGAGTACGTGGTCCTGTGAAAGTATTCATTTGAGTTCCACTGACAGAGACATTTCTTGTAAAAAAAAAAAAAAAAAAGTTTGTGTGTCTTTTTAAGTAATCCATAACACCAGAGCCTTTTGTGGTAATGAGACCCAGATTTCCTTCTGTGTCTGTATCCCTTTATGCAGGCATGATTTCTTGGAAAGGAGAGTCCATATGTCAAACAGTGTCTCATTGGGAACATGGAATGATTCCATAGATGCTGTGGCAGTGATTAGAGTCTTAAATATTTTGTCCTGTCTGGATCAGTGGGTGCTTGGTTCCTTAACGAATCAGCTGCCTCAGTGATTGACAAGGCAGGATGGTAAGAGCTTTTAGATCACTTATTGTACATGGATGCATTGGAACATTGATAGTTTGTCCAGCATATAAGTCAAAGAGACATTTGAACTAATTTATAATGTTGTCATGGAGAGTGTGTATTTGTGGAATTTATTATCAAAAAGTTATACAACAGCTGCAAACCTGAGTAACTACCAGCATTTAAAAAAAATCAGAAATATTTATTATGAGGAAATTGCAGATTTTTATTTATTTATTTATTTATTTTATTTTATTTTATTTTTTTACGTACCTGAGTCTTACAGTTTATTCCTGTTCCTCCCTGAATTCCCCCTCCAACAACTTCTCACCGACAAAACTATCATCTGTGACCTTTCTAACCCCCAGAGCAGCACAAGGAACACAGACCTCTGCTCTGCATTAGGTGTTAGGGACGTCATTAATGCTTACTGGAAAAGTACACCCCAGAGGGCCAGGTTTTGGCGTTGGCAGGTAAAAAGTCTTTTAGATCTTGGAATGCTGGAAACCTTAAACCTTTTTGGTTTCTTAGCTAAAGTGATTGGCAACAGAATGTGACATCTGAGGTTTTGTGGCCAGCCATAGCCATAATTAACCACATGAGCTCACATTTTCCCACTGGAGGTTCCGTGGTCTTGGGGTGATGAAAGTGACTTCCCTACCAGGAGGTGGTTTTCCTTTCGAGGGTATTGGAATACCCTGGGGCCCTGTAATGCCTCACCCGTGGTCCTTTTAAAATGTTTTTTAATATAAAGCTTTAATATTGGAAATCCAACACCCTGGTGTTTAACAGTGAGGCTGTGACTGAGCACGATGGCCTGGGAGAGGAAACAACCTGGGGTTTTTAATAGGTGGGACGGCGGGTCTTGTGGTGGAAACGATGGTGAGAGTGAATAACCAGAATTGAAGCTAATTTCCAATACTATCCAGTTTCTAGTTTTTGCTATTTTTTGTTTTGTTTTTGTTTTTAGTTTGCATATATAGGCTTCTTGGAGATACCTTTTTATCCCTAAATTTAAGCAAACTTGTTTCAATCATTGAAAAGAGGTGATGTTAGAAAACCAATTTTTGTTTTATTAATAACTATGTGGATGTAGTCTCAAAATACGCAAATGTAATTCTTTAGTATTAGCCCTTCAGTAATATGGGGGGGAAAGGTAGATGCTTGAGTGTTTAGCATTGGAGAGATGTTTTTAAAACATTTGTAGTTTGCATTTGACCTATATGGGAAGCTAATTCAAAGGCCTTCTGTTGCTTCTGTCATGTCATATAGGAGAGAACAAGTTTAGTGTGAAGCACATACAGGAAAGTTCAAATTTAGGGTAGTGTGATCCTTCATTACTGTAAGCCATCTTCTTCATCTTCTCTCCCTTCCAAAGAAGGCTCTTAAAGACCAAGTCCTTGAGTAATGTAAATTTGATAAGCCTCTTTACAGACTCAGCGACTTCTGACAGCTCACCATTCCAGCTGGGACTCCACAAATAGATGTTTTGGGGGCCTGGGTATAGGCACAATTCTCCCTCTTACTCAGGATTTATATATGTTTGGCTTTGACTATGTGACTTATCACCTAGATCTCATTCCCCCCCCCCCCATCTCTAAATAGCATTAGACTCTGGCTTTTAAGGTTTCTCCTAACTCTGATATTACATGATGATTAAATGTAATGTGATGTCTTTACAGTATAATGTAATGTTAGTCTCAAAGGTAGTGTGATGTACAGATTTCAATAGAAGCAGAGTGTTGTGGTACTCAAGGTACTTGGGTGGGACTGGAGCAAGAGGACAAGGTCTTTAAAAATAGTTAGGACTGAAAAAATAGGATTCTAGTCAGTTAGGGCATGACTCAGCACTGTCATTGAAATGAATGCTGATTGATTCCCCCCCTCATCAGTTTGGTTTGAGAGAACGTCAAACATTGGTTGAGAAGTCCATTCTCTGTCTGATACTATACAAGTCACTGAGGACTCACAGACTTTTTATATGTTCTTTGCCGTTACTATAAAACAGCAAAGAAACTCAGGTGGTACATGTGTGTCATATGCTTGGTATGTTCTAGGCTTCCAAGTTAAAAATTTATCCATTCCACAGTTAAGTTTTGGGACAGTATGCTAGAATGCCTAGAGGACAAAGACAGTGTCAGGCCACTTGTATACTAGACACATTTCTTAACTTCTCTGAACCTTAGTTTCTTAATCTGTAAAATGAATGACATAGCATATAAAAAGTGCCCAGTGTAGTCATTATGGATGAATGAAGAACTGTCGTAAATAAAGTATTATGGTCAATTCTGGTGGAATAATATAATAAAAGTAACCTGTTTTTATAATATGATTCAAGAGAAACCAGGGGTCTGCTATGGTAGTCAAGGGTAGAGAATTCACTAGCATTGCTATTGCCCTTGGTTACACCGAGGACTAGATGGCTATAATGGCATTCCTACAACAAGAAGTAATGCTTAGAAAATTATGTATAAAAAAAGAAGAGTGTGAAAAATATTACTAATAATTGAAGTTAAACATACCCTTAGAAATCAGGAAATACTCAAGCCAAGGCCATCTCAAGTATTACAGCCTTTCTTTCTTTGGTTGGAGATATTTCAGATGATGTGTTAAATCTTTTAGTATATGTGCACATGTGTTTGTGTTTGTGTGTGAAATTTTTAAAGTATTTTGGGAATACCATATACCAAGCAGTACCTTTTTTCTTCTCCTGGGTCAAGTTAAACTTTTTGTTGTATTACTCTGTTTTGAGTACCTAAAAGATTATCACTAGGTAGGCAATAGCAGAAATCTGGATGGTGAGTTAAAAATATAATTCTGTGACTTCTTAAAAGACAGTTACTTATGTTTTACTGGAGGATGCATGCATTTTTTTCTAGGATATATTAATAGTGTGGCTTTTTAGTTTTTTCTTTTACTATTTAAAACATTTCCTCCTTTATTGTATTTCAGACTTCACAAACTTATTTATGCAACACTATTTTTATGAATATTGAGAACATACCTTATAAAAGATTATGCTATTTCACTTCATAATAGAATTAATAATGCTGTATAGTAGTATACCAGCACAACTATATTGCTTATAAGTTGTTAATGAATAAAATGTACAGTGCTTATGTAGTATGTTATGTTTAAACCTCTGAAATTAACTTTCAGGTTGTATAATAAACTCCACTATTATTTCTACCTTCAAAAATGCTGGGAAAGAAAGTAATGGATATTTGAATATATTAAGAATTCTTTATATATATATATATATATATATATATATATATATCTCAAATGTTAATCTCATCACATTAATTATTGGGAATAGTTTTAAATATAGTAAAGTAAATTTTAAGTATTATTAATGTGTTTAAATTTGTCTAGAATTCATATAATTGAATTAAGTTTATAATGTAAATGTATAATTGAGTTTAAGATTATAAATGTAAACTATGTAATTTAGATAAGATTAATATTTTATTTACCAGTTATTTCTTAATAAAGACTTCTTTGAAATTGACTTATTATGATCTCATAGCTACATTAAATAAATGTTTTCTTCTGCTTTTAATTTACAGCAAAAGATGATGGAAGCATTGCTGTTGCCCTGGGTTACACTGCACATTTGGTCTCCATGATTTCCTTTTTCTTGCAAGTGCCCCTCAGATATCCTATAATTCATAAAGGATCTAGATCAACAATCAAAGATAATATCAACGACAAGCTGACAGAAAAGGAGAGAGAGTAAGTATCTTTTAAAAATATACTTTTAATATCAAGCCAATATAAAACATGGAGTATATTAAAAACATAAAATGTGACTTAGATTGTGGTAATTTTTATATATACTTTGTAAAGCTCTGTTCCTTTTAAATAGATTATAGTCATTCATTTAGATTATAATGTATCTACTCCTGCACTTGTTAAAGTTGCTAATGATAGCAAAATTGACTCATTTAAGTTTAATTTGCTTCTGTGAGGACAAGTATAATAATTCTGCAAATATTCATGTAGCACTTCTTTCCTGTTAGTCAAAAAATGAAAGAGGTAAAAGATTTATCAGAAAGACAACCAGAAAAAGAATGAGAGACTTAATGACAGATTGTACATATCTGAAAAATAGATTAGTAAACTGGAGGATATGTCAGTAAAAAATATCCTTACCGAAGCACAAAAAAACAACAACAAAAAAGATGGATTGTGTAGAAATGTGATAGACATGTATAGGACACAACCAAAAGAACTTATATACTTAAAATTGGAGTCACAGAGAAGGAAAAAAGAGCACATAGGATAAATGCAATATTTTAAGAATTAATGACAGCATTTTTTAAATTGATGAGGCATCAAGCTACAAATTCAAGAAGTATTAAATACAGCATAGAATAGGTATAGAGCCAAAGTACTTAGGGAAATTATTGTGAAACAGCTGTAAACCAAAGACAAAGTGAAAATATTAAAAGTACTTAGAAAAAGAGACAGACTAAATGTCAAATGAGTAATAATAAGACTGAAAGGCTAATTTTTCAATAGAATCATTGAGAGCCAGAAGTTGATGCAATTACATTTTAAAAGTACTATAAAATAATATTGCCAATTTAGAATTCTATATTCAATGAATATATCCTTCAAAAGTAAAGGCAAAAATGAAAATATTTCAGACCATCATAACTAAGAAAATACAGACCTATCCTAAGAGGAAATACCTAAAAGCAGAATAAAAATAATCTCACACAGAAATTTGAAAATGCAAGAAGGAACAAAGAGTAAATATGAGTATTTCTAAATTAATTTTAGAAATTAATAAAATTCTAAAAATAAAAATAAAAGGGGGGTATCTTATTAAGTCTAATATACATAAAGTATATTTAGAATTATAATGTATTAGTAACGCAAAAGTTGGGAAGTAGAAATGGAGTTAAAGTGCTCTAAGATCCTAGTATTATCTGGATTTTGGTAAAATTCTAACTTATATTAGACTCTAATAAATCAAGGATACATGTTATAATCTCATAACCATTAAAGTTATTTTGTACAAGCAAAAAATTAATAGAGGCGATAAATGGGGAAAATCAAATACTTGATTAATCCACACGAAGGCAAGAAAAGGAAGGAAAATGAACATTAATTTCAAACCTAAACTAATAGTAAATCTGTAGATATGAACCCAAACTTATCCTGTAATTACATTAAATGTACATGTTAATAAATATTGTCAGGCTGAATAAACATATGAAAAAATTCTCAATGTCACTAATCATTAAAAAGATGCAAATTAAAACCACAATGAAAAATGGATACCATCAATAAAGCAACAAATAAGTGCTGGTAAGGATGTGGAGAAAAGGAAACCCTGATATTCAGACAGTGAAATTTGAAAAGTGAAATTTAAGGCAATTAAGTGGGACATTTTATGATAATACAGTCAATTCCAAATATATATGTAGTTTTTTAGATAAATACTTTTTTTAAAAAAATAGGGAAAAAGAAAATATTGGATGATAATATTTGTCTTTCTTTAAGTAAATTTCATTTTAGAAACCCTCTTTTTATTATAACCAAGTTTTAATTAGTCAAAAATGTCATTGCAACTATTAAATTCTTTGCTTATAATGTATGTTTGTGAGATAATGAACCATGTTTTCCCTACTGTGTAAATGACACTATGGGGACTAATAAGCACTTTTATAAGTTGTAAAACTCTTTTAGGTCACTGGGATACCTCTTAGGAAATTAGCAAAATAAGTAAAAAATATATATTTTGAAGCTATAACTTCAAATATATAGATAAAAGTTAACAGAACTACAAGGAAATCCACAGTCATAACAGAGAGGACTTTAACTTTCCTTTCATTAACTCTTAGAATAACAGGCCAAAAATAATTTTAAAAAATCTGAATCTAAAAGACCTGAACAGAACAATTAGTAAGCTTGATCTAAGTTATAGGTAAAAACATATTGCACCAAAGATTATGAGATATACATTTCTTTCAGATACACACGGAATACTTACTAAAATTGATTATGCTGGGCCTCAACAAATTTCATAAGATTAAAATATCACAATATGTTTACTGACCACAGTAGAATTTACAAGAAATCAATAATCCCTAAATGTATGGATATTAAATAGTATACTTCTCTTTTGCCTATAGATTAAAGAAGAAGTTATAAAGTTTGAAATTATTTAAAACTGGATAAAAATGAGAATATAGCATATGAAACTTTGTAAGGTGCAGCTAAATCTTTGCTAAGAGGGAAATTTATACCTCAATTGCATATATTAGAAAAAAAGAAAGATGTAAAAATTAATCATTTAAATCTCCTGAAACATCTAGAGAAAGAAGAGTTAAGCCCTAGGAAAGTAGAATGAAAGGAATAATAAGATAAGAGCAGAAATTAGCCGGGACCGGTTTGGCTCAATGGATAGAGCGTCGGCTTGGGGACTGAAGGGCCCCGGGTTCGATTCCGGTCAAGGGCATGTACCTTGGTTGCGGGCATATCCCCGGTAGGGGGTGTGCAAGAGGCAGCTGATCGATGACTCTCTCTCATCGATGTTTCTAACTCTATCTCTCTCCCTTCCTCTCTGTATGAAATCAATAAAATATATTAAAAAAAAAAAAAAGATAAGAGCAGAAATTAAATGGACAACTGTACCTTGGAAAAAATAATACAGGCAAAAGTTCTAGTCTGAAACAGCTAAAAATTGATAAGCCCTCAGGGAGGATTATTGAGAAAGAGAAGAGACAGGCAAAATAACTAATATAAGTGAAGAAAAAAAGGTGTCATTACGTATATACAGACATTAAAAGATAAGATCTTATAAACAACTTTATGCTAATAAGTTTGAAATTCAAATGTAATGGATACATTTCTAGAAAAACAGAACTTTCCAAAACTGGTACATGAATGACTGGAGTTTAGAAAGCACTCCACTTGGCTAAAGGGAAATGGTTATAAGATATTCCAGGTAAGTATTCTCAACCCTGGCTGCCATACACTAGTGTCATCTGGGAAGTTTTGAAAATGAACTTCTAACCTCCATTTTCTTGGCCTCCCCCCGCAGAAATTCTGATCCATTTGATGGAGCCCAGACATGAGGTGTTTATTTTTTAAACGTTCCTGGAAGTGGTTCTGATGTGCAGTTAGAATTGAGATTCCTTGTTGTAGATTGATTGTTGTGTCCATGGGCATGAAGAAGTGAATGCCCTCTACTATATTTAGGAAACTGCAAGAGTCAAGGCAGGAAAGATGGGCACTGATGGAATAATTGAGTGCTACATCTGGTGGGACGGTGACTCTCGGATTGTCAGTGGTGAGCAAGGGGTACATGTATAGTATAAGCCAGTGCCTTTCAATGGCATTGATTGGTTATTTTATAACCCAAGTGTTCTTTTAAATTTTAAAAACACTTGAAGGGTCTGAAATGTGTATGTTTGACAAAAGGGGACATGGGTATAATTTCTTGTTTTAATAAATCGAGGTGTAATTCACATAAGATTAACGTTTTAGTGTACAATTCAGTGGCATTTAATACATTCACAATGTTATGCCACCACCAACTCTCTCTAGTTCCAAAGCATTTCATCCCCCCAAAAGAAAACCCCATTAAAATGTCACTCCTGTTTCCCCAGCCTGCACCCCGTTTCCTCAGCCTCGGGCACCTCGCATCTGCTTTCTGTCTGTATGGATTTACCAGTTATGGATATTTCATATAAATAAAATCATACAATATGTGACCTTTCTGCTAAGGTTTTTTTCCACTTAGTCTAATGTTTTCAAGGTATATCTGCATTGTAGCATCATTAGTACTTTATTCAGTATTCTAGCTGAATAATACTCCATTGAATGTTTATACCACATTTTGTTTAACTGTTCATCTGTTGATAGACATTTGGGTTATTTTACCTTTTGGTTAGTGAATAGTGCTGCTATGAACACTCATGTAGAAATATTTGTTTGAGTATCCATTTTCAATTGTTTTGCATACATACTTTAGAGTGGAGTAGCTGGGTCGTATGGTAATTTTATGTTTAAGTACAGTTAAAAATATATATAAATATTATTGATTTTTTACAGAAAGGGAGGGAGAGAGATAGAGAGCTAGAAACATCGATGAGATAGACACATCAACCAGCTGCCTCCTACACACCCTCTACCTGGGATGTGCCTGCAACCAAGGTACACACCCCTGACCAGAATCGAACCTGGCCGACAGGTTCAGTCCACAGGCTGACACTCTATCCACTGAGTCAAACCGGTTTCAGCTTTTAAGTACATTTTTAAAAAATATATGTTTTATTCATTTTTTTACAGAGAGGAAGGAAGAGAGATAGAGAGCTAGAAATTTCTATGTTTAATGTTTTGAGGAATCACAAAACTTTTCCACAGCAGCTACATCAGTTTATGTTCCCTGGTACGAGGTGGTATAGCATTGTGATTTTGATTTGCCTTTCCTTAATAGTTAATGATGTTGAGCACTTTTTCATAGGCCTGCTGGCTCTTTGGAGAAATTACTATCCAAGCCCTTTGCCCACTTTTAAATTGGGTGTGTTCATCTTTTTTATTGTTGAGTTGTAAGCCTTCTTTATGAATTCTGGGTACTAAATCTTTATCAGACATATCATTTGCAAGTATTTTTTCCTGTCCTCAGAGTTGTTACATTTTAAGTGCAATATTATCTACTGCCTTGATTATCTGGTGAAACCAAGAGGGCCTTGAGTAGCTCCGATCACTCTGCTCCTGTGGACAAGTTCTTCTATTCAAACAACCTTCCTTATCAACCAATAAGCAGGTGTAGTTCCTCCTGATTCCTGAGTAGTGAATTTCAATTCTTTGCCATCTGGAAATTATGGAAACAAACCAATCACATTCTCTTTCCCATAGGAACCAGTCATCACTACATCCTTTTGATATTACAACACTTGCCTCTCACAGTTTCTGGTTGTTCAATAATGTTGATCTTAAACAAACAGACATCCAGATACCTCTCTAGCAAAAAGGGTTTATTCGGGTACAGCAAAGAACTGCAATTTAGGACATGTGGTCTAATGAATTATGTGCAAGTCCAGAGAAACAAAGGAGAGAAACTGTCTTTAATGTGGGGGGCAGGGGAGGGAGAGCTGTTGTAAATGAGGAATCCATTGGAGGAGATTGAACGTTGGACGTATAGTGACTTTTGTCTGAGTTATGGCAGTCTCCCATTGATTGAGCTGTTAGAGACAAGGAGGAATCTCTTCTTCCTCCTCTCAGGTGGTAATGTGATATCACTTGCTGTTGGAGATGCAAGATCCCCCTCTTCCTGTTGGAGTCAGCAGTGTTTGTTACATGAGACATGCATGAGAGTTCTCTCTTCTAGCCTTCTGACTCCATTTTAAGTGAGGTTTCTGTTTATTAATTTCACACTATGTTCCCAGTTGTAGCTATGTGACCCTACATGGCATAAGATGTCCTTCTTCCCTGGGCTCTGAGTATATGTGACTACTAATGTGCTCTCAGTTTCATCTATCCAGTGTCGGATGTCCACTGTCAGATGTTCAGCCATTTCCATAACGCTAGGGCAGTAATCCCTCTCTTATCAATGGAGTGAATACAAAGCAATTAAAACAGGTGGTTTCACTATCTTTAGAGTGTCTTTTGATGTACAGAAATTTTAAATCTTGATTAGATGTATTTTGTCTATCTTTTTTGTTAGAAAATGCTTTTCGTTTCATATCTAAAATCCATGGTCAAATCCAACATCATGAAGAGTTTTCTTGTAATAGTTAAATCATTTTATATTTTAGTCTTTGACCCATTTTGAGTTACTATTTGTACATGGTATGAGGTAGGGGTCCAACTTCATTGTTTTATATGTGGGTTTCCAGTTGTTTCTGCACCATTTGTTGAAGAGACTATTTTCTCCCATTGAATATCCTTGGCATATTTTTAAAAAATCAATTAGCCATAGTGTGTGTTTCTGGACTCTCAATTGTAGTTCATTGGTCTCTATATCTGTTCTTACACTATTACCACAATATGTTTTGAAATTGAGGAGTGTGAATCCTTCAACTTTGTTTTTCCTTTTCAACACTATTCTGGCTATTTAGGGCTCTTATATATAATTCTATATGAATTTTAGAATCATTTTTCCTATTTTGCAAAGGAAAAAAAGGGCCTTTCAATTCTATTGGACTTAGTTTGCTAGTATTTCACTGAGGATTTTTGCATCTATATTTATGAGGAAATTTTTATTATATTTTCTTAATTGATTTTTTTGTAATGTGCCATTTTGAACACCTTCTCATTCCTTTCAGTATATTTTTAAAATATTTTCTTATTAGTTACTCTGGAAATTACAATTTATATCATATTATAATAAACTAATTTGAATTGGTACCTTCTTAGCTTCTATAGCATATAAAAACTGCTCCTCTACACCTGTCCTCCCACTTTTATGTTGTTGTTATTGTGACAAATTACATCTTTATACATTATGTGCCCATAATATGCCTTTTTTTATTTACCTGTGCACTTACCTTTATTAGAGTTCTTTATTCTTTATACAGCTTTGAGTAACTGTCTCGTTTCCTTCCATTTCAACCTTAAGACCTGAGACTTCACTTATTGCTTTCAGGAAGGGATCAGCAGAGGGGAAAGCCTCGGGTCTTCTCAGACCTTTTCTGAGCATGCCCAGAAGTTCTGGGCATATGAGGAACTTCTGTGTTCCCGAGAGTATATGGGCGCTTTGGGATGCCCTCATTTCTCAAAGAAACTCTCCCCACCTTTTTCTCCCAGGTTGTAGGTCTCAGCTTTCATCTTTTGCATGGCAAGGCTCTGGGTCCTTTGTCATACATCTTCAACACAGTACCTGCTTTTCACCTTTGAGTGAGTTCTGACTAGGCACAACAGTGGCAGGCACCTTGCATTAGTCCTTTCGGTAGCCCCTAGACAAGTTAGAACAGACCTACACAGTTTTGTTTTAGAATCGAAAAGAACCAGGGATCAGGGCCCCACGCTGGAATGGAGGCTGCTGCCTTTGAGGCTGGACTGCCGCTGAGCTGAAGAGGGAGGCAGGGCAGGTGAACATGCTCCAAAGCTTTCCTCCTGATTTTGAGTTTCCTTTTCCTTGGTTCAACTTCACCTGATTGTTGTAATCAACCTTTGACTATTTTCCAGAGTTTTGTCAAAGTTGATTCTGATAGTTTTTGCTTATTATTATTTTTTAATGTATCCCTAGAAGCACAAGTCCTCAGATCTACCTACTCCATCATTTTCACTGACCTCATTCCGCTTAATGACGAAAAACATTACTTATAAAAGATAAAGGAAACCCTAGATGACTTTAAATAAGAGAACACCATGACCAGATATGGCTTTGACAAAGACTATCTTGTAGTTTTGTGGAGAATGATCACTTCTCCCAACCTTCCCCAGGTTCCATATTAATAAAAACTAACTCTCCAGATTTTTGTCAAATTTGTGCATGAGGACTTAAAATATTAGTTATGTAGGAAAATCACTTTGGGAGTTAGAAGGAAGGGTGTCCTCAGAATGATAAATACTGGTATTCTTCCTTCTGCACTCTTTAATTTGTGAAGGAACAGCTTAACATGTGCACAACTCCAAATGGTATGCCCCAGAGTGAATAGTAGTGATAATTTGTTTATTGATTGATTGATTCTCTAAGCAATCTAGGAGGGCAGCTAGGTTTAGGTGATTATGTTACCCGCTTTTTTTGGCAGCCAGTAGAACCACAGGAATTGCATTTTTGTGAAATAACTTTATATTCCCCCTTCTGCTGAAACACATATTGTATTTTATTGATTCTACTATACACATTTTTGACATTTTAATATTGCTAAAAATGAAATGCACCTCACAATTAGTGGTATGTCACATTATGATAGATAGCATTTATCTGTCTTAGATTTTATGAACTGTCAAATTCTTTGGCTGGTTTTATGCACTTTAACAAAGCACTTGAAAGCCTTTTTGGAACAACATAGATGCATAAATATATAAAAATATCTTTGTTGATTATGCTTGTTGATTGAATCAACCTCTTATTCTTAGCCTGTATCACTGAAAGAGCAGATTAAACATGGTTTTATTTTCTCCTGTCAGTTTGATGTAAACCTTTCCAGGGTATTAGGTGGAATCAGGTCTTCATGCAAGATGGGAAATATGAATTGAATGACTCATTGGACAAATTATACTTAATGTAATAGACCTAG
This sequence comes from Nyctalus aviator, assembly GCA_036971965.1. Lineage (NCBI taxonomy): Eukaryota > Metazoa > Chordata > Mammalia > Chiroptera > Vespertilionidae > Nyctalus > Nyctalus aviator. The sequence continues at coordinate 41,001,512 of CM072929.1, forward strand.
GAATCCTCAGCCTCTGCCTTCTCTGATTACCTGCCTCATTTGCCTATTGGCACGTGAAATATCAGAGTTCAAAGCTCTATGTAGCCAGTTTTGCTGTGGTTTGGGGGACTTGTTCTTTCCTTTGTCTGGCCTGTTTGAAACATTGGTCTGGACTGCTGCCTTGCCGAAACCATTTCTTGTGCACCTGCACACTGTAAAGGGAAACTCCGAAATCTTTGCTGCGTTTCATTTGAAGGCACAGACCACAAAACACGAAGGAATGTAACCAGAGTCCAGCTGCAGTGTTCTTTTCCCCCTATTGCTTCTTTCACTGAGGACTGAAAAGTCGGTTTTAAAGTGATTTTTTAAAAATGAAATGCATTAGTCATTGCTCTTATGCTGCATAACTGTCTGTTAGATAAAACATTTAGAGTGGATCCGCGAGACAGTCATGGAGCACATAGCTGGTCAGAGCACATGGCTTTTTCAAGCCTTCAAAAGAGGTCTGAAATTTTTTGTTTTAGTCTCAAAAGGAGAAATAGGGGGTGGTATAATTGGCAGGCACTTTTGAAAGTTCTTGGCCTGTTCAATACAAGGCTTTTACAAATCCCTAAAAGATGGTCAGCTATTTTTCTGTAGTGGAATTATTGGAACCTAGAGAAATGTTAATGCTGCTTTTCCCATTTTCTTGATTATTTCTGTACTTACATTTATTCCTATGGACGATCTTGACTAAAACCCCAGGAGTTGCCTTTTTTACTTGATTGACTGATTTTTATAAGATACAGAAACTGTAGAGGACAAAAAGGTTGTGAAGTGAACAAAATCAGATGATATTGGGTCCAGATCATAGTCATTGAACATGGATGTGATGCTAATGAGAGAAGGAATGATGTGCCTTAATGATCTACCACCTTTTTTTGTGACTGGATACATAAGACAGTCATGCACACTTATATATAAAGAGACTGGCCAGGCAGCGAAGTCCCTAAGCCTGTGGTTTTGAGTCTTTATTTTTCTTGCAGCCATCTTTGCATGTCTGGATGATTATGGAACTTCCCCTTCAGCATAACTAGGTTGCTTTTTGCCATGAGAAGAGACAAAGGAATTTGCAGAGTGGCAGTGAGCAGACACATTTCCTGTCTCTGTGTTCCTTCAGCCTACCCCCTCTGGCCTGGCAACATCACCTTCTTGCAAAGTGAATAATACTCCCCCCAACCCCCACCAAATGATGTCTTCTTGAAGCAGTTAGAATACATTATTGGTATGAAAAGTGAATTCTCTATAGGAATAGTAACTGGCACCTGGGATTTTGTTGGCATAAGGCTTATATTGAAAACATAAGTGTTTTCAGACTGCTGTAATTCTGACTCCTCATTTATGTTATTACCTGCTTCAGGCAAACTTAAACACCTGTTGACAGCATCTCATATTTAGAATTATAGATCCCTTTCTATAAAAGGTCTCGGCTTCTGTTTGCTAATCAAGCTGTGAGTTCAGAAATGGCCGCTGTTTTCACTAAATTGGCATCTGTTCGCCCTCATGGCAGCCAATGAAATCTGATGGCTTTGTTCCAGAAGCGGGAGATTTTTACCTGTGCTTGAGCTTAAGTTTTCAACTCTTCTACCGTTTATCCTGTAAATTTGAACATTTCTTATAGCCTTTCCTCTTCATTTTATTATAGGTTGTTGCTCAGATGCAGGCATTTAGAGCACTCAGGAACCTGTAAGCTGAGCAGTGAATGTGATGCCTTGAGGAAGTGGGTAGACCAGTGCTTTGGTTTTCTGTTTTTCCTTGCTGAGCAACTTAAAAGTACAATCAAATAAATATTTTCTAGGGTGACTTCATATTACTGAAACGAATGAAATTATTAGGTCTTTTATATTTTCCATCTGATTATGGGAATGTGACCTAATTGAAAATTCTCTGTTCATGTAAAACTCCCCAAAGTATGTAGTTCGGTTCCATTATAATTACCTGAGGGTAGACTATGGGGCAGGCACAAAGATGAAAAAAAATATATATATGCTCATGCAGAACTCTAGGCTGTGTTTTAGAACAAGACAGACTATTGCTAGGTCATAGGATTAATTTTCATTTCACAAATGGAGAATAAGCAGATTGAAAGATGAAATGAGGCCGAAACCGGTTTGTAGATAGAGTGTCGGTCTGTGGACTGAAGGGTCCCAGATTTGATTCCGGTCAAGGGCATGTACATTGTTTGCGGCACATTCCTGGTAGGGAGAGAGGGGTGCAGGAGTCAGCTGGTCGATGTTTCTCTCTCATCGATGTTTCTAGCTCTCTATCCCTCCCCCTTCCTCTCTGTAAAAAAATCATATATATAAAGATGAAATGAGGTCATATCACAAGTTATCAGCATTCCTTCTCATGGTCCAATGAGGAAAGCATGCCCAGAAGATGGGGTGCTTATTGTAGTGTGATACTTTTAAGCAAGCATTAGGAGGCAGAAGTAATGTGTTTATCAAAATGAGTCCGTGTCTGAAAAATATCCTTTTCCTAATTAGGGACAGGTCCCTATGAAAAATGACATGTTATGAACCCATACATGTTAAGCAGAGTCACTATCTTAAGTTCTCATTGAAAATGTTAATTATTTAAATCCCATTTATCAATTGGTTCACATGACTTTTTTTTTTCTTCTCTCTCTCACTAAAAAGTACAATGCAAAATGCCACTTTCCCTTCTTTCTTGTTTATACTTGGTGGTGCTTATTTTATATTTTTAATTATTTAGGACTCCGGAGTTACGTTGATATCACTGAGTGACTGTAATGTCCTCTCTGAATCTTGGTTCACCTGGTACAATACCTATTCCACTAGATTAGCATGAGTATTAAATAAAGCACAGTGTTTAGCATATAGAAGATGCTCAATAAAATTTTGCAACCATTAGTATACATTGAGTTTTACAACTGGAATTCCCAGCAGCCATGTAATTCTCCTTACTATTTCTAGGTGCTTAACGGAAAGGTGGGCCTAAGAGAAGGTTAAGGAACATTTTAAATGCAACCCAGTGGCATAGTATGAAGTTTCCTTTTGTCATAATACCACGAGGCACATCATTCTTTAGTGAACGGGGTAAATGCAGAGGACTGATGAGTTTTCCCACAGTTCAGGGAAAAAAGCTTTTGCAGGTCTGAAGGCTTGTCTCTTTCACTGCAACTACTCAGGGCCTTCACTGCCTGATGCCTACTAATGAGTTAAGCAAGTGTGTCTTAGAAGCTGTCACATAGTGAATGCTGAAGCCCTTATTCTTAAAACAAATGTAGAGCATGTTCCAATTACATGCTTCCCTGCCTGGCCTACTGCTTTTTTTGTCTTGTACTAGTTTTCTTTCCATTTCTAACCTATGTTCAGTCAAACTACTGACTGTATAACCTGTGTTTCCAAACATCACATTATTTCCCACTTTGATACTCTTTGTTCATGCTATTCAGCTTACTTGCCTTTCCTAGGATCAAAATTGTGAATGAACATAAGGCCTTTCCCTTATTATCTAAAACTTGATTTCCCATAGTTTGGTGGACTCCTTTAGCCTTCTGTAACCCTATCAACAATTTTCAGAAGTGAAGTGTGATTATATATACACTCATTTTAATAGTGATATGAGTGGTGTATTCGAGTTATTTGTCTTATACTTGTCAAAATATTTTCAGTGTAGAAACTACAACTTAATTTACTCCACCGCGTTGCAGAGAGCCCTGTATTGTGTAGGCACTCACAATATTTCTTGAATTGAATTAGGAGAGCAAAGGGGATGTTCAGTTTTTGCAAATGCTATTAGGTAATCTGACACTCCATACCGTAGCTCGGAGTTTTAACTCTAGATGCTCTGGCCAGGACAATCATTATTTCATATAGTCCCTCAGGACTATGGCAAACTATTAACTTCTGTGCCTATTGTAATCCAAGGCTCAGGTGACAGCGCTGATGGGGTTGTGTGCAGGAGTGAGAGCAAAGAGCACGTTTTAAAATGAGGGATCCCCATGGAAATTTAGGCAGGAGAGATCAACAAAATAAAACTGCAGATGGGGTTGCTGGGTGAGACAGGAAATGAACACCTTATGAAGATCAGGCGTTCGACTGAGAGAGAGGGAATGTGGAAAATGAGTCACAAGTAATTGTGCAGCTATTTCATCGCTGACACTTGGAAGCATGTTGTTGTGTGTGTTGTTTTTAATGAAGTGTGCTTTTATAGTGCTGATGTTATTATCTGGATGAGGAAGTCTTCCCTAGTATTATTGTCATCCCGGCTTTCTGCAACCAACTAAATTAAAATGCAGTAATGTAATGGGACAGTGGGATAAAAAAGAAAACCAGATGACTCTGACATGTGACCCCAACTTGAACTTCACTGCTTTTCTGGTTTGCAGTTTGCTCACATCAGAGTAGAGGCTCGATGGAGTGCCTGAGGGTTGGAGGGTGGAGGGATAATACACAGGGATTAGCAAAAGTAGGCTTACAGTGTGAGCACACAAAGCACAATTTATTCTGAGAGACCAAGATGGCAGCTTAGGTAAAGGCATGTGCTTGCCACCTCCCATAGCCACATCAAAATTGCAACTAAAATTCAGAACAACTATCATTCAGAACCACCTGAAACCTGGCTGAATGGAAGTCCTACAACTAGAGAAGTATAGAAGAAAGCATTTTCTAGGACATGGCCCCTAAATATCTGAGTGTGGGAAAGGATTAGGAGCTGTCCAAGCAAAGGCTAGATGCAACAAGACATATACGCATGCCCAAAACAGGTACTGTCCCTTCCCATTGGCCAAAGCCTCTAGTTTCTCACTTCGCCTGATAAGAGACTTCACTTTAAATTGCTCACTGATTTTGTTTTAGGCATAGATAAAAGGAGGATATGTTTATAATTTAACCTTTAGTCTACGTAAAAATAAAAATTACTCTCAAAGATGACTAGCTTTAAATGGTTATTATCAATATACATTTATTAATTTACTCAAAGCATAGTAACATATCTTTATAAAGTGTCTTAGATTACAGATTGGTTTTCAAAAACTTGACTAATTTTACTAAAACACATGCTTGCTCCCATATAGAATTATCTAACAGGGATAAACCATATTGGCATTTAAGTAATAAAAATCTCATGTTTTAAAGTTAGGAAAGGAGAAACTGTGGCTTTCTTATTTTACTCTTTTGAAAGAACTTCAACATCAAACACACCTTAAAAAGTTACTTTTATCTCATTAGGCTCTGTGCTCTTACCTAAAAATAAAGATAGAAATATGAAGAATAAAAGAGAGTTTACATAAAATTATTGCATATGATAGTCACTCAGAAATGTCTGTACCCAGAATAAATTCATATATTAGTCACAACATTAATTTCTTTCTCTTCTGCCTGTACTTTTTTTTTTAATCTTACTTCATTCTAGAAGAAATGAGAATCAGGTTTTTAGAAATGAAATAGTCCAGGGCTTTCAATTAAGAAATGATCTTTTAAATAATCACAGGAATGTATAGACCATAATAAGAGAAAAGTTTCATAAATTTGATTTCATTGAAAAACTTGTTTATAACTAAATGAAAAGGCAAGCCACAGATCAGATGATGTTCAGAGCACAGAGATTACCACGGGCCAGTATGCAGAATATATAAGGAAAACCTTTATATAGCTAGAGGCCCGATGCACGAAATTCATGCAGGAGAGGGAGGGGGAAATCCCTCAGCCCAGCCTGTGCCCTATCGCAGTCCGGGGACCCTGACTCCTAACCACCTGCCTGCTCACTATTTACTGCTAGGCTCGCCCTACCTTACCACCTGCCTGCTTGCTTGTTACCAAAACCTGCTCCTTAGTGCTACCGCAGAGACGAGAGGTTCCCGCCACTGCCATTATGCTCACCAGCTGTGAGCCTGGCTTCTGGCTGAGCGGCGCTCCCGCTGTGGCTGCACACTGATCACCAGGGGGCAGCTCCTACATTGAGCATCTGCCCCCTGGTGGTCAGTGCGTGTGATAGCAACCAGTTG